>JASDDO010000029.1:270609752-271217668 GCA_030015575.1 Agapanthus africanus | reverse complement strand
TTATGGGTGCCGAGAAACCCTAATACGGATCGTTGGCTAGAATTCTAGGCGAAAAAGCAAACTAGTTAACACTTAACTACAAGAATACGGAAATACAACCTTTGTAGATCCGGTGCTCCACCTCCATAGCTCCGCAAAGATGTCCCTCCGCTGTCCAAATCGGATCCCGGACTGTTGCGTCGGCTTCGCCGGAAAAATGGACGGGCTAGGTCGTCGATGTCGATGCCGAAGATGATCTACGTCGAGGCATCACTGGATCAAGCTCCCATTTCACTAAGTCAAGAAACTTGTGAAGAGAACACCCTATACTACTTGGCAAGAGGTAGAGGATGAAGAAATAGGAGGTGGGTTCACTTTAGAATTGGAATTCTCACTTTATTTCATCACTTGCCATTAGAGTAGCAAGCTTTTCTTCATGGAAGAAGAAGATGAAGAAGATGATAATGATATGATAAGTTAATTAAAAATACAAAAGAAATGAATACTTATCATATTACAACCATGGTTAGGTGTAGAGAATGAATCATAGTTAAGTGGAATGGTTAGGGTTAAACATGAGACAAAATGGTCACTTAGTCAAACCTTCATGAATCTTCATGAAAGAACAAAGAAAGCCACCATTTTTCTCTTTTGCTTTAATTTTCCAAATCAAATGAATGAATAAATAATCATAACCCTAGCCATTCATATAACCATGGTTCAATCTTCACACAAACACAAGTAAACATGTATCATCAAACATGATACAATCAAGTGAAAAAATCCATTTAAAGTGAACCAATACTAGTTAATGTAAAGTAATATATCAAATATATAATTATACATTATATCATTAAATCAACACTTGATTCAATGATCCGGTCATGTCGAACATAACCGACTAGTATTCAATGTATCGACTTATCGAATCAACGCTTGAATCGATAAATAGGTTATATCGCATACAACCATTCGATACATTCATCCCGAGAATAGAATACGGTATCACATACATGCATTATTATCGGTCCCGCACATATCTCATATGCGCTCCTATTTCATTTCGCTTGAGCCAGAAAACCTCTGTGTAGGACTCTAAAGACTCGTCAATACGCCGGCAGCAGGTGATGATCATATCAAACACCCACAAGCCGCAAGCGGTCTGCTAAATGTAACGGCCACCCGGGTATTGAGCGATCTGAAGATCGACGAGCAAGCCCGCTCACACTCCAGTGAATCCAACCAGTAACACTAACCGTACAGTCCGGTATGTCGCATATCTCGCCTAGGGGTGGTAAACGTCAGACCCCAATAGCTTGATAAGTCGTGTCGATATGAGGTCTATAACAATTCGAGAAACTACTGGTAACACTTACCAGTAAATCTCAGCAACCCTGGCCAGGGATTTCCGGTTATAGCCAGTCGAACACAGCGCAACATCAACCCCCTATACCGGGAGAGACGAATCCCCTCCTATCGCTCATTGCCTCCATGTGATTCGGGACTGTACCCAAAAACCACCATTTTGCACACCCTCTTGGACGTGGTAAGATGGAAATCAAAGCACAGTGGGAACCACACAAGACTCTATGACGATCTCGGGTCAACAGACTACTCTGTACCAGTGTCACCAGAGAACTGCCATCTGATGTAAGGTATAATACCATCTGGGAGTTCTCGGCGAGTCCGTCCAGTGTACCCAGTCTCTACTGAGCACCCGTATATCATCTCTGATGCCAAACACCAATTGATATGGGATCATCCATCGCCCATCTGTATGGGTCGAGAAGGTACACGCTAGTCTACTCTAGTATATCGATGCCCCATCTCGATACACTCACGACTAGGGACTTTGAAGGATGTACTTATGGACTACCATGTCCCCACTAGTATGATCCGTGTCATAGTCCAGGTAGTCAAGTACACATCCTAAGGGCTTTACCAACATGTAACAGAGAGACAATTAGTATACACGTTAAGGTAAAGTTCAACCAGATAGCATACTATCATGTCGAGCAAGAAAGTCCTCCCTATATATGTCCCAGCATCCACTACAATATACATCTAATGTACAGTAATGGCCTCTAGGGCATACATATAACTAACAATTTTGACCTCAGAATCGCACGTTGTAGTATTATGGTTTTCTTGATGATCTTGAGTTTCCTTTTGAGTTTTGATTCTCGCCCTTCGGCGTTGTATATTATATTGCTTGCGTGGTTGTGACCGTTGATTGACGAAGAGCTAGCTCCCGCTTGGGGATGCCTTTTATCATTATGCATATAGTATTCTTGTTGTACCCCGTTTGGGGCCAGTATTTACAAAGGAAACTCTGCCGAAAATTTGAGAAAAGACTTGAGGATTTAAAAATGCATATTCAGCTTACTTATTTAAAAACCTTGTTTTTAAAACATGTGTTCTTCACTTCTTTAAAACTAGTTTTCCTTCATTTATTATTTAAAATGGTTTTAGATTTCTGGGCTTTTGGCTTACTTGAATTAGATGAGGTCCTAAAGATTTCATATGATTCAAGGGCCAGTCACGTGCTATTTCGGGGTGTGACACATCGTCTCGATAATCCTACGACCAGTTGCCTGTATAAGGATGTGCTTGTAGATTACCCAGCCCCCACTAGTGTGACTGCCATCACAACGCTGGTAATCAAGCAAAGATCCTAAAGGCTCTACTAATATGTATAAGCGATATGTTAAAAGAAACGTACGCACATATCTGAGTAGAAACAAACCAAGTAGCATACTACCATTTTTAGCAAGACTGTCAATACAACTGTGAATATCCCAAGCTTCCATTACTAATATACAAGTCAGTGTGATACAGGCATATACACTAACACATTGCATGTTTATACTTTTAGTGTATATGCTCTAGGGGCCATTATTGTATCATACTAGCTTCTATATTACTTAATGGAAGCTTGGGATATTCACAGTTATATTAGCAGGCTTGCTAAACATGGTAGTATGCTACTTGGTTTATATGTATCATAAATGTGTGTACGTATTGATAGAGCCCTTAGGATCTTGCTTGACTACCAGCGTTGTGATGGCAGTCACACTAGTGGGGACTGGGTAGTCTACAAGCAAATCCTTTTTCAGGTCCCTAGTCGTAGGATTATCGAGAAAGGGCATCGATACTCCAGAATAGACTAGTGTGTATGCTTCTCATCCCCGTTGGGGAGATGGTCAGTCCCACAGCCATCAATATGTTGTACTGGAGATAGTATACAGGTGCTCGTTGGGTTACGGGTACACCGGACAGGACTCACAGGGAACTGTTGGTTGGTATTATACCCATCGTCAGTTAACAGTTCCCAGGTGACATGAGTACAGCATAGTCCGTAGACTTGACACTGCTGCTTCACCTCGAGTGTGTTCCCACTGTTCTTAGATATCTACCCTACCACGGCTCAAAGTAGCCGTGCAAACAGGTAGCAGTTGGGTGCAGTCCCGGGCACTTGGAGGCAGTGGCGGTTAGACAGGATTCGTCTCTCCCGGTATTGGGAGTTGATATCGCGCTGAGTCTGGAGAGCCATTATGTAAAGTCCCTGACTAGGGCAAGCGAGATTTTCTGTTAGGTTTTCCAGTAGTTTCTCAAGGTGTAATGGGCTTCACTCCGACATGACTTATACCGCTTTTAGGGGACTGACGCTTGCCGCCCCCTAGGCTCGATATGCGATAGTCCTAGACGAACAGACCGGACTGTACGAAGATTGTCACATCAGGCTCAGTAGGAGTTCGGATGGGTTTCCTCATCGGCCTTTTTATCGACATCTACCAGGGGACAGTTACGCACAACTAGTGCCACTTGCGGTCTGTGGTTAAACCCACTGCCAGCGTAGTAGTCGAGTTTTTAGAGTCCCACACAGAGAGTTTCCCTGCTTCGGGCGAAACGATATAAAGGTCGTATGGTTTTACGAAAGGGTCCGGACACATACGTGTTTTTACGCACGTACGATGTTCGGACAGTTTTTACTAGCGGGCTTTAGTTTAAGCCAGATTCTAGTATTGGATTAATGGATTTATACAGTCTCAGTATTTCTGTGTTTTCACGGATAGGAGGGGCGATCTCGTAAATTGTCAAGAAGCTTCCAGAAGGTTGATGAGATGGAGGGCTTATGTGGCATTTGCATTAATTGGTTTAATGAGTCATGGTGCGATTCATCCATGGAGTTAATGATGCATTTATTATTTATATGACTCATGAGATGAATCACATGGTGAGTTAATGAAGCATGAAGATATTTTTTATTTGTTATTCATTTAATAAATATGTTATGCTTAATATATATCACAATGATTTCATTATTCCAAAAGGATTCTCATTCTCACCTTCTCTCTCCTCAAGCTCTCTCTCTCTTCAAACCCTAACCCTAACCTCTCATGTGTTGAGATCAAGGGTTAGCAAGACTATTTTGATCCCTAATCCTACTCTATATCCTCTAGGTTGCTTTGATTAGCACTTTTAGTAACCTAGTTACCTCAAGTTAGAGGTTAAGATTGGAGAAGTAGCTCTCGGGTGGATATTCTATTACAACGAGGAGGCCGACGAGGAGGTGGTCAACGGGAACAAGAAGGACTTAGTTCATTAGGTATAATCTTCTTTCATAGTAGCTAATCCCTCCTATGATGTTGTCAGTTAGGGTTTGGCAAAGATCCGTAAGTTAGTCGATATTTGTTTTAAACAAAATGATTGTTTTACCTATTCCTCCTCCCCGCAACTCGTGGGGTGTTTAACGTCGACTTACAGTGGTATCAGAGCTTCGCTAAACTATAACTAACTTGTTAGCAAAGTCGTTAGAAATTCGATCGCAAAACGAACCGAAAAAAATCAATTTCACCAAGTTTCTATCGATTTTAAAACAGGGTCTAAAAATTTTTCAGGGACCCTTAAAATTACAAGCAGGGAAACTTAAGAACACTGGAGAAATTTGGGGTCATAAATCGTCCAAGCCGCCGCGGATCTGCGGCCTAGTTGGGGCTGAGTTAGCCCAAATTTCCCCAGTAACTCATCTGTGATAATTTTGTTCTTTCTGGGATGTTCTGTTTCTACTCAGGTTTCAGGTGCACAAAGAATTTTTGGGAGTAGAGTCATTTGCGTTTGCTTGATCGAAATTCTAAGATGTTTGGCTAATTTGATTATATATGTGATTTGTATAATGTGTTCGTAAACCTCTCCTAACTGCTAGTATGTCGGTTGGCGGGGGGTTGCACATTTCTGTAATGGTTTTTACTGTTTGTGTTTGTGGACTTGTTGGATTGTCGTGAATGGATAACCGGGGATGTGAAACGAGTGTTTCTTTCATTCAAATGTAATTTGTAAATTATTGTAATATTCTTTTGCGGGGCACATCCAGGTTGCGGTTGTAGCCACCGTTGTATTATTTCATTTACTGATTTTTGCTCCTAGGATAGACCCAAGGTGGGGTGCACAAACTACCGGGTACTTTGAAGTGTTTAGTGGCCTACTGACGTTGTTGAAGGAGACCGCTTCACTTCGGGTATTTGGTGGGTAGTTTGCCATACCAGTAGGAGTCTAGGGTGGGGTTTTGGCTATTCATCGCGACTGTGTAATCCGTCTTTCTTTGCAGTCTCAAAAGAATGCGGATTCGTAGAAAATCCAACATGTTCATCTGTGATCTGGAATGACTATTATTGCGTCTGACGAATGAACAATATCTATATATGATAGCTATTAGGCGTCGCTTATGTTTTGCACCCGCGCTAGCCCAGCCCCCGCTCTGTCGTTAGTTAAGTAACCTAACGGGTGAATGACGGGACCCAATGGCGAATGCGGATGGCATAAGAGGACGTTGTATTTTCGTTGTTTTCTGTAATGATAGGTTAATTGATAGGACACATTATAATAATGCAAAGAAAATAAACCAAAGTTGAATCGTTGGAACAGTTTAAAAGAAACCACTCGGTTATTTTAAAACAGAGGTTATTTTTTAAATTGCGGAGCTTTAACCACTCCTTTTAAAAGCTAACAGGTTCCTTCGGTCATATCAAGTTCACTACGTTCACGGTTTCGCCAAAACCTTTCGTGGCCCTCCGTCATTTCATTTGGGTATTCAGTATTCAAGCTATGTATTTTGACCTAACGTCATGGAATAGTGTTTGGTAGCTACTGGGTATTCATTTGTTGCATAAATAGATGAGTTAGTTTAGGAAAGTCGTATTATCATTTGGCCTACGTCAGGGGTATGTACGGATGTGTTCAAATTAACAAGATAATGATGGGTAGAACTTGACATGTGACTTATGACATTTTGACTAAACGCTAAGGTCATAAGAGCATGGGGCAGAAATTTATATCGGGAATTTCTGAAGAAACTGAAATTTGCAAAGAGATGCATACCGTTTGGAGTTTGATGAATGTTGGTAGGATTACTTTAGCATTATCACACGATGATATTTGGATCCCGATCCTACTGTGAGTATCCGCTACTCATCAGGAGATTCGTCACTTAACGATCAATGCTATAAACTAAGTAGGTGCCGAGAAAGGTGTCAGCGGGGTTACGCCCCAAGAGAAAAGAGGTTATTTAATTAAGGAACTTCGCGAAAGCGTTGGAAAACCTCTCTCGAAGTACCGACACCGGCCTGGCAGAACGGTTAAGCAAGTATTGTACAGTGAGAATAGTCCTGACTAGTTCTTTCTTTTTGGTTTGAAGAGGGATTCGAGAAATGGTGGGAACCATCCAGTTTAGATAAACTAAAAACCACTCTAAACTTGTAAGAGCATCATTCTAAAGTTTTCCCTCTCTCTCTCATTGCAGCGACCCAAAACATGACAGGCCTTAAGTTACTATTAGAGAAAAATATACTGACAGGGCCAAACTATAAAGATTGGCTACGGAATGTCAAAATGGCTTTGACTTATGACAAATTGGGGTATGTCCTTACCACTAAGGCACCTGCTGTCCCTGGTCCTAAATCCAGTAATGCGGATAAGGAAATCCACAAGACCTGGGAGTTTGATTATGCGAAGGCCAAATGTATCGTGCTTGCCTCTATGAATAATGAACATCAGAGGAGGCACGAGGATATGGATCTTGAATCCATATTTCTCCATACAAAAGATCAGTATGGAGAGCAATCTCATATTGCAAGATACGAGACCTCGAAGAACTTATTTCAGTCGAGACTGGCCGTCGGATCATCTGTAGGAGAACATGTCCTAAAGATGATTGGCTATATAGAAGAGCTCGCAGACCTCGGGACAACTTTAGAGAACGAGCTCTATATAGACTTGATTCTTCAGCCCCTTCCTTCCACATACGCCCAGTTTATTCTGAATTTCAACATTCAAAAAAAAGAAGTTGAACTTCCAGAACTCCTTAACATGTTGAGGAGTGCAGAGGGCACCTTGCAAAAGGCAAGGGAAACACCCGCTATGTTTGTTGGCGGTGATTCTTCTTCCATGTCCAAGGCTAGGGCCAAAGGAAGGAAGATGAAGGCCGCTACCAAACTAAGAGGTGGTGTTAGTAAGGTGGGAGCTAAGGGAAAGACAAAGATTGTAGTGCCAGTAGTGACAAAGGACGAGTGCTTCCAATGTCGTAGGAAAGGGCACTGGAAGAAAGATTGCAAAGCTTGGAATGCCAAGAACCAGGAACCGAAGCAAGCTGTGGCTTCGACTTCAGGTGTGTTTGTAATTGAAAATTGTCTGTCAATCAACTCTACTTCCTGGGTATTAGATACCGGATCAGGATCTCATATATGCAATTCATTGTAGGCACTGAGAAACCGTAGAGTGCTGAAGGTTGGTGATATGACCCTCCAGGTTGCTAACGGAGCTAGCGTGGGTGCTGCGTCCGTAGAGAATTATCACCTTGGATTGACGAGTGGACATATTTTGGTTTTGCATAACTGTTTTTGTGTACCCAGTTTAATATGTAATATCATATCGGTTTCATTGTTATCAAAAGAAGGTTATGATTTCACGTTTGTAAGCGATGTTGTTAACATCCACCTTAATCATGGTTTGATTGGGTCCGGTACACTAGATAACGGTATATATGTCTTAAACCAATTACAGATTTTCAATGTCCAGAACACACTAAAAAGAAAGTCTCCAGATATAAATCAGGCTTTCTTATGGCATTGTAGACTGGGTCATATCAATGAGACAAGGTTAACTAAGTTACATAGAGAAGGAAATTTGGATCCGTTCGAATATCAATCTTATGCCACTTGTCAATCATGTCTCAAAGGAAAGATGATAAAGACTCCATTCACTAGACATGGAGTAAGAGCGAGAAACCTCTTAGGACTCATACACAGCGATGTATGTGGTCCAATGTCTACACATGAAAGAGGTGGTTTTTCCTATTTCATTACTTTTACGGATGATTACTCTAGGTACGGATTCATTTTCTTAATGAAACATAAATCCGAGGCTTTTGAGAAATTCCAAGATTATAAGAATGAAGTAGAAAACCAAACCGGCCAAAGTATCAAGACATTGAGATCTGATCGAGGTGGTGAAGACTTAAGTGCCGAGTTCCTAGGTTACCTAAAAGAGAAAGGAATTCTCTCTTAGCTTACTCCTCTATAAACTCCACAGCATAACGGTGTATCGGAGAGACGGAATCGAACTATTGGATATGGTACGTTCCATGATGAGTAATGCTGAGTTACCGCGATCTTTTTGGGATTATGCACTAGAATGAGCTGCATATCTTTTGAACAGGGCTCCTAACAAGACTATGCCTACCACACCATATCAGATGTGGAGTGGGAAGAAACCCTATCTTCAGTATCTAAAGATATGGGGATGTCCATCTTTTGTTAAAAAGCAGTATACGGACAAACTCGAGGCACGATCAGTACAGTGTAAGTTTGTGGGATATCCAAAGAACTCCAAGGGGGTATTTCTTCTATTACGCAGAGGAACAAAAGGTTTTTGTTTCTCATAATGCCCATTTTCTATAACATCAGTTTTTAGAAAAGGAAACAAGTGGGAGCACAATAGAACTGGAAGAAATTCCAGAACCACAAACTACTACTAAAAATTTGGTAGAACCAGTAGTTCAAGAAGAACAGGACATTCCCGCACCCCTACGCAGGAGTAGTAGGCCGTCTCATCCGCCTGAGAGATACTATTGTTTTCTCATAGATGGGGATAGAGAGGATTGCGTCATTGATGATGATGAACCTACTTGCTTCCAGCAGGCCATCCAGAGTGGCGACTCGGTATGATGGCTAGATGCAATGCGGACCAAAATGGAGTCCATGTACACCAACAAAGTATGGACTTTAGACTTTGCTCTAGGTAGGGTAAAACCCATAGGATGCAAATGGATCTTCAAGAAAAAGATTGGTGTAGATGGACAGGTGGAAACCTATAAGGCTAGACTTGTTGCAAAGGGTTTTCGTCAAAGACCTGGTTTGGACTATGACGAAACTTTTTCTCCAGTGGCTATGCTCAAATCCATTCGGGTCCTTTCTGCTATTGCCGCCTTCCATGATTATGAGATCTGGCAGATAGACGTAAAGAAGGCTTTTCTAAATGGTAATTTGGAAGAGTGCGTCTATATGGATCAGCCAGAAGGTTTCAATCAGAGTGGGAGCAGCGGTAAAGTGTGCAAGTTGCTTAAGTCCATTTATGGACTAAAGCAGGCATCGCGGAGTTGGAACATCTGTTTTGATGAAACGGTCAAAGAATATGACCTTATAAAAAATCCAGATGAACCTTGTATATATAGTAAAATTGTAGCACGAACTGTCGTATTCCTCGTCTTGTACGTGGATGACATTCTATTGATAGGAAATGACATTCCTATGCTACAATCTGTCAAAGGATTCTTGTCACACAGGTTCTCCAAGAAAGACCTGGGTGATGCCTCTTACATTCTGGGGATCCGGATCTATCGTAATAGATCCAAGAGGATGTTGGGACTTTCACAGCCCAGGTATATCAACACTATACTGAAAAGATTCAGTATGGAAGATTCTAAGCGCGGTAGTTTACCGGCTTGTCATGGAATCACCCTCTCTAAAGAGATGTCTCCCAAGACTGATTTGGAAAGGGATCGCATGTCTATTATACCCTACGCTTCTGTGGTAGGCTTTATAATGTATGCGATGTTGTGCACCAGACCAGATGTATTTTACGCATTGAGCGTGGTAAGCAGGTATCAGTCAGACCTAGGGGAGAAGCACTGGATAGCAGTAAAGAACATTCTCGAGTACCTAAGAAGGACTAAGGAGATGTTCTTAGTTTACGGCGGAAAAGACCTCAAGATAGAGGCCTTTGCTGATTCCAGCTTCCAGAGTGACAAGGATGACTCCAGGTCCATGTTAGGTTATGTTTTTACCCTCAATGGCGGGGCGGTGTGCTGGAAGAGTTCCAAGCAGGACACCGTTGTTCACTCGATGATGGAAGCGGAGTATATTGCTGCTTGTGATGCCATAAAAGAAGCAGTCTGGATGAAGAAGTTCTTCATAGAACATCAGGTTGTTCCTACCATTGTTGATCCAATACCGCCGTATTGCGACAACAACGGAGCTATAGCTTTAGCGAAGGAACCCGGTCCCATCAGAAGTCCAGACACATCTTAAGGCCGTATCACTTGATCAGGGAGATCATAGATCGCCGAGAGATCAAGGTCCGGAGAGTTGCTACAGAGGAGAACACTGCTGATCCATTCACAAAGGCCCTACCTTAGATTCAGTTCGAAAGGCTACTCGAGATGATCGGTCTTCGATACGCCAGTATATGGCCCTAGTGCAAGTGGGAGATTGTTAGTGTATATGCCCTAGGGGCCATTACTTCATCATACTAGCTTGTATATTACTTAATGGAAGCTTGGGATATTCACAGTTATATTAACAGTCTTGCTAAACATGGTAGTATGCTACTTGGTTTATATCTATCTTAATATGTTTGTACGTATTGATAGAGCCCTTAGGATCTTGCTTGACTACCAGCATTATGATGGCAGTCACGCTAGTAGGGGATGGGTAGTCTACAAGCACATCCTTTTTCAGGTCCCTAGTCGTAGGATTATCGAGACAGGGCATCGATACTCCGGAGTAGACTAGTGTGTATGCTTCTCATCCCAATTTGGGAGATGGTCTGTCCCACAGCCATCAGTACGTTGTACTGGAGATAGTATACAGGTGCTCGTTGGGTTACGGGTACACCGGACGGGACTCGCAGGGAACTGTTGGTTGGTATTATACCCGTCGTCAGCTAACAGTTTCCAGGTGACATGAGTACAGTATAGTCCGCAGACTTGACACTGCTGCTTCGCCTCGAGTGTGTTCCCACTGTTCTTAGATTGCTACCCTACCACGGCTCAAAAGAGCCGTGCAAACAGGTAGCAGTTGGGTGCAGTCCCGAGCACTTGGAGGCAGTGGCGGTTAGACAGGATTCGTCTCTCCCGGTATTGGGAGTTGATATCACGCTGAGTCTGGAGAGCCATTATGCAAAGTCCCTGGCTAGGGCAAGGGAGATTTACTGGTAGTTTTTCCAGTAGTTTCTCAAGGTGTAATGGGCTTCACTCCGACACGACTTATACCGCTTTTATGGGACTGACGCTTGTCGCCCCCCTAGGCCCGATATGCGATAGCCCTAGACGAACAGGCCGGACTGTACGGAGATTGTCACATCAGGCTCAGTAGGAGTTCGGATGGGTTTCCTCATCGGCCTTCTTATCGACATCTACCTGGGGATCGTTACGTACAGCTAGTGCCACTTGCGGTCTGTGGTTAAACCCACTGCCAGCGTAGTAGTCGAGTCTTTAGAGTCCCACACAGAGAGTTTCCCTGCTTCAGGCGAAACGATATAGAAGTCGTATGGTTTTACGATAGGGTTCGGACACATAAGTGTTTTTACGCACGTACGATGTTCGGACAGTTTTTACTAGCGGGCTTTAGTTTAAGCCAGATTCTAGTATTGGATTAATGGATTTATACAGTCTCAGTATTTCCGTGTTTTCATGGATAGGAGGGGCGTTCTCGTAAATTGTCGAGAAGCTTCTAGAAGGTTGATGAGATGGAGGGCTTATGTGGCATTTGCATTTATGTGGCATTTGCATTAATTGGTTTAATGAGTCATGGTGTGATTCATCCATGGAGTTAATGATGCATTTATTATTTATATGACTCATGAGATGAATCACAAGGTGAGTTAATGAAGCATGAAGATATTTTTTATTTGTTATTCATTTAATAAATATGTTATGCTTCATATATATCACAATGATTTCATTATTCCAAAAAGATTCTCATTCTCACCTTCTCTCTCATCAAGCTCTCTCTCTTCAAATCCTAACCCTAACCTCTCATGTGTTGAGATCAAGGGTTAGCAAGACTATTTGATCCCTAATCCTACTCTATATTCTCTAGGTTGCTTTGATTAGCACTTTTAGTAACCTAGTTACCTCAAGTTAGAGGTCAACATTAGAGAAGTAGCTCTCGGGTGGATCTTCTATTACAACGAGGAGGCCGGCGAGGAGGTGGTCAACGGGAACAAGAAGGACTTGGTTCATTAGGTATAATCTTCTTTCATAGTAGCTCATCCCTCCTATGATGTTGTTAGTTATGATTTGGCAAAGATCCGTAAGTTAGTCGATGTTTGTTTTAAAAAAAATGATTGTTTTACCTATTCCGCCCCCCCATACATATACATGTGTTTTATTTAATAATTATGAACCATGTCTGTTAGGACACCAGCACCATTACCGATGATGCGACTTGCTTGCGTGCTCACACACATCATCATCGGTAATTGCTATGTCACGTACACCTTAGAAAATGTTACTTCACTGGTATAACCTGTTAGCTGGTAGTTTCAACATATTATTATTATGCTTGCTCTCATATGCTGGTTTAGAAATTGCATTCTCGCTTAGATACCCCATGCATTTTATATCCATTCTATTATGCCATATTGTGGGCTTTATGCCGATATTCATTTCTTATTGACTCTTGATTTCTGGGATTTCGGATTTTCTATGAGTTTTCTGGATTAGGGTGAAAACCGTAAGACTTTTATAAACTCGTTGTCTTTTTAAAATGCAAGTTGCGGTTTTCTCATGATATGATGTATGCGTCATCCACCATGAGTTTTCCTGTTTGTTGTTAGTTTTTGAGACCCGATTCGAGGAGTTGGATGAACCGTCTTGGGTACATGATGGGCCCGGTATGGTATCCCGGGGCAAGAAGCTTGAGTTGTAGACAATGAGCCTGGCATGGGCAGACTACCTACCGGTGATGTTTGACGCGGCGGATATCCAGAGGATACCGATCGTAGTCGTGAGATTTGATGATATGGGCCGATCCGGACTGACGGAGCCCGAGATATTGAGATATTAAGACATTGAGATTTTGAGATATACAGATATTGTTTCGATGCGTGACATGGATTTTGTGTCTATTTCACTGATGATGTTCCAGTTTTTATTATACAAGTTTTACTAAGATAAAAACAAAGATTTTCATATAACAGATATATCCAGATTTTGTGGTTGATTGTTTCATTCATGATGCATTCATACATAAACATATGACATGTTACTATTTGAGGCACTGACACGCGTATTGGTATTACACTTATGCTTAGATTAGTACCTTTGCTACTACTAGATGCTTCAGTGTTATATTATGAGCATATTATTATACGACCTGAGAGATCGTCTTTCATACGATTTCTACCTGGTGATGTCTTCTACTAATGAGTTGGCAACTCACCCCCGTTATGCCATAGTTTCTTACAGGTTTGGTCATACAGGTTCCATAGCGGCTTCGTTGGCACACCACTTTCTTTCGGGTAATTGCTTTGGTAGGTGGGTTCACTTGCATCGTGACCACTGTTGTACTTTTATTTATTTCAGTTGTATCTAGTAAGCTCCATTAACCAGACCTTGTATATTTGATAGACTTAGAAAACAAGTTGTTTATTCTTTTGACCTTAGAGTCGCGCGCTTGTATTACTATGGTTCTTCTCTGCTTTTCTTGAGGATGTTGGTTTTCTTTCTGAGTTTTGATCCTCACCTTCGGCGTTTTATATTTGTATTGCCTGCGTGGTTGTTTCTGCCAATTGGCGAAGAGCTAGCTCCCGTTTGTGGATGCCTTTATTCATTACTTATGTATATTCTTATTTTGTACCTGTTTGGGGCCAGTATTTACAAAGGAAACCATGCCGAAATTTTTATAAAACTTGGGCTTATTATAAAGACTTTCAAGTAATTTTCTATGTTAACATTTAAACAAGTTTTCCTTCACTCTATTTTCTTTAAATGTTTTAGATTCTGGGCTTTCGCTTACTTAGATTACGTTACGCCTCTAGATGTTGCGTAATTTAACTGCCAGTCATATTCCGTACAATCGGGTCGTGACAGATCAGGCTACCATCAGTTGCGGGTTTGAGAAGATGACATTCCGAAGACTACTTTTCGCATGCGCTACGGGCATTATGAGTTTTTGGTGATGTCATTCGGACTCACCAATGCCCCAGCAGCGTTTATGGATTGGATGAACCGCATATTCAGGACGTTTCTTGATCAGTTTATCATCATGTTCATTGAGGACATCCTAGTATACTTTTGGAGCCGAGAGGAGCCAGGGCAGTATTTGAGGATTTCTTTGCAGACTTTGAGGGAGTACCAGCTATTCACTAAATTATCCAAGTGTGTTTTCTGGTTGGATAGTGTTGACTTCTTGGATCGCTTAATTTTGAGAGATGGTATACGTACGGAATCGAAGAAGATCGAGGCCGTTTAGCATTGGCCCAGACCAGTATCTATTAGAAAGTTCCGCAGCTTTTTAGGTTTGGCTGGAATCTATCGATGTTCATACAGGATTTTTCTCATATAGTTGCACCGTTGACCGGGCCCGGAAGGGTGTTCTTTTTCTATGGACCGAGGCATGTGAGCAGAGCTTTTAGCGGTTGAAGATTCGTTTGACGACTACAGCAGTATTATTTTTCCTTCAGGATCAGGCGGTTTCGTTGTTTATTGCGATGCTTCCCGGCAGTTGAAGAAGCACAGTCAGAATTATCCCCTTATGACTTAGAGATGGATGCGCTGGTTTTTGCACTCAAGATCTGGAGATACTACCTATACGGCAATTCATGCCAGATATTGACGGACCATAAGAGTTTAAAGTATATCTTTCAGCAGCGAGATCTAATTTAAGACAACGCCGATGGATGGAGCTAGTAAAGGACTATGACTGTAAGACTCCTTGTCATCCGGGCAAGGCGAATGTTGTGGCAGATGCTTTGAATCGGAGGCCCGGAGGTAGCTTATCTTGTTTGAGCGCAGTTCAGAGACAGTCGACGACAGGTTGGCAGATTCTATGTGACAGCCAAGTACAGTTCAAGTTTACTTCGACCGAGGTACAGCTTTCCCGTGTCCGTGCACAACCACAGTTACTTGATCGTATCTGCGAGGCACAGTCCGATGACGTTCGTTTGTCAGAGATCATGGGGAAAGTTTGACAGGGTAGAGATTCAGAGTTTCGTGGTCGATGATGTTAGGGTATATGCCCTAGAAGCTATTACTGTATCATACTAGTCTGTATATTACTTAATGGAAGCTTGGGATATTCACAGTTGTATTGACAATCTTGCTCGAAATGGTAGTATGCTACTTGGTTTGTTTCTACTTTAATGTGTGCATGTGTTTCTTTTAGCATATCGCCTATACACATTAGTGGAGCCCTTAGGATCTTTGCTTGATTACCAGCGTTGTGATGGCAGTCATACTAGTGGGGGCTGGGTAATTTACAAGCACATCCTTATACAGGTCCCTAGTCATAGGATTATCGAGACAGGGCATCGATACTTCAGAGTAGACTAGTGTATACGCTTCTCATCCCAGGAGGGGAGATGGTCTGTCCCACAGCCATCAGTACGTCTTACTGGAGATAGTATCCAGGTGCTCGTTAGGTTACGAGTACACTAAACAGGACTCACTGGGAACTGTTGGTTTGGTATTATACCTATCGTCAGTTATCAGTTCCCAGGTGACATGAGTACAGCATAGTCCGTTGACTTGACACTGTCACTTCGCCTCGAGTGTGTTCCACTGTTCTTAGATTACTACCCTACTACGGCTCAAATGAGTCATGCAAACAGGTAGTAGTTGGGTACAGTCCCGAAGCACTTGGAGGCAGTGACGGTTAGACAGGATTCGTCTCTCCCGGTATTGGGGGTTGATATCGCTTTGTGTCTAGGAGAGCTATTACACAAAGTCCCTGGCCAGGGCAAGCGAAATATACTGATAGCGTTTCCAGTGTTATCTCAGGGTGTTCTGCGCTACACTCCGACACGACTTGTACCGCTATTAGGGACTGACGTTTACCGCCCCCCTAGGCCCGACATGCGATACTCTCAGACGAACAGACCGGACTGTACAGAGATTGTCACATTCAGGCTCCGTAGGAGTTCGGATGGGTTCACCTCATCAGTCTTCTTATCGGCATCTACCTGGGGACCGTTACGTACAGCTAGTACAGCTTGCGGCCTGTGGTTAAACCCACTGCCTGCGAAGTGTTGAGTCTTTAGAGTCCCACACAGAGGGCTATTCTCCTTTGGGCAAAACACAGTAGAGGTCGCATGGTTTTGCGATAGAGTTCGTTCACATCAGCGCACTTGTGCACGTTTGGTGTCCGAGCAGTTATTACTAGCGGGTTTTGGTTTAAGCCAGATCCTAGTATATGTTTTGCGATTGGTTTTAACTGTATTCGTGTTCTTCGGAACACGGATCCGGATGTGTATGCACAGTTGACAGAGGCAGAGGCAGAGGCAGAGGATTCTCATTAGGGTTGTTGACCGTTGACTTTTTCTAAACCCTAATGAGAATAAGAAATATGATTAATAATATTAATTAAGGATTATTGTGCCATGGTTGAGTTGAACTTTTGACTTTTGTTGACTTGTTGACCGTTTGACCATTGTGGACTTGTTGACCATCATCATTTCATTTCAATGATGCTTCTTGTTCTTTGCAAAATGCATTAAATGCATGAAATGATAATGGTCATTGAAACTAACCATCACAATTCTTAATTATTATTATTATCATCATTATTCTTACTTTTGTGAGCATGGTTGTAAATTATTATCTCATTCTCACTTGATCACTCTCTCTCATCCAAAAAGCTCATCCTCTTCCTCTCTCTCAAAGCTCTCATGTCTCATGTGTTGAGAACCATGAGCTATTGAGATAAAACCAATAAAACTCCACTCTTCTCACTTTAGAGTTCTAGGTTTAGCAAGCCAAGCACTTTAGTTGCCTCTTGGTTGAGGTAGGAGCTCAAGGTAGAGGCTTTCGGGTGGATCCTTCTTCGACAAAGAGGAGACTACGAGGTGGAGCCGTTCAATCCACTCTAAGGAGCAAGAAGAGAAGAAGTTCAAGACTTAGGTATAACCCTCTAACATAGTAGTTAAACTTAGAGTTAGTTTGCTAGGTTTTGTTTAGCAAAGATCCTCTTCTCTAGTCCTTGTTGCCTTGTCATAAAAAATCGTTTTTTACCGTTTCCGCCTCCCCGTAAGAACCGGGGTGGGCAACATTGACTTACAGTGGTATCAGAGCCTAGCTAAACAACAACTAGCACGTTAGCAAAGTATTTAGAATTTTGATCCGAGAAAAAATCGCAAAACACGTCCGAAAACTAAACTTTCGGCCGATTTTTAAAACTGCTCCAAAAATAATTCCATATATCTTAAAAATCGGCTCAGGGTTTTCTAAGAACACGCAGCAAAAACGAGCCTATGACTCAGTCAACTCACCGTGGAACCACGGCGAAACCATGCGTTTCGCCGCGGATCCGCGGCCGAGTTGACTCGGCCGCGACTCGGATTTGCTGAAGTGAGTTCAGTGTTCTGTTTTGGGATTTTTAAAGATTTTGTTTCTGCCCAGATTTTCCAGAGAACAAAGTTGTGTTTGGGGTAGTTACAAATCCGTATTTTTGATCGAAATTCTGTAGACTTTAGCTAATTGGTTATATCTGTGATGCGATATATGCATTGAACGTCAACTAATCGCTATACGTCGATTAGTGGGGGTTGTGTATATCTGTGATCTGTAATGCTGATGGATTGTGTATATGAACTCGTTGGATTGTCACGGATGAATAGCCGGGGGTTGTGAGATGAGAGTTTTCTTTATTTTTCATTTGATGTAATATGTAAATTGATGTAATATTATTTTATGGCCGCACATCCGGGATGAGGTTGTAGCCGCCATTGTTTATTATTTCTTTTACTGTTTTGCTCCTAGGATAGACCCAAGGTGGGGTGCACAAACTACCGGGTACCTTGAAGTGCCGAGTGGCCTATTCATGTTGTTGAGGGAGGTTGCTTCACTTCGGGTACTTGGCAGGTAGTTTGCCGCACCCGTAGGGGTCTAGGATGGGGTTTGGTTATTCATCGGGGCCGTGTAATCCGTCTTTCGTTGCAGGCTCGAACGAAACGCGGATTTCTAGTATATCCAATGTGTTCATCTTTGATCTGGAATGGCTATCATTGCATCTGACGAATGTATATATCTATATATGATATTTAGTAGGCGTTGCTTATGTTTTGCATCCGCGCTAGTCCAGCCCCCGCTCTGTCGTTAGTTAAGTAACCTAACGGGTAATGACGGGGCCCCGTGGCGAATGCGGGTGGCATAAGCGTAAGTCATATTTTCGTTGTTTTCTGCAATCGTAGGATTAAATGATGGGACGCATTAAATTAATGCAAGAAAATAAACCAAAGTAAAGTCGTTGGAACAATTTCAAAACCACTCGGTTTCTTTTCAAAATAGAAAACTTTTAAAACGCGGAGCTTGAACCACTCCTTTTAAAAGCTATCACGTTCCTTCGATTATATCAAGTTCACTACGTTCACAGTTTCGCCAAAACCATTCGTAGCCCTCCGTCATTTCATATGGAAAGCCAATAGTATTCAAGCTGTGTTTGTTGGCCAAAGACAAGGCACAGTGATTGGTGGCTATTGGATATTCATATGTAGCATAGATAGATGCGTTGGTTTGGGACAGTCGTACCGCCTTGTTGGCCAAAGTCAAGAGTAGGTACGGGTGGGTTCAAATTAACCAGGAAAATGACGGGTAGAACTTGACATGTGACTTATGATTTGTTGGCCAAAGTCAAGGTCATAAGAGCATGGGGCAAAAATCCACATCGGGAGTTTCTAAAGAAACTGAAACTTGCTAGTGCTGCATACCATTTGGAGTGTGATGATTCTGGTAGCATTCCTTCAGTTTTATCACACGATGATATTTGGATCCCGATCCTACTGTGAGTATATGTACTCCTCGGGAACTTTCTCACTTAACGATCAATGTTATAAACCAAGTATGTGTCTAGAAAGGTGTTAGCGGGGCTACGCCTACAGGGAAAAGAGGCTATCTAATTAAGGAACTTCGCGAAAGCGTTGGAAAACTTCCCTCGAAGTACCAACACTGGCCTGGCTGAACGGTTAAGCAAGAATTGTACGGTGAGATTGATCCCGACTGATTCTTCTTTTTTGGTTTGAGGAAGGATTCGAGAAACAGTGGGAGCCATCCTGTTTAGACAAACTAAAAACCACTCTAAACTTGCAAGAGCATCATGCTAAAGTGTTTCTTCTCTCTCTCCTAATTGCAGCAACCAAACATCATGACCGGACTTAAGTTACTACTAGAAAAAATATACTGACAGGGCCAAACTACAAAGATTGGTTCAGGAATGTCAAAATAGCAATCACTTATGACAAGTTGGGGTATCTTCTTACCACCAACGCTCCCCCTGTCCCAGGACCTCAATCCAGCGTCACGGATAAGGAAATCCGTAAGACTTGGGAGATTGATTGCGCGAGGGCCAAGTGCATCGTGCTTGCCTATATGGACAATGAACATCAGAGGAGGCACGAGGATATGAACCTAGAATCCTTATTTCTTCATACAAATGATCTGTATGGAGAGCAATCCCGTATCGCCAGATACGAAGTCTCGGAAATGTTATTTTCAGCGAGATTGGCCATCGGATCATCTGTAGAGGAACACGTGCTTCAGATGATTGGCTACATTGAAGAGCTCGTGGACCTCGGGACCACGTTAGAGAACGAGCTCTACAATGACTTGATTCTCCAGTCCCTTCCTTCCACTTACGCCTAGTTTATCCTGAACTTCAACATGCAAGGAAAGGAAGTTGAACTTCCGGAACTCCTTAACATGTTGAGGAGGGCAGAGGGCACCCTGAAGAAAGTAAGGGAAACACCCGATTTGTCTGTTGGAGGACCTTCTTCTTCTACGTCCAAGGCGAAAGCCAAAGGAAAGAAGAAGAAAGCCCCTACCAAACCAAGGTGCGGTGTTAGTAAAGTGGAAGCCAAGGGAAAGGCAAAAATGGCAAAGGTAGCGGGACAGCCTGTGGGGAAAGAAGAGTGCTTTTATTGTCATAAGAAAGGACACTGGAAGAAAGATTGCAGGGCTTGGAAAGGCAAGAACCAGGACCCGAAGCAAGTTGTGGCTTCGGCTTCAGGTGTGTATGTTATTGAAAACTGTCTATCAGTAAACTCTACTTCCTGGGTATTGGATACCGGATCAGGATCTCATATCTGTAATTCTTTGCAGGCACTGAGAAAGCGTAGGGTTTTGAAGGCAGGTGATATGACCCTCAGAGTTGCAAACGGAGCTGGCATGGATGCTGAGTCCGTAGGGGACTATCACTTGGGATTGCAGATATATATGTTTTTTTTTGCGTGATTGTTATTTTGTACCCAGTGCGACTTGTAATATCATATCTATATCTTTAATGTCTAAAGAAGGTTATGATTTTACATCTGTAAGCGATGTTGTAAACATCCACCATAATCATGTTCTGATTTGGTTGGGTATATTAAGCAACGGTATATACGTATTAAACCAACCACAGATTTTCAATATCAAGAATGTAGGGTTCCTAGGCACACTAATGAGGTCTCACAAGTGATCAAACATGGCTAATTCAAAATTTTCCATGTGCCTACAAACCCTAATACGGATCGTTAACTAGATGTATAGACGATGCAATGCAAGTTAACGACTTTAACTAAAAGGGAAGGGGCTACAACCTTTGTAGATCCGGCCCTCCACCTCTATAGCTCCGTGATGAAGTCCCTCAACTGTACCCATCGGATCTCGGACTTTTGCGGTGGTTTCATCGAAGAATTGATCGGGCTAGGTCGTCGACTTCGATGCCGAAGATGATCTAAATCGAGGCAACTCAAGATCAAACTCCAACTTCACCAAGTCATGAAACTTATGAAGAAAACACCCTATACTACTTGGCAAGTGGTAGAGGATGAAGAAATAGGAAGTGGGTTCACTTTAGAATTGGATTTCTCACTCTTTTTCTCAAGTTGCCATTAATGGAGACAAGTTTTTCTTCTTGTTGATGAAGAAGAAGAAGAAGAAAGAATATGATAAGTATTATTCAAAATAGAAAATAAAATTAATACTTATCATATAGCAACCATGGTTAAGTGTAGAGACTAAACTACGGTTAGGTTGAATGGTTAGGTTACGGAAAAGAACAAGAATGGTCAAGCTTTCAACACTTCAAGAAGTTTCAACAAAACAACAAAATAAGCCACCATTCTTTTTATCTTTCCAAAATGAATAAATAAATAAATGAATAGATAAGTAAACAAAACCTTAACCATTCATAACCATGGTTTAATCATACACACAAACTCAAGATAGCATGTATCATCAAACATGATACAAACAAGTGCACAAAAGTATATCACATATACAACTTGTGTACTTCAAGTGAGAAAATCTATTTAAAGTGAAAAAATACTAGTTAATGCAAATTATTATATCAAATATATAATTATGCATTAAATCATTAAATCAATACTTGATTTAACAATCCGGTCATATCGCATATAACCGACTAATATCCAATGTATCGGCTTATCGAATCAATCCTTGATTCGATAACTAGATTATATCGCATACAACCAATCGATACATTCATCATGAGAATAGAATACGGTATCACATACACACATTATTCTCGGTCCCGCACATATCTCATATGCGCTCCTATTTCGTTTCGCTTGAGCCAGGAAATCTCTGTGTAGGGCTCTAAAGACTCGTCAATTCGCCGGCAGCAGATGCTGATCATATCAAACACCCACAAGCCACAAGTGGTCTGCTAAACGTAACGGCCACCCGGGTATTGAGCGATCAGAATATCGACGAGCAAGCCCGCTCACACTCCTGTGAATCCAACCAGTAACACTTACCGTATAGTCCGGTCTGTTCGTCTGATATGTCGCATATCTCGCCTAGGGGTGGTAAACGTCAGACCCCAATAGCTTTATAAGTCATGCTGACGTGAGGTCCATAATATGTGTGAAACTACTGATAACACTTACCAGTAGATCACTGCAACCCTGGCCAGGGATTTCCTGTTATGGCCAGTCGAGCATAGCGCAACATCAACCCCCAATACCGGGAGAGACGAATCCCCTCCTATCGCTCATTGCCTCCATGTGAATCGGGACTGTACCCAAAAACCACCTGTTTGCACGACTCAGTAGAGCCGTGGTAGGGCGGAAATCAAAGCACAGTGGGAGACACCCAAGACTCTTTGATGATCTCGGGTCAACAGACTAAGCTGTACCAGTGTCACCAGAGAACTGCCATCTGACGTGAGGTATAATACCATCTGGGAGTTCTCGGCGAGTCCGCGCAGTGTACCCAGTCTCTACTGAGCACCCGTATACCATCTCTGATGTTAAATACCAATGGATATGGGATTATCCATCGCCCATCACATGGGTCGAGAAGATATATGCTAGTCTACTCTGGAATATCGATGCCCCATCTCGATATTCCCACGACTAGGAACATTGAAGGATGTACTCATGGACTACCCAGGCCCCACTAGTATGATCTGCATCACAGTCCTGGAAGTCGAGTACACATCCTAAGGGCTTTATCAACATGTAACAGAGAGATAGAAAGTATACAAGTTAAGATAAAGAGAAACCAGATAGCGTACTATCATGTCGAGCAAGAAAGTCCTACAGATATATGTCCCAGCATCTACTACAATATACATCCAATGTACAGTAATGGTCTCTAGGGCATACATATAACTAACAATCTCCCACTTGCACTAGGGCCATCTGTAGCAGTGGTTGCAGTATCGCATACTCAACCATCCCATATAAGTCTCTCTCTGGGAAAAAGCCTTTGTGAGTGGATACGCCATGTTGTCCTCTGAGTCTACTCTCCTAACCTCGATCACCCTGGAGAACATCTATCTCCATGATCAGGTGATGCTGCCTCAGAATATGTCTGGGTCACTGATGGGACCAGGGTTCCTGGGCCAAAGCCACACTTCCATTGTCGTACAATGGTAGGAACCTAGTTCATCTTATGAACCAATATACACCAAAACTGCCTCTTTGGTAGTATCTTTAATAGTGATGTTACCAGCCTTTATCGTCTAGTTTGCCACGGTATCTAGCTTGGAACTCTTGCAACATACCGTCCTTCCACTGAGGGTGAAGACAATGCCTGTGACTGACATTCAGTCGTCCTTATCACCCTGGAACACTTCCACTGATTCTCCCCAGGATCGATTGATAATATCTTACTATAGCTAGTGAGAATCCTAACATCCATTTAGATCTATCTCATAGACCCAAATCACAGGATTTAGGAGGTATTACTTTGGTCCTAATGGAGAATCTTTGTGATAAGCGGAGATTGACCGAGCGTAGCATAGGAAACTCTTTTCTTATCAAGAGTATGTTGTCCACGTACAATACGAGGATGACCACCTTACTCTCTACTACCCTTTTTGTATATACAAGGTTCATCTACCATTTTGATGAAGTCAAACACCTTGACTATCACCTCAAAACAGACGTTCCAACTCCGCGATGCTTGCTTTATTATGTAAAGCAACTTGCACACATTTCCGCTGCTCCCACTGTTTACGAAGCCCTCTGGCTGTGTTCTTATAGACGTTCTCTTCTAAATCATTATTTAGAAAAGTAGTCATGGCACCCAACCACCAGATATCGTAATTATGGTATGTAGCAATGGCAAGTAGGATCTGGATGGACTTAAGCATAGTCCCTGGAAAAGGTTTCATCATTTTCCATGCCTGGTTGATGACGAAAACCTTTAACAAGTCTAGCTTTGAAAGTCTCAACTTATCCATCTACACCAAGTAATCTTCTCAAAATATACTTGCTCCTGATGGGGATTTAACCCTTCAGATATTGCAACCAAAATCCATACTTTGTTGGTGAACATGGATTCCATCTCTGATCGCTAAGCATCCAGCCATTCTTACAGAGTCCCTACTCTCGATGGCCTGCTCGAATCTAGTTGGGTCATCATCTCATGATGCAATCCTTGCTCCCACTGTCATCGAGAAACCGAAGTATCTCTCAAGTGGATGAGGAACCCTACTAGTTCGGCTGAGAGGCTGAGGTTCGTCGGGGACTATTGAATCCTTTGGTTCTGTCTAATCATCAGCTGCAGTTTTGTATAGCTGGAACATTTCCAGTTCTACAGAACTGACCTTGCCTCGATCTTGTCCGGATTTTGATTTTGACACAGGCCGGACAATCCCAAATCTTAACTTACTTAACAGATAGGCTCTTCCCATACCATATCTTATATGGAGTGGTAGGCAGCAATCTGATTCGAAGCTAATTCAATAGGTATGCAGCTTCTCAAGTGCATAACCCCTTTAAAAGAAATAGGTAACTCGGTAATACTCATCATAGAGAACACCATATCACATAGGGTGCTATTGCTCCGCCATGATACATCGTAGTGCTGTGGTATATTCAGAGGAGTAACAATGAGAGAGAATCTCATTCTCCTTTAGAATAGTCCAGGAATGATATGCACAAGTATTCTCCTCCCTGATCTTATCATAGGACATAATACTTATACCCGTATTGGTTCTCTACTTCTAGCTTATATTCTGTGAATATCTCAAAAGGTTCGGACTTGTGTTTCAACAGGAACATGTGTCTGAATCTTGAGAGATTATCAGAGAACGTAATGAAGTATAAAGAACCAGTCCTGGCATGTGTAGACAGGAGACTTTACATACATCATCATGTATCAGTCCCAAGAGTTCATTAACTCTTTCTCTGTTTCCAATAAACAGAGCTATGGTCATCCAATCTTTGTGACGTGACTGGTAAGTTTCATAAGATGTAAATTCAAACTGATTTAAATATGCATCTAATATGTAACTTCAGCCAGTCGGGTCGCATTGATGTGACCTAGTCTACAATGCCTCAAGAAGGATCCGTTCATTTCTGAACTCTTTCTCTTGTGTGTGTTCTGTATACTAATAACTATAGTTTGATTTAGAACGTCAATGCTTTTAGATAGCGCGCCTGAACCGATCAACTTTTGATATAGGAAATGTTCAAAACATTATCCATCAATACAAAATTATATCCTTCTTTACTAATAAAGAGTTTGATATGATTTTGTATATCAGGTTCGGTATCTAATAGCATTTGTTCAGAATCAATGTACTGGTAATACAGGGTGACAGTGACCAACAGACTTGGCTGCAACACTTGCCCCGTTTTCTGTCTCATGAAACTTATCACCCGTTCTCAGTTTTCTACCTTTTTGTAGCACTATGTAACAGATTACATATCTGGGATCTTGATCCGGTATCAAATACCCAGGATGCAGAGGATACTGAGAAACAGTTTTTTGTAATGAACACACCCGAAGGAGATGCATCATATGCACTTTCTTCGTTTGGGCGGCATAGGAATTCTGGTATTCCCCTATTTCCTGCTCAGCCTTATAACAATTATAAGTTGGAGGGGGACCAACGTTCCCCAGCTCAGTATAACAAGCGGGTTCGGTCAAAACATCCATATTATTATTTTGATTAAGGCGTGATATGGTCGCTACCTAGAGAGAGAGAAGAAAACACTCAGCATGCACTCTTGCAAGATCAGATGGGTTAAATATTTTATCTAATCAGGATGGCTCCCACTGTTTTTATCAAATTTTCCTTCAAACTTTAAAAGGAAAGACTAGTCGGGATTAATTACACTCTATAAGTTCGCCAATCTTTCAGCCAGGCCAGTGTCGGTACTTTGAGAGAGGTTCCCCGTGCTTTCGCACGGACCTAATTACAGTAAACCTCGTTTTCCCAGAGGTGTAACCCCGTTGACACCTTTCTAGACACCTACTTGATCGTCTAATTGTAAAGTGCAAAACTCTACCTGGAGTAACAATTAATCGCAGTGGGTATCGAGATCCAACTATCACATAGAAGGTATGCAATCTCATTGCAAATTTCAACACTTGAAACTCCTGATAAAGATTTTTACCCCTAGCACTTATGACCTTAACTATGGTCAACAAATTATAAGTACTAGTCAAGTTCTACCCGTCATTTCGTGATTAATTAGACCCACCCACATGACCCTTAACTAAGGTCAACAAAGTCGCGCGACTGTCCTAACTAATCGCATCATATGCGGTGTAGGAAGACATCACTTAGCTACCGTACACTGTGCCTTAACTAAGATCAACAAACACAGCACGAATACTATGTACTCTACTTCCTAAAATGACGGGGGGTTGCGAATGGTTTTTATGAAAACCTTTAACGCTTTGAACTTGATCTCGTTGCGGAATCAAATGGTTTTTAAATGGAATGTTTTTTAGGCTTTTCTAGTTTTGCTAAAGGGGTCACTCCCGGTGAAGAGATCGTCGGCCCTTTCCTCGTTGAATGAGGTGCGGGATATATCATATATATCACTGTGCAAAGCAGAAACTATAGAAGCAATCAAATGACAAACCGAGGGTTGTAGCATCTTCCAGTTATTGCTAAAGGAGTCACTCCCGGTGAAGGGATCTCGGTCCTTTCCTCACCGAATAAGGTGCAGGATGTTCTACAAGGAACACCACGATGCAAAGAAAGAACTGTAGCTATCTGTTTTGTTTTGAAATTCGATTCCACAACATCATTTAGGTTTATTTTCTTTCATTAATCTCATTAATGAATATCCCATCATTTAAGTCCACCTAAACATCACAGATAAATATAACGTACGCTTATGCTATCCGCATTCGCCTCGATGTCCCGTCTGCACTGTTAGGTTAGGTAAATAACGCCAAAGCGAGGCAGGGCTAGCGCGGGTGTAAAACATAAGCAACGTCTATATAATATATCATATATACTATATGTTATATCTATCTGAACACATCACATGATCACATCACAGATAACGCAGCAGAAAGTATCATATGAAATATTGGATATACTAGGACGTCTGTGTTTTTAATATGAGCCAGTATAAAACACGGATTCCATAGTCGTAATGAATAGCCAATCCCACACCCCTAGACCCCTACGAGAGCGGCAAGCAACCCTACCAATTCTAGGGTTAGGAGACCCGGACTCGACTACTCGAGATGGTCTTCCACTGGACCCTAGAACCCGGTTACTTGTGCTCCCCTCCTTGGGTCTATCCTAATGCGGAAAAGTAAATAATATACAAAAGGTGACATCATCCGCAACCTGGAAGTGCCCCAATAAAAGAATATTACATACAAGTTTTTACATGAATGAAAATGAAAAAACACTCATCTCACATAAAAACCCCCGGCTATTCAAACACGACGATCCAATATAACATATCCAGCAACACATAACATCATATGTTATCAACGTAAGTAAATATGCGCATCCTAATTGTCGTCAACATATAGCAACGAAACCGGCGATATCACATATTACACTTACGGTCATGGAAAAGAAAGTGTAAAACTACAACAGTTGGAATCCGCATCCTCTTTAGACATCGCATGCCAAATCAAATGAAATACTTAGACATCACATGCCTAACAATTATAAACCCCGCATTTTAGTCTCATTATCGAAAACACTTTTCAATATCAAGTCGGGGAATTCAACAGGATTCCCGACATTCTGATCGAATGCTCGTCGCAAACTTTAGTAGGCGGCTGCACCCCTGACGCCGTCGATGAAGTGCACCAAGGCGGAACACCGCTGCCGCGAGCCCCCGAACGGATGCTTTCGGCGACGGGGTTCTCCTACAGTCACTTGGTCGAGGCTATGGGGTTAGGCTGTCTATTAAGTTTACCCGGCGAGTATCCGCGTTCACTACGTGATTGCGACGGACTTTTGATCACATCGAAATTCCGTGGCAACCGATCAAGTGAGACTAAAGTGCTTGATTTATAACATTCATTTAGTTATCTCATAACTATTTGTGAATTCCAATTATTGTATCACATTCCGGATAAAATAGAAAATGTTAAACTTTTCGATCGAACAATCGAACACCCATGTTTTCCCGAAACAGCTCAATACATGAAATAAGTTTTAAAGCATTCAGTTCATGCCTCAGTACCAACGGTCCAGCCATAGAAGGGTCAAGCCAACGCCTCACATGTGGCACGCCATACTGCCCCAAACCCTAAGGTTCAAAGGGCAGTTCAAGACGGTCACATAATCGAGTTAAGGTTTGTTGTCTTCTAGAGGCACCATCGCGTTACTTGCACTACTTAGAACGTCGTTAAACTACGGAAAAATCCAACAATTGGAAATTTCCCGGCAGGGGAAAAAGTGGGTATTTATATCCGGTCGAACATTTTTAACATTTTGCTAAAATTTATCCGGAAAAACACATAGACAAAGTTTGGCAATCCGATCAAATCAACGAGCTCCCAATACAACCCAGAATATTCATCTCTTGAATAAATATTAAAAAATCCAAGAAAATCCAGAGCCAAAATATAAGAATTACTGTGCAAAAATTATTGGGCAATGTGACTATACGGCCGCGGAACCGCCGCAGAAGCCATGCTTCTGCCGCTGTTCCGCGGCGGTTTAGATGATTCAGGGGCTCGTTTTGCACCATAATTCTTAGATCTTCCTGCTGAATTTTTAAAAAAATTTTTAATCTGGAAAAAACCACAAATCCAGAAAATGTCCAGAGAGCCGTTTTGAATTAGGGTTTCGGTTCGATCGGACTTCTAACTCCGTCTACACATCGTCTAAGGCTCTAGCAAAGCTCTGATACCACTGTAGGGTTCCTAGACACACTAATGAGGTCTCACAAGTGATCAAACATGACTAATCTAAAAATTTTCATGTGCTTACAAACCCTAATACGGATCGTTAACTAGATGTATAGACGATGCAATGCAAGTTAACGACTTTAACTAAAAGGGAAGGGGCTACAACCTTTGTAGATCCGGTCCTCCACCTCCATAGCTCCGTGATGAAGTCCCTCCGCTGTACCCATCGGATCTCGGACTCTTGCGGTGGTTTCATCGAAGAATTGAACGGGCTAGGTCGTCGACTTCGATGCCGAAGATGATCTACGTCGAGGCAACTCAAGATCAAACTCCAACTTCACTAAGTCATGAAACTTGTAAAGAAAACACCCTATACTACTTGGCAAGTGGTAGAGGATGAAGAAATAGGAAGTGGGTTCACTTTAGAATTGGATTTCTCACTCTTTTTCTCAAGTTGCCATTGATGGATGCAAGTTTTTCTTCTTGTTGATGAAGAAGAAGAAGAAGAAAGAATATGATAAGTATTATTCAAAATAGAAAATAAAATGAATACTTATCATATAGCAACCATGGTTATGTATAGAGACTAAACTAGGGTTAGGTTGAATGGTTAGGTTAAGGAAAAGAACAAGAATGCTCAAGCTTTCAACACTTCAAGAAGTTTCAACAAAACAAGAAAATAAGCCACCATTCTTTTTATCTTTCCAAAATGAATAAATAAATAAATGAATAGATAAGTAAACAAAATCCTAACCATTCATAACCATGGTTTAATCATACACACAAACTCAAGTTAGCATGTATCATCAAACATGATACAAACAAGTGCACAAAAGTATATCACATATACAACTTGTGTAGTTCAAGTGAGAAAATCCATTTAAAGTGAACAAATACTAGTTAATGCAAATTATTATATCAAATATATAATTATGCATTAAATCATTAAATCAATACTTGATTTAACGATCCGGTCATATCGCATATAACCGACTAATATCCAATGTATCGGCTTATCGAATGAATCCTTGATTCGATAACTAGGTTATATCACATACAACCAATCGATACATTCATCGCGAGAATAGAATACGGTATCACATACACGCATTATTCTCGGTCCCGCACATATCTCATATGCGATCCTATTTCGTTTCGCTTGAGCCAGGAAACCTCTGTGTAGGACTCTAAAAACTCGTCAATACGCCGGCAGCAAATGATGATCATATCAAACACCCACATGCCGCAAGCGGTCTGCTAAAAGTAACGGCCACCCGGGTATTGAGCGATCAGAAGATCGACGAGCAAGCCCGCTCACACTCCTGTGAATCCAACCAGTAACACTTACCGTATAGTCTGGTCTGTTCGTCTGATATGTCGCATATCTCGCCTAGGGGTGGTTAACGTCAGACCCCAATAACTTGATAAGTCATGCTGGCGTGAGGTCCATAACATGTGTGAAACTACTGATAACACTTACCAGTAGATCACTGCAACCCTGGCCAGGGATTTCCTGTTATGGCCAGTCGAGCATAGCGCAACATCAACCCCCAATACCGGGAGAGACGAATCCCCTCCTATCGCTCATTGCCTCTATGTGAATCGGGACTGTACCCAAAAACCACCTGTTTGCACGACTCAGTAGAGCCGTGGTAGGGTGGAAATCAAAGCACAGTGGGAGACACACAAGACTCTATGACGATCTCGGGTCAACAGACTAAGCTGTACCAGTGTCACCAGAGAACTGCCATCTGACGTGAGGTATAATACCATCTGGGAGTTCTCGGTGAGTCAGCTCAGTGTACCCAGTCTCCACTGAGCACCCGTATACCATCTCTGATGTCAAACACCAATTGATATGGGATCATCCATCGCCTATCACATGGGTCGAGAAGATATACGCTGGTCTACTCTGGAATATCGATGCCCCGTCTCGATATTCCCACGACTAGGAACATTGAAGGATGTACTCATGGACTACCTAGGCCCCACTAGTATGATCTGCATCACAGTCCTGGAAGTCGAGTACACATCCTAAGGGCTTTATCAACATGTAACAGAGAGACAGAAAGTATACATGTTAAGATAAAGAGCAACCAGATAGCGTACTATCATGTCGAGCAAGAAAGTCCTACCTATATATGTCCCAGCATCCACTACAATATACATCCAATGTACAGTAATGGCCTCTAGGGCATACATATAACTAACAATACACATAAAAGAAAGTCTCCAGAAATAAATCATGCTTTCTTATGTCATTGTAGACTCGGTCACATCAATGAGACAAGGTTATCTAAGTTGCATAGAGAAGGATATTTGGATCCGTTCGAATATCAATCATATGCAACTTGTCAATCATATCTTAAAGGAAAGATGACAAAGACTCCGTTCACTGGATATGGAGTAAGAGCGAGCGAGCTCTTAGGACTCGTACACAGCGATATATGCGGTCCAAAGTCTACACATGCGCGAAGTGGTTATTCTTACTTCATTACTTTTAAGGATGATTTTTCAAAGTACGGATATGTCTTCTTAATGAAACATAAATCTGAAGCCTTTAAAAAATTCCAGGAATACAAGAATGAAGTAGAAAAACAAACAGGCAAAAGTATTAAGACACTGAGATCTGATCGAGGTGGTGAATACTTGAGTGCTGAGTTCCTGGGTTATCTAAAAAAGAATGGAATTCTCTCTCAACTTACTCCTCCATACACCCCACAACATAATGGTGTATCGGAGAGACGGAACCGAACACTATTGGATATGGTACGTTCCATGATGAGTAACACTGAGTTGCCGTGATCATTCTGGGGATATGCACTAGAATCAGCTGCATACCTATTGAACCGAATTCCAACTAAGACAGTGCCTACCACACCATATCAGATGTGGAGTAGGAAGAAACCCTATCTTAAGCACATTAAGACACGGGGATGTCCAGCTTTTGTCAAAAAGCAACATGCGGACAAACTCGAGGCACGCTCAGTACAGTGCAAGTTTGTGGGATATCCAAAAAACTCCAAGTGATATTTCTTCTATTGCGAAGAGGAACAAAAGGTTTTTGTTTCTCGTCATGCCTGCTTCTTGGAAACTGAATTTTTGGAAAATCAGATAAGTGGGATCGCAATAGAACTGGAATAAATTCCATAACCATAAGCTATTACTGAAAGCTTAGTAGAACCAGAGGGTTCGAAAGAACAGGACATTCCTGCGCCGCTCCGCAGGAGTAGTAGGCAGTCTCCTCCGCCTGAGAGATACTACGGTTTTCTCATAGACGGGGATAGAGAGGATTGCATCATTGATAATGATGAGCCGACTAGCTTCCAGTAGGCCATTCTGTCACGACCCGAAGTTCGACTCGTGACCGGCACTTAAACACGTAACGTCTACAGGCGTGACGCAACTAAGTAAGCCGAAACCCAGGAATCAAAACCATTAAAAGTAGTGAGTATTGAAAACATTTAATTAAAACATTTAGAAAATCTTAAATAGTTCAATAAAGTTCTTTTATGGTTAAGTTATCATTTAAATAATTTTGCCAGCATTTCCTTTGTAAAAGTAACCCCGAAATCGGGTATAAAACAGGATATAAGTGAAAATGAGATATAATAAAATAAAGCATCCCCAAACGGGAGCAATCATGCCCAACGGCGGAAACCATCACCACAAGAGTAATATACGACGCCGTAGCGAAGAATGAGAAATAAGTAAACATCACAGAATAATAAATTGCATAAATAAACAGTCGGCTACCACGAGCTCGACACCAGAATACAAAAAAATATACATCATCGTCCTCACACTATCTCTAAGTCCAGTACATATATGGTAGATAGAGAATACTAGATACAAAAGGGTGTACAATAAAAGTAATCAGATACCACAACCGATCTAATAGCAAAACAGCTCTCACACCAACTTTAGTGGTATCTGTAGCCAAAAGATGCAAAAGGCAGCCTGCCGCGACTACTCTGAGGGGCAACCTGCAAATTCTGTGGCACAACGGAGGTGAGTTACCAACTCATGAATAGAGATAACATATAAAGGTAATCGCGAGCATGCACGTACTGCGCTACTCTATCATATGCCAGCAGGTAAAATCTATATGCGACAAGCAGTAGGTGCAATAATCATGCAAGTGCTCTGTAAGGTAAAATAACTACAGGATGAGATACATGATAAGCAATGCTGAGCATGGGGTAAACAACATCTACACGGAATATCAACGTGGAAAAATAATCGGTGCCAAAAACTGCACCCAAATCCCAAATAAACTCAGGCGCCGGCACTCTTCTCGGCCCTCAAATCCTGTAAATCTCTGAGAATCACGAGTGACCAACATTGGCACTCAAAATATCATAAAATACTCGTGTCTAGCATCGACACGCAAATCCTCATATATCGGGCTCCGTAAGTCCGGATCAGCCCACGGGTTCCGTATGCGGTATTGGCCCTCGGCCCCGGCATTACAGATCATCCCGCATCCATCTCTCGACTCTGGTCAGTATCCTCCGGATAACCGCCGGGTACAACCAATCACCGGTAGGTACTCGCCCACCTCCAGGCTCAATCGGCAAGGTCTATCGATCATCTTGCCGAGGGGGAACCATACCGGGTCCACCACGAACCCGCAAACAGATCATCCAACTCCTCGAATCGGGTTTCAAGCACACGTCTCAGCACCGAGAAAACGCGTGGTGGACGCACAAAAATATCATATCACGAGGAACCGGGTTTTCAAATAGTGCATCATTTCTTAAATAAACCCACGGTCCTCAAAACCAGAAATCACATGAAATCCAACATCAATGAGTAAATCAAATGCGATGTGCTATGTACATCAAGCCATAATATAGGAAAAAGGGAGGAACCGCTTTTTAAAATAGTTTCAGTTTTTCAAAGACCTCATGTGGCTCCCAATGTCTATGAAAATCATATCGAAACATATGTGAAAGGAATTACAGTATAATGATCATGGCAATTCTACAGTGAGTGTGTCATGGCAATTACTAACGGTGTGTGTGTAACATGCAGATTAGTGCTCGTACAACATGAACCGTTAGTAATAGTGCGGTGTTCTATCAATTCTAAGTTTACATACATAAAGCAGGGGATGCAGTATGCAACAACAGTATCCATGAGCAGTCAATGTAGGTAAATGCAATATGTAGCTATAAGGTCCTATCAGCCCTGACATATAATGCCATGCGGGGGATATTCTCGTAGATGTTAAATCTACTCACCGAAGTCTCGCGCTAAGCTTAGCCGACGACTTGCTTCCCCTTCTTCACAACATTTGTCGCACTCGCCTGCGAACCTAGAATTTACACAATATATCACACATAAGCTCAAATCTACAAAAACAAGATATTAAGGTCAAACTAGAAACCCGCGTCGCAAGCCAAGCGCGCGTGTGCGCGATACGGTAAAACATGTGATTACGCGCCTGAAGCTACCCCGACGCGTCGCGATACGCAGAAACTCCAAACCCACACACGTATCACGTGTGTCGCGAAGATTTAAAATACGAGAAACAGGTTTTTAGCTCCAGATTTTTATACAGCAAGAATTAAATAAATTTTGCATCAAACAGAAATCTGGTGGTATTTTAGTGAAATTGGGCTAAGCTAGGTTAACATGGCCTTAACAACACTTAATTAACTTAGTCTAACCAATATTAACCTCACATATCCAAAGTCCACACTATTCACCACATTTAGCACTAAAACGCACAATTAATCACTAATCAAAGCTATAACAGACAAACTAAGCAAACTAGGATATAGGGTTAAGAAGTATACCCCACTCTCGACCCTATGGAGCAGGAGGAAGGAGAAGGAGTAGAGAGAAGGAGCTGCTGTGCGGCGTTGCTGCTGCTGTGCTGCACTGCTGCTGTGCCGCGCTGCTGCTGTGCCGTGCTGCTGCTGCTATGCCGCGGCGCTGCTGCTGTGCCGCGATGCTGCTGTGCCGCGCTGCTGCTGCTGTGCTGTGCTGCTGCGGCTGCTTCTTTGCTGTGGTGCTGCAGCTGTGCTGTGCTGCTGCTGCTGCTTCTTTGCTGTGTTGCTGCTGCTGTGCTTGCTGCTGCTGCTGCTGTGCTGTGCTGCTGCTGCTGTGCTGTGCTGCTGCTGCTGTTGCTATGCTGTGTTATTGCTGCTGTGCTGTGCTGCTGCTGCTGTGCTTGCTGCTGCTGTTGTGCTATCTGCTGCTGCTGTTATGCTGTGCTGCTGCTGCTGTGCTTGCTGCTGCTGCTGTGCTGGGAGTGTGGGTGTGTGAGTATGAGAGTGAGAAGTTGAGAGAAAAAAAGAATGAGAAGGCAAAGGAAGTGAGAACTAGGCTTAGTCAACCCCTCTCTCTCTCTCTCTTCTCATTTAATGAGACATGGCAAAGGCCGTCATGCCCCATAATGCACACACACTCTCTCACCAAGTCAACACCCCAAAACAAAAAATTCAAATTAAAACAACCGAACAAATAACTAAATAAACTTAATTAAAACCCAAAAGACTTGATCCCCATTATTAAACCCACCATTGTTTCTAATCATGGTAACCACATTTTTAACCTTAGTTCACATGCACAAGTGTGTGCAAGCCTAGGAAAATTCTAGGAAAATATTTATTAAATTTGGGAAAATATTTGAAACTCAATTTGGTAAACTTTTTATTAAAACCCTTTATTTAAATATAATAAGCCATTAAACACATCCTAAGGTGTTACACATTCAGAGCACTGGCTCGGTAAAATGGCTGGATGCAATGCGGACCGAAATGGAGTCCATGTACACCAACAAAGTATGGACTTTGGACGTTGCTCCAGAAGGGGTGAAACCCGAAGGCTGCAAAAGGATCTTCAAAAGGAAGATTGGTGTAGATGGACAGGTTGAGACCTATAAAGCTAGATTTGTTGCAAAGGGTTTTCGTCAAAGACCTGGTTTGGACTATGACGAAACCTTTTCTCCAGTGGCTATGCTCAAATCCTTTCGGATCTTTCTTTCCATTGCTGCCTTCCACGATTATGAGATTTGGCAGATGGGCGTGAAGTCCGCTTTTCTAAATAGAAGTTTTGAGGAGTGTGTCTATATGGACTAGCCAGAGGGTTTCATTCAGAGTGGGAGCAGCGGGAAAGTGTGCAAGTTGCTTAAGTCCATTTATGGACTAAAGCAAGCATCGCGGAGTTGGAACATCTGTTTTGATGAGACGGTCAAAGAATTTGGCTTTATCAAAAATCCAGATGAACAATGAATCTATAGTAAAATTGTAGCACGAACTGTCGTATTCCTCGTTTTATACGTGGATGACATTCTCTTGACAGGAAATGACATTCCTATGCTACAATCTGTCAAAAGGTTCTTGTCACACAGGTTCTCTATGAAAGACCTGGGTGATGCCTCTTACATTCTGGGGATCCGGATCCATCGTGATAGGTCCAAGAGGATATTAGGACTTTCACAGTCCAGGTACATTGACACCATACTGAAGAGGTTCAGTATGGAAGATTCCAAGTACGGTAATCTACCGTCTTATCATGGGATCACCTTCTCCAAAGAGATGTCTCCCAAGACTGATTTGGAAAGGGATCGCATGTCTATTATACCCTACGCTTCTGCGGTAGGCTCTATAATGTATGCGATGTTGTATACCAGACCAGATGTAGCTTATGCACTGAGTGTGGTAAGCCGGTATCAGTCAAACCCTGGGGAGAAGCACTGGATAGCGATAAAGAACAATCTGAAGTACCTGAAAAGGACTAAGGACATGTTTTTGGTTTACGGCTGAAAAGACCTCCAGATGGAGACCTTTGCTAACTCCAACTTCCAAAGTGACAAGGATGACTCCAAATCCATGTCGGGTTATGTCTTTACCCTCAATAGAGGGGCGGTGTGTTGGAAGAGTTCTAAACAAGAAACCGTTGCTGACTTGACGATGGAAGCGGAATATATCGCTGCATCTGATGCCGCAAAAGAAGCCGTCTGGATGAGGAAGTTCTTGACAGAACTTCAGGTGGTTCCGCACTTTTTTGCTCCAATACCTCTGTATTGTGACAACAACGGGGCTATTGCTTTAGCGAAGGAACCCAGGTCCCATCAGAAGTCCAGACACATCTTAAGGCGGTATCACCTGATCAGGGAGATCGTGGATCGCCGGGAGATCATGGTTCGGAGGGTTGCTACAGAAGATAACACTGCAGATCCATTCACGAAAGCCATACCCCAGACTCAGTTAAAGCGGCTGATCGAGATGATAGGTCTTCGATACGCCAGTACATGGCCTTAGTGCAAATGGGAGATTGTTAGTGTATATGCCCTAGAGGCCATTACTGTATCATACTAGTTTGTATATTACTTAATGGAAGATTGAGATATTCACAGTTGTATAGACAATCTTGCTCGAAATGATAGTATGCTACTTGGTTTGTTTCTACTTTAATGTGTGCATGTGTTTCTTTTAGCATATCGCCTATACACATTATTGGAGCCTTTAAGATCTTTGCTTGATTACCAGCATTGTGATGGTAGTCACACTAGTAGGGGCCGGGTAATCTACAAGCACATTCTTATACAGGTCCCTAGTCGTAGGATTATCGAGACAGGGCATCGATACTCCAGAGTAGACTAGTGTATACGCTTCTCATCCCAGGAGGGGAGATGGTCTGTCCCACAGCCATCAGTACGTCGTACTGGAGATAGTATGCAGGTGCTCGTTAGGTTACGAGTACACTGGACAGGACTCGCTGGGAACTGTTGGTTTGGTATTATACCAATCGTTAGTTATCAGTTCCCAAGTAACATGAGTACAGCATAGTCCGTTGGCTTGACACTGTCACTTCGCCTCGAGTGTGTTCCTACTGTACTTAGATTACTACCCTACCATGGCTCAAATGAGTCATGCAAATAGGTAGTAGTTGGGTGCAGTCCCGAAGCACTTGGAGGCAGTGACGGTTAGACAGGATTCATCTCACCCAGTATTGGGGGTTGATATCGCGCTGTGTCTAGGAGAGCCATTACACAAATTCCCTCGCCAGGGCACGCGAGATATACTGGTAGCGTTTCCAGTGTTATCTCAGGGTGTTCTGGGCTACACTCCGACACAACTTGTACCGCTATTAGGGGACTGATGTTTACCGCCCCCAAGTCCCGACATGCGATACTCTCAGACGAATAGACCGGACTATACAGAGATTGTCACATTCATGCTCAGTAGGAGTTCGGATGGGTTCACCTCATCAGTCTTCTTATCGGCATCTACCTAGGGACCGTTACGTACAGCTAGTACCGCTTGCGGCCTGTGGCTAAACCCACTGCCAGCGTAGTGTCGAGTCTTTATGGTCCCACACAAAGGGCTATTCGCCTTTCGGCAAAACAGAGTAGAGGTCGCATGGTTTTGCGATAGAGTTCGTTCACATCCGCGCACTTGTGCACGTTTGGTGTCCGGGCAGTTATTACTAGCGGGCTTTAGTTTAAGCCTGTAAGGTTCCTAGGCACGCTTATGAGGTCTCACAAGGCATCAACCATGCCAATTTATAATCTTACAAGTGCCGAGAAACCCTAATACGGATCGTTAACTAGAATTTTAGATGAACACATGCAACTAGTTAATAATATAACTAAAAGAACGGAAATACAACCTTTGTAGATCCGTTCCTCCACCTCCATAGCTCCGCAATGAAGTCTCCTCGCTGTCCAAATGGAATCCCGGGCTCTAGCGTCGGCTTCATCGGAGAAAAGGGCGGGCTAGGTCATCGACTACGATGCCGAAGATGATCTACGTCGAGGCATCACAAGATCAAGCTCCCACTTCACCAAGTCATGAAACTTGTGAAGAAAACACCCTACACTACTTGGCAAGTGGTAGAGGATGAAAAAATAGGAAGTGGGTTCACATTAGAATTGGATTTCTCACTCATTTGCTCAAGTTGCCATTGATGGAGCAAGGTTTCTTCTTGAAGTGAAGAAGAAGAAGAAGCAAGAATATGATAAGTGTTTTTTAAAAATGGAAAAGAAAATCAATACTTATCATATTCAAACCATGATTAGGTGTAGAGAATAAACTAGGGTTAAGTGGAATGGTTAGGTTAAAGGAAAGAAACAAAATGGTCAACTTTTCAAACCTTCATGAACTTTCAATATAAAACAAAACTAGCAACCATTTTATTTCTTGCCAAAATGAAATAAATAAATGAATAAATAAATAAAAACCTTAACCATTTACATAACCAAGGTTTAAACCAAAACTACACCCAAGTGAGCATGTATCATCAAACATGATACAAACAAGTGCACAAAAGTATATCACATATACAAGTTGTGTACTTCAAGTGAGAAAATCCTTTTAAAGTGAACCAATACTAGTTAATGCAAAGTAATATATCAAATATATAATTATGCATTAAATCATCAAATCAACACTTGGTTTAACGATCCGGTCATATCTCATATGACCGACTAATATCCAATGTATCGATTTATCGAATCAATCCTTGATTCGATAACTAGGTTATATCGCATACAACCAGATCGATACATTCATCGCGAGAATAGAATACGGTATCACATACACGCATTGTTCTCGTTCCTGCACATATCTCATATGCGCTCCTATTTCGTTTCGCTTGAGCCAGGAAACCTCTGTGTAGGACTCTAAAGACTCGTCAATACGTCGGCAGAAGATGATGATCATATCAATCACCCACAAGCCGCAAGCGGTCTGCTAAACGTAACGGCCACCCGGGTATTGAGTGATCAGAAGGTCGACGAGCAAGCCCGCTCACACTCCTGTGAATCCAACCAGTAACACTTACCGTACAGTCCGGTCTCGTCGTCTGATATGTCGCATATCTCGCCTAGGGGTGGTAAACGTCAGACCCCAATAGCTCGATAAGTCGTGTCGATATGAGGTCTATAACAGTTCTAGAAACTTCTGGTAACACTTACCAGTAAATCTCAGCAACCCTGGCCAGGGATTTCTGGTTATAGCCAATCGAACACAGCGCAACATCAACTCCCAATACCGGGAGAGACGAATCCCCTCCTATCGCTTATTGCCTCCATGTGATTCGGGACTGTACCAAAAAACCACCATTTTGCATGCCCTCTTGGACGTGGTAAGGTGGAAATCAAAGCACAGTGGTAACCACACAAGACTCTATGAAGATCTCGGGTCAACAGACTACTCTGTATCAGTGTCAACAGAGAACTGCCATCTGACGTAAGGTATAATACCATCTGGGAGTTCTCGGCGAGTCCGTCCAGTGTACCCAGTCTCCACTGAGCACCCGTATATCATCTCTGATGTCAAACACCAATGGATATGGGATCATCCATCACCCATCTGTTTGGATCGAGATGGTATACGCTAGTCTACTCTGGTATATCGATGCCCCGTCTCGATATACCCACGACTAGGGACCTTGAAGGATGTACTTATGGACTACCATGTCCCCACTAGTATGATCCGCATCATAGTCCAGATAGTCAAGTACACATCCTAAGGGCTTTACCAACATGTATCAGAGAGACAATCAATGTACACGTTAAGGTAAAGAGCAACCAGATAGCATACTATCATGTCGAGCAAGAAAGTCCTCCCTATATATGTCCCAGCATCCACTACAATATACATCCTATGTATAGCAATGGCCTCTAGGGCATACATATAACTAACAATCTCCCACTTGCACTAGGGCCATCTGATAGCAGTGGTTGTAGTATCTCATACTCAACCATCCCACAATGGTCTTTCTCTGGGAATAGGCCTTCGTGAGCGGATCCGCCGTGTTGTCCTCTGAGTCTGTTCACCTAACCTCGATCACCCTGGAGATCAACCATCTCCATAATCAGGTGATACTGCCTTAGATTATGTCTGGGTCACTGATGGGACCGGGGTTCCCGGGCCAAAGCCACAACTCCATTGTCTCATAATGGTAGGAACGTAGTTCATCTCATGAACCAATATACACCCAAACATCCTCTTTGATAGCATCTTAAGTAGCGATGTATCCTGCCTTTATCGTCTAGTATGCCACGGTATTTAGCTTGGAACCTTTCCAACATACCGTCCCTTTACTGAGGGTAAAGACAATGCCTGTGACTGACATCCAGTCGTTCTTATTACTCTGGAACACTTCCAGTGATTCTCCCCAGGATCAACTGATATCATCTCACTACGACTAGTGAGTGTCCTAATATCCATTTAGATCTATCTCATAGATCCAAAACCCAGGATTTAGTAGGTAGCACTTTAATCCTATGTGGAGAATCATTGTGATAAGCGGAGATTGATCGAGCGTAGCATAGGAAACTCCTTCCTTATCAAGAGTATGTCATCCACGTACTCTACGAGGATCGTCACCATACTCCCTACTACCTTTTTGTTTATACAAGGTTCATCTACCATTTTGATGATGTCAAACTCTTTGACTACTTCATCAAAACAGACGTTCCAACTCCGCGATGCCTGCTTTATCCTATAAGAAAACTTGCATACGTTTCCGCTGCTCCCACTGTCTACGAAGCCCTCTGGCTGTATACTTATAGACGCTCTCTTCCAAATCATTATTTAGAAAAGCAGTCATGACACCCAACCACCGGATATCGTAGTCATGGTATGTAGCCATGACAAGTAGGATCTGGATGGACTTAAGCATAGGCCCCAGAAAAGGTTTCATCATTATCCACGCCTGGTTGATGACGAAAACCTTTAACAAGTCTAGCTTTGAAAATCTCAACTTCTCCATCTACACCAAGTAATCTTCTCAAGATATACTTGCTCCTGATGGGGATTTAACCCTTCAGATATAGCAACCAAAGTCCATACTTTGCTGGTGTACATGGATTACATCTCAGATCGCTAAGCATCCAGCCATTCTTACAGAGTCTTACTCCTGATGGCCAGCTCGAAGCTAGTTGGGTCATCATCTCATGATGCAATCCTCGTCCCCACTGTCATAGAGAAACAGAAGTATCTCTCAGGTGGGTGAGGAACCCTACTAGATCGGCGAAGAGGCTGAGGTTCGTTGGTATCTACTGAATCTTTTGGTTGTACCAAATCATCTGCTGTAGTTTGTATAGCTAGAACCTTTCCAGTTCTACATTACAGACCTTGCTTCGAGCATGTCCAGATTTTGCATTTAGACATAGGCCGGACTGTTAGTTGTATGTATGCCCTAGAGGCCAGTATTGTACAGATGATGTATATTATATTGGATGCTTGGACATATATAAAGATGACTTTCTTGCTCGATATGATAGTATGCTATCTGGTTACTCTTTATCTTAACATGTACACTTGTCTTTTTAAACTGTCTTATGGTTACATGTTGGTAAAGCCCTTAGGATGTGTACTTGACTACCTAGACTATGATGCGGATCATACTAGTGGGGACATGGTAGTCCATAAGTACATCCTTCAAGGTCCCTAGTCGTGGGTGTATCGAGACGGGGCATCGATATACCAGAGTAGACTAGCGTATACGCTTCTCGACCCATGAGATGGGCGATGGATGATCCCATATCCATTGGTGTTTGACATCAGAGATGGTGTACGGGTGCTCAGTGGAGACTGGGTATACTGGACGGACTCACCAAGAACTCCCAGATGGTATTATACCTCACGTCAGATGGCAGTTCTCAGGTGACACTTGTACAGGCTAGTCCGTAGACCCAAGATCGTCATAGAGTCTTGTGTGATTCCCACTGTGCTTTGATCTCCACCTTACCACGTCCATGAGGGCGTGCAAAACGGTGGTCTTTGGGCACAGTCCCGAGTCACATGGAGGCAATGAGCGATAGGAGGGGTTTCGTCTCTCCCGGTATTGGGGGTTGATGTTGCGCTGTGCTCGATTGGCCGTAACAGGGAAGTCCCTGGCCAGGGCTGATCAGAGATTTGCTGGTAAGTGTTACCGGTAGTTTCTCGACCCGTTATGAGCCTCACATCGGCACGACTTATCGAGTATTGGGGTCTGACGTTTACCACCCCTAGACTTGATATGCGACGTATCAGACGAACAGACCGGACTGTACGGTAAGTGTTACTGGTTGGATTCACAGGAGTGTGAGCGGGCTAGCTCGTCGATCTTCTGATCGCTCAATACCTGGATGGCTGTTACGTTTAGCAGACCGCTTGCGGCTTGTGGGTGCTTGATATGATCATCATCTGCTACCGGCGTATTGACGAGTCTTTAGAGTCCTACACAGAGGTTTCCTGGCTCAAGCGAAACGAAATAGGAGCGCATATGAGATATGAGCGGGACCGAGAATAATGCGTGTATGTGATACCGCATTTCATTCTCGCGATAAATGTTTCGATTGGTTATATTCGATATGACCTAGTTATCGAATCATTGATTCGATATATCGATACATTGTATACTAGTCGGTTATGTGCGACATGACCGGATCATTGAATCAAATGTTGATTTAATGATTTAATGTATAATTATATATTTGGTATATTACTTTGCATTAACTAGTATTGGTTCACTTTATATGGATTTTCTCACTTGATGTGCAAGTTGTATATGTGATATACATTTGTGCACATATTTGTAACATGTTTGATGATACTTGATTATTTAGTTAAGTATATAGAATTAAACCATGGTTAATTTGATAATTAGGGTTTTGCATATTCATTTATTTATTTATTTGTTCATTTATTTATTTGGAAATGATTTAAAGAGAATGGTGGCTTTCTTTTGTCCTTAGTTGAAGCTTCATGAAGCCTTGACTTTTTCAACCATTCTTGTCCTCATGCTTAACCCTAACTCTCCAAATGACCATGGTTTATTCTCTACACTTAACCCTTGTTAGATTATGATGAGTATGAATTTTCTTTTCATTTAAAAATAACTTAACATAAACTAGCTTCTTCTTCTTCTTCATCTTCAAGAGAGAAACCTTGATGCCATCAATGGCATCTTGAGTTCCAAAGTGAGAAATCCAATTCTAAAGAGAACCCACCTCATTTTTTTTCACCCTCTACCTCTTGCCAAGTTGTTTTGGGTGTTTTCTTCACAAGTTTCACCACTTGGTGAAGTCGGAGCTTGAACTTGCGATGCCTCGACGTAGATCATCTTCGGCACGAAGCCGACGACCTAGTCCGCCCTATTCACCGGTGAAGCCGACGTTCGAGTTTGGGAATCAAGATGGACAGTGAGAGGATGCCTACGTGGAGCCAAGGAAGAGGATAACCGGATCTACAAAGGTTGTAGCATCTAACCTTTAGTTAATTTGTTAACTAGTTTTGTTTTTCGCCTAGAATTCTAGTCTAAGATCCGCGTTAGGGTTTCGCGGCACCCATAATTTTTGAAATTAGCATGTTCGATGCCTCGTGAGACCTCTATAGGGTGCCTAGGAACCTTTCACTGGTATCAGAGACTAGCTAGAGCCTTAGGCGAAGTCTAGACGGAGTTTGAAAGCCGGACGAACCGAAAACCTAACCCCAAAATAGCTCTCTGGACTTTTTCTAAAAAATGGGATTTTTGTCAATTAAAAATATGCAGAAAATCAAGCAGGGTGTTATTTGAATTACTGTGAAATATGAGGGCCTAAGTCGACTTTTCCACCGCGGAACCGCGGCACGTGCTATGTATGATGCGGCGGTTCCGCGGCCTTACTGTTCCCTTGTATGATGATTTCTGCACAGTAACTCATATAATTTAATGCTATATTTTCTGGGATATTTTTATTGTGACTCTACAACAGAGTATTCTGGGGGTGTATTGGGAATCAAAGATTCGATCGGATTATCAAATTTCGTCTTTGTGTATTTCCGGATAATTTTAGAGTATGTTAAAAAGTCCGACCGGATATAAATACCCAACTTTTCCCCTGCCGGAAAATATCCAAGTGTTGGATTTTTGTGTGGTTTAAAGACGTTCTGAGTAGTGCAAGTAACGCGATGGTCCCTCTAGAAGACAACAAACCTTAACTCGATTATGTGACCGTCTTGAACTGCCCTTTGAACCTTCGGGTTTGGGGAAGTACGGCGTGCCACATGTGAGGCGTTGGCTTGACCCTTCTACGGCTGGACCGTTGGTACTGAGGCATGAAGTGAATGTCTTTGAACCTATTTCATGTGTTGAACGGTTTCGGGAAAACTTGGGTGTTCGAATGTTCGATCGGAAAATTTAATATATTATATTTATCCGGAATGGGATACAATGATTGGAATTCACAATAAGTTATGAGATAACTGAATGAATGTTATAAATCTAGCGGTTTAGTTTCACTTGATATTGAAAAGAGTTTTCGATAATGAGACTAAAATGCGGGGTTTATAACTGTTAGGCATGTGATGTCTAAGTATTTCATCTGATTAGGCATGTGATGTCTAAAGAGGTTGCGGATTCCAACTGTTGTAGTTTTACACTTTCTTTTCTGTGACCGTAAGTGTAGTATGTTCATATCGCCGGTTTCGTTGCTATACGTCAACGACAATTGGGGTATGCATACTTACTTACGTTGATGACATGTGATGTTATGTGTTGCTGGATATGTTATATTGGATCGTCGTGTTCGAATAGCCGGGGTTTTTTTTATGAGAGATGAGTGATTTTCATTTTCATTCATGTAAAAACTTGTTTGTAATATTCTTTTATTTGGGGCACTTCCAGGGAGCGGAAGTTGTCACCCTTTGTATATTATTTACTTTTCCGCATTAGGACAGACCCAAGGAGGGGAGCACAAGTAACCGGGTTCTGGGGTTCAGTAGGAGACCAGCTCGAGGAGTCGAGTCCGAGTCTCCTAACCCTAGAATTGGCAGGGTTGCTTGCCGCTCTCGTAGGGGTCTAGGGGTGTGGGATTGGCTATTCATCACGACCGTGGAATCCGTGTTTTATACTGGCTCGTATTGAAAACACGGACGTCCTAGTATATCCAATATTTCATATGTTTCTTCTGCTGTGATATCTGTGTTGTGACTCTGTGATGGATATAGTATATAGTATATATGATATATTATATAGACGTTACTTATGTTTTACACCCGCGCTGGCCCTGCCCTGCTCTGTCGTTAGTTACCTAACCTAACGGTGCATGAGGGGACATCGAGGCGAATGCGGATGGCATAAGTGTACGTCATATCTATCTGTGATGTTTACGTATTTAAATGATGGGACTTCATTAATGTGATTAATGAAAGATAAGAAACCTAAGATGTTGTGGAATCGAATTTTAAAATAAAACAGGTAGCTACAGTTCTTGCTTTGCACAGCGGTATATATGATATACCCTGCACCTTATTCGATGAGGAAAGGACCGAGATCCCTTCACCGGGAGTGACTCCTTTAGCAATAACTGGCAGATGCTACACACTCGGTTTGGTTTTTGATTGCTTTTAAGAGTTTCTGCTTTGCACAGTGATATATATGATATATCCAGCACCTCATTTGACGAGGAAAGGGCCGACGATCCCTTCACCGGGAGTGACCCCTTTAGCAAGACTGGAAAAGCCTCAAAATCACTCCATTTCAAAACTTCATTTGATTCTGTAACACCCGAGCCCAATGCTACTATTTTCTGTTATTGGTTGAGCATTAGATATTACTCATTTCATTTATCTTGCTTATTTGGGTCTTACTGTAAAATTTTATCTGGCTAAGTCATTCTGCATATAACAAATTTTAGCATCTAAAATAAAATTGAAAATATTCTTCTTGGCCTACTTGACACCCTTAGCCTCGTGGTAGCATCCGTGCATTGTATTCTCGTCCCGTTCAGTGAAACGGGCGAGTTTGGATGGCTACGTGCACGTGCGTGTGTCCGTTTTGGGAGTATGCTTTTTAATCATAAAACATTTCATTTTAAAATTTGGAACCCACCTAAAATCCTATTATTTGAATTTCGAATTTTTGGACCCAACCCGGGCGCAATTTGGAAATGTTTCATTTGGCGCCAAAATCCTAAATTTTAATATTATTAAAACCATCGCATATATTTTTCTAACTAACCTGATATCTTACTGTTCATTACCTATCTTTTAAATCTTTAAGTTAACCATATAATATTTTACAATCTTTTATATCCTTCTTAATTTATTCTCTCAGCCAATCGCAACCTCCCCTTTAACCCCGTGGGCCCCACTTTCTCTCTCTCTCCCCACTTTTTCCTCTCTCTCCCTCTCCCTTATATGTTCTCTCGTACTTCTCTTTATCATTTTTCTCTTCTTGCTTTATGTCTCGTTTCTCATTTCTTTTAACTGTTCTTTTGTTGCCGGAATTCCGTCGTGCCGGTGACGTTTCTCGACGTCCCAGCGAGATACCCCGACCCGTGTGGTTTCTTTGTTCGTCGTTTGGGTTCATTCCGTGAACCGTGCGCCGTCGCGAGTTTTCCCCGCCGACGGTTAACGTTCCGTTTTCCCGATTCGCGACCCATCGAGGCAAGTTAATCTTGCTACATGCAATATACTTTTATAATCTTCATTTTATAATGTTATACATTTGAAAATCTTATAGTTTACATATGAAATGTCGTTGAAAAATCGGATATGACAAATCTGAAATTTACTGTACACCTTATCTTATAAAATTCATTATAAATCATAGAAAAATCATTAGTATACGTTCTTTAGTTTGTTACGAAGCTAATTCAGAATACTATAACTCTATGATGTATTTACTGGCAAAATAAATTGGTTAAATAACGTAAAATGCAAATGAAAATGTCTCCAAACTGTTGTCCAGGGAAATTCCAGCAGCAAACTTTCAACTTCGAATATTCATAACTTTTTGTAGGGATAACCTGAGATGCTTATACTTATAAAACTGAAAACCTTATTGAATTATCTTTGTTTTGGTATATGATACGTCACTTTTGGAGAACGTTTGTTATTTTTAAGCTATTTTACAAATTAGGGTGACGCTGAATTTCTGAATGGAACCTTCTTGTGCATGGTTAATCAATACAGATTTTATAGTTACTAATCGCTTTGAATATGCTATCCATATTAATATTATTATATCAATATTTATATCACATATTATTTAGTTGTACATCCCACATTACCATTTTACAGTTTTATAACTTTTCGGATACCCGTTTGCATCTATCGCATTTAAGATACATATAATTGCAAGCATAGATTATACTACTACATAATAATGTGATATTAACACTCCATGTTTAATAAATTGCATCCTAATTAATATTGGAACTATAAATATAACCCTAATCGATAACTGTGCATCCATATCCTTGAAATTATATCTATTTGCATATCATATTACATGTTCCAGTTTATTGTTCTAATAGTACTCATGCTTGTTTATTTATACACATGTTTATGATAGTTTGATTATGAGCACCCACATGACATCTTGTGCTTCCTGACATGACCTGTTACACTTCCTACTTGACATGATATGGTACCGTACACTCTTGACATGACATGACACCTTTATATATTACCTGACCTGTTACCTGATCTCATGCCTAATGCCGACAAACCCGACCATCCCTGCTGTCTATCCAGACGGACCTACTTTTACCGAATTTTCTGTTGGCATTAGTCCTTGACTACTGAATACCTGACCTGACATACATAGCTTGGGGGTATGGGGAAATCAAAGGTGAAACCGACTTGTAACTCAACAGTTCGATACTTGTTCTGATCAGTCTTACGGGCTTGGCCAGCTCCGGAGTGGTGATGCTGACACTACTCGTCCATCTTGCTACCTTTTACTACTTAGCGGCACGTCTCGGATTCAGCCCCGAGGGTCTTGACCGTGGTCCCGGGCATGCACGGGATACTATTGAGTTACATCGACGATTCATCAACTTGATTTCAAGATTATAGAGTAGAAACCTGATAGGACAATTTAGTCACCTTTGCATATTACCCTGATCTGTTATTTCTTAGTGCTGCTTTATTCATGTTCATATTTGCATTGCTTATTATCATGTTTACATTATATACTTGATGTCACGACGCGCTGACGTCTGGGTTTTGCATGGCCCAGATTCCTTACCACTATCGACGACCGAGCAGGAGTACTTCAGCCAGCAGGCTGAATTGTGAGTTCCTTAGAGTTTAGTTTATTTATTTTCATTTCATTTCCAGATGTGAGCCCGCATTATGGGACGTACTGTTTATTCATTGTATTGGATCATTAGCTTCTGCACTTATTGTTTATTGATTCTTGTTATTATGGATTTGGACATGTATTAGATTAGCTTTTTATCTTGTTCTTGATAACCTTACAACCGTAATGTGACTGTGGATGGATAATTCCTACCCACAGGTAGCATGGTTGGCTATGTCACGTGCCCAATCTTGCGTACTCTGGGAAGCGGGGCGTGACATGGTTTTATGGTATCAGAGCCATAGGTTAATTGGGTCGATTCTTTTTGTAGTTGGGTATTGCACCCGATACACGAATCATAATACCCGTGATTAGGAAACATGTCCTGCCACCTTGACCGTTTTACCGTCCTTGAATCATTCTTCCAGATCATGTCGACATGCAAACTTACTTTGCATTGTCAATTCGAAAACCCAATTTCTTGTTATCTCTAGGACTTAGGCGACTTGGGTGGAGTTAAGTAATTGCGGCTATGATACCGCGGCATAGCTACAATGCGGTACTCTATTTAAGTATCTTGGAGTTCTAGCCTTGATCTATATTCAGAATCTATCATCATGCTAATGTTGGGTGTTTTGAGTTCAGGATTACGACAGGTAAGAAGTTGAAGACGTACCGGAGGTGTGTGAGCGAAGCCGCCATGCTTGGAGTGATAAGAGAAATGCTGGAAATCAAAAAGACCGACTGAGCTGAATCAGCAATAGCAGATTTGTTTCAGGAAGGTTTGCAGATCGTTCAGCAGTCTGTAAACAACGATGGAACTAGACCAGTCGAACGAGTAAGGACCGTAGCAGATTTCAGACTTTGGGTCCGTCTACATTTACTGGTTTGAAGGAGCTGTTACCAGCCGAGCAGAGGCTAGTGACACGGAGGATTTACTGATGGCGGCACAGATTCCAGAGGACAAGAGAGTTGTTGTGGTGCGCTTCAGCTAGTGGTTTACGCCGAGAGTGATGGCCTGTGGAGGAGACCCGCTTGCCTAAGCCAATCAGTTGAGCGGATTTCTGTAAGAGTTTCCTGGAGAAATTCTTCCCGCGGACTGCGCGGAGGAAATGGAAGAGAAGTTCATCGGACTAAGGCAGAATGGAGCAACCGTGGACGTGCATGCAGCAGAATGGACGAGACTAGGTAGTCTTGCTGGACCTTTCGTGGCCAACAATGTAGACAGCAGTTGCGGTAAGGAAGCAGTTCTGTCGGGTCAGTCGAGTTTAGGGCTAGGCTGACAAACAGTGTTCTTGCAGCTATGGAAGTTGATAGTAATGAAGAGCCGGCAGTTGTTCGCGATTTTATGGACGTATTTGAAGATATATCGGGCTTACCGCCGAAGCGAGATGTGGAGTTTGAGATTGACCTTATTCCTGGTGCAGCGCCAGTATCAAAATCTTATTATCCGATGGCACCGGTAGAATTAGAAGAAGTTAAGAAACAAGTTAGTGAATTACTCGAGAAGGGATGGATTTGAAGCAGCAACTCACCTTGGGGAGCTCCAGTTCTTTTAGTAAAGAAGAAGGATGGCACGAGAAGAATGTGCATTGATTATCGAGAATTGAATCGGGTGACTATTAAGAACAAGTACCCGATCCCTTGCATTGGAAAACTTTTTGAGCAGCTTAGTGGTGTGAGGGTATTCTCGAAACTGGATTTGCGATCAGGATATCATCAGGTTCGAGTGAAGGCAGAAGACATTTGCAAGACGGCGTTTCGAACTCGATATGGACATTTCGAGTATTTGGTGATGCCCTTCGGAGTGACTAATGCGCCGGCAATATTCATGGATTTGATGAACCGGATCTTTTCACCATTCTTGGACCAGTTTATTGTGGTATTCATTGACGATATTCTGGTGTACTCGAAGAGTCCAAAAGAGCATGCTGAGCACTTAAGGATCGCACTGCAGACGCTGAGACAAGAGAAGTTATTCGCGAAGTGAGTAAGTGTGGATTCTGGCTGGAAGAAGTAAAGTTTCTGGGGCATGTTGTGTCGGGCAATGGAATCGCCGTTGATCCCGAGAAGATTGCGGCAGTTCGAGATTGGCCTATTCCAAGGAATGTTGCGGAGAGAAGAAGCTTTCTTGGACTCGCCGGATACTACAGAAGATTTGTGGAGAACTTCGCTCGTTTAGCTGAGCCGTTAACCAAGCTTACGCATTAGGGGGTACCGTTTGTTTGGACAGATGGATGTGCATTAGCTTTCGAGATGTTGAACCAGAAGTTGATAACCGCCCCGATCCTGACCGTACCGGATGATTCAGGAGGACTGGTGATTCACAGCGACGCATCTGGAAAAGGATTGGGATGTGTTTTGATGCAGAATGGGAAACTCGTCGCTTACGCATCGAGACAACTGAAGACTCACGAGAAGAACTATCCGACTCATGACTTGGAGCTTGCAGCCGTGATCTTCGCCCTGAAGATTTGGAGACACTACCTTTTGGGCGAGAGAGTTGAAGTCTTTACGGATCACAAGAGTTTAAAGTATGTGTTCACTCAGAAGGAGTTGAACATGAGGCAACACAGATGGTTGGAGCTGATGGCCGACTACGACCTTGATCTTAACTACCACCCGGGAAAAGTTAACGTCGTGCCAGATGCGCTAAGTCGGTTACCAGCAACTCAGGTTTTGACCGCACAAAGGGAGATCATTGCGGATTTTCAGAGATTTGACTTGGAGGTTGTGCTACCACATGCTACAGGGCAGTTGATGCAGTTGCAAGTACAGTCGTCCTTAGTTGGGAAGATTAAAGCGACACAATCGCCGGATCCTAGACTGCAAAAGTTTCGAGAGCAGGTTGGAGCCGGACTACGAACCGATTTACTGATCCATGAAGACGGTTCGTTGAGATATGGTAGCCGTGTGTGTGTGCCAAAAGGAGATGTGCGTGAAGAGCTTATGAGGGAGGCACACAGTTCTGCTTACTCTGTACATCCAGGAGGGACAAAGATGTACCGAGATGTTCGACAGCACTTCTGGTGGGAAGGTATGAAACGGGAAATTGCTCGCTTCATGGCTAAGTGCTTGGTGTGTCAGCAAGTCAAGGCTGAACACCAAAGGGTTGCTGGTTTGTTGCAACCACTTCCGATTCCTCAGTGGAAGTGGGAACATATAACCATGGATTTCGTGACGGCTCTACCGCGGAGTCCAAAGGGCAACAATGCAGTATGGGTGATTGTCGATCGGTTGACCAAGACAGCTCACTTTATTCCTTTTCGGGTTGGTCAATCGACAGAGACTTTGGCAGAGCGATACATGCAGGAGATTGTGAGATTGCATGGAGTACCGGTAAGCATCGTGTCCGATCGGGACACTCGGTTCTTGTCGCACTTTTGGAGGAGTTTACAAGAAAGTTTGGGGACTCGATTGAAGTTTAGCACAGCTTATCATCCTCAGACTGATGGACAATCGGAGAGAACGATCCAGACCCTTGAAGATATGTTGAGAGCTTGCATGTTGGACTTCAAAGGTTCTTGGGAAGATCATCTACACCTGGTGGAGTTTTCGTACAACAATAGCTTCCAAGCGACTATTCAGATGTCTCCGTTTGAAGCGTTGTATGGTACTAAGTGTCGTTCACTTGTTTGTTGGGATGATGTGGGTGAACGAAGGTTACTAGGGCCAGATTTGGTGGTACAGACAGTTGAGAAGGTGAATACGATCAGGAAGCATATGAAGGCAGCTCAAGACAGACAGAAGAGTTGGGCCGACACGTCAAGAAGAACTCTAGAGTTCGCCGTGGGTGAATTGGTATTCCTGAAGATATCACCGACTAGAGGAGTGTTTCGCTTTGGAAGTCGGGGAAAGCTTAGTCCTCGATTCGTTGGACCCATCGAGATATTGGAGCGAGTTGGAGAGGTAGCGTACCGGTTGGCGTTACCACAGTCTTTGGCAGGAGTGCACGATGTGTTTCATGTGTCTCAACTGCGGAGGTATGTTCGTGATGAGACTCATGTCTTAGATCATTCGGAGTTGACTGTACGGGAGGACCTAACTTTTGAGGAGCGACCAGTTGAAATCAAGGATCGAAGAGAAAAGGTTCTTAAGAACAAGGTTATCCCTCTTGTGCTAGTTTCTTGGGGTAATCGATTGCATGGAGAAACCACTTGGGAGCGAGAAGACGAGATCCGACGGAAATTTCCCCACCTGTTCCAGTAGTTAGCTATCTTGTATTCTTGGAATTTCGAGGACGAAATTCTTTTGTAGTTGTGTATAATGTAACACCCGAGCCCAATGCTACAATTTTCTGTTATTGGTTGAGCATTAGATATTACTCATTTCATTTATCTTGCTTATTTGGGTCTTACTGTAAAATTTTATCTGGCTAAGTCATTCTGCATATAACAAATTTTAGCATCTAAAATAAAATTGAAAATATTCTTTTTGGCCTACTTGACACCCTTAGCCTCGTGGTATCGTCCGTGCATTGTATTCTCGTCCCGTTCAGTGAAACGGGCGAGTTTAGATGGCTACGTGCACGTGCGTGTGTCCGTTTTGGGAGTATGCTTTTTAATCATAAAACATTTCATTTTACAATTTGGAACCCACCTAAAATCCTATTATTTGAATTTCGAATTTTTGGACCCAACCCGGGCGCAATTTGGAAATGTTTCATTTGGCGCCAAAATCCTAAATTTTAATATTATTAAAACCATCGCATATATTTTTCTAACTAACCTGATATCTTACTGTTCATTACCTATCTTTTAAATCTTTAAGTTAACCATATAATATTTTACAATCTTTTATATCCTTCTTAATTTATTCTCTCAGCCAATCGCAACCTCCCCTTTAACCTCGTGGGCCCCACTTTCTCTCTCTCTCTCCACTTTTTCCTCTCTCTCCCTCTCCCTTATATGTTCTCTCGTACTTCTCTTTATCATTTTTCTCTTCTTGCTTCATGTCTCGTTTCTCATTTCTTTTAACTGTTCTTTTGTTGCCGGAATTCCGTCGTGCCGGTGACGTTTCTCGACGTCCCAGCGAGATACCCCGACCCGTGTGGTTCCTTTGTTCGTCGTTTGGGTTCATTCCGTGAACCGTGCGCCGTCGTGAGTTTTCCCCGCCGACGGTTAACGTTCCGTTTTCCCGATTCGCGACCCATCGAGGCAAGTTAATCTTGCTACATGCTATATACTTTTATAATCTTCATTTTATAATGTTATACATTTGAAAATCTTATAGTTTACATATGAAATGTCGTTGAAAAATCGGATATGACAAATCTGAAATTTTCTGTACACCTTATCTTATAAAATTCATTATAAATCATAGAAAAATCATTAGTATACGTTCTTTAGTTCGCTACGAAGCTAATTCAGAATACTATAACTCTATGAAGTATTTACTGGCAAAATAAATTGTTATATAACGTAAAATGCAAATGAAAATGTCTCCAAACTGCTGTCCAGGGAAATTCCAGCAGCAAACTTTCAAGTTCGAATATTCATAACTTTTTGTAGGGATAACCTGAGATGCTTATACTTATAAAACTGATAACCTTATTGAATTATCTTTGTTTTGGTATATGATACGTCCCTTTTGGAGAACGTTTGTTATTTTTAAGCTATTTTACAAATTAGGGTGACGCTGAATTTCTGAACGGAACCTTCTTGTGCATGGTTAATCAATACAGCTTTTATAGTTACTAATCGCTTTGAATATGCTATCCATATTAATATTATTATATCAATATTTATATCACATATTGTTTAGTTGTACATCCCACATTACCATTTTACAGTTTTATAACTTTTCGGATACCCGTTTGCATCTATCGCATTTAAGATACATATAATTGCAAGCATAGATTACACTACTACATAATAATGTGATATTAACACTCCATGTTTAATAAATTGCATCCTAATTAATATTGGAACTATAAATATAACCCTAATCGATAACTGTGCATCCATATCCTTGAAATTATATCTATTTGCATATCATATTACATGTTCCAGTTTATTGTTCTAATAGTACTCATGCTTGTTTATTTATACACATGTTTATGATAGTTTGATTATGAGCACCCACATGACATCTTGTGCTTCCTGACATGACCTGTTACACTTCCTACTTGACATGATATGGTACCGTACACTCTTGACATGACATGACACCTTTATATATTACCTGACCTGTTACCTGATCTCATGCCTAATGCCGACAAACCCGACCATCCCTGCTGTCTATCCAGACGGACCTACTTTTACCGGATTTTCTATTGGCATTAGTCCTTGACTACTGAATACCTGACCTGACATACATAGCTTGGGGGTATGGGGAAATCAAAGGTGAAACCGACTTGTAACTCAACAGTTCGATACTTGTTCTGATCAGTCTTACGGGCTTGGCCAGCTCCGGAGTGGTGATGCTGACACTACTCGTCCATCTTGCTACCTTTTACTGCTTAGCGGCACGTCTCGGATTCAGCCCCGAGGGTCTTGACCGTGGTCCCGGGCATGCACGGGATACTATTGAGTTACATCGACGATTCATCAACTTGATTTCAAGATTATAGAGTAGAAACCTGATAGGACAGTTTAGTCACCATTGCATATTACCCTGATCTGTTATTTCTTAGTACTGCTTTATTCATGTTCATATTTGCATTGCTTATTATCATGTTTACATTATATACTTGATGTCACGACGCGCTGACGTCTGGGTTTTGCATGGCCCAGATTCCTTACCACTATCGACGACCGAGCAGGAGTACTTCAGCCAGCAGGCTGAACTGTTAGTTCCTTAGAGTTTAGTTTATTTATTTTCATTTCATTTCCAGATGTGAGCCCGCATTATGGGTCGTACTGTTTATTCATTGTATTGGATCATTAGCTTCCGCACTTATTGTTTATTGATTCTTGTTATTATGGATTTGGACATGTATTAGATTAGCTTTTTATCTTGTTCTTGATAACCTTACAACCGTAATGTGACTGTGGATGGATACTTCCTACCCACAGGTAGCATGGTTGGCTATGTCACGTGCCCAATCTTGCGGACTCTGGGAAGCGGGGCGTGACAGATTCTACAACGATATCAAGTTCTTTACGCTCATGGTTTTTATGAAAAACCTGCGTAGCCCTCCGTCATTTCAGATAAGTACTAGTTAGTATTCGTGCTGCGGTAGTTTGGCCTCCGTCAAGGCGCAGTGTACGGTAGCTAACTAGTGCTTATCTGCTTGCATATGATGCGATTGGATTAGGGTATTCGTACGGCGTTGTTTGGCCTCCGTCAAGGGTCGTGCGGGTGGGTTTAATTCAATCAGGAAATGACGGGTTGAACTTGACTAGTGGACTATCGGTTGTTTGGCCTCCGTCAAGGTCATAGGACGCTAGGGGCAAAATATTATCGGGAATTTCAAGTGTTGAAATTTGCAATGAGATTGCATACCTTCTATGAGATAGTTGGATCCCGATACCCACTGCGAGTAAGAGTTACTCCTGGGAGAGTTTTACACATTGCAATTAGCTGATCAAGTAGGTGTCTAGAAAGGTGTCAACGGGGTTACGCCTTTGGGAAAACGAGGTTTACATTAATTAGGTTCGTGCGAAAGCACGGGGGACCTCCCTCAAAGTACCGACACTGGCCTGGCTGAAAGATTGGCGAACTTGTAGTGTGTAATTAATCCCGGCTAGTCTTTCCTTTTAGGATTTGAAGGAAGATTTGATAAAAAGCAGTGGGAGCCATCCTGATTAGATAAGATAATAACCAATCTGATCTTGCACGAGCATACGCTAAAGTGTTTTCTTCTCTCTCTCTCCAGGTAGCGACCATTTCATGCCCTAATGAAGATAATAATATGGATGTATTGACCGAACCCGCATGTTATTCTGTGCTGGGGAACGTTGGTTCCGTTCTTTCTTATAAGAGTTATAGGAATGAACAGGATATAGGGGAATACCAGGATTCCCATACCACCCGAATGAAGAAAGTACATGTTGATGCATTTTCTTCGGGTGTGTTCGTTACTGAGAACTATTTCTCCATTTGCTCTACGTCCTGGGTATTAGATACCGGGTCAGGATCCCATATATGTAATCAGTTACATGGGCTTAGAAAAGGAAGAGAAGTTGGAGAAGGTGATAAAAACATTAGAGTTGGAAATGGTGCAATTGTTGCAGCTAAGACTGTCGGAGAATATCACCTTGTATTACCAACTGGTAATACATTGGTTCTGAACGAATGCTATTACATGCCGAACCTGATATGCAACATTATATCGGTTTCTTTATTAAGTAAAGAGGGATATAATTTTGTATTACAGGACAATGTTATGAACATTTTCCGTAACCAAAAGTTGGTTGGATCAGGCACGTTGTGCATTGGCATTTATGTTCTAAATCAATCAACAGTTCTGAGCATAACAAACACACACAAGAGGAAGAGTTCTGAACTCAACGAATCCTTCTTGTGGTATTGTAGACTGGGTCACATCAATGCGACACGACTAGCTAAGTTGCATAAAGATGGATATTTAAATCCGTTTGAATTTTCATCTTATGACACTTGCCAGTCATGTCTCAAAGGCAAGATGACCAAAACTCCGTTTACGGGACACGGAGAAAGAGTTACCGAACTCTTGGGACTTATTCATAGTGATGTATGCGGTCCCATGTCCACACATGCCAGGGATGGTTCTTCATACTTCATTACATTCACTGACGATCTCTCTAGGTTCGGGTATGTGTTCCTGATGAAACACAAATCAGAAGCTTTTGAGAAATTTAGGGAATATAAACAAGAAGTTGAGAACCAAACCGGAAAAAGTATTAAAATCCTTCGATCTGATCAAGGAGGAGAATACTTAAGCAATGAATTCCTGGACTTCCTAAAAGAGAATGGGATTCTCTCTCAGCTAACTCCTCCATATACACCACAGCACAACGGTGTATCAGAACGGAGGAACCGCACCCTATTAGATATGGTGCGCTCTATGATGAGCACAGCTGAGTTACCTATTTCCTTCTGGGGATATGCACTGGAGACTGCTGCATACCTACTGAATAGAGTTCCGACCAAATCAGTGCCTACCACTCCATATGAGATATGGAATGGCAAGAGACCATGTCTTAATTTTATTCAGATATGGGGTTGTCCGGCCTATGTTAAAACACAAAATCCGGACAAGCTCGAGGCAAGGTCTGTTCTATGTAAGTTTGTTGGATATCCCAAACATTCGCGAGGGTATATCTTCTACCACTCCGAGGAACAAAAAGTGTTTGTTTCTCGACATGCCACTTTCTTAGAAAAAAGTTTTCTTATGAAACAGATAAGTGGCATTGAGGTAGAACTGGAAGAGGTTCCAGCAATACAGACTACAACAGAAGATTTGGTTGAACCAGAAGATTCAGTAGCTCCCAATGAACCTCAGCCTCTCCGCCGATCTAGTAGGGTTCCTCGCCAACCTGAGAGATACTACGGTTTTCTCATGGATGGTGGAAGCGAGGATTGCATCATGGAGGATGATGACCCAACTAGCTTCGAGCAGGCCATCACGAGTAGAGACTCAGTGAAATGGCTGGATGCTATGCGGTCCGAGATGGAATCCATGTACACCAACAAAATATGGACTTTGGACGTTGCTCCTGAAGAGGTAAAACCCATTGGGAGCAAGTGGATCTTCAAGAAGAAACTTGGTGTAGATGGGAAAGTGGAGACTTTCAAAGCTAGACTTGTAGCAAAGGGTTTTCGTCAAAGACCAGGTGTGGACTATGACGAAACCTTTTCTCCAGTGGCTATGCTTAAATCCATCCGGATCATGCTTGTCATCGCTGCATATCATGATTACGAAATCTGGCAAATGGATGTTAAGACCGCCTTTCTAAACGGTGATTTAGAAGAGTGCGTGTACATGACTCGGCAGGAGGGCTTCGTAGACAGTGGGAGCGGCGGAAAGGTGTGCAAGCTGCTTAAATCAATTTAAGGATTAAAGAAAGCATCGCGGAGTTGGAACATCTGCTTTGACGTCGTTATCAAAGAGTTTGATTTCGTCAAAAATCCAGATGAACCTTGTATCTATAAGAAGGTGGCAGAGAGTAAGGTTGTCTTCCTCGTATTGTACGTGGACGACATAATCTTGATAGGAAATGATATTCCTATGCTGCAATCGGTCAAGCTCTTCTTATCATAAAGATTCTCAATGAAAGATCTTGGTGATGCCTCCTGCATATTGGGAATTAGGATCTATAGAGATAGATCCAAACGGATTTTGGGATTGTCCCAATCCAGGTACATTGACACCATACTAAAGAGGTTTAGTATGGAAGAGTCCAAGCGTGGGAACTTGCCCACGATCTCTGGAGTCACTCTCTCCAAAGAGATGTCTCCCAAGACTGATTTGGAGAGAGCTCGCATGCAAGGGATACCCTATGCTTCGGCAGTAGGATCTATCATGTATGCGATGCTATGTACCAGACCCGATGTAGCATACTCACTAAGTGTAGTGAGCCGGTATCAAGCTGATCCTGGAGAGAGTCACTCGACAGCTGTGAAGAGCATTCTCAAGTACTTGCAAAGGACTAGAGATATGTTCTTGGTGTATGGTAATGGAGAACTCCAAGTGGAGTCCTTTACCGATTCGAGCTTCCAGAGTGATAAGGACGACTCTAAGTCGCAGTCGGGCTTTGTCTTTACCCTTTACGGAGGGGCGGTTAGCTGGAAGAGTTCCAAGTAGGAAACCGTGGCAGACTCGACGATGGAGGCTGAATACATCGCTGCCAACGATGCTGCCAAAGAGGCTGTCTGGATCAAGAAGTTCATTACTGAACTTGGAGTGGTTCCATACATTGAGCATCCAATACCTTTGTATTGCGATAACAATGGAGCGGTGGCTTTGGCCAAGGAACCCAGGTCCCATCAGCGATCCAGGCATATTCTGAGGCGGTATCACCTGATCCGGAAGATAGTTGATCGCCGGGAGATCGAGGTCAGGAGGGTTGACACGAAGAACAACACGGCGGATCCACTCACGAAAGCCATTCCCCAGACACAGTTTGAGAGACTCTTCGGAATGCTCGGTATGCGATACTACAGCAGCTGGCCCTAGTGCAAGTGGGAGATTGTTAGTTGTATGTATGCCCTAGAGGCCAGTATTGTACATATGATGTATATTATATTGGATGCTTGGACATATATAGAGATGACTTTCTTGCTCGATATGATAGTATGCTATCTGGTTACTCTTCATCTTAACATGTACACTTGTCTCTTTAAACTATCTTATGGTTACATGTTGGTAAAGCCCTTAGGATGTGTAGTTGACTACCTGGACTATGATGCGGATCATACTAGTGGGGACATGGTAGTCCATAAGTACATCCTTCAAGGTCCCTAGTCGTGGGTGTATCGAGACGGGGCAACGATATACCAGAGTAGACTAGCGTATACGCTTCTCGACCCATGAGATGGGCGATGGATGATCCCATATCCATTGGTGTTTGACATCAGAGATGGTGTACGGGTGCTCAGTGGAGACTTGGTACACTGGACGGACTCGCCGAGAACTCCCAGATGGTATTATACCTCACGTCAGATGGCAGTTCTCAGGTGACACTTGTACAGGTTAGTCTGTAGACCCGAGATCGTCATAGAGTCTTGTGTGATTCCCACTGTGCTTTGATCTCCACCTTACCATGTCCATGAGGGCATGCAAAACGGTGGTCTTTAGGCACAGTCCCGAGTCACATGGAGGCAATGAGCGATAGGAGGGGTTTTGTCTCTCCCGGTATTGGGGGTTGATGTTGCGCTATGCTCGATTGGCCGTAACAGGGAAGTCCCTGGCCAGGGCTGATCAGAGATTTGCTGGTAAGTGTTACCAGTAGTTTCTCGACCCGTTATGAGCCTCACATCGGCACGACTTATGGAGTATTGGTGGCTGACGTTTACCACCCCTAGACTTTATATGCGACGTATCAGACGAACAGACCGGACTGTACGGTAAGTGTTACTAGTTGGACTCACAGGAGTGTGAGCGGGCTAGCTCGTCGATCTTCTGATCTCTCAATACCTGGATGGCCGTTACGTTTAGCAGACCGCTTGCGGCTTGTGGGTGCTTGATATGATCATCATCTGCTACCGGCGTATTGATGAGTATTTAGAGTCCTACACAGAGGTTTCCTGGCTCAAGCGAAACGAAATAGGAGCGCATATGAGATATGTGCGGGACCGAGAATAATGCGTGTATGTGATACCGCATTTCATTCTCGCGATAAATGTTTCGATTGGTTATATTCGATATGACCTAGTTATCGAATCATTGATTCGATAAATCGATACATTGTATACTAGTCGGTTATGTGCGACATGACCGGATCATTGAATCAAATGTTGATTTAATGATTTAATGTATAATTATATATTTGGTATATTACTTTTCATTAACTAGTATTGGTTCACTTTATATGGATTTTCTCACTTGATGTGCAAGTTGTATATGTGATATACTTTTGTGCACATATTTGTATCATGTTTGATGATACTTGATTATTTAGTTAAGTATATAGAATTAAACCATGGTTAATTTGATAATTAGGGTTTTGCATATTCATTTATTTATTTATTTGTTCATTTATTTATTTGGAAATGATTTAAAGAGAATGGTGGCTTTCTTTTGTCCTTAGTTGAAGCTTCATGAAGCCTTGACTTTTTCAACCATTCTTGTCCTCATGCTTAACCCTAACTCTCCAAATGACCATGGTTTATTCTCTATACTTAACCCTTGTTAGATTATGATAAGTATGAATTTTCTTTTCATTTAAAAATAACTTATCATAAACTAGCTTCTTCTTCTTCTTCATCTTCAAGAGAGAAACCTTGATGCCATCAATGGCATCTTGAGTTCCAAAGTGAGAAATCCAATTCTAAAGAGAACCCACCTCCTATTTCTTCACCCTCTACCTCTTGCCAAGTTGTTTTGGGTGTTTTCTTCACAAGTTTCACCACTTGGTGAAGTCGGAGCTTGAACTTGCGATGCCTCGACGTAGATCATCTTCGGCACGAAGCCGACGACCTAGTCCGCCCTATTCTCCGGTGAAGCCGACGTTCGAGTTTGGGAATCGAGATGGACAGCCAGAAGATGCCTACGTGGAGCCAAGGAAGAGGATAACCGGATCTACAAAGGTTGTAGCATCTAACCTTTAGTTAATTTGTTAACTAGTTTTGTTTTTCGCCTAGAATTCTAGTCTAAGATTCGCGTTAGGGTGTCACGGCACCCATAATTTTTGAAATTAGCATGTTCGATGCCTCGTGAGACCTCTATAGGGTGCCTAGGAACCTTTCACGGACAACCCCAAATCTTAACTAACTTAAGAAATGGGCTCTTACCTTTCCATATCACATATGAAGTGGTAGGCACTGATTTGATTCGAACCCTATTTAATGCAGCTTCATAAGTGCATAACCCCGAAAAAGGAAATAGGTAACTCAGAAGTACTCATCATAGAGCACACCTTATCATATAGGGTGTGATTGCTCCACCACGATATACCATCGTGCTATGGTGTATACGGAGGAGTAATGCTGAGAGAGAATCTCATTCTCCTTTAGAATAGACCAGGATTTCCGTGCTCAAGTATTCTCCTCCTCGATCACATCAAAGGACATAATACTCATACCCGTATTTTGGTTCTTTACTTCTCGCTTATATTCTGTGAATATCTCAAAAGGTTCGGACTCATGTTTCAACAGGAACATATGACTGAATCTTGAGAGATTATCAGAGAATATAATGAAGTATAAAGAACCAGTCCCGGCATGTGTAGACAGGGGACCTTACATACAACATCACGTATCAGTCCCAAGAGTTCATTAACTCGTTCTCTGTTTCCAGTAAACGGAGCTATGGTCATCTTATCTTTGTGACATGACTGGCAAGTTTCATAAGATGTAAATTCAAACTGATTTAAATATGCATCTATATGTAACTTTAGCTAGTCGGGTCGCATTAATATGACCTAGTCTACAATACCTAAAGAAGAATTTGTTCATTTCTGAACTCTTCCTCTTATGTGTGTTCCATATACTAAGAACTGTAGTTTGATTTAGAACATCAATGCTTTTAGATAACGTGCCTGAACCGATCAACTTTTGATATAGGAAATGTTCAAAACATTATCCAAAAATACAAAATTTTATCATTTCTTTACTAATAAAGAGACTGATATGATTTTGTATATCAGGTTCGGTATCTAATAACAGTCGTTCAGAATTAATGTATTGGTAATACAGGGTGACAGTGACCAACAGACTTGGCTGCAACACTTGTCCCGTTTTCTGTCTCATGAAACTTATCACCCGTTCTCAGTTCTCTACCTTTTTGCAGCCCTATGTAACATATTACATATCTGGGATCCTAATCTGGTATCATATACCCAGGATGTAGAGGATACAGAGAAACGGTTCTTTGTAATGAACACACCCGAAGATGATGCATCAGCATGCACTCTCTTCGTTTAGGCGGCACGGGAATTCTGGTAATCCCCTATTTCCTGCTCTGTCTTATAACAATTATAAGTTGGAGCGGGACCAACGTTCCCCAGCTCAGTATAACAAGCGGGTTCGGTCAATACATCCGTATTACTATCTTGATTAAGGCGTGATATGGTCGCTACCAGGAGAGAGAGAGAAGAAAACACTCAGCGTGCGCTCTTGCAAGATCAGATTGGTTATTATTTTAGCTAATCAGGATGGCTTCCACTGCTTTTTATCAAATCTTTCTTCAAACACTAAAAGGAAAGACTAGCCGGGATTAATTACACGCTACAAGTTCCCCAATCTTTCAGCCAGGCCAGTGTCGGTACTTTGAGGGAGGTCCCCCGTGCTTTCGCACAAACCTAATTAATGTTAACCTTATTTTTCCAGAGGCGTAACCTCGTTAACACCTTTCTAGACACCTACTTGATCGGCTAATTGTAATGTATAAAACTCTCACAGGAGTAACTCTTACTCGCAGTGGGTATCGGGGTCCAACTATCTCATAGAAGGTATGCAATCTCATTGCAAATTTCAACACTTGAAATTCCCGATAATATTTTGCCCCTAGCGTACTATGACCTTGACGCATGCCAAACAACCCATAGTCCGCTAGTCAAGTTCAACCCGTACATTTCTTGATTGAATTAAACCCACCAGCACGACCCTTGACGCATGCCAAACAATGCCGTACGAATACCCTAATCCAATCGCATCCTATGCTAGCAGATAAGCACTAGTTAGCTACCGTACACTACGCCTTGACGCATGCCAAACAACCGCAGCACGAATACTAATTAGTACTTATCTGAAATGACGGAGGGCTACGTCAGGATTTTTCTGAAAACCTATTGCGTAATGAACTTGATATCGTTGTAGAATCAAATGATTTTAAAATGGAGTGCTTTTGAGGCTTTTCTAGTTTTGCTAAAGGAGGCACTCCCGGTGAAGGGATCGTCGGTCATTTCCTCGTCGAATGAGGTGCGGGATATATCATATATATCACTGTGCAAAGCAGAAACTCTTAAAAGCAATCAAAAGACAAACCGAGTGTGTAGTATCTGCCAGTTATTGCTAAAGGAGTCACTCCCAGTGAAGGGATCTCGGTCCTTTTCTTATCGAATAAGGTGCAGGATATATCACATATACCTCTGTGCAAAGCAAGAACTGTAGCTACCTGTTTTAATTTTGAAATTCAATTCTACAACATCTTAGGTTTCTTTTATTTCATTAATCTCATTAATGAAGTCCCATCAATTAAGTACCTAAACATCACAGATAAATACGACGTACACTTATGCCATCCGCATTCGCCTCGATGTCCCCTCGTGCACCGTTAGGTTAGGTAACTAACAACAGAGTGGGGCTGGGCTAGCGCGGGTGTAAAACATAAGTAACGTCTATATAATATATCATATATACTATTTACTTTATCTATCACAGAACATCACATGATCACATCACAGATATCGCAGCAGAAGAAACATATGAAATATTGGATATACTAGGACGTCCGTGTTTTCAATACGAGCCAGTATAAAACACGGATTCCACGGTCGCGATGAATAGCCAAACCCACACCCCTATACCGCTACGAGAGCGGCAACCAACCCTACCAATTCTAGGGTCAGGAGACCCGGACTCGACTCCTCGAGTTGGTCTCCCACTGGACCCTAGAACCCGGTTACTTGTGCTCTCCTCCTTGGGTCTATCCTAGTGCGGAAAAGAAAATAATATACAAAGGGTGACATCTTCCGCAACCTGGAAGTGCCCCAAATAAAAGAATATTACATACAAGTTTTTACATGAATGAAAATGAAAAACACTCATCTCACATAAAAACCCCCGGCTATTCAAACACAACAATCCAATATAACATATCCAGCAACACATAGCATCACATGTCATCAACGTAAGTAAATATGCGCATCCCAATTGTCGTTTACATATAGCAACGAAACCGGCGATATCACATATTACACTTACGGTCACAGAAAAGAAAGTGTAAAACTACAACAGTTGGAATCCGCAACCTCTTTAGACATCACATGCCTAATCAAATGAAATACTTGGACATCGCATGCCTAACAATTATAAACCCCGCATTTTAGTCTCTATATCGAAAACTCTTTTCAATATCAAGTCGGGCAATTCAACAAGATTCCCGACATCCTGATCGAATTCTCGTCGCAAACTTTAGTAGGCGGCCGCACCCCCGATAACGTCGACGAAGTGCACCAAGGCGGAACACCGCTGCCGCGCGCATCCAAACGGATGCTTTCGGCGACGGGGTTCTCCTACAGTCACTTGGTCGGGGCTATGGAGCGAGGCTGTCTATTAAGTTTATCCGGCGAGTATCCGCGTAGGCTACGTGATTGCGACGGACTTTTGATCATATCAAAATTCCGTGGCAGCCGATCAAGTGAGACTAAACTGCTATGTTTATAACATTCATTCGGTTATCTCATAACTGTTTGTGAATTCCAATTATTGTATCCTATTCCGGATAAATAAAAAATGTTAAACTTTCCGATCGAACATTCGAACACCCAAGTTTTCCCGAAACCGTTCAACACATGAAATAGGTTCAAAAACATTCACTTCATGCCTCAGTACAAACGGTCCAGCCGTAGAAGGGTCAAGCCAACGCCTCACATGTGGCACGCCGTACTGCCTCAAACCCGAAGGTTCAAAGGGCAGTTCAAGACGGTCACATAATCGAGTTAAGGTTTGTTGTCTTCTAGAGGGACCATCGCGTTACTTGCACTACTCAGAACGTCCTTAAACCACAAAAAAATCCAACACTTGGAAATTTTCCGGCAGGGGAAAAATTGGGTATTTTTTATCCGGTCGAACTTTTTAACATATTCTAATATATCCGGAAAAACACATAGACGAAATCTGATAATCCGATCGAATTATCGAATCCCCAAAACAACCCCAGAAAATTCAACTCTTCAATAAATATTAAAAATTCCCATAAAACTCAGCACTGTGAAAGAGGAATTACTGTGCAAATATGGGAGGGTGACGTCACACTATTGCCGCGGAACCGCCGCATAAGCTAGGCTTATGCCGCGGTTCCGCCGCAATCTTGAAGTATCTTTTGTCAAATTTTTCACGGTAATTCTTATAATTCCCTGCTAAATTTTTTAAACATTTTTAATCTGGAAAAACCCATTTTTTGAAAAAAGTCCAGAGAGCGTGAAATTTTAGGGTTTCGGGTTCGTTCGGGTTTCAAACTTCGTCTACGCATCGCCTAAGGCTCTAGCTAGGCTCTAATACCACTGTAGGGTTCCTAGGCACGCTTATGAGGTCTCACAAGGCATCAACCATGCCAATTTATAATCTTACAAGTGCCGAGAAACCCTAATACGGATCGTTAACTAGAATTTTAGGCGAACACATGCAACTAGTTAACAATATAACTAAAAGAACAGAAATACAACCTTTGTAGATCCGGTCCTCCACCTCCATAGCTCCGCAATGAAGTCTCCTCGCTGTCCAAATGGAATCCCGGGCTCTAGCGTCGGCTTCATCGGAGAAAAGGGCGGGCTAGGTCATCGACTACGATGCCGAAGATGATCTACGTCGAGGCATCACAAGATCAAGCTCCCACTTCACCAAGTCATGAAACTTGTGAAGAAAACACCCTATACTACTTGGGAAGTGGTAGAGGATGAAGAAATAGGAAGTGGGTTCACTTTAGAATTGGATTTCTCACGCATTTGCTCAAGTTGCCATTGATGGAGCAAGGTTTCTTCTTGAAGTGAAGAAGAAGAAGAAGAAAAAGCAAGAATATGATAAGTGTTTCTTAAAAATGGAAAAGAAAATCAATACTTATCATATTCAAACCACGATTAGCTGTAGAGAATAAACTAGGGTTAAGTGGAATGGTTAGGTTAAAAGAAAGAAACAAAATGGTCAATTTTCAAACCTTCGTGAACTTTCAATATAAAACAAAACTAGCAACCATTTTATTTCTTGTCAAAATGAAATAAATAAATGAATAAATAAATAAAAACCTTAACCATTTACATAACCAAGGTTTAAACCAAAACTACACCCAAGTGAGCATGTATCATCAAACATGATACAAACAAGTGCACAAAAGTATATCACATATACAAGTTGTGTACTTCAAGTGAGAAAATCCTTTTAAAGTGAACCGATACTAGTTAATGCAAAGTAATATATCAAATATATAATTATGCATTAAATCATCAAATCAACACTTGATTTAACGATCCGGTCATATCTCATATGACCGACTAATATCCAATGTATCGATTTATCGAATCAATCCTTGATTCGATAACTGGGTTATATCGCATACAACCAGATCGATACATTCATCGCGAGAATAGAATATGGTATCACATATATGCATTATTCTCGGTCCCGCACATATCTCATATGCGCTCCTATTTCGTTTCGCTTGAGCCAAGAAACCTCTGTGTAGGACTTTAAAGACTCGTCAATACGCCGGCAGCAGATGATGATCATATCAATCACCCACAAGCCGCAAGCGGTCTGCTAAACGTAACGGCCACCCGGGTATTGAGCGATCAGAAGATCGACGAGCAAGCCCGCTCACACTCCTGTGAATCCAACCAGTAACACTTACCGTACAGTCCGGTCTCGTCGTCTGATATGTCGCATATCTCGCCTAGGGGTGGTAAACGTCAGACCCCAATAGCTCGATAAGTCATGTCGATATAAGGTCTATAACAGTTCGATAAACTACTGGTAACACTTACCAGTAAATCTCAGCAACCCTGGCCAGGGATTTCCGGTTATAGCCAATCGAACACAGCGCAACATTAACTCCCATTACCGGGAGAGACGAATCCCCTCCTATCGCTCATTGCCTCCATATGATTCGGGACTGTACCCGAAAACCACCGTTTTGCACGCCCTCTTAGACGTGGTAAGGTGGAAATCAAAGCACAGTGGGAACCACACAAGACTCTATGACGATCTCGGGTCAACGGACTACTCTGTACCAGTGTCAACAGAGAACTGCCATATGACGTAAGGTATAATACCATCTGGGAGTTCTCGGCGAGTCCGTCCAGTGTACCCAGTCTGCACTGAGCACCCGTATATCATCTATGATGTCAAACACCAATGGATATGGGATCATCCATCGCCCATCTGTATGGGTCGAGAAGGTATACGCTAGTCTACTCTGGTATATCGATGCCCCGTCTCGATATACCCACGACTAGGGACCTTGAAGGATGTACTTATGGACTACCATGTCCCCACTAGTATGATCCGCATCATAGTCCAGATAGTCAATGTTCCCCTCCGAAAGACGGCGCACAGGACCGCGATGGCCTGACGCTAAGATTCGGGGCAGATGCTATTTGGTTTTATCCGTCCACCTCTCCGAAGATGCCAAGTTGATTTATGGCACCGTGTATCGAAGGTTTAGACGGATGCGGCCGATGTAGCAGACTTTGTCAGATTCCCCCTCGCTAGAGGGGTTTTTGATTGTGGGGACGCTCTTCCCTGCAGGCGCAAGCCCCTGCAGTTAATTACGCTACCGCTTCGCGGTAACAACTTTCTCCTTCTCCAGAATTTCACTTCATATCGTGGGTGTTTGTTTTGTTTATGGTTGCCCGTGGATTGTATACGGAGACTGAGTAGTACCGTCGCCCGTAGGACGTGGATTAGTCCAAATCCGTATTTACTTAGATTTGGGTTTGGTGTTTTAAGTTTAAGGATGCCTTAGTCGCGTTGCGGCTAAGATCGACTTAAACGTTCGTCAAGGATACGTTAGTCCTGTTTGAGACTAAGATCAACTTAACGGGATCGTTTAGATCCGACAAAAGAGCATTTGGGCTCTATTGTTCAAGTTTAAGGACATAGTGGTCCATTGCATGTATGGTCGTCGGGACCCGTCACCTCTCTGACGACGTTGAAGAATTACAACGACAAATGTCAGAGGAGTTCAAAGATGTACCCTTGAGCCAAAGTTGATTGGGGGAATTTATAGTCCAATTTGGGACTAAAGTTTGTTTGAAGATTTAAGGATGCGTTAGCCATATTTGAAGCTAAGATCAACTTAAACGGGTTGTTAAGGATACGTTAGTCCAGTTTGGGACTAAGATCGACTTAACGGGATCGTTTAGATCCGATAAAAGAGCATTTGGGCTCTATTATGCCAGTTTAGGGACATGGTGGTCCAATACCAGTTTAAAGGACATAGTGGTCCACCGTTAGTTTAGGGACGTTTCGGTCCATCACCAGTTTAAGGACGTAGTGGTCCATCATTAGTTTAAGGACGTTTCGGTCCACCATTAGTTTAGGGACGTTTCGGTCCACCATTAGTTTAGGGACGTTTCGGTCCACGAGTTTAAGGACCCCGCAGTCCATATCCATGTGTGGTCGTTGGGACCCGTCGCCTCTCTAACGTCGTTGAAGGATTACAACGAGAAGTGTTAGAGGAGTTTGGAGATGTACCCTCGAACCGGAGGTAAATTGATTTAAGAGAGCATTTGCGCTCAGTTCAATTTAACTTAAGGACTTACGGCCAGAACTGGGCTAAGTCCAGTTGAAAATGTTCAATATTTTATTTGCATTTGACCTGTTAGGCCTTTACTGGGGCTCCGCTCTTGTTTAATAATGCATGGCATTTTTGTTTGGTCTATTAGACCTTTAGTTGTGCTCTACCCTTTTATAAATGATGCGCAGCATCTGTTTTTTATTTGGGCTCTGCCCCTTTTAAAGTAATGCATTGCATTTAATGTGGCCTGTTAGGCACTTTTTAATTGGGCTTGGCCCTTCTGTAAATAATGCAGTGCATTAATCATCTGATAGTGGCTTGTCAGGCGCTTTGCGCCAATTATTGAGCGCAAGCGTTTATGATGAGGACACGTGTCCTACTCTGGTGAGCGCAAGCGCAATAGCGCAGTGCGCTGCGCTAATGCGCTGCGCTGTTGCGCTGCTGACACATGGCGCGCTCTGGTGAGGTGCGCCAATTCCAGAGAGCAAAGCTCTATTTCAAGAGTGCAAGTTGTTTTGTAGCTGACACGTGGCGCTCTCTCAAGAGCGCAACAGCGCAGTTTGGAAGTGAAAAGCACTAAGAATCTTTTAGATTCATGAACAGGAGTACAGAGCACTATTTGATTTCTTGATCTAATTTAGATCAAAGAAAATAAATTTTTCTTTTTTGTTTCAAGAACCAGAGGTTCATAAAAAAGTGCAAAGCACTATTATTACTTATTTTTCTTTTTATTTAAAATTATTGATCTTGTTCTTAGATCCATAATCTGTCCATAAGAGAATTTTCTCTTTTTCCTAAAGGTTTTTTACCTTCTGTTTTTCTTGAGGAGTTCTCAAGAGTTCTCTTCACTCTCTCTTTTTTTTTAGAAAGATGTTGATGCCTTTGAGTTGAGGCCTAGGGTCCTTTTTATAGTGCCCATAAATTAGTTAAATTTGTTAAAGAGATCTTTCTCTTAGTGATTTGGGGAATTTTCCTCACCGTTGGATCTTTGATCCAAGGGCTTCTGTTTTACAGAAGAAAATCTTCTTTTTTTTTAACAAGAATAGAAAGATTTCTTTAGAATCTTAATTCAGTTTGGCGCAGATGCCCCAGCGCGTGACACGTGTCGCGCAGCGCAGCGCAACTGCGCTGACACGTGTCGCGCAGCGCACAGCGCAGCGCAACTGCGCAAGCGCATCTACGCTGACACGCGTCGCGCAGCGCAGTGCATGCGCAACTGAAGCGTTGCTTCCTTTAAACAGAGCTTTGCTCTGATTGGGCGCGCCTTCTTGGGTGCTGCGCTGACGTATTAGCGCCTGACACGTGGCGCGTTGCGCCCGAGACTTGAAGCGTTGCTTCAAAATTTTGAATTTTGAATTTCAACAGAGCTTTGCTCTGATTGGGCGAAACAAGTGCCCCCCCACCGTTGCGCTCACGTGGCGCGCACGTGAGTGCAGCGGTGGCAACCCCCTGACCGTTGGATCAAGGGGTGAGCTCAAGGGGCGCAAGCGCCTTATAAATAGGACCTCTGGCCCTTAGAAAAAATCTTATCATTTCAAGATTTTTGATTTCAACAGAGTTTTGCTCTTTCTTAAGAACTTCAGAGCTTTGCTCTTTCCCAAAGTTAGAAACTTTAGGTAAAAATTAACTTAAATAAAATTAATTTAAATTAATCTTGACCAAAGAGCTTTGCTCTCACGGATCTTTTGATCTAAAGAAATCCCCATTAGGGTTTCATAAACAGAGCTTTGCTCTCAAAACTTATAGATCTACAGAGATCTTATTCATGAGTTTTAACCCATGAACAGAGCTTTGCTCATAGATCTAAAAAAAACAGCCCTTTTAGATTTGAAAAATGAAGAGTCTTTTTTATAAATTTTTCATGAATCTTTCAAGATTCCAAACTTTTTCTGATGGACTTTTTCCATCATTACCACAGAGCCATGCTCTTTTAAGGAATCTTATTTCCCTGGGACCAGAGCTTGACAAGTGTCACTTTGTGACAGAGCTTTGCTCTGAAAGAGGAGATTTTCTCCTTGTCTCTAGGGATTCTTTATTAATGGGAATGTTTTCCTGGGGACCAACTGACAATCTCATCCAATGATGAGTTTTTCTTATTAACTGACGTATTGTCATCCAGATTTTGTGGGTCCCTTTTTAGTCGCCTGCTCACTGCACTGCTGTGTGGTGTAATTAATTAATTTTAATTTTAATTTAATTAATGCATTTTCTTCTTTAAACGCCAAACATTGGAATTACAACACTAACGGCTAAATTGTTCTTTTGCAGCGATCATGTCTCTAGACACTTCATTCCCGTTCGTCCGCTCGGAGGAGGGATTTCCCGAGGCGCCCTTAGACCGTGAAGTCCTGGCCATGATTAAGGAGTACGACCCGGAATAAAAGAGTCTCCATCTTTGGGGGTCATAGTACAATCAGATCATCATGGGCCGTCGGAGCTTCACATGCGCGGTGCCGTCAGAACCTATAACGGCAATTCATTACGCCAGCCCACCCCCGGTGCAGTACGCCGTGGAGATGGTGGATTGGACCGCAAACAGCTTTCTTCATCCTGCTATGGATGCGGTTCCGGTCCAACGTCCTATGGTCTTGGATATCCTAGGACGTCGTATCTGTCAGGGCGAGGCAAGACCTTGGAGGCAATCATATAACATTGGTCTGATCCCCCGTCATCCGATTGGCTACCTACCATGGGCCCGGTACATCCTGTCGACGAAGAAGTCGCAGTTGATAAGATTAGGATTGTACACCGCGGTCTACGTCTCTCTCTTCTAGTATCCTTCTCTCCCCACCTGGTGGTTCAAGGCTTTCTTAGAGCAATAGAATATTCCTACCCACACTTTCCTTGCCATGGATCGGAAAGTGTCCATTTCTTTGGAGGAATTCGCGGAGGTATCCGGCCTACCGGTCATGGGGGAATACTATGAAGAGCTGCTCCCGACAGATGAGTACGTCTTCGGCGCTAAGCCAATGGTAAGGGGGATCACGCAGGAAAATGCTGTTCAACACCAATTCCCGAGCCTGATCAAGGTGTTGAACATCTACGAGTCCCTCTTCATCGAACACGGGAGCCGAGGAGTTAATTTTGAGGACTTCATTGCTCGCTTCCTCCGTCCGAGCGTCATTTCGCCAGGAGCCGCCAAATCTGCTATCTTGGATGATCCTTTTGGTCTAGGTTTGGATAACCTGCCGACGAAGGAGATAGACCAAAGGGCTTTCTTCCTCCCAGACTTCCCTACCATATCTTTCGCGGAAATTGCAGCCCCGGGGATGGACGAGGAGGCCTTTTTCTTAGGATTTCTCAGGCTGTGGCTGAGTTGGTTCGCGATCCCAATGCACTCTCATCGCATGCGGCCCTCTGTTTTTTATCCAGCCTACCGCATGGTCATCGGGGTAAAGGTGGCCGTGGGGATTGCCAGCTTAGCGCACTTGTATCATGGTCTCAGCCGAGCCGCGGATGCCAATGAGCCCGGGGCATTGCTCGTGGTCTTCCCGATGCACTACTTTATGTCATGGCTCGAGCTACATACGGCGGGTGTACTCGGAATGCATAAAAGATCTTCGTTCTTTGACAGGTGTGGTTTCCCTCGTATTATTCAATTGATTGGCGCATCAATCGTGACCCCTTCACCATGGAATGCTAGAGGCTTATTGCTCCGCCCTCACACCGTTGGAGTCAGGATGTCCTTCATTGATAAGGTATTAACCATTGGAAAAGCGTCCGCCACGGCGGCGCAACCATTACAGGACTCCTTTAAGGATGGAGCTTCAGTATTGACGGCCCGGGAGACCCTCCACTTATATTCTATCTGACCGGGCTTCCTAGTCTTTAGGCAGGGCGGTGCAGCGATCTTTATGAGATATAACCCGCATCGTTTTGTGCAACAACTGGGTTATGATCAAGGGGTACCCTTGGAAGCTTTCTTACTGGAACCTGCTGCTAATGAAGAAGGGATGGAGAACGCGTTACATCACTTCATGCGCTTGAACACAGGTTCTCGTTTCTTTATTAGTGCGCCAGCCTGCACTCCACGACTGCTTAATGTATATAAAGAGTGGTACAATCATGCGACGGGGGCCGTTATAAAGGAGGAGAGGCGAGTGCTGATCGACCGTAAAGAAGCACCTCCCGGCACCAATCGTAACGCTCCTTTAGTGCCAAGGACCCCGGTGGTTCCTCCTTTCAAAGATGCCGGGGACAGACCATTGCGTGCGCAAAGTCCTCCACGTGAGCTGCCGCTCCCTGATATTGCAGATGCACCTCCCGCACCCTGTGCTCCAGTGGAGACAGGGGTTGTACCCTCGCCGGAGTCTGGCGTGGGTGTGGACATCGAGACCCGTCGTCCCAAAGTGGCTGCTAAGCGGAAGTCGATCCCCCGCGAGCCTATGGTCGGAGGGCAAAAGAAAAAGATGTCGCTCATCGCCGCGGACTTCGTGTTCGGCCAGGAACCCCATGCTCCCTATGCTGAAGGTCTGCTCGAATATGGGACTAACGCAGGATTAGTGATGCCGCCGCCGGACGATACAGACTTGGAAGCTGCTCTCAAGGCTTCGGCATGGTTGGCGAAGCGTGACGCGTGGCTAGCTAAGCTTGCGCAATCAGGTAACTACTAGTTGCCTTTTTCTTTATTGCAACATATCCTCTTCATTACTTTTGACTAACGCTTTTCTTTCTTTTCTTTCAACCGGCATCACTGATGAAGAAGCCATTGCCGGGTCTTTGAAGACTTTCCAAGAGGAGGAACGTCTTAGAGCGTCTATGGGCCTTAGTAAGTTTTGATTCATCAAATCTTCATCTCCCTCGTGTTATGGTCGATCTAACCTCTCCCTTTTTATTGCAGAAACTTCAATGCCGTTTCGACCAAGCGACATAAATGTTCCGCCAGCCACCGATGTTCCTGCTCCCTCTGAGCCGCCGCAGGAGGTTCGTCTTGAAGAGCCGATGAGAGATGCCTTAAAGGCTCTGGAGGCATCCCTGAACGGGGATGACGATGCCTTGAAGGAGGCGTCACAGAGGTCCCTTATGACCGCTCGGGAAGAGAGGAAGCGGCTAAGGCGTGAGGCGAAGGCGCGCAGGGCTGCCTTGGCTGTGGGAGCGGGCCCTAGCACAGTCCCTTGCGCCGATACTCCATCCGAAGAGGCCCCTGTCGCCTTATCTACTACCCACAGAGAGGTGGTGCAGTTCGGAGCGCGAACGGTAAATCCGCCTCAGGTAATGTTTCTCTCAGGGTTTTTTGTTACAAGGATTTTAATGTCATTGGTCCTTACGTCTCTTATCTTGCAGGGCCACGTCCGATCGAGGGGGAGGAGGAAACCGTCAATCCTAAAGGGATAAAGGATGCGGTATCTGCCGAACTCGAGCCGATGGTGGGCAACGTCGTTGTGGCTTTAGAGCCTGAGGTGGAGGTCGAGGGGCCTGCAGCCGAGAAGGTCATTGATGCCGAACCTGAAGTGGTGGTAGATGATATGATCATTATAACTGAGCCCAGGGTGGTGGCGGATGAAGCGCTCGAGGCCGGCGATCTCGTGGTGATGGTGGACGATACAACCGCGACTACTGAATCGGAGAGAGTAGTGGGTGAGGTGGCCATGATTCCCGAAGACGAGCCAACCGCTCCTTCTCTGGAATCTGGCAATACTCCAGTCATAGCCCTCCCCATCTATGGTCCTCCGCCGTCTCCAGGCCTTGTGAGCACGACAACGGTCCCCATCGAGTCGGGGGATGAGGCCACGGGCGGTGGTCTTATGTCGATAGAGGAGGGAGTTGCCTCCGTTTCAGCCGGGGGCTCCTCAGGTGAAACCTAAGTTGCTGTTTTTCATTGCTTTACAATCTTTTTTGACAAGTTCACTTTGTCGTAATGCAGGTGCAGCCAGTGCCGATGCCCCACTACTTGAGGGAGCTCCTTCCACAACTGCCTTGGCGATGGTCACCCCTCAGCCCTCTTTCATACCGTTAAAGATGTTGGAAGGTATGAGTTTGCAACTTACTAAACTCATTTTTCAAATGTGTAATCCATATACTAAGTTCACATTGTTGTGTCTTTCAGGAGTTCTCTTTGACCATTTATATCAAGTGTTGCTCCCACACTTCTCCTTCCCATCTGAACTCGCCGCTCCGTCTAGTGGTGCCGGTGAGTATAGTTTCCGACTGATGTCTTTTCTTTCAATGAAAATTATTTCTAACTTTTTCTCATCTTTACTGCAGTGCTATAAATCGGAGGGGGAGCAGAAATCTCGGTCTCGCCACCGGCTCTTCCGGCCTTACCACTTGCTTCAACTGGTATAGTAAATTATCACTGACTTTCCCACATTTATTGGATCGTCATCAGATCGTATCTTTTCTTTTCAGCTGTCGTTCCAGCCTTAGCACCTTTTGAATCTCATATCAAAATACCGGGCGGCCCTTCCCAGCGACGTCCGTCCTCGAAAGGTGCGGCGAACAGTTTGCGCATGTTGAGCGACTACATCGGGGAGCTCGACATCGAGGCTCCTATATCTGTTGCGGACTTCACCACAACGGTTAACCCGATGTTAGCGATATTTGCCACCTTCCATGACGAGGGCCTTGTCGCCTCTTGGGCTAACTATTGTCGAGAGATCGAGGCTCGCCTTCATCAGATAGAGTCGATGCGCCTATCCCCCGAGACTTTGACTTTGAGCACTTAACGGGGAGCATGGCTCGAGAAAAGCACTTCTCATTTCCGTCATTTGCAATAAGAAGCAGCTTTGAGGCTGAAGGAGTGCCAAGAATCTTCAAGCAACACTGCTCATCTGCGTGCTGAAGTTGAGACGAACGCCGCTGAGGTAAAGGCCGTCTTCGAGGGTCTTCTGGAGCGCATCTCAAATGGGCTGAGACTGAAGAGGGCACTCGATGTTGCCGAGCGTGACATTGCAGGCCGTGAGGCTGCTCATCAGGTCATCAGGGATCAGCTTGCATCTGTCGCACAGCAACGGGCCCAAGTGGAGGCGGAGTTGGCAGTGGTGGCCAATCAGGAAAAGGCATGGAAGGAAGTGTGCGAGCAGTTGGTAGATCTGTGCAAGACGCTTCCTTCTCAGTAATTTTCCTTGTATCGTTGGTACTTGTAACATATATGTATATTTTGTATTCTTTAGTACGATGTATCCTGTACTCAATCGATATTTATGAATAAAAGACGCACATTTTTATAATGTCTTGTGCTATTTCCCCGCCTTTTCTTTCTTTTCAGCGTGATATCTTCGATGAACTTAATTGGCAGATAGCTTAACTTCTCCGAGAGATAGTGATGACTTAGGCCGTAGGTTCAAGTCTACTGCCTAAGACTTTTCAACTCTATGAGCCGTGAGGGTCCCATAGAGACTTTTCTCCCTATGGGTCGAGAGGATCCCACAGGTGGATTTTCTCCTTAGGCATCGTGAGGATTCCTAAGTGTGGTTTTCTCTTATAAGTCGTAAGGATCTTATAAGAGAATTTTCCCCACTTACGAGTCAAGAGGATTCGTAAGCGGTTGTTTCCCTCTTTATCGAAACTCGACTTTGGAGAGTGAGACCCGTGAATAGTATGCAAGAGACCATTTTGGATTGACTTGCAGGGCCCCATTGTTCAGGAAGCAAGTTTTTTAATCCTTGCTGCCCGAGACTTCATCTTGCAAGGTGGGAAGCAAATTCGATTTATTAAAGAAATCCCTTTTATGAATGATTTGGGGGAATTTCCCCTCACCGTCAGATCTTTGATCCAAGGGCTTCTGTTTTACAGAAGAAAATCTTTTATTTTAACAAGAGCAGAAAAGATTTTTTTCAGAACTTTTAACTTTGTTTAGCGCAAATGCTCCAGGGTATGACACGTGTCGCACAGCGCACAGTGCAGCGCAATTGTGTTAGCGTATCTGCGCTGACGCGTGTCGTGTAACGCAAGGCTTAGCGCAACTACGCTAAACGCATTTGCGCCGACACGTGTCGTGTAGCGCACGGCGCATACGCAGCTGAAGCGTTGCTTCCTTTAATTTTGTTTGAAAAGGAGCTTTGCTCTGATTGGGTGTGCTGCGTTGGGCGCTGCGCTGATGCGTCTGGGTCAGACACGTGGCACGATGCGCAGCGCAAACAATCTGAAGCGTCGTTTCATTAAATTAACTTTCAAAACAGAGCTTTGCTCTGATTGGGGGAAGACGAAGCGTTGCTTCATCTCCCGCCTCGGAATTTGAACAGAGCTTCGCTCTGATTAGGGTAAACTGCCGTGACAACTTTTGGAAGTCGAAGAGGCACTTGATGCCTATAAATAGGACCTTTGGTCCCCCGTAGATACTTATCATCTTTCAGATTTTTATTTTCAAAAACTTCAGAGCTTTGTTCTCACCTTCAAGAACTCCGGTGTCTTGCTCCTTTTTTCAAAGTTTTTTAGAAAAACTTTAGGTAAAATCGATTCTTAAATTAATCTTAACCAGCAGATCTTTTGTCCAGGGGATTTTATCCTTCAACATAGTTTTGCTCTCTAGGAATTTAGTCCTCTATGTATATTGTCGCTTTTCTATTGCTGATTTTCCTGTAATATTTCTTCCAGGCATAATGGCGGCGGTGCGTCTATACAGTTTGCACGAGTTCATTACCTACGACGATATCCACGCTCAGGGCGTCAACAAAACCAGGAGTTTACCGACGCTGAATGTGCGGAAGTCATGGGTCGTCTGAACGCAAGCGGTGGTTGGCTGTTGCCTCGTCGTTCGGCCCTTTTGAAAGTCGTGTTAGGAGCCATATGGAGAGCACTTCCGGGTCTTCATGAGGCCTTACCGCTCAACGCGCTGGATGATGCCGAAGACAAGGTGCATTCAGTGTACCTGATAGGGCCGATCTCGAAGAAACGGCGGAACAGCCTTATTGACATCCTACACCAAGTCTTCCAACAGACGACGATAATTACTGCTTATCGAAGGCCAGGAGGGCTTGCCGATGATCTTGACACAGAGGAGCGCGAAAGACTGCGCATAAGAATAATTAGAAAGGCCGGGAGAACTCTGGATGGCCTTACTTTCGATTTCCTCAATCCGTGCCCCGGATCTGAGGTTATACCGTTGTAATAATTTGAATAATGTTTCTTATTTATTGTTCTTATGATTGTAAAAAAGGAATTTTCTAGCGGTATGAATGGAAACTCTCCCTCCTTTTTATTTCAGTTTGTCTTATTTCTCGTCCTGAGTCTTGTGCCTGTGCATAAATGAATGCGTCACTAACACCAGATCAAATATAGGTCAGATATTCTTTCTGTCATCTTCTTTTTATTGTCAGCAGGCTGTCTTAATAACCATGATTGATGGATATCTAAAACGAGTATTCTGACTTCCTTAAGAAATAGCGATGGCTTAGGTCACAGGTTCAAATCTACTGCCTAAGACTTTTCAACTCTATGAGCCGTGAGGGTCTCATAGAGACTTTTCTCCCTACGGGTCGAGAGGATCCCATAGGTGGATTTTCTCTTTAGGAATCGTGAGGATTCCTAAGTGTGGTTTTCTCTTATAAGTCGTTAGGATCCTATAAGAGAACTTTCCCTCTTACGAGTCGAGAGGATTCGTAAGTGGTTGTTTCCCTCCTCGTCGAAATTCGACTTTGGAGAGTGAGACCCGTGAATAGTATGCAAGAGACCATTTTGGATTGACTTGCAGGGTCCCATTGCTCAGGAAGCAAGCTTTTCAATCCTAGCTGCCTGAGACTTCATCTTGTAAGTTGAGACGAATCGAGGATTTCCCGCGGAGGCACTGGTGGCTCTGCAAGTCGACGCGAATCAGGAGGCTCTCGTCAAGGAGTGTTTGCATCCGTGAGTCGAGGAATTTTGCTAGGGATTATTTGTTTTCCGAGCGCCAAGGATTATTTGTTTCCTTGGGGTTTGAAACGAGTCAAGGATTCCCACGGGGGCACTGGTGGCTCTGCGGGTCGACGCGGATCAGGATGCTCTCGTCAAGGAGTGTTTGTATCCGTGAGTCGAGGAATTTTGCTATGGATTATTTGTTTCATGAGCGCCAAGGATTATTTGTTTCCTTGGGGTTTGAAACGAGTCGAGGATTCCCACGGGGGCACTGGTGGCTCTGCGGGTCGACGCGGATCAGGAGGCTCTCATCAAGGAGTGTTTGTATCCGTGAGTCGAGGAATTTTCTAGGGATTATTTGTTTCCCAAACGCCAAGGATTATTTGTTTCCTTAGGGTTTGAAACGAGTCGAGGATTCCCACGGGGACGCCGGTGGCTCTGCGAGTCGACGCGGATCAGGAGGCTCTCGTCAAGGAGTGTTTGTATCCGTGAGTCGAGGAATTTTGCTAGGGATTATTTGTTTCCCAAGCGCCAAGGATTATTTATTTCCTTGGGGTTTGAAACGAGTCGAGGATTCCCACGGGGACGCCGATTGCTCTGCGAGTCGACGCGGATCAGGAGGCTCTCGTCAAGGAGTGTTTGTATCCGTGAGTCGAGGAATTTTGCTAGGGATTATTTGTTTCCCAAGCGCCAAGGATTATTTGTTTCCTTGGGGTTTGAAACGAGTCAATGATTCCCACGGGGGCACTGGTGGCTCTGCAGGTCGACGCGGATCAGGAGGCTCTCATCAAGGAGTGTTTGTATCCGTGAGTCGAGGAATTTTGCTGAAGATACTGGTTTCTTCGGAGTTGGACTGAACCGTCAAGATTTAGCTTCGCCTTCTGGCGGAGCCAGCTGGGAAAGTATGGTTCCCTCTTTGTTTACGCCCTTGGATTGTATACAGGGATCGATATGATCTTAACTGTAGGGCCAAAGTTTTATCATCATTTTTTTGTTTTATCTCCGCGATGCTCTATCCTTTCATCTTTTATATCGCGAAGGTCGCGATTGCCCAATCATTTCGGCTATTTAATTTATTTTTACTCGCTGTTTTTTTTTACGAGTTGCCCAATCATTTCGGCTATTTTGCATGCATACATTTATTTGCTGCTTTTTCTTGCAAGTTGCCCAATCATTTCGGCTATTCCGTATGCATGTGCGGCCTACTGGCTTTCTGCCGTAAACCTGGAATTAGACACCGATTTCGGCATCAGCACCGCTACAACTGGGATATTTCCAGGAGCGAATCATCATTTGCCTCCGTCGATATTGAACAAAGGTGGCTTAGCGAACAGGGTTAAGGCGCTGTCGACTAAGGCTTTTAACTTCATAAGCCGTAAGGGTCTCACAAAGGTATTTCTCCCTACAAGTCGTGAGGATCTTGTAGGTGTATTTTCTCTTTAGGAATCATGAGGATTCCTAAGTGTATGTTCCTTTGTAACTCGTAAGGATCCTACAAGAGGGTTTTCTCCTTGTAAGTCGAGAGGACTTATAAGGGTTGTTCATCATGCGAACATATCCCCAGTCTCGGATGAGACTCGATTAGGGAAATGTTTATTCACGTCCGTGGATTGTATACAAGGGTCAGTATTGAACCACTTGTAGGGCAATATCGGAAATTGTGGGGATTGCTTAAGCACAGGTTTAGGTCTCTGTAACTTAAGACTTTCAAATCCTATGAGCCATGAGGGTCCCATAAGAGAGTTCTCCTTACGAGTCATGAGGATCTCGCAAATGTATTTTCTCCTTAGGAATCGTGAGGATCCCTAAGTGTGTTGTTCCCTTGTGAGTCGTAAGGATCTCACGCAGGTGCTTTCTCCTTACAAGGTCGAGAGGATCTTGTAAGCGTCTCTTAACGAGGTTGTGCCCTTTCGGGTTTTCACAAACACTCGCCGGTAGTCCTGCTGTTTTTACTCACAGAGCCCTTTCCGGTTTTCATCCGTGCCATTTTTGCTTATGGACATACCGTTTTTTTTTATTTTCTTCTTTTTTATTTTCTTCTTCTCTTTTTTTTTTACGAGGTCGCGCCCTTTCGGGTTTTCACGAACACTCGCCGGTAGTCCTGCTGTTTTTACTCACGGCGTCCTTTCGGGTTTTCATCCGTGCCCCTTTTTTCCTTATGGACATACCGTTCTTTCTTTTATTTTATTTTTATATATATATATTTTTTATCTCGCTGGCCTAAAGATGCTGCGATAGTAGTTTAAAGACGTTTCGGTCTGCTATTAGTTTAAGAACGTTTCGGTCCAACTTTGAGAAGACTGGTTACTGCTGATAGAGTTTGAGCTTAGGAAGATAGCGAGCGGACATAGTCGTCGTCATCTATCATTGACCTAGGCTGTGGTTCATTAAGCGTAGTATCTCTTTAGGAAGCGACCGTTTATCGGCCTGAAAGGCCTTTCACCGTGCATGTCCGTGAGTAAATAGGCTCCACCTTGGTAGACTTTGTCTATGATGTACGGGCCTTCATAATTTGGCTCGAATTTTCCCCGCTTGGCGCGATTAGGGATCATAGGCCTTTTGACCACTAGCACGAGTTCGCCTTGGCGAAATGTCCTCGGTCGGGTCAATCTTTCGTATGAGCGCGTCATCTTTGCTTTATAAGCTTCTAGATTTTGCTGCGCTATGAGCCGGGTTTCATCAAGGGCGTCAAGCTCCTTAAGCCGAAGGTGAGCATTTTCTTCGTCCGTCAGCTCGTAGTGGACTGCCACACGTAGAGAGGGTAACTCTATCTCGAGAGGGAGTACCGCTTCCGTCCCAAATACCAACGCGTACGGCGTTGTGTTTGTGGCCGTCTTAAATGTAGTTCAATATGCCCAAAGAGCTTCTTGCAGTCTTTCGTGCCAATCTTTCTTATTTCGTGACACTGTTTTCTTCATGATCTTCGTCAGGGTTTTGTTGAAGGCCTCAGCTAGACCGTTAGCTCGCGGATTATAAACTGAGGAATATCTCCAGTTTATATTATGTTGTTGCGCAAAGCGACTGATCTTGTGGCTTCTGTAGGCTGGCCCGTTATCGGAGATGATCCATCGTGGAGTTCCAAACCGATATATGACATGCGTCTTGAAGAAATGGAGGATATTCTCCGTCTTCACCTCTCTTAACGGTACTGCCTCTGCCCATTTGGAGAAGTAGTCAGTCGTTGCCAGGATGAAACGATGTCCTCTAGACGATGCTGGTTCAATGGGGCCAACTATATCAGTTCCCCACATTTCGAATGGCCAGCTAGCCACTGTTGGGTGTAGCGGATTTGGATGCTGGTGGATGAAATCCCCATGAATTTGGCATGAGTGGCATTACTTCGCATATTCAATGCAGTCCTGAATCATCGTGTGCCAGTAGTAGCCCATCCGTTTTATCTTCAACTTCATCTTTGGGCCCGCTTGATGAGAACCGCAGAGTCCGTCGTGAACTTCCTGGACGACCCTTCTCGCTTCGTCAGGTCCTAGGCATCTCAGCCACAGAGAATCAAATGACCTTTTGTATAGAGTATCATTGACGAAGGCGAAAGATAGAGCTCGTTTCATGAGCTGATGTCTTGTGGACGCTTCTTCTGGCATTTCGTGGGATTTAAAGTAGTCTATGAAAACTTCTCTCTAATCCTCAGTATTTTCGCAATCTTTTACTTGCAGGGTAGCCTGCTCGTTCGCTCCTTTTTCTTCGGATGATTCCGGAAATATTTCTGCTGGGGCCAGCACCCGACGGCTTTGTACCATGATTCTGACGTCATCGAGGTTCTCGTCAGCCAGCTCTTTAGCTAGTTTGGCCAATGCGTCTGCTTTGCTGTTTTCCGCGCGCGGTATACTCTCCAAAGTATAGGAGGGAATTTTGGTTAGCAGTTGTTGCACCTTTTCACCGTATCTTACCAATTCCGGTTTGCATGTTTGGTAATCGCCGTTCACTTGACTGACGACTAGCTGGGAGTCCCCATATATGAGGAGGCTTTCGATTCCTATGTCGATGGCGATCTCGAGGCCAGCTATCAAAGCTTCATATTCAGCTTCATTATTCGTTCTCGGTTCTGTTAAGGAGAAGGCGAAACGCATTACTCCTCCTTGAGGGGTCACGAAGATAAGGCCCACTCCCGATTTGATTATTGACGTACTTTGTTTGTGCTTCTTCATGGAAGATGCTCCATCAAAATAAAGCTCCCAACGGGTATCACCACCGTCGATTGCGTCAAACGCATGCTTGTCTGGAAAATCTCAATTCATGGGAGAATCGGCAGGTATCGGGTGCTCAGTAAGGAAGTCGGCTATGGCCTGACCCTTCACTGCCTTAAGGGGTCGATACGTTATCGAGAACTCCATTAAGAGCAGAGCCCATTTAGCGACTCGTCCCGTCAATATGGCCTTCGACATCAAGTATTTAAGGGGGTCCACCTTTGAAATAAGACGGGCTTCGTACGCCAACGCATAGTGCCTGAGCTTTGTCATCGCGAAGATCAACGCCAGGCAGTGTTTTTCAATGGGGGAGTAATTGCTTTCTGCCCTCAGCAGCACTCGACTTAAGTAGTAGAGTGCTCTTTCTTTCCCCTGGTCATTCTCTGGTGCCCATAATGCGCCCAAAGAACCTTCAAGGGCGGCCGTGTAAAGAATGAGAGGCTTTCCCTTAACTGGAGCAGCCAACACTGGAGGATTTTGCAGATACTGCTTGATCTCGTCCAGTGCGCCTTGGCATTTGTGATCCCAAACGAATGGGGTTCCCTTCTTCATCAGGTGACTGTAAGGACGGCACTTTCCTGAAAGATTAGCGATAAACCGCCGAATGTATGCAAGCTTTCCTTGGAGAGATCGCAGCTGTTTAAGAGTTCTTGGCGGAGGCATTTTCATGATCGCCTTGATTTTAGACGGATCTATCTCAATACCTCGGTGTCGGACGATGAATCCCAGGAATTTGCCCGAGGAAACCCCGAACGCACATTTAAGAGGATTCATCTTCAAATTGTATTGCCGAAGGCGTTGTAATAGGGTCTTCAAATGCTCGAGATGTTCTTCGTATGATTTGCTTTTAACCACGAGATCATCGATATAGCATTCGACGATTTCGTGTATAAGGTCGTCGAAGATCTTTGTCATGGCCCTCTGATAAGTAGCACCAGCGTTCTTTAAACCGAAGGGCATCACTTTATAACAGAATATACCTAGAGGGGTCCTGAAGGCGGTGTGTTTCTGGTCTTCTGGATGCATTTTTATCTGGTTATACCCCGATGAGCCGTCCATGAAGGAGAAAACCTCATGAGTGGATGTATTGTCTATCATCAATTCGGTGACTGGCACTGGGAAATCATCCTTCGGGCAAGCTTTATTGAGATCCCGAAAGTCTACGCATAAGCGCACCGTCCCATTTTTCTTCATCACCGGGACGATGTTGGCGATCCATTCAGGGTATTGAACCTCCTGGATAAAGCCAGAGTCTATCAGCTTTTTGACTTCAGCGTTGATGCTCATCTCGAGCTCGAGCCGCATTCTTCTCGGCGCTTGTTTAACTGGCTTGACACCCGGTGATATTGCTAGTCTATGTACAGCAACTTCGGGATCTTGTCCTGGCATCTCGGAATAGTTCCACGCGAAGCAATCTTTATACTGCACAAGGACATCCTTTAACGCAGCCACCCTCTCTTCAGACAGCAGCTCGCTGACGAATGTCGGTCGCGGATCGTTTACCGTCCCCAACTCGATTTTCTTGAGGTTATCTGCAGTGGTATGTATTCCATCCTCCAGTTCTTTCGGAGCTAGGGGAAATTCTGAGATTACCTCATCATTGCTGTTTTCGAGGCACCAAAGAAGGCTGTCCATGTTCTCGGGTTCTCCTTTTAGTATTTTTATCATGTGACAGGTACGAATTCGCTTCCAGTCCCAATGTGGAACTGGTTTTTCTTTCGTGGCCTTGGGTTCGTGCTTTTGTGGTGGTGCTACCCTCCAGTTGTTGGACAGAGCGAATTTACCAAGCTGGTACTGATCTTCGACCCAGTTCTTGAAGGTGAAGCAACCTACAAGAGGATGACCTATCACTCGATGGTAAGAGCAATAGTTCGGGTGTGAGGCTCCGCCCGCTTGTTCGGGGTGTTTAGACTCCGGCAATATAAGCATTTGATGCTTTAGGGCAAGATCGAGTATCTTCTTCGTCTTTTCCTGAGGAAACGAGTACGCTCGACCCATTTTCTTCATGAGGGACAGATCAATAACGCTCGATTCCCGTTTGCGTGGCTTCTTAGCCCTGCTTTGTTGCTGCTGAGCGCCTCTTTGGCCTTTCGACTTGTTTCTGCCTCCGCGTCGAGCCCTTTTTATATCAGGTTGATGTGGGGCAGCCTCTTCGTCTTTTACTGCCTGTCGAAGGAGGCGCTGCGTTTTGGCTTTCTCATAGATTGCCATTTCATGACTGTGATCATCTCGGACTTTTTGACCCGCTTCCCTTATGAGTTTGCCCATCTGGTCTTTAAATGATGGACTGGGCGATTTTTTATCAGGAACTTTTACTGGTTCAGGATTAGCGTCTTTCCCTTGAGCGTCTGCTTCTTCATCAAAATTATGCACGACGTAACAGTCGCGGAGCAGCTCTCGTTTCCTGGAGCGAATGTATCCGAGCCCGATAGTCTCCGTCCTCCCATTAGGTAGCTTGTGCTGAGTTCCGGGGACATTCCAAACCCTGTCATAGAATTTGGCCTTCCTCACGGTCTGTTCGAAGGGTATCCCCTGGCGTTTCAGCAGCCTCCTCAAGCCTTCCGTATAATATCGGGGTAGACGGTTGGGCTGAAGTCTGTCCAGCGTTGGATCCGCACCGTGCCAAAGTTCTTTTTCCACCTTGTTTTCTTCGGAACGGTAGAATAGGATTGCCCTCTCGCCTTCTCGTCCGGGAGGGATATAAAATGTCTGCAATTCTTCCACGCTGTCGTTGGCGAGCGCATCTAGTTCTTTATAATGTTCAAGCGGCACCATGGCTATCTGCAGACTTCGCTCTTCATCAGCAGAAGCTCGTATTGAAAGCCGAGCAGGGAATACAGCATAGACTTCGTCCTCCGAATCACTACCAAAGATCAGTAAAGGGGCGGATGGTCCCGGCTTCGTGTATTGGGGCGGACCCGAATAAATTACGTCCTCTTCTTCCTCGGTATCACTGCCGAAGACAGGGATGGTTGCATTAGTTTTGTTTTCTGGTTTGTGACACTTCTCCGTATCTTCGAAATCTGGCAAGAAGTATTTGGCATCTTCGTATTTGCGGACTTCGTTCACAGAAAACGGGTTCAGTTCTCCCGTCACGGTATATTCGAAACCATCCTTAAAATACTTCATACACTGGTGTTGTGTAGAAGGGATGATGTTGTACTCGTGTAACCATGGTCGGCCGAGCAAAGCGTTGTAGCATGTCTTGGCGTCTATGACATGGAACTTAATGTCCGTGATGAGCAGCCCGAAACGTAGCGTCAGTATCACAGACCCAAGAGTTCTTGATGACTGGAAATCGAACCCGGAGATGGTGATCTTGTCACGAGCAAGGTGCTGGACGCTCATGCAGATTTCTTTTAACACTCGCACGTTGAGAAGATTGACGGAGGATCCATTGTCGATCAGGATTTTGTCTATCTTAATATCGTGGCAGTATCCTGAGACATAAAGGGGGCGGTTGTGTTCACACGTCCTAAGGAGAAGGTCCCCGTCGCCGAAAGTGACATCGGCCGTGCGCACTTCCTCCAATTCATCCTTCATCTTTTCCTCTGCTAGGCAAGCTTGGAATTGTTCCGGATCTTGTAGTGCCTTGATCAACGAATCTCTCGCCTCCTTTAATAACAAAAGGGCATCGAGAATACTGAGCTGTGAGGGTAGTTTCCTCAGGTGCGCTAGGACATTGTAATTCACCTTATTTTTCTTCGGCGGGTTGTTGGCGCTTAGCTCTTCCAGAACTTGGTCATCTAAGACGATATCTTCAGAGACCTTTTCTTTCCTTTATTTTTTCTGTTTGAGGGTCCGAGATTCTTTTCAGGTAGCGTCCGATTGCGTAGCTGGATATTTTCGTAAACCATTGGTTCTTCTTCTTTTCCCGAAGTTGACTCTTTAAAGAGAGGGGCAAGTTCCAGCTCTTCATCAGAATCGCTCCCGAATGTAGGCACTTGTGACCCGCCAGTGTTAACCATGCGACAATTGCCAGTAGTTCTTTTAAGCCCTTCGGTCGTATTTCTTTGCTCTCGAAGAGTTTTACGCTTTTCCCGCTTAAAGCGTTGTCGTTGAGCAACGTATCCTTGCCACCATCTATCGAAAGCTTTGCATTCCTGAGTGGGGTGCGAAATCTTCTGATGATATAAGCAATAAGACGGGTGCATTTTCGCTTCACCAGTAATTTCTTCTTCGGAGGATGGCAGCTTCATGCCCATTGATATGGCCTTAGCAAACTTTTTCCTCATCTTGAATTGGCTTTTGTCAGCGGTGGAGGCATTTTGCTTCAGCGGGATCATCTCAGCTCTTTCCTCAAGTCGCTGGCGCTTGGCCCTTTCAAATATAGCCGTCTCGCGTTCTCGATCAGCCTTACTTTTCAATCGAGCTCCGTTAAGGAACGCGTCAATCATTTCGGCTGATAGCTCCGGAATTTTTAATTCGGTATCTGCCCCCAGCGTTTTAGTGCCAGAAGTCTCTTCATCGTTCGTGATCGAATGGGAGATCATATGACAGCTCGCTACATGTTCCTCGGATTCATCCGATGAACTTTCTCCCTCACCTTCTTCTTGAAAGACGTGATTGAGGAACTCTTGAAGCGTAATTGGAGTCCGTGCCTTCTGATTGTATTCATTCGGAGCGTCAATTTGCTTTTGTAAGTCCGTGCGCTTGTCACCAGGCTTCACGGGCTTCTTAGATTTCTTCTTCTTCTTTTTCGAAGATTTTGACGGATGGCTGCAAGTGCTTGAACCACCACCATCGGTCTTTGGAGTTGGAAGAGGTTTTAGCATTCCCTCCATAATTTGCGGCTCCAATGGGTTCTTCCACTTGACCGCTGAACATGTCTGAAGATTATTTAGCATCCTCTTTGTCTTGGCTGATAATACGACCTCCCAAGGAGCTTCTTCAATGACGGAGCATGTTGCCCCCGGCGTATTCGTCCCCTTAGAGGTGTGGGGCTGCGGGAGATTCACCTTCCATTTGTCAGATAGCGCGAATTTGCCCTGACGGTACTGGTTCTCAAGCCAATTTTTGAAAACGTAGCAATCCTCGATGGGATGTCCTAGCACTCGATGGTAAGGGCAGTAGTTGGGCTCGTTGACGTCATTCGGTTGCAACGGACGTTTTGGATCTGGCAGATTTATGAGTCTGTTGCGCAACGCCAGCTCGAATAGCCTCCTCGTTTTATCGCGGGGGAAGGAATAAGGACGTCCCATCCTATCCTCAAGAGGTACGTACAGGCGCGTATTGTTTGGACGAGCAACCGGCTTCGAGTCGCTCGGTTGTTATTGAGATTAGTGACAACGATCGCTTTTCCCTTTCCTTTGTCATTTCGGGAGTCTGGCTTTGGGAGATGGGGTTTATGGCCCATCTGGTCCATCTGCGCTAGTTTTTTAATCAAAGCCTGGAAGGTAGTCGGCTTGAAGAACATCATAAACTGTGAGATGGTTGCTTGTGGATCAAGGGTTCCAACAAACATTCCCACCGCAGGAGCCTCTTCTATGCGCTGCTCGCACTTCGACCATAAATTACGCCATCGTATAGCGTACTGGACCCATGTCTCGCCGGGTTTTACCCTGGCGTTAATCAGTGCCGTCATCGGGGTACGTTCACTGGCACTTGCAAAACGTTGGGTAAACAACAGCTCCATCTCCGCGAAGGTTTTAATAGAGTCATTGGGGAGCTCAGAATACCACTCGAACGTTGTATCTTATAAGCTTCCAACAAATTTGCGAAGCAACAGTTTGTCATCACCGCCGATGTTGCCGTAGAGCGCCCTGAACTGGGCAACATGCTGATGAGGATTGCCAGTCCCCTTGTAGACATGGAACTTAGGAATTGTAAAACCTGTCGGGTACTTAATCTGATCGTACCAACCCGGATATGGTCGCCCCGTCTTTACGACCTGACCGGCTGCTTCAGTCGCCTGATGCACCCGTATTTGCTGGGCGATGTATTCATCCAAATCAGCTTTTGATATGGTATCCTCCTTAGCTGCGGATAAAGCCGGTGGAGGATTTGATGTCTCTCCCCTATCGTCTTCAAGAATGATCGGGAGATCTCCAGCAGGTGGATCTTGTTGAATCATCATACCCACCATATCCTGGAACAGGAGGGCCATTTTCTTTATGTTGGCTGCCTGCTCCGCCGCTTCTTTATCTTTCTTCTCTAGTATGCGCCGAAGGAATTCGGCGTCCGTTTCTTGTTCTTGACGTTCTTCTGAAGAGGTTCCAGGGCTTTCGTTTGGCCCTGTAAGTGCAGCCATGGCGTTCATCATCTCCTGGAGCTTCTGTTGCTGCTCCTGAGCCTTGGTCACTGACCGTGTAAGCGGTCTATGACCCATGGACGTACGGCTGTCTTCTTTTCCCGATGCCATGTAAACCGTATGAACTGTTATGCCCCCTGACTTGGGGCGTTTAGGTTCACCATTTTTAACTTTTGCCGCTGACGCGGGAGTTTTCTCTGGCCTCTTTCTTTTGTGGGCCGTTGATGTTGAAGGAACCGGTGAAGGGGGCAGCCTTGCTGCTGCTGTCTCCTGCTGTTTAATAGGGCAGTCCTTGTCTTTTTCCACCTTCGCCTTTTTCTGGTGACGAAAGTGACCTGGGTCTGTCACGGAGTCTTGAACCCTTCGCCAAACTTTATAAATTCTTGAGGATAGCCGTTGAGGGGGCTGTTCTTGCTTCGTTTCTGAAACTCTCTCCACAGGTGGAGGAGATCTCTTCGGTGTAGCGGTTGGAGAGTTCTTCCGTACCCTCCTCAGCAGTTCAAAGCTGTTCCCGGTTGGGACAGCAGTGTTGACTTCCACCACTGGAGCCGGTGGAGTCAGCCCCGAGGGAGAGTTGCCCCCTGCCTTCCTCACTCATTGCCAATGGCGACGTCAAGCCGTTGGGATTGGCTCAGAGATTGAGATAGTTTCTTTTTGCCCCATGTCTGAATGAGGCGCCGCTGGTGTTAACCTCTTAAAGACTGAGGTTGTCTTCTGAGGGGTGATATTCAACCTGCCGAAGACGGATCCCTGAACAGATGCAGGGGCAGGAATCGTCGGTCTTGAAAAGACTGACTCTTTGATAAGGGATGCCGCCTTGACGACTTCTGGGGCAGCATTTATTGCCTTCCTTTGGACAGCCATTTTAGAGTTCAGATTTAGCCTGGTGAAAACAGAGGCTGTCGGTTTGGTAGCGGGCGACCCGTCGACAAGGGCCTTCTTAGCTGTGAGCCGGTCAAAGACCGACTTTTTGTTCACTTCCGGTGTAGGTATTGGCATAGGGAAGCTTGTAGGTGGGATCATAGTCCCAAAGAACAGACCAGTGGTGGCTTGGGTCACTTGATCTACCGGCAGAGTGAGGAAGGAAGCCGCTTGGGGCCCATATGCTACACCTCCTGGTGAGGTGGAGCGTCCGTTGCAGTGGCACTTCGAGCAGTTGGTGCAATTAGAGGCCATTGAATCTTGAGTTCTGTGCCAGGCAAAAGACCAAATCTTAGTAACTTGAAATCCGAAAGCAACCATTAACAAACCGCGAATGGTTCGCGAAGATGACACACGAAGCGTGGAGTGGAAAGAGGAAAAGGTCCCACCGGGCGTGCCAGAATCTGTTCCCCTCCGAAAGATGGCGCACAGGACCGCGATGGCCCGACGCTGAGATTTGGGGTAGATGCTATTTGGTTTTATCCGTCCACCTCTCCGAAGATGCCAAGTTAATTTATGGCACCGTGTATCGAAGGTTTAGACGGATGCGGCCGATGTAGCAGACTTTGTCAGATTCCCCCTCGCTAGAGGGGTTTTTGATTGTGGGGACGCTCTTCCCTGCAGGCGCAAGCCCCTGCAGTTAATTACGCTACCGATTCGCGGTAACAACTTTCTCCTTCTCCAGAATTTCACTTCGTGTCGTGGGTGTTTGTTTTGTTTGTGGTTGCCCGCGGATTGTATACGGAGACTGAGTAGTACCGTCGCCCGTAGGACGTGGATTAGTCTAAATCCATATTTACTTAGATTTGGGTTTGGTGTTTTTAGTTTAAGGATGCCTTAGTCGCGTTGCGGCTAAGATCGACTTAAACGTTCGTCAAGGATACGTTAATCCTGTTTGAGACTAAGATCAACTTAACGGGATCGTTTAGATCCGACAAAAGAGCATTTGGGCTCTATTGTTCCAGATTAGGGACATAGTGGTCCATTGCATGTATGGTCGTCGGGACCCGTCACCTCTCTGACGACATTGAAGAATTACAACGACAAATGTCAGAGGAGTTCAGAGATGTACCCTTGAGCCAAAGTTGATTGGGGGAATTTATAGTCCAATTTTGGGACTAAAGTTTGTTTGAAGATTTAAGAATGCGTTAGCCATATTTGAAGCTAAGATCAACTTAAACGGTTGTTAAGGATACGTTAGTCCAGTTTGGGGCTAAGATCGACTTAACGGGATCGTTTAGATCCGACAAAAGAGCATTTGGGCTCTATTATGCCAGTTTAGGGACATGGTGGTCCAATACCAGTTTAAAGGACATAGTGGTCCACCGTTAGTTTAGGGACGTTTCGGTCCGATATTAGTTTAGGGACGTTTCGGTCCATCGCCAGTTCAAGGACGTAGTGGTTCATCATTAGTTTAGGGACGTTTCGGTCCACCATTAGTTTAGAGACGTTTCGGTCCACCGTTAGTTTAGGGACGTTTCGGTCCACGAGTTTAAGAACCCCGCAGTCCATATCCATGTGTGGTCGTTGGGACCCGTCGCCTCTCTAACGTCGTTGAAGGATTACAACGAGAAGTGTTAGAGGAGTTCGGAGATGTACCTTCGAACTGGAGGTAAATTGTGTTGGAGATAGTGCCCTCAATGTTAATTATTAGGTCACAGGTACGTGATTGTAATGATTGAGGGAGGACCTATCCCGGTAGGACAGTCTTACTCGAGATGATAGTATGCTATCTGGTTTACCTTTATCATCGTGTACTGCTTTAGGTGACATGACACGTCGCTATTACACGTTGATAGAGCCCCTAGGATTCTTGCTTGACCACCAGCAGTATGGGGGCGATCATATAAGTGGGAGCTGGGGGTCTACAAGCATATCCTTAAAAGGTCCCTAGTCGTGGGAGTTTCGAGATCGGGCATCGATACTCCATTAGTAGACTAGTGTATACAGTCGAGACCCCGACGAGGGGCGGTGGCTGGTCTCACAAGCCACTGGTGTCAGTTGGATCACCTAAGATGTATACAGGTGCTCATTGGGTTATGAGTACACCGGACAGGACTCGCCGGGAACATGCTAGTTAGTCATATACCAGACGTCAGATGGCAGTTCCCTGGTGACATGTGTGCAGGTTAGTTCATCGACCTGGGGATCGTCATTTATCTCGTGTGAGTTCCCACTGTACTTTGATTACTACCCTACCACGGCTCAAAGGAGTCGTGCAAACAGGTTTTAGTTGGGTACAGTCCCGAGCCACATGGAGGCAGTGAGCGTATCTTCAGGGGTTCGTCTCTCCCGGTATTGGGGGTGAGGTCGTGCTGCTTCTAGGAGAGCCATTACACAAAGTCCTTGGCCAAGGCAAGGAGATTTACTGGTAGGTATTCCAGTAGTATCTCAGGGTGTTCTGGGCTACACTCCGACATGAATTGTACCGCTTTTGGGGGTCTGACTTTTACCAACCCCCTAGGCCCGCCATGCGATACTCATAGACGAACGGACCGGACTGCACGGATATTGTCACTGACAGGCTCAGTAGGGTGTCAGGATGAGTTCGCTCATCGACGTCCCTTTTAGTCAATAGCTGGTGGCCCGTTACGTATTGGCTTATACCTCTGACGGGCTAGTGGTTAAATCCACAGCCATAGTATTGACGAGTCTTTAGAGTCCACCACACTTTCAGTTACTCAGCTTTCGGGCAAAACGCTGTAGAGGCCGTATGGAGATATGGCAGGGTCCGATCAGATACGTGCGGTATTGCACGGATCAGGATCGGACAGTTTTGTACTAGTGGCCGTATAGTTATATGGCAGGGTTCGATCAGATACGTGCGGTATTGCACGGATCAGGATCGAACGGTTATTTACTAGCCGGCTTTGGTTTAAGCCGGTACTAGTTTAGTACGGTGTAGGATTTTGTCTCATTGCATTTGTATCCGGACGGAATACAGATGCGGGTGTGTATGCACAGTATTGGGGTTTTCCTGTAATTTATTACGGGACCAGTTTTCTGGAGTTTCCAGTTTGCATTCCGTTCCGGCCGGTTTTCCTTTGTTCTTTCCCGGCCGGACTTTTTCGATGGAGGGGGTTATTTGCAGTTTTGCAAATAACACTTTGTGGGGGGGTTTCTTGCAATTGTATTGATTATGATGGCTTTCATATCTTGCACCATTGACTTGCTTTATTGTGACATGAAAGGGTATGGTTTGAAAAAGGTGAAGCATGGTGTATGCTTTCTTGTCTCTTGATGTGGTCACCATTTTTTGATCCTACACTCACCTCCCTTTGTTTTTTCCTCCCACCAATTTTCCTACTTGATTTTGGCCGGCCACTTTTGGTGAGTTGAAAAAATTGCTTCTCTTTTGAGTGGAGAAGAATATGATACATTCATTCTTGAGTATGCTACATTTTTCCAACCTCTCTCCAAGTTCTTCTTCCTCCTCTACAAAAGGCAACTCCATAATCCCAAAATGAGACATGCAATCCACATTATATTCTACAGCAAATCTTGGGCACGTCGAGTAGCCGGCTTCGTGCCCGAGTTGCCTCGGCATTGAGGTGGGAGCCCGTAAACGAAGAAGGCGATGTGGTGCACTTCCGGCGACGAGGAGGAGACGGGACTTTTCCGCAGGAGATCGGGACCATGACGAGAAGACCGGAGGACTTGGATCGTCGGTATATCTCTATTCCCATTCTTGTAGACAGCTTAGACTAGTTAATGGTCCGATCCGGTTAAAGTGCGCGGTGGTGCCGGTTTGCAAAGTCCGCAAAATTTAAGTTATTCACCGCTTCCGCATTCCGGCGTCGGATTAACGGCCGGGGCGCCGCCGTGCACTTACAGTGGTATCAGAGCCTCGCCATTAACTTAGTCTAGCTTTGTGTAATGTGTTTGCATTTCCGATCGATCAAAAAGTTCCAAAACTGCATTTTAGTTCGCATCAGTTTCTGTTGAAAATTTTTGGTCTCGAAAAATTTTTCAGGTTATAAAATATTGATGTACTAGAAAATCTAAGAGTTCTGTAAAAATTTGACGAAGTAACTCCAAAGTTGGAGCGCGGAACCGCCGCGAAATGCCCTTTTGTGCGGCCCTTCCGCCGCGCACTATTCACATCACTTCACCAATTTTTTACAGAGGCCTTCTGGGCTTAAAATATGGGTTTTGGAATATTAAATTTGGGCCAATTGTTTCTGTGAGTGCTACAGTTTTCTTTGGGGCCCACTTGTTAATTGTTTGATCAATCGGAAATTTTTTAAACACATTTTTCACAGTATTTACATTATATCTGCGACCGTGAATGTCACTCGATCGGTAAATCCGGTCTAACTGCTATAGCCCGGTTAGACGGATTTGCGAACGTGATTTTCACGTTGATGTTCTATGTATTTGCTGTGATGTTGCGGATCGGTCGTGGGGGATAGCCTGGATGCAATGCTAGTACTGCGCTGTTGTATTATATACATTTGATATTGCGGGGCGAGCGTCCGACATGTGGACTGCCGTCACTTCCTGTTTGTATTATTATTTTGGGGCACGACCTGGTTGCGGTCGATGTACCCGGTGTATGTATATTTTACTTTCTGTACTAGGATTGCCCCGCGGAGGGGTGCACGGATAGCCGGGTTCTAGAGGGCAACAAGCCCGCATCTCATGGCATTGAGACGGAGGGGGCTTCGCTCTAGGATTGGCGGGCTATTCGCCGCACTCGTAGGGGGTACAGGTTGACCCAGGAGGGGTGCCCAAGTTGCCGGATTCCGTGAAGTGCTGGGTGGTCCATTCACGGCGATGAAGGGGGCTGCCTCGCTTCAGGTTTTGGCGGGTGACTTGCCGCGCCCGTAGGGGTCTAGGATTCTCATTGCACAGGCTATCCACACGACCAGGGGAACGTCGGGTTTCAGCGGCTCTGTGAAACCCGGGGATCCCAGATATCTGTATTGTTTCTGTGATGCTGTTCATTCTCTGTGATGTTGCATTTTATTCACGCCTTGAGCGAAATACTATATATTGGTATATATATTAGTAGATGTTGTATATGTTTTTCATCCGCGCTAGTCCAGTCCCCGCTCTGCCGTTAGTTAGCTAACCTAACGGGTGATGACGGGACCCAGTGGCGAATGCGGATGGCATATACGTACATCAGTATATTTTCGTTCTTTTTGGTGTGATCAATTGATGGGACTGCATTGATTCGGATCAATGCAAAGTTAAAAACAAACCTAATCTGATGTTGTTGGAACACTTTTTCAAAAAGCTGTTATTGCAAGGACGTTTACTTTTGTTTTGCATCGTGGTATTCATTTAGAATATCCTGCTCCTCAGTCGACGAGGCAAGGGCCGAGATCCCTTCACCGGGAGTGACCCCTTGGACAATAAGTTTGCGTCAGGGCATTAACTTCACTATAGCCGATTACTTTTGCTTTGCACCGTGGTATTCAGTTGGAATATCCTGCACCTCATTCTACGGGGAAAGAGCCGAGATCCCTTCACCGGGAGTGACCTCTTTAGTAAAGGTTTTCGTCACTATATTTTCTAAAAAGCTATCCGTTCCTTCAACAATATCAAGTTCATTACGTTAAAGGTTTTCGCCAGAAACCATTCGTAGCCCTCCGTCGTTTCATATGGGTGGTCAATAGTATTCAAGCTGTGTATGTTGGCCAAAGTCAAGGCACAGTGATTGGTAGCTATTGGGGTATTCATATGCAGCGTAGATAGATGCGTTGGTTTGGGACAGTCGTGCTGCCATTTTGGCCAAAGTCAAGGGTATGTACGGGTGTATTCAAATTAACCTGGAGAATGACGGATAGAACTTGACATGTGACTTATGATATGTTGGCCAAAGTCAAGGTCATAAGAGCATGGGGCAGAAATCACATCGGGAGTTTCAAAAGTACTGAAACTTGCCAGATATGCGCATACCTTCTGGAGTGTGATACCGTGAGCGGATTCCGTCACGTTGTCATGCGATGAGAGTTGGATCCCGATTCCCACTGATGAGTTGGTTTACTCCTCGGGTGATCCCGACTAATTCTTCTTTCAGGTTTGGAGGAGAATTTGAGGTACAGTGGGAGGTTTCCAGATTAGATAAATTGGTAACCATTCTGATCTAGGTTAGAGTGCACGCTGAGTGTTTCTTTTCTCTCTCTCTGGCAGCGACCATTTGACCCGACCCTAAGACTTTGACTCAGTGACCATGTTGACCGAACCTTCTTAAACACCGGCTTTTGGATTGTCAGAGTTGCAAACCTCATTGCCACTCATACTTTTACCCTTTTCTCCGGGACACCCCGTATTGCTACGAACGTCCACTTCCATTGGACAAAACCATCGTATGGTTAGATACGAACTCGAAGGAATTCGAGGATGGTTTCCGGTTCTGGAGAAAACGGATAGGATTATTCAGTTGTCTTTTCCTTTTACCCTCTCTCAGGTTACGAGTACTCCTTGGTTTAGGGGTAGTACACCTATTACGCAAATTGGATTGTCTTCTTCCAAACCTTAGGCTGGTGCCGACCGGTAGGGAATGAAGAAAACCAATTAGCATAACGATGGTGTGCAGAAGGTATTAAGTTTAGACAAATCAAGGGATTAGTAAGAGGGCAAAGTAAATTGCAACAGATATTCACGACCAAACCAAATATTTCGTTACCACTCCCACATCACCTTTGTATTTCTCCAGGACACTCCGTATCACTACGAAGATCCACAGTTTATTTGGATACTCCATCGTATGGTTATATACGAACTCGAATGGAACTTGTTCCAGTTCGAGGATGGATTCTGGTTCAGGAGAAATAGGAATAAAGTACATTCAGGTGTCTTTTATCTTCACCTTCTCTCGTGTTGCGAGTGTTCCTAGGATTGGGACAGTACACCCATTATGCTTATTGGATAGTCTTCTTCCAAACCATAGGCTGGTGCCGAACGGTAGGGAAGGAAGAAAACCATTTGGCCTAAAGGGGTGTGCAGAAGGTAAAGACTAAAGACATATGAAGGGATTTGGAGAGGTGGAAGAGAACTATACGGTTACAGTCGTGAATCTGGAAGAGGCATTACTAGGAATACCAGAATACCCCATCGGAACATTTCAATGTTTCAGTTTCACTGTGTAATGTTAAAGGAAAACTGATTTCCCGATTAGATACTTACTCCAGGGTATGTATTTACCAGGTACGATTCTCACATCTGCATGGTTTTACAGATGATGAGTGGGAGTAAGTTATTGGGAATTGGGTGATTATCCTCATTATATCGGGATTCGTTATAATCGGTGATATTTGAGGAATTCACCTGGGCTGTTTGCCGGTCGGCAAATATTTGGTTTTGAATATCCGCTGTTATGCACCAATTTCAAATTGATATATCTGTACGTCTATTTTCATAGAGTGAGATATACCTTTCTGAAATTATGTCTACGACATTTACCTATATCAGTGGATGGTTAGGTAAGGAGCATTAAACAGCGGTGTAATTCTTCTTAACCATAAGTACAGTTTTCAACCTACGACACACAGTGAATGAGTTATCAGACTCAAGGGACTTATACAGAGTATTGTATGTTGTCCAGGGTCCATCAGGACAGAGGGGTTGGTCCTCGTACTATATTCGGTTTACTTATGACTTCTCTAGTTTTTAGACAGGTGTTTCATGGAAACACAGGGTCTAAGTTTTGAGGAGTTATAGGTAATTTGAATAGAGTAGAGAACCAGGTATAGCAAGTATCGGGATTCTTCAAAGAGATCGAAGATGTAGATACTTGTGTATGGTATTCAGTTGATAGTAATGATAAAGAGAAATTGCTTCTCTTTCAGGTTACTCATAATTGGAAGCATTCCTAAGTTGAGTAACGCTGATCGGCCTCTCTCCATTTAGTTGACATGCACTGGAGACAGCTGCATGATTTGAATCTGGTTCAAATAAATCAGTGCCTCTGATTCTATATTGGATATAGAACAGTTCATATCTTAACGATGTTAAGGTACGGGGAGTTGTCCGGTTTATGCTTAAAACCAGATATTGGACAACTCTAGGCACGTTTCTGTAATGGCTGTTTGTGGGTTAACCCAGGCTATGACGAGGGTTGACTTTCTACCATCTGGATGAACAATAGCGATATTGTTCTAGACTCGCCACAATTTTATTAAAAATGGATTTTTTCAAGAAAACAATAGTGGGAGTATGGTAGAACTGGAAGTAATTCCATAACCACAAACGATTACTGAAGATTTGATAAGGAACCTAAAGATTCAATCTGGATTGACATTCCATTGGCCACTCCGCAGATACGGTGGGTAACTTCAGGCACCCGAGAGGTACTACGGTAGCCTCAAGGACGGTGACAGGGAAGTTCTTGTTTACCCACAATTACCATTGCTGTTGTTCCAGGCTGCGAGACCCGGCGGGAGGATGAGTATAGCGTCGTTCTAAACTAGTTTTAGAAGTGTACGTCTATATGACTCTGCCAGAGGGTTGTCGTAGTCAGTGGGAGCAGCGGAAGCATTGGTGGACAGGTTGCTTATGTCTATTTATAGACTAAAGCAGATGTAGCGGAGATAGATCATCTATTTCTGACGTGAAAGTCATGAGTTTGACTTCATCAGAATAGGGGATGGATCTGTTGAGAAGGTAGTAGGGTGTGATGTCCTGGTATCTGGATGACATACACAGAATAGGAAAAGAAACTCCTATACTACAATCGGTTATACTTTGGTCGTCACACAGTGGTTTCTCCACAAAGGAAATGGATTTTATATCTGACATACTGGTTACTGGATCTATGGTTTTAGATCTAGATTTGGGTGGTTTCCCAATCGGGGTACTTGATAGCATTCTAAGAGTATTTAGGATGGACGACTCCTGGCACGGTAGTGTACCTGCAGGTAATGGAGTCACCCTCTCCAAAGGTGTCTTACAGACTAAAGGGGAGAGGGACGGGCATGATTGGTAGATCACTTGCTCAGGCAATTGAGTCAATCATGAGATGTCAAGTACCACACCAGATGTTGTTCTTGCACTAGATGCAATAAGTTGACATTAATCCAATCCTGGAGAAACAGTCGGAAGCAGTTTTAGAACATAAGTGGATGTTCTAGGGATATGATAACGACAGCCTTATTCAGAAGACAGTTATCATTCCAGGCTTCCAAGGTGACATGGACGACAAGGAGGTTGTCAGAGTTATAGTTTTCCCTCTGACGAGGGGCAGTATTTTGGACAGGTGATCCAAGGCAGTACTGAGGGAGGCATGGCGCAGGATACTGATTAAGTTCAGTTGACGATACAGTCTAAGAAGTTTGGATTTGGAGTTCATTTATGAGCTATGTCCCATCAGACATCCAGACACATTCTAAGACAGGTATTGCTCATTTCGGGAGATGGCTTTCTCCGCGAACTTGAGATATAGAGAGACATAGAAAGAAACAACTAAGCGGATCCACTCACTGAGGCTATTCCTCGAACGCAATAGTTCCGCAAACGAGCTTTGTGAGACTGACTAGTAGAGGAGTTGGATGTTCGGTATCACACGGGCTGTGAGTATGCGACATCGCAATAATTAGCCTTGAGTGCAAGTGGGAGATTGTTGGAGATAGTGCCCTCAAAGTCAATTATTAGGTCACAGGTACGTGATTGTAATGATTGAGGGAGGACCTATCCCGGTAGGACAGTCTTACTCGAGATGATAGTATGCTATCTGGTTTACCTTTATCATCGTGTACTGCTTTAGGTGACATGACACGTCGCTATTACACGTTGATAGAGCCCCTAGGATTCTTGCTTGACCACCAGCAGTATGAGGGCGATCATATAAGTGGGAGCTGGGGGTCTACAAGCATATCCTTAAAAGGTCCCTAGTCATGGGAGTTTCGAGACCGGGCATCGATACTCCATTAGTAGACTAGTGTATACAGTCGAGACCCCGACGAGGGGCGGTGGCTGGTCTCACAAGCCACTGGTGTCAGTTGGATCACCTAAGATGTATACAGGTGCTCATTGGGTTATGAGTACACCGGACAGGACTCGCCGGGAACATGCTAGTTGGTCATATACCAGACGTCAGATGGCAGTTCCCTGGTGACATGTGTGCAGGTTAGTTCATCGACCTGGGGATCGTCATTTGTCTCGTATGAGTTTCCACTGTACTTTGATTACTACCCTACCACGGCTCAAAGGAGTCGTGCAAACAGGTTTTAGTTGGGTACAGTCCCGAGCCACATGGAGGCAGTGAGCGTATCTTCAGGGGTTCGTCTCTCCCGGTATTGGGGGTGAGGTCGTGCTGTGTCTAGAAGAGCCATTACACAAAGTCCTTGGCCAAGGCAAGGAGATTTACTGGTAGGTATTCCAGTAGTATCTCAGGGTGTTCTGGGCTACACTCCGACACGACTTGTACCGCTTTTGGGGGTCTGACTTTTACCAACCCCCTAGGCCCGCCATGCGATACTCATAGACGAACGGACCGGACTGCACGGATATTGTCACTGACAGGCTCAGTAGGGTGTCAGGATGAGTTCGCTCATCGACGTCCCTTTTAGTCAATAGCTGGTGGCCCGTTACGTATTGGCTTATACCTCTGACGGGCTAGTGGTTAAATCCACAGCCATAGTATTGACGAGTCTTTAGAGTCCACCACACTTTCAGTTACTCAGCTTTCGGGCAAAACGCTGTAGAGGCCGTATGGAGATATGGCAGGGTCCGATCAGATACGTGCGGTATTGCACGGATCAGGATCGGACAGTTTTGTACTAGTGGCCGTATAGTTATATGGCAGGGTTCGATCAGATACGTGCGGTATTGCACGGATCAGGATCGAACGGTTATTTACTAGCCGGCTTTGGTTTAAGCCGGTACTAGTTTAGTACAGTGTAGGATTTTGTCTCATTGCATTTGTATCCGGACGGAATACAGATGCGGGTGTGTATGCACAGTATTGGGGTTTTCCTGTAATTTATTACGGGACCAGTTTTCTGGAGTTGCCAGTTTGCATTCCGTTCCGGCCGGTTTTCCTTTGTTCTTTCCCGGCCGGACTTTTTCGATGGAGGGGGTTATTTGCAGTTTTGCAAATAACACTTTGTGGGGGGGTTTCTTGCAATTGTATTGATTATGATGGCTTTCATATCTTGCACCATTGACTTGCTTTATTGTGACATGAAAGGGTATGGTTTGAAAAAGGTGAAGCATGGTGTATGCTTTCTTGTCTCTTGATGTGGTCACCATTTTTTGATCCTACACTCACCTCCCTTTGTTTTTTCCTCCCACCAATTTTCCTACTTGATTTTGGCCGGCCACTTTTGGTGAGTTGAAAAAATTGCTTCTCTTTTGAGTGGAGAAGAATATGATACATTCATTCTTGAGTATGCTACATTTTTCCAACCTCTCTCCAAGTTCTTCTTCCTCCTCCACAAAAGGCAACTCCATAATCCTAAAATGAGACATGCAATCCACATTATATTCTACAGCAAATCTTGGGCACGTCGAGTAGCCGGCTTCATGCCCGAGTTGCCTCGGCATTGAGGTGGGAGCCCGTAAACGAAGAAGGCGATGTGGTGCACTTCCGGCGACGAGGAGGAGACGGGACTTTTCCGCAGGAGATCGGGACCATGACGAGAAGACCGGAGGACTTGGATCGTCGGTATATCTCTATTCCCATTCTTGTAGACAGCTTAGACTAGTTAATGGTCCGATCCGGTTAAAGTGCGCGGTGGTGCCGGTTTGCAAAGTCCGCAAAATTTAAGTTATTCACCGCTTCCGCATTCCGGCGTCGGATTGACGGCCGGGGCGCCGCCGTGCACTTACAAATTGATTTAAGAGAGCATTTGCGCTCAGTTCAATTTAACTTAAGGACTTACGGCCAGAACTGGGCTAAGTCCAGTTGAAAATGTTCAACATTTTATTTGCATTTTACCTGTTAGGCCTTTACTGGGGCTCCGCTCTTGTTTAATAATGCATGGCATTTTTGTTTGGTCTATTAGACCTTTAGTTGGGCTCTGCCCTTTTATAAATGATGCGCAGCATCTGTTTTTTATTTGGGCTCTGCCCCTTTTAAAGTAATGCATTGCAGTTAATGTGGCCTGTTAGGCACATTTTAATTGGGCTTGGCCCTTCTGTAAATAATGCAGTGCATTAATCATCTGATAGTGGCTTGTCAGGCGCTTTGCGCCAATTATTGAGCGCAAGCGCTTATGATGAGGACACGTGTCCTGCTCTGGTGAGCGCAAGCGCAAGAGCGCAGTGCGCTGTGCTAATGCACTGCGCTGTTGCGCTGCTGACACGTGGCACGCTCTGGTGAGTTGCGCCAATTCCAGAGAGCAAAGCTCTATTTCAAGAGCGCAAGTTGTTTTGTAGCTGACACGTGGCACTCTCTCAAGAGCGCAACAGCGCAGTTTGGAAGTGCAAAACACTAAGAATCTTTTAGATTCAAGAACAGGAGTGCAGAGCACTATTTGATTTCTTAATCTAATTTAGATCAAAGAAAATAAATTTTTCTTTTTTGTTTCAAGAACCAGAGGTTCATAAAAAAGTGCAAAGCACTATTATTACTTATTTTTCTTTTTATTTAAAATTATTGATCTTGTTCTTAGAACCATAATCTGTCAATAAGAGAATTTTCTCTTTTTCCTAAAGGTTTTTTTACCTTCTGTTGTTCTTGAGGAGTTCTCAAGAGTTCTCTTCTCTCCCTCTTTTTTTTTTAGAAAGATATTGATGCCTTTGAATTGAGGCCTAGGGTCCTTTTTATAGTGCCCATAAATTAGTTAAATTTGTTAAAGAGATCTTTCTCTGAGTGATTTGGGGAATTTTCCCCACCGTTGGATCTTTGATCCAAGGGCTTCTGTTTTACAGAAGAAAATCTTCTTGTTTTAACAAGAACAGAAAGATTTCTTTAGAATCTTAATTCAGTTTGGCGCAAATGCCCCAGCGCGTGACACGTGTCGCGCAGCGTACAGCGCAGCGCAACTGCACTAGCGCATCTGCGCTGACACGTGTCGCGCAGCTCACAGCGCAGCGTAACTGCGCTAGTGCACTAGCGCATCTGCGTTGACACGTGTCGCGCAGCGCACAGCGCAGCGCAACAGCGCAAGCGCATCTGCGCTGACACACGTCGCGCAGCGCAGTGCATGCGCAACTGAAACGTTGCTTCCTTTAAACAGAGCTTTGCTCTGATTGGGCGCGCCTTCTTGGGCGCTGCGCTGACGTATTAGCGCCTGACACGTGGCGCGTTGCGCCCGAGACTTGAAGCGTTGCTTCAAAATTTTGAATTTTGAATTTCAACAGAGCTTTGCTCTGATTGGGCGAAACAGTCAAGTACACATCCTAAGGGCTTTATTAACATGTATCAGAGAGACAATCAATGTACACGTTAAGGTAAAGAGCAACCAGATAGCATACTATTATGTTGAGCAAGAAAGTCCTCCCTATATATGTCCCAGCATCCACTACAATATACATCCTATGTACAGCAATGGCTTCTAGGGCATACATATAACTAACAAAGCCAGATCCTAGTATATGTTTTGTGATTGGTTTTATCTCATTGTATTCGTGTTTCTCGGAACACGGATGCAGATGTGTATGAACAGTTGACAGAGGCAGAGGCAGAGGATTCTCATTATGGTTGTTGACCGTTGATTTTTTCTAAACCCTAATGAGAATAAGAAATATGATTAATAGTATTAATTAAGGATTATTATGCCATGGTTGAGTTAAACATTTGTCTTTTGTTGACTTGTTGACTTGTTGACCATTGTGGACTTTTTGACCATCATCATTTCATTTCAATGATGCTTCTTGTTCGTTGCAAAATGCATTAAATGCATGAAGTGATAATGGTCATTGAAACTAACCATCACAATTCTTAATTATTATTATTATTATCATCATTATTCTTACTTTTGTGAGCATGGTTGTAAATGATTATCTCATTCTCACCTGATCACTCTCTCCTATCCAAAAAGCTCATCCTCTTCCTCTATCTCAAAGCTCTCATGTCTCATGTGTTGAGAACCATGAGCTATTGAGATAAAACAACTAAAACTCCACTCTACTCACTCTAGAGTTCTAGGTTTAGCAAGCCAAGCACTTTAGTTGCCTCTCGGTTGAGGTAGGAGCTCAAGGTAGAGGTTTTCGGGTGGATCTTTCTTCGACAAAGAGGAGACTACGAGGTGGAGCCGTTCAAGCCACTCCAAGGAGCAAGAAGAGAAGGAGTTCAAGACCTAGGTATAACCCTCTAACATAGTAGTTAAACTTGTAGTTAGTTTGCTAGGTTTTGTTTAGCAAAGATCCACTTTTCTAGCCCATGTTGCCTTGTCATAAAAAATCGTTTTTTACTGTTTCCGCCTCCCCATAAGAACCGGGGTGGGCAACGTGGACTTTCAGATAATCAGGGAGTACTACGATTTGGGACTCGACTATGTATGACAGATTCCGAGGGACTGAGACGCGAGATTTTTTAGGAAGCATATCAGTCAACATATAGTGTTCTTCCGGGTTCCACCAAGATGTATCATGACTTGAGAGATGTCTACTGGTGTGAAGGGATGAAGAGAGATGTCACAGATTTTATTTTGGGATGCTTACTTGTCAGCAAGTCAAGGACGAGCATCAGAGGCCAGCAGGGGAGATACAACCTTTTCCCATTCCGGAAAAGAAATGGGGGCAGATCTCTATGGATTTTATTGTGGGTCTACTGATTTGAAGAGATTTATGTTCAAAAATATTTGTTAAGCACAATCAAGAATGGCGTCGCTTGGTAGCTAGCCGGTGAGTACGGGTCGGTACACAGGGATTTTGTGTATTTCCTAATTTGGTCTAACGAGTTAATTCCAAACGTTGTGAATAGATTATCTCTAAAACCTAAATTGATTTATACTAAGACTAGAATCTTGCTAGGGTTAGGTTTAGGTTAAGTTTGGAAATTGAATGTTTCCTCACCGCTTTCAATGCCCTATTTTAGATCTATTAGGTGTTATGGTAATAATTAATAAAGGGGATTAGTACCATCGGGAAGAAACGATGTTTCTTCCTCTACGTTCTTGTCCTTCCTTTGTTAATTCTTACCCTAACGTCCATCGAAAACATATACAACCGGTCCTTTATACTACAGTATCACTGCTACCTCGGGGGATAGGGTGCCGTAGGGAACGGTGTGTTATGTATGCATTGAATCCTATAAAAACTTATGATGGACAAGAAAGGGGTGAGAGATCTTCATCTCTCAAGCCTTCCCCAAAGCTAACCCTAACAAGCGAGGAGACTACTCGCTCATTAGGGAATTGAGTGACATTCTATCTATCTAACTAGGGCAAATGATTAAAAGTAAATTAAGGCAATGAAATAGAAATCTTACTTTATTGATGGCTCTCTCCAAACATTAACACAGGAATTACAGATCTGAATTTATGAAATGAAAAGAGGCATGACCTAAAACAGGTTTTTAGGTTTCTATTTATAGATTCATAGAAATCCTAGGTTACAATCGTGTCATATCTGCTTTTACAAAAATACCCCTAAGAAAAAGACCTAGTCAACGCACCGCTAGCGACTCCAGAATTTACGCCGACACGTGTCATACACGGCCGTGGAACCGCGACCATAGGCCAGGTTTGGCCGCGGTTCTGCGGCCAAGTGGGGGGCATGTTGTCTGATTTTTCCTGGGTTTGTTCTGTTGCACTTTTACTTCTTGTTTCTATAGTTGTTTATTCTGAATGTCTTTTGGTTCTCTTCTAGATCTCCACAGTGAGTAATTGTAGTGGACTTTTACCGTTGCTTCGTGACGAAGTCTTGAACCTTGCGCTGCTTTTGTTCTTTGTGAACTTGTTAATTGATCTTCAATGTTCCTCAAGATGTGGGCACGATCAAGATTCCACCATTTATTGGTCGTAGTCTCACTTTTGTATCGTCTAATGTCTTTTTCATTGTTTTGTCCCGAGAATCTGTAACCTGCAACTATATAGCAGACATGGGTCAAAAGCACCTGTTTATTTGTAAAATGCATAAGAATGGGGAATAAAATAATGCAAAATTATGGTATGAACAAATACCCCCAAACTTATCTTTTGCTCGTCCTCGAGCAAACCTAATTTTATTCTTGAAAACAACCTAGCCTCACTTTCGCAAGGAAACACGATTGCACTGAGCTCGTGCAACAAGCCGTTAAACCTCTAGGTGTCCCTTGTAGGAGGAGTGTTGTCTCCTGAGGGTTTTCAGCGGATACTACCCACATAATCCTATCAATTCGGCCCATTGACTTTTATTCTCCAATTAGGTTTTCTAACAACGAATTCTATTATCTTCGACTCGTAAATTATCCACACATATTCTTCACGCTTCCTTATCATTTAACTTAAGATTATATATATTCTTGTGAATTTACTTAGCTTTTGGCATCTCTTAAGTTTTCCTTCTAGGGTTCTATCTCAACTTAGCAATTTTTATCATTTCCATTAAAGATATAAGTCCCATTCTTCATTCCTATCTCTTATCTAAACCCCAATTACATAACCCTACGTGTGTGTATATATCACCCCTACAATTGGAAATTCAAATCAAGCAATCATACTCTTGTCTGTTGTCCAAAGCATTTCTTAATAGGTGAATTTTTAGATGAATTTCGTTCACACATCCTTCATGCGACCGTTATGTAGGGTTCCTAGGCACACTCAAGAGGTTCTACAAGGCATCAACTATGCCAAAATCAAAAATTTAGGTGCCGAGAAACCCTAACCTAGATCGTTAACTAGAGGATAGGCGAAAGAAAAAGCAAGCAAACAACTTTGCTACTAACTGAATGGAAATACAACCTTTGTAGATCCGATCCTCCACTTCTATAGCTCCGTGATGACGTCCCTCCACTGCGATCAACCGGATCCCGGACTCTAGCATTGGTTTCATCGGAGAAATGATCGGGCTAGTGTTAGTGTATATGCCCTAGAGGCCATTACTGTATCATACTAGTTTGTATATTACTTATTGGAAGCTTGGGATATTCACCTTGTATATACAATCTTGCTCAAAATAGTAGTATGCTACTTTGTTTGTTTCTACTTCAATGTGTACATGTGTTTATTTTAGTATATCGCCTAGACACATTAGTGGAGCCCTTAGGATCTTTGCTTGATTACCAGCGTTGTGATGGTAGTCATACTAGTGTGGGCTGGGTAATCTATAAGCACATCCTTATACAGGTCCCTAGTCGCAGGACTATCGAGACTGGGCATCGATACTCCGGAGTAGACTAGCGTATGCGCTTCTCATCCCAGAGTGGGAGGTGGTCTGTCCTACAGCCATCAGTACGTCGTACTGGAGATAGTATACGGGTGCTCGTTAGGTTACGAGTACACGGGACAGGACTCGTCGGGAACTGACCGGTTGGTAATATACCTATCGTCAGTTATCAGTTCCCAGGTGACATGAGTACAGCTTAGTCCGCTGACATGACACTGTCACTTCGCCTCGAGTGTGTTCCCACTGTACTTTGATTACTACCCTACCACGGCTCAAAGGAGTCGTGCAAACAGGTAGTAGTTGGGTGCAGTCCCGAAGCACTTGGAGGCAGTGACGGTTAGACAGGATTCGCCTCTCCCGGTATTGGGGGTTGACATCGCACTGTGTCTAGGAGAGCCATTACACGAGTAGTCCCTGGCCAGGGCAAGCGAAATACACTGGTAGGCTTCCAGTGTTATCTCAAGGTGTTTTGGGCTTCACTCCGACACGACTTGTACCGCTATTAGGGGACTGACGTTTACCGCCCTCCTAGGCCCGCCATGCGATGTATCAGACGAACAGACCGGACTGTACGGAGACTGTCACATTCAGGCTCAGTAGGAGTTCAGATGGGTTTCACCTCGTCAGTCTTCTTGTCGGCATCTACCTGGGGACCGTTACGCACAGCTAGTACCGCTTGCGGTCTATGGTTAAACCCACTGCCAGCGTAGTGTCGAGTCTTTAGAGTCCCACACAGAAAGCTATTCGCCTTTAGGCAAAAGAGTAGAGGTCGCATGGTTTTGCGACAGGTCGCATGGTTTTGCGACAGGGTTCGGTCACATCCGTGCACTTGTGCACGTTTAGTGTCCGGAAAGTTAACACTAGCGGGCTTTTGTTTAAGCCAGATCCTAGTGTACGTTTTGGGATTGGTTTTATCCAGTATGTATTCGTGTTCCTCGGAACGCGAATGCGGGTGTGTATGCACAGTTGACGGAGAGACAGAGGCAGAGGATTCTTATTAGGGTTGTTGACCGTTGACTGTTGACTATTGACTTTTTGCTCAACCCTAATGAGAATATGATATGTAATTAACAATAATATTAATTAAGTATTATGGTGAAATGGTTGTTGAGGGGTTGACTTTGTTGACTTGTTGATTTTGTTGACCGGTTGACTAGGTTGGACTAGTTGACCATCATGATGACAATGGCTATCATTTCATGCAAAGACTTTTGCTTGCTTGTCCTCTTGTGCAAAATAAGTGCATGAAATGATATGGCTATTGTAGCTTAAACCATCACTAATACTTGATTGCTATTATGTGTTATGATGGTTTTGGATTATGAGAGCCAAGAAAGAAAAGTCTTCCTCATTCTTTCATTTCCTTTTTCTCTCTTGTGTTCTTAAGCTCTCATCTTTTTCCTTTTCCTCTCCCTCTCTTTAGTCTATGGTTCACTTATCTCATGTGTTGAGAACCAAGAACCATAGAGAAAATCCCAACACACTCTCCTCTAGTCACTCTAGTTCACAAGGTTTAGCAAACTGAGTGAACTAGTTTCTTCAAAGTTCGAAGAAGAAGCCAAAGGTAGAAGCTTTCAGGTGGATCGATCTTCGGCGCAAGGAGACGACGGGGTGAAGCCGATCCGGACAACCATCGAGGCTTAAAGACGAAGGAGTTCAAGAAAGAAAGGTATAACCCCCTAACCGAGTAGTTAACAACTCCTAGTTAGGTTGTTAGTTAGATGTTTAACAAAGATCCGGTTTTGAGTCCATGTTACCGCCTCTAGAAAATTGTTTTTCATCAAATTCCGCATGCCCGAAAGTACCGGGAGAGGTAGCATGGACTTGCAGTGGTATCAGAGCCAGGTTAAACTCTATCTAACATGTTAGCATAGTAGCTAGAAATTCGATCGGAGAAAAAGTCCCGAAATGAACCCGAAATTCATGCTTGCTGTCCATTTTCAAAGTACTGTAAAAGTAATAAATCATGTTTTAAAAATCGACTCAGGGTTTTTATAGTCTACTGTAGAAAAACGGTCCAAAGATCTCACCAAACCACCGCGGAAACGCAGCAATAGCTTCCTATTGCCGCTGTTCCGCGGCCGATTGAGCTCCTCTCTGGATCGTCTCCACTGCAGTTTGTTCTATGGGGTATTTTGGGAATTTTGGTATATGTTTTTTCAGCCCAGATTTTCCAGAATGAAAATTTTGTTTTTGGGGCTCTAAAAACCGTATTTTGATCGAGTTTCTAAAGACTTAAGCTGACGGATATTTCTGTGATGTGATATTAGTATTGAACGTCTGCTAATCGCTATATGTCGATTAGTGGGGATTGTACAAATCTGTGAACTGTAATGTTGCTGGAATGTGTATACGAATTCATTGGATTGTCGTGGGTGAATAACCGGGGGTTGTGAGACGAGAGTTTTCTTTTCTTTCAATTCTTGTAAATTTGTAAATTGATGTAATAATTATTTGTATGGCTGCACAACCGGGTTGGGGTTGTATCCGTCATTGTATAATTTCTTTTTACTATTTTTGCTCCTAGGATAGACCCATGGAGGGGGTGCATAAACTACCGGGTATCCCGAAGTGCCGAGTGGCCTACTCACGGGGTTGAGGGAGGTTGCTTCGCTTCGGGTACTTGGCGGGTAGTTTGCCGCACCCGTAGGGGTTTTGGGTGGGGTTTTGGCTATTCACCGTGACCGTGTTGTTAGTTTTATGTATGCCCTAGAGGCCAGTATTATACAGATGATGTATATTATATTGGATGCTTGGACATATATAGAGATGAATTTCTTGCTCGATATGATAGTATGCTATCTGGTTGCTCTTTATCTTAACATGTACACTGGTCTCTTTAAACTGTCTTATAGTTACATGTTGGTAAAGCCCTTAGGATGTGTACTTGACTACCTGGACTATGATGCAGATCATACTAGTGGGGACATGGTAGTCCATAGGTACATCCTTCAAGATCCCTAGTCGTGGGTGTATCGAGACGGGGCATCGATATACCAGCGTAGACTAGCGTATACGCTTATCGACCCATGAGATGGGCGATGGATGATCCCATATCCATTGGTGTTTGATATCAGAGATGGTATACGGGTGCTCAGTGGAGACTTGGTACACTGGACGGACTCGCCGAGAACTCCCAGATGGTATTATACCTCACGTCAGATGGCAGTTCTCAGGTGACACTTGTGCAGGTTAGTCTGTAGACCCGAGATCGTCATAGAGTCTTATGTGATTCCCACTGTGCTTTGATCTCCACCTTACCACGTCCATGAGGGCGTGGAAAACGGTGGTCTTTGGGTACAGTCCCGAGTCACATGGAGGCAATGAGCGATAGGAGGGGTTTCGTCACTCCCGGTATTGGGGGTTGATGTTGCGCTGTGCTCGATTGGCCGTAACAGGGAAGTCCCTGGCCAGGGCTGATCAGAGATTTGCTGGTAAGTGTTACCAGTAGTTTCTCGACCCGTTATGAGCCTCACATCGGCACGACTTATCGGTTATTGGGGTCTGACATTTACCACCCCTAGACTTGATATGCGACATATCACACGAACAGACCGGACTGTACGGTAAGTGTTACTGGTTGGATTCACAGGAGTGTGAGCGAGCTGGCTCGTCGATCTTCTGATCGCTCAATACCCGGATGGCCGTTACGTTTAGCAGACCGCTTGCGGCTTGTGGGTGCTTGATATGATCATCATCTGCTGCCGGCGTATTGACGAGTCTTTAGAATCCTACACAGAGGTTTCCTGGCTCAACCGAAACGAAATAGGAGCGCATATGAGATATGTGCGGGACCGAGAATAATGCGCGTATGTGATACCGTATTTCATTCTCGCGATGAATGTTTCGATTGGTTGTATGCGATATAACCTAGATATCGAATCAAAGATTGATTCGATAAGTCGATTCATTTGATACTAGTCGGTTATGTGCGACATGACCGGATCATTGAATCAAGTGTTGATTTAATGATTTAATGTATAATTATATATTTGATATATTACTTTGCATTAACTAGTATTGGTTCATTATAAAAGGATTTTCTCACTTGAAGTGCACATTGTATATGCGATATATTTTGTGTGCACTTGATTGTATCTGTTAGTTATATGTGTGCCCTAGAGGCCATTACTATACATAGGATGTATATTGTAGTGGATGCTTGGACATATATACGGAGGACTTTCTTGCTCGACATGATAGTATGTTATCTGGTTGCTCTTTACCATAACGTGTACACTGATTGTCTCTCTGTTACATGTTGGTAAAGCCCTTAGGATGTGTACTTGACTACCTGGACTATGATGCGGATCATACTAGTGGGGACATGGTAGTCCATAAGTACATCCTTCAAAGTCCCTAGTCATGGGTATATCGAGACGGGGCATCGATATACCAGAGTAGACTAGTGTATACCTTCTCGACCCATACAGATGGGCGATGGATGATCCCATATCCATTGGTGTTTGACATCAGAGATGATACACGGGTGCTCAGTGGAGACTGGCTACACTGGACGGACTCGCCGAGAACTCCCAGATGGTATTATACCTTACGTCAGATGGCAGTTCTCTGGTGACACTGGTACAGAGTAGTCTGTTGACCCGAGATCGTCATAGAGTATTGTGTGGTTCCCACTGTGCTTTGATTTCCACCTTACCACGTCCAAGAGGGCGTGCAAAACGGTGGTTTTTGGGTACAGTCCCGAATCACATGGAGGCAATGAGCGATAGGAGGGGATTCGTCTCTCCCGGTATAAGGAGTTGATGTTGCGCTGTGTTCGATTGGCTATAACCGGAAATCCCTGGCCAGGGTTGCTGAGATATACTGGAAAGTGTTACCAGTAGTTTCTCGAACGGTTACAGACCTCATATCGACACGACTTATCGAGCTATTGGGGTCTGACGTTTACCACCCCTAGGCGAGATATGCGACATATCAGACGACGAGACCGGACTGTACGGTAAGTGTTACTGGTTGGATTCACAGGAGTGTAAGCGGGCTTGCTCGTCGATCTTCTGATCGCTCAATACCCGGGTAGCCGTTACGTTTAGCAGACCGCTTGCGGCTTGTGGGTGTTTGATATGATCATCATCTGCTACCGGCGTATTGACGAGTCTTTAGAGTCCTACACAGAGGTTTCCTGGCTCAAGCGAAACGAAATAGGAGCGCATATGAGATATGTGCGGGACCGAGAATAATGCGTGTATGTGATACCGTATTTCATTCTCACGATGAATGTGTCGAATGGTTGTATGCGTTATAACCTAGTTATCGAATCAAGGATTGATTCGATAAATCGATACATTGATATTAGTCGGTCATATGCGATATGGCCGGATCGTTAAATCAAGTGTTGATTTAATGATTTAATGTATAATTATATATTTGAATATTACTTTGCATTAACTAGTATTGGTTCACTTTAAATGGATTTTCTCACTTGGATTGTGCAAGTTGTATATGTGATATACTTTTGTGCACATGATTGTATCATGTTTGATGATGCATGCTTATTTGGTTAAGTATAAAGAATTAAACCATGGTTAAATTGATGATTAGGGTTTTGCTTATTAATTCATTCATTTATTTATTTCTTTTTGGCAAATGAAAAGAAAATGGTGGCTTGATTTGTTTTCTTGTTGAAGCTTCATGAAGCTTTGACCAAGTGACCATTTTGTCTTCATGATTAACCATAACCATTCATCTAACCTTAGTCAATTCTCTACACTTGACCATGGTTGGTTTATGATAAGTATTCTTTTATTTTCTATTTTGAAAGTAACTTATCATAATATTATCTTCTTCTTCTTCTTCTTCAAGAAGAAGCTTGATTCCATCAATGGTGATTTGATGAAAAGAGTGAGAAATCCAATTCTAAAGTGAACCCACTTCCTATTTCTTCATCCTCTACCTCTTGCCAAGTAGTATAGGGTGTTTTCTTCACAAGTTTCATGACTTGGTGATGTGGGAGCTTGATCTTGTGATGCCTCGACGTAGATCATCTTCGGCATCGAAGTCGATGACCTAGCCCGCCCATTTCTCCGATGAAGCCGATGCTAGAGCCCGGGATTCGATTTGGACAGCAAGGAGAATTCATCATGGAGCTATGGAGGTGGAGGACCGGATCTACAAAGGTTGTATTTCCGTTCTTTTAGTCAAGTTGTTAACTAGTTGCTTGGTTCGCCTAAAATTCTAGTTAACGATCCGTATTAGGGTTTCTCGGTACTTGTAAAATTTGAAATTGGCATGGTTGATGCCTTGTGAGACCTCATTAGTGTGCCTAGGAACCCTGCAGTAGTATCAGAGCCTAGCTAGAGCCTTAGGCGATGCGTAGACGGAGTTAGAAGTCCGATTAAACCGAAACCCTAACACAAATTTGCTCTCTGGACTTTTTCAAAAAATTGGGTTTTTTCCAGATTAAAAATACGCAGAAAATTCAGCAGGAAATTCTAAGAATTACGGTGCAAAAATTACCTAATGATGTGTCTAAAGTGCGGCGGAACCGCGGCATTAGCATGCTAATGCGGCGGTTCCGCGGCCATTTTGTCTCTTCTCCCATTGAATTTTGCACGGTAATTCCTATTTTGCAGTGCTGGTTTTCCTGGGATTTTTTTTTCTGAACTCAAGAGTTGAGTTTTCTGGGTTGTATTGGGGACTCGGTGTTTCGATCGGATTGTCTAATTTTGTCTATGTGTCTTTTCGGATATTTTAGAATATGTTAAAAAGTTCGACCGGATATAAATACCCACCTTTTTCCCTGCCGGAAAATTTCCAAGTGTTGGATTTTTCTGTGGTTTAAGGACGTTCCAAGTAATGCAAGTAACGCGATGGTCCCTCTAGAAGACAACAAACCTTAACTCGATTATGTGACCGTCTTGAACTGCCCTTTGAACCTTCGGGTTTGGGGCAGTACGGCGTGCCACATGTGAGGCGTTGGCTTGACCCTTCTACGGCTGGACCGTTGGTACTGAGGCATGAAGTGAATGTCTTTAAACCTATTTCATGTGTTGAACGGTTTCGGGAAAACTTGGGTGTTCGAATGTTCGATCGGAAAGTTTAATATATTCTACTTATCCGGAATGGGATACAATAATTGGAATTCACAATCAGTTATGAGATAACTGAATGAATGTTATAAATCTAGCGGTTTAGTCTCACTTGATCGGTTGCCACGGAATTTTGATGTGATCAAAAGTCCGTCGCAATCATGTAGCGTACGCGGATACTCGCCGGGTAAACTTAATAGACAGCCTCACCCCATAGCCCCAACCAAGTGACTATAGGAGAACCCCGTCGCCGAAAGCATCCGTCCGGGTGCTCGCGGTAGCGGTGTTCCGCCTTGGTGCACTTTGTCGACGGTATCGGGGGTGCGGCCGTCTACTGAAGTTTACGACGAGCGTTCGATCAGGATGTCGGGAATCTTGTTGAATTGCCCGACTTGATATTGAAAAGAGTTTTCGATAATGAGACTAAAATGCGGGGTTTATAATTGTTAGGCATGTGATGTCTAAGGAATTCATTTGATTAGGCATGTGATGTTTATGCAGGTTGCGGATTCCAACTGTTGTAGTTTTACACTTTCTTTTCTATGACCGTAAGTGTAATATGTGATATCGCCGGTTTCGTTGCTATATGTCAACGATAATTGGGATGCGCATATTTACTTACGTTGATGACATGTGATGTTATGTGTTGCTCGATATATTATATTGGATCGTCGTGTTCGAATAGCCGGGGTTTTTTTTATGTGAGATGAGTGTTTTTCATTTTCATTCATGTAAAAAACTTGTATGTAATATTCTTTTATTGGGGCACTTCCAGGTTGCGGAAGATGTCACCCTCTGTATATTATTTACTTTTCCGCACTAGGATAGACCCAAGGAGGGGAGCACAAGTAACCGGGTTCTAGGGTCCAGTGGGAGACCATCTCGAGGAGTCGAGCCCGGGTCTCCTAACCCTAGAATTGGTAGGGTTGCTTGCCGCTCTCGTAGGGGTCTAGGTGTGTGGGATTGGCTATTCATCACGACCGTGGAATCCGTGTTTTATACTGGCTCGTATTGAAAACACGGACGTCCTAATATATCCAATATTTCATATGATTTTTCTGCTGCGATATCTGTGATGTGATCATGTGATGTTCTGTGATAGATACAGTATATAGTATATATATGATATATTATATAGTCATTACTTATGTTTTGCATCCACACTAGCCCTGCCCTGCTCTGTCGTTAGTTACCTAACCTAACGGTGCACGAGGGGACATCCAGGCGAATGCGGATGGCATAAGTGTACGTCGTATTTATCTGTGATGTTTAGGTATTTAATTGATGGGACTTCATTAATGAGATTAATGAAATAAAAGAAACCTAAAGATGTTGTAGAATCAAATTTCAAAATAAAACAGGTAGCTACAGTTCTTGCTTTGCATAGCGGTATATATGATATACCTTGCACCTTATTCGATGAGGAAAGGACCGAGATCCCTTCATCGGGAGTGACTCCTTTAGCAATAACTGGCAGATGCTACACACTCGGTTTGTTTTTGATTGCTTCTATAGTTTCTACTTTGCACAGTGATATATATGATATATCCCACACCTCATTCGACGAGGAAAGGGCCGACGATCCCTTCACCGGGTGTGACCCCTTTAGCAAAAATAGAAAAGCCTCAAAATCACTCCATTTCAAAACTTCATTTGATCCTACAACGATATCAAGTTCATTACGCAATAGGTTTTTTGAAAACCTGCGTAGCCCTCCGTCATTTCGGATAAGTACTACTTAGTATTCGTGCTACGGTAGTTTGGCATTCGTCAAGGCGTAGTGTACGGTAGCTAACTAGTATTTATCTGCTTATGCATATGATGCAGATTGGATTAAGGTATTCGTACGGCGTTGTTTGGCATTCGTCAAAGGTCGTGCGGGTGGGTTTAATTCAATCATGAAATGTTCGGGTTGAACTTGACTAGTGGACTATGGGTTGTTTGGCATTCGTCAAGGTCATAGAACACTAGGGGTAAAATATTATTGGGAATTTCAAGTGTTGAAATTTGCAATGAGATTGCATACCTTCTATGAGATAGTTGGATCCCGATACCCACTGCGAGTAAGAGTTACTCCTGGGAGAGTTTTACACATTGCAATTAGCTAATCAAGTAAGTTTCTAGAAAGGTGTCAACGGGGTTACGCCTCTGGGAAAACGAGGTTTACATTAATTAGGTTCGTGCGAAAGCACGGGGGACCACCCTCAAAGTACCGACACTGGCCTGGCTAAAAGATTGGCGAACTTGTAGTGTGTAATTAATCCCAGCTAGTCTTTCCTTTTAGGGTTTGAAGGAAGATTTGATAAAAACTGTGGGAGCCATCCTGATTAGATAAAATAAAAAACAATCTGATCTTGCAAGAGCATACGTTGAGTGTTTTCTTCTCTCTCTCTCCATGTAGCGACCATATCATGCCTTAATCAAGATAATAATACGGATATTGACCGAACCCGCTTGTTATACTGAGCTGGGGAACGTTGGTCCCGCTCCAACTTATAATTGTTATAAGACAGAGCAGGAAATTAGGGAATACCAGATTTACCGTGCCGCCCAAACGAAGAAAGTGCATATGATGCATCTTCTTTGGGTGTGTGTTCATTACAAAGAACTGTTTCTCAATATCCTCTGTGTCCTGGGTATTTGATACCGGATCAGGATCCCAGATATGTAATCTGTTACATAGGGCTACAGATAGGTAGAGAACTGAGAACGGGTGATAAGTTTCATGAGGCAGAAAACGGGGCAAGTGTTGCAGCCAAGTCTGTTGGTCACTGTTACCCTGTATTACAAATACATTGATTCTAAATGAATGTTATTAGATACCGAACCTGATATACAAAATTATATCAGTCTCTTTTGTAAGTGCACGGCGGCGCCCCGGTCGTGAATCCGACGGCCAAATGCGGAAACGGTGATAAACTTTAATTTTGCGAACTTAGCAAACCGGCACCATCGCGCACTAAACCCCGGATCGGGCCATTAAACTAGTCCTAGCTAACAACAAGATAGGGAAAGAGAGATATACCGAACGATCCGAGTCCTCCGGTCTTCTCGTCGTCGTCCCGATCTCCCGCGGAAACTCCGGTCGTCGCCTCTTTGCCGGAAGGGCACCACATCGCCAGCATCTTTTACGGGCTCCCGCCTCTATACCGAGGCAACTCGGGCATGAAGCTGGCAAGTCGACATGCCTAAGATTTACTGTAGAATGTGTAGAGTCTATGTCTCATTGGGGTTTTAGTTGCCATGGAGGATGAAGGAGGAGGTTAGGAAAATTGGTGCTTTCAATTTTCTAGCAAGAGGAATATGAGAACAAGAATGATGCCACCACAACCAAAATGAAACCCTCTCATTTTTCTCTCCCCCTCTCAAAAAAGTGGCCGGCCTCATCATATAAGAATGGGTGGAGGGATAAACAAAACTCATGAAGGGAGGTGAGTGTAGGTGAAAAGAAAAGGTGACCACATCATAAAGCAAAGAAAACATCAACCATGTTTATCACTTCTAATCACATCAAATCTCATAAATGCACCATCATGGATGAAAAAGCAAAAGATGCTTATCATATCATAATGAAAACATTTGCAAGAAACCCCCTCCACAAATGTTATTTGCACAATTGCAAATAACCCCCTCCATCGGAAAAGTCCGGCCGGGAAAGAACAAAGGAAAACCGGCCGGAACGGAATGCAAACTGGCAACTCCAGAAAACTGGTCCCGTAATAAATTGCAGGAAAACCCCATACTGTGCATACACACCCGCATATGTATTCCGTCCGGATACAAATGCAATGAGACAAAATCTACACTGTACTAAACTAGGATCCGGCTTAAACCAAAACCGGCTAGTAATATCCGTCCGATCCTGATCCGTGCAATACCGCACGTATCAGATCGAACCCTGCCATATATCCATACGGCCTCTACAGCGTTTCGCCCGAAAGCCTGAGTAACTGAAAGTATGGTGGACTCTAAAGACTCGTCAATACTATGGCTGTGGATTTAATCACTAGTACGTCAGAGGTATAAGCCAATACGTGACGGGCCACCAGCTATTGACCAAAAGGGACGTCGATGAGCGAACTCATCCTGACACCAAACTGAGCCTGTCAGTGACAATATCCGTACAGTCTGGTCCGTTCGTCTATGAGCATCGCATGGCGGGCCTAGGGGGTTGGTAAAAGTCAGACCCCCAAAAGTGGTACAAGTCGTGTCGGAGTGTAGCCCAGAACACCCTGAGATACTACTGGAATTCCTACCAGTAAATCTCCTGCCTTGGCCAAGGACTTCGTGTAATGGCTCTCCTAGACACAGCGCGACCTCACCCCCATTACCGAGAGAGACGAACCCCTGAAGATCCGCTCACTGCCTCCATGTGGCTCGGGACTGTACCCAACTAAAACCTGTTTGCACGACTCCTTTGAGTCGTGGTAGGGTAGTAATCAAAGCACAGTGGGAACTCACACGAGACAAATGACGATCCCCAGGTCGATGAACTAACCTGTACACATGTCACCAGGGAACTGCTATCTGACGTCTGGTATAAGACCAACTAGCATGGCGAGTCATGTCCGGTGTACTCATAACCCAATGAGCACCTGTATACATCTTAGGTGAACCAACTGACACCAGTGGCTTATGAGATCGGCCACCGCCCCTCGTCGGGGTCTCGACTGTATACACTAGTCTACTCTAGAGAATCGATGCCCTGTCTCGAAACTCCCACGACTAGGGACCTTTTAAGGATGTGCTTATAGACTCCAGCTCTCACTTATATGATCGCCCTCATACTGCTGGCAGTCAAGCAAGAATCCTAGGGGCTCTATCAATGTGCAATAGCGACCTGTCAGGTCACCTAAAGCAGTACACGATGATAAAGGTAAACTAGATAGCATACTATCATCTCGAGTAAGACTGTCTTACCGGGATAGGTCCTCCCTCAATCATCGCAATCACGTGCCTGTGATCCAATAATTGACTCTGAGGGCATTATCTCCAACATCTTTATTAGTAAAGAAATGATAAAATTTTGTATTGTTGGATAATGTTTTGAACATTTTCTATATCAAAAGTTGATCGGTTCAGGCACGTTATCTAAAAGCATTGATGTTCTAAATTAAACTACAGTTCTTAGTATACGGAACACACACAAGAGGAAGAGTTCAGAAATGAACGGATTCTTCCTGAGGTATTATAGACTAGGTCATATCAATGCGACCCGACTGGCTAAAGTTACATTTAGATGCATATTTAAATCAGTTTGAATTTACATCTTATGAAACTTGCCAGTCATGTCACAAAGATAAGATGGACATAGCTCTATTTATTGGAAACAGAGAAAGAGTTAGTGAACTCTTGGGACTGATACAAGATGATGTATGTAAGGTCCCCTGTCTGCATATGCGAGGACCGGTTCTTTTTACTTCATTACATTCTTTGATGATCTCTCGAGACTCAGACATATGTTCTTGTTGAAACACAAGTCTGAATCTTTTGAGATATTCACAGAATATGATTTAGAAGTAGAAAACCAAAACACGGGTATAAGTATTATGTCCTTTGATGAGATCGAGGAGGAGAATACGAGAGCACGGAAATCCTGGATTATTCTAAAGGAGAATGAGATTCTCTCTCAGCATTACTCCTCCGTATACACCACAGCACGATGGTATATCGGGGCGGAGCAAAAACACCCTATGTGATATGGTGTGCTCTATGATGAGTACTACTGAGTTACCTATTACCTTTTTGGGGGTTATGCACTTGAGAAGCTGCATACCTATTGAATTAGGTTCGAATCAAATCAGTGCCTACCACTTCATATGTGATATGGAAAGGGAAGAGCCCATATCTGAAGTTAGTTAAGATTTGGGGTTGTCCGGCCTATGTTTAAAAGCAAAATCCGGACAAGCTCGAGGCAAGATCAGTTATGTAGAACTGGAATGGTTTCAGCTATACAAACTGCAGCTGATGATTTGGTACAACCAAAGGATTCAGTAGAGACCAACGAATCTCAGCCTCTCCGCCGATCTAGTAGGGTTCCTTACCCACCTAAGAGATACTTCTGTTTCTCTATGACAGTGGGAGCGAGGAATGCATCATGAGATGATGACCCAACTAGTTTCGAGCTTGCCATCAAGAGTGGGACTCTGTAAAAATGGCTGGATGCTTAGCGATCTGAGATGGAATCCTTATACACCAACAAAGTATGGACTTTGGTTGCTATATCTGAAGGGTTAAATCCCCATCAGGAGCAAGTATATCTTGAGAAGATTACTTGGTGTACTTGGAAAGGTTGAGACTTTCAAAGCTAGACATGTTAAAGGATTTCATCATCGACCAGGCGTGGATAATGATGAATCCTTTTTCAAGTAGCTATGCTTAAGTCCATCCAGATCCTACTTGCCACGGCTACATACTATGACTGCGAAATCTTGCGGTTGGGTGTCATGACTGCTTTTCGAAAATGATGTTTTAGAAGAGAGCGTCTATAAGTACACAGCCAGAGGGCTTCGTAGACAGTGGGAGCAGCGAAAACGTGTACAAGATGCTTTATAGGATAAAGCAGGTATCGCGGAGTTGGGACATCTGTTTTGATGTGTTAGTCAAAGAATTTGACATCATCAAAATGGTAGATGAACCTTGTATAAACAAAAAGGTAGTAGGGAGTATTGTGACGATCCTCGTAGAGTACATGGATAACATGCTCTTGATAGGGAAGGAGTTTCCTATGCTACGCTCGGTCAATCTCCGCTTATCACAATGATTCTCCATATAGGATCAAAGTGATACCTCCTAAATCCTGGGTTTTGGATCTATGAGATATATCTAAATGGATGTTAGGATACTCATTAGTTGTAGTGAGATGGTATCAATCGATCCTGAGGAGAATCACTGGAAGTGTTCCAGGGTGATAAAGACGACTGAATGTCAGTCACAGGCATTGTCTTTACCCTCAGTAAAGGGACGGTATGTTGGAAGAGTTCCAAGCTTGATACCGTGGCATACTAGACGATAAAGGCAGGATACATCGCTACTTAAGATTCTACCAAAGAGGCAGTCTGGGTGTATATTAGTTCATGAGATGAACTTCATTCCTACCATTGTGAGACAATGGAGTTGTGGCTTATGCCAAGGAACGCCCGTCCCATCAGTGATCCAGACATATTCTGAAGCAGCATCACCAGATCATGGAGATAGTTGATCTCCAGGGTGATCAAGGTTAGGAGAGTAGACTCAGAGGACAACACTGCGGATCCACTCACAAAGGCCTATTCCCAGAGAGAGACTTTTATGGGATGGTTGAGTATGAGATACTGCAACCACTGCTATCAGATGGCCCTAGTGCAAGTGGGAGATTGTTAGTTATATCTGTGCCCTAGAGACCATTACTATACATAGGATGTATATTGTAGTGGATGCTTGGACATATATAGGGAGGACTTTCTTGCTCGACATGATAGTATGCTAGCTGGTTACTCTTTACCTTAACGTGTACACTGATTGTCTCTCTGTTACATGTTGGTAAAGCCCTTAGGATGTGTACTTGACTACCTGGACTATGATGCGGATCATACTAGTAGGGACATGGTAGTCCATAAGTACATCCTTCAAACTCCCTAGTCATGGGTATATCGAGACGGGGCATCGATATACCAGAGTAGACTAGCGTATACCTTCTCGACCCATACAGATGGGCGATGGATGATCCCATATCCATTGGTGATTGACATCAGAGATGATACACGGGTGCTCAATGGAGACCGGGTACACTGGACGGACTCGCCGAGAACTCCCAGATGGTATTATACCTTACGTCAGATGGCAGTTCTCTGGTGACACTGGTACAGAGTAGTCTGTTGACCCGAGATCGTCATAGAGTCTTATGTGGATCCCACTGTGCTCTGATTTCCACCTTACCATGTCCAAGAGGGCGTGCAAAACGGTGGTTTTTGGGTACAGTCCCGAATCACATTGAGGCAATGAGCGATAGGAGGGGATTCGTCTCTCCCGGTATAGGGAGTTGATGTTGCGCTGTGTTCGATTGGCTATAACCGGAAATCCCTGGCCAGGGTTGCTGAGATTTACAGGTAAGTGTTACCAGTAGTTTCTCGAACTGTTATAGACCTCATATCGACACGACTTATCGAGCTATTGGGGTCTGACGTTTACCACCCCTAGGCAAGATATGCGACATATCAGACGACGAGACCGGACTGTTCGGTAAGTGTTACTGGTTGGATTCACAGGAGTGTGAGCGGGCTTGCTCGTCGATCTTCTGATCGCTCAATACCCAGGTGGCCGTTACGTTTAGCAAACCGCTTGCGGCTTGTGGGTGTTTGATATGATCATCATCTGCTGCCGGCGTATTGACGAGTCTTTAGAGTCCTACACAGAGGTTTCTTGGCTCAAGCGAAACGAAATAGGAGCGCATATGAGATATGTGCGGGACCGAGAATAATGCGTGTATATGATACCGTATTTCATTCTCGCGATGAATGTGTCGAATGGTTGTATGCGTTATAACCTAGTTTTCGAATCAAGGATTGATTCGATAAATCGATACATTGATATTAGTCGGTCATATGCGATATGGCCGGATCGTTAAATCAAGTGTTGATTTAATGACTTAATGTATAATTATATATTTGATATATTACTTTGCATTAACTAGTATTGGTTCACTTTAAATGGATTTTCTCACTTGGATTGTGCAAGTTGTATATGTGATATACTTTTGTGCACATGATTGTATCATGTTTGATGATGCATGCTTATTTGGTTAAGTGTAAAGAATTAAACCATGGTTAAATTGATGATTAGGGTTTTGCTTATTCATTCATTCATTTATTTATTTCTTTTTGGCAAATGAAAAGAAAATGGTGGCTTGATTTGTTTTCTTGTTGAAGCTTCATGAAACTTTGACCAAGTGACCATTTTGTCTTCATGTTTAACCATAACCATTCATCTAACCTTAGTCAATTCTCTACACTTGACCATGGTTGGTTTATGATAAGTATTCTTTTATTTTCTATTTTGAAAATAACTTATAATAATATTATCTTCTTCTTCTTCTTTTTCAAGAAGAAGCTTGATTCCTTCAATGGTGATTTGATGAAAAGAGTGAGAAATCCAATTCTAAAGTGAACCCACTTCCTATTTCTTCATCCTCTACCTCTTGCCAAGTAGTATAGGGTGTTTTCTTCACAAGTTTCATGACTTGGTGAAGTGGGAGCTTGATCTTGTGATGCCTCGACGTAGATCATCTTCGGCATCGAAGTCGATGACCTAGCCCGCCCATTTCTCCGATAAAGCCGACGCTAGAGCCCGGGATTCGATTTGGACAGCAAGGAGACTTCATCATGGAGCTATGGAGGTGGAGGACCGGATCTACAAAGGTTGTATTTCCGTTCTTTTAGTTAAGTTGTTAACTAGTTGCTTGGTTCGCTTAAAATTCTAGTTAACGATCCGTATTAGGATTTCTCGGTACTTGTAAAATTTGAAATTGGCATGGTTGATGCCTTGTGAAACCTCATTAGTGTGCCTAGGAACCCTACAGTATCATGTTTGATGATACATGGTTACTTGGCTTTGTGCAAAGAATTAAACCATGGTTATGATAATGGTTAGGGTTTTGAGTTATTCACATTTTTATTTATCCATTCTTTTAAGAGAAATAGATAAAATAAAAACAAAATGGTTTCTTTCTTTCTTGAAGCTTGTTGAAGCTTCATGAAGCTTTGACCAAAGTGACCATTTTGTCTTCATCCTTAACCCTAACCATTCCTACTAACCATGGTCTATTCTCTACACCTAACCAAGGTTAGAAGATGATAAGTATTCATTTTATTATTCTTTTTAAGAAACACTTATCATATTCTATCATCTTCTTCATCTTCATCTTCATGAAGAAAACCTTGCCTCCATCAATGGCATCTTGAGAAAAAGAGTGAGAAATCCAACTCTAAAGTGAACCCACCTCCTATTTCTTCACCCTCTACCTCTTGCCAAGTAGTATAGGGTGTTTTCTTCACAAGTTTCACAACTTGGTGAAGTTGGAGCTTGATCTTGTGTAACCTCGACGTAGATCATCTTCGGCATCGTAGCCGACGACTGTTCCGCTCATTTCTCCGATGAAGCCGATGCGAGAGTCCGGGATTCAAGATGGACAGGGAGGGGACAACTACGTGGAGCTAACGAAGTGGATAACCGGATCTACAAAGGTTGTAGTTTCCTACTTTTAGTTAAAATGTTAACTAGCTTCCTTTTTCGCCTAAAATTCTAGTCGACGATCCGTATTAGGGTTTCTCGGCACCCATAAAATTTGAAATTGGCATGGTTGATGCCTTGTAAGGGTTCACTGTAGGGTTCCTAGGAGCGCTAATGAAGTCTTACAAGGCATCAACCATGCCAATTTCAAATTTTATGAGTGCCGAGAAACCCTAATACGGATCCTCGACTAGAATTTTAGGCGAAAAAGGAAACTAGTTAACATTTTAACTAAAAGTAGGAAACTACAACCTTTGTAGATCCGGTTATCCACTTCCTTAGCTCCACGTAGTTGTCCCCTCGCTGTCCATCTTGAGTCCCGGACTCTCGCATCGGCTTCATCGGAGAAATGAGCGGAACAGTCGTCGGCTACGATGCCGAAGATGATCTACGTCGAGGTTACACAAGATCAAGCTCCAACTTCACCAAGTTGTGAAACTTGTGAAGAAAACACCCTATACTACTTGGCAAGAGGTAGAGGGTGAAGAAATAGAAGGTGGGTTCACTTTAGAATTGGATTTCTCACTCTTTTTCTCAAGGTGCCATTGATGGAGGCAAGGTTTTCTTCATGAAGATGAAGATGAAGAAGATGATAGAATATGATAAGTGTTTCTTAAAAAGAATAATAAAATGAATACTTATCATATTCTAACCTTGGTTAGGTGTAGAGAATAGACCATGGTTAGTAGGAATGGTTAGGGTTAAGGATGAAGACTAAATGGTCACTTTGGGCAAAGCTTCATGAAGCTTCAACAAGCTTCATGAAAGAAAGAAACCATTTTGTTTTTCTTTTATCTATTTCTCTTAAAAGAATGGATAAATAAAAAGGTGAATAACTCAAAACCCTAACCATTATCATAACCATGGTTTAATTCTTTGCACAAAGCCAAGTAACTATGTATCATCAAACATGATACAATCAAGTGCACACAAAATATATCACATATACAATGTGCACTTCAAGTGAGAAAATCCTTTTAAAATGAACCAATACTAGTTAATGCAAAGTAATATATTAAATATATAATTATACATTAAATCATTAAATCAACACTTGATTCAATGATCCGGTCATGTCGCACATAACCGACTAGTATCAAATGAATCGACTTATCGAATCAATCTTTGATTCGATAAATAGGTTATATCGCATACAACCAATCGAAACATTCATCACGAGAATGAAATACGGTATCACAGAAACGCATTATTCTCGGTCCCGCACATATCTCATATGCGCTCCTATTTCGTTTCGCTTGAGCCAGGAAACCTCTGTGTAGGACTCTACAGACTCGTCAATACGCCGGCAGCAGATGATGATCATATCAAGCACCCACAAGCCGCAAGCGGTCTGCTAAATGTAACGGCCATCCAGGAATTGAGCGATCAGAAGATCGACGAGCCAGCCCGCTCACACTCCTGTGAATCCAACCAGTAACACTTACTGTACAGTCCGGTCTGTTCGTCTGATATATCGCATATCAAGTCTAGGGGTGGTAAACGTCAGACCCCAATAACCGATAAGTCGTGCCGATGTGAGGCTCATAACAGGTCGAGAAACTACCGGTAACACTTACCAGCAAATCTCTGATCAGCCCTGGCCAGGGACTTCCCTGTTACGGCCAATCGAGCACAGCGCAACATCAACCCCCAATACCGGGAGAGACGAAACCCCTCCTATCGCTCATTGCCTCCATATGACTCGGGACTGTGCCCAAAAACCACCGTTTTGCATGCCCTCAAGCACGTGGTAAGGTGGAGATCAAAGCACAGTGGGAATCACACAAGACTCTATGACGATCTCGGGTCTACAGACTAACCTGCACAAGTGTCACCTGAGAACTGCCATCTGACGTGAGGTATAATACCATCTGGGAGTTCTCGGCGAGTCCGTCCAGTGTACCCAGTCTCCACTGAGCACCCGTATACCATCTCTGATGTCAAACACCAATGGATATAGGATCATCCATCGCCCATCTCATGGGTCGAGAAGCGTATACGCTAGTCTACGCTGGTATATCGATGCCCCGTCTCGATACACCCACGACTAGGGACCTTGAAGGATGTACCTATGGACTACCATGTCCCCACTAGTATGATCTGCATCATAGTCCAGGTAGTCAAGTACACATCCTAAGGGCTTTACTAACATGTAACTATAAGACAGTTTAAAGAGACCAGTGTACATGTTAAGATAAAGAGCAACCAGATAGCATACTATCATATCGAGCAAGAAAGTCATCTCTATATATGTCCAAGCATCCAATATAATATACATCATCTGCACAATACTGGCCTCTAGGGCATACATACAACTAACAATCTCACAGTTGCACTAGGGCCAGCTGCTGTAGTATCGCATACCGAGCATCCCGAAGAGTCTCTCAAACTGTATCTGGGGAACGGCCTTTGTGAGTGGATCCGCCGTGTTATTCTTCGTGTCAACCCTCCTGACCTCGATCTCCCGGCGATCAACTATCTCCCGGATCAGGTGATACCGCCTCAGAATATGCCTAGATCGCTGATGGGATCTAGGTTCCTTGGCCAAAGCCACCGCTCCATTGTTATCGCAATACAAAGGTATTAGATGCTCAATGGATGGAACCACTCCAAGTTCAGTAATGAACTTCTTGATCCAGACAGCCACTTTGGCAGCATCGTTGGCAGTGATGTATTCAGCCTCCATCGTCGAGTCTGCCACAGTTTCCTGCTTGGAACTCTTCCAGCTAACCGCCCCTCCGTAAAGGGTAAAGACAAATCCTGACTGCGACTTAGAGTCATCCTTATCACTCTAGAAGCTCGAATCGGTAAAGGGCTCCACTTGGAGTTCCCCGTTACCATACACCAAGAGCATCTCTTTAGTCCTTCGCAAGTACTTGAGAATGCTCTTCACAGCTGTCCAGTGACTCTCTCCAGGATCAGCTTGATACCTGCTCACTACACTTAGTGAGTATGCAACATCTGGTCTGGTACATAGCATTGCATACATGATAGAGCCTACAGCCGAAGCATAGGGTATCCCTTGCATGAGAGCTCTCTCCAAATCAGTCTTGGGAGACATCTCTTTGGAAAGAGTGACTCCATAGATCGTGGGCAAGTTCCCACGCTTGGATTCTTCCATACTAAACCTCTTTAGTATGGTGTGAATGTACCTGGATTGGGACAATCCCAATATCCGTTTGGATCTATCTCTATAGATCCTGATTCCCAATATGCAGGAGGCATCACCAAGATCTTTCATTGAGAATCTTTGTGATAAGAAGAGCTTGACTGATTGCAGCATAGGAATATCATTTCCTATCAAGAGTATGTCGTCTACGTACAATACGAGGAAGACAACCTTACTCTCTGCCACCTTCTTGTAAATACAAGGTTCATCTGGGTTTTTGACGAAATCAAACTCTTTGATAACGACGTCAAAGCAGATGTTCCAACTTCGCGATGCTTGCTTTAATCCATAAATGGATTTAAGCAGCTTGCACACCTTCCCGCTGCTCCCACTGTCTACGATGCCCTCTGACTGAGTCATGTACACGCACTCTTCTAAATCACCATTTAGAAAGGCGGTCTTAACATCCATTTGCCAGATTTCGTAATCATGATATGCAGCGATGGCAAGTATGATTCGGATGGATTTAAGCATAGCTACTGGAGAAAAGGTTTCGTCATAGTCCACACCTGGCCTTTGACGAAAACCCTTTGCAACAAGTCTAGCTTTGAAAGTCTCCACTTTCCCATCTACACCAAGTTTTTTCTTGAAGATGCACTTGCTCCCAATGGGTTTTACCCCTTCAGGAGCAACTTCCGAAGTCCATACTTTGTTGGTGTACATGGATTCCATCTCGGACCGCATAGCATCCAGCCATTTCACTGAGTCTCTACTCGTGATGGCCTGCTCGAAGCTAGTTGGGTCATCATCCTCCATGATGCAATCCTCGCTCCCACCATCCATGAGAAAACCGTAGTATCTCTCAGGTTGGCGAGGAACCCTACTAGATCGGCGGAGAGGCTGAGGTTCATTGGGAGCTACTGAATCTTCTGGTTCCACTAAATCTTTAGTTACGGTTTGTGTATCTGGAAGCTCTTCCAGCTCTACCACTTTGCCACTAATTTCCTTTTCAAGGAATTCCTTTTCTAAAAAGGTGGCATGTTGAGCAACAAACACTTTTTGTTCTTCACTGTGGTAGAAAAAATACCCATATGAATTCTTAGGATATCCCACAAACTTGCAAAGAACTGACCGTGCCTCGAGTTTGTCTGGATTTTTCCTTTTGACATAGGCCGGATAACCCCATATCTTAACTCGTTTAAAATATGGTCTCTTCCCACTCCATATCTCATATGGTGTGGTAGGTACAGATTTAGATGGAACTTGATTCAATAGGTATGTTGCTGTTTCCAGCGCATAGCCCCAGAAGGAAATAGGTAACTCTGCTGTGCTCATCATAGAGCGTACCATATCTAATAGGGTGCGGTTCCTCCGTTCTGATACACCATTGTGCTGTGGTGTATAAGGAGGAGTCAGCTGAGAGAGAATCCCATTCTCTTTTAGGAAGTCCAGGAATTCATTGCTCAAGTATTCACCTCCTCGATCAGATCGAAGGATTTTAATACTTTTTCCGGTTTGGTTCTCGACTTCTTGTTTATATTCTCTAAATTTGTCAAAAGCTTTTGATTTGTGTTTCATCAGGAACACATATCCGAATCTAGAGAGATCGTCAGTGAATGTAATGAAGTACGAAGAACCATCCCTGGAATGTGTAGACATGGGACCACATACATCACTATGTATAAGTCCCAAGAGTTCGGTAACTCTTTCTCCGTGTCCCGTAAATGGAGTTTTGGTCATCTTGCCTTTGAGACATGACTGGCAAGTGTCATAAGATGAAAATTCGAGCGGATTCAAATATCCATCCTTATGCAACTTAGCCAGTCGTGTCACATTGATGTGACCCAGTCTACAATGCCACAAGAAGGATTCGTTCAGTCCTGAACTCTTCCTCTTGTGTGTGTTTGTTATGCTCAGAACTGTTGATTGATTTAGAACATAAATGCCATTGAACAACGTGCCTGATCCAACCAACTTTTGGTTACGGAAAATGTTCATAACATTGTCCTGTAATACAAAATTATATCCCTCTTTACTCAATAAAGAAACTGATATAATGTTGCATATCAGGTTCGGCATGTAATAGCATTCGTTCAGAATCAATGTATTACCAGTTGGTAATACAAGGTGATATTCCCCGACAGTCTTAGCTGCAACAATTGCACCATTTCCAACTCTAATGTCTTTACCACCTTCTCCAAGTTCTCTACCTTTCCTTAGCCCATGTAACTGATTACATATATGGGATCCTGACCCGGTATATAATACCTAGGACGTAGAGCAAATGGAGAAACAGTTCTCTGTAACGAACACACCCGAAGAAAATGCATCATCATGTACTTTCCTCATTCGGGTGGCTTGGGAATCCTGGTATTCCCCTATGTCCTGTTCATTCCTATAACTCTTATAAGAAAGAACGGAGCCAATGTTCCCCGGCACAGTATAACATGCGGGTTCAGTCAATACATCCATATTTTTATCTTTATTAGGGCATGACATGGTCACTACCTGGAGAGAGAGAGAAGAAAATACTTTAGCGTATGCTCTTGCAAGATCAGATTGGTTATTATCTTATCTAATCAGGATGGCTCCCACTGGTTTTTATCAAATCTTCCTTCAAACCTTAAAAGGAAAAGACTAGCTGGGATTAATTACACCTTACAACTTCGTCGATCATTCAGCCAGGCCAGTGTCGGTACTTTGAGGGAGGTTCCCCGTGCTTTCGCACGGACCTAATTAAAGTAAATCTCGTTTTCCCAGAGGCGTAACCCCGCTGACACCTTTCTAGATACCTACTTGATCGGCTAATTGTAATGTGTAAAACTCTCCCAGGAGTAACTCTTACTCGCAGTGGGTATCGGGATCCAACTATCTCATAGAAGGTTTGCAATCTCATTGCAAATTTCAACACTTGAAATTCCCGATAATATTTTGCCCCAAACGATCTATGACCTTGACAAGGTCAACAAACCATAGACCGTAAGTCAAGTTCAACCCGTCATTTCTTGATTGAATTAAACCCACCCGCACGACCCTTGACAAGGTCAACAAGGCCGTACGACTACCCTAACTCAATCTGCATCATATGCATAATCAGATAAATACTGGTTAGCTACCGCACACTGCGCTTTGACAAGGTCAACAAACGCAGCACGAATACTAAACAGGACTTATCTGAAATGACGGAGGGCTACGACAGGTTTTCTGAAAACCTATTGCGTAATGAACTTGATATCGTTGTAGAATCAAATGAAGTTTTAAAATGGAGTGATTTTGAGGCTTTTCTAGTTTTGCTAAAGGGGTCACTCCCGGTGAAGGGATCGTCGGCCCTTTCCTCGTCGAATGAGGTGCGGGATATATCATATATATCACTGTGCAAAGCATAAACTATAGAAGCAATCAAAAGTCAAACCGAGTGTGTAGCATCTGCCAGTTATTGCTAAAGGAGTCACTCCCGGTGAAGGGATCTCGGTCCTTTCCTCATCGAATAAGGTGCAGGGTATATCATATATACCGCTATGCAAAGCAAGAACTGTAGCTACCTGTTTTGTTTAAAATTTGATTCTACAACATCTTAGGATTCTTTTCTTTCATTAGTCACATTAATGAAGTCCCATCATTTAAGTCACCTAAACATCACAGATAAATACGACATGCACTTATGCTATCCGTATTCGCCTGGATGTCCCCTCGTGCACCGTTAGGTTAGGTAACTAACGACAGAGCAGGGCAGGGCTAGTGCGGATGCAAAACATAAGTAACGTCTATATAATATATCATATATACTATATAATGTATCTATCACATAACATCACATGATCACATCACAGATATCGCAGCAGAAGAAACATATGAAACATTGGATATACTAGGACGTTCGTGTTTTCAATACGAGCCAGTATAAAACACGGATTCTACGGTCTTGATGAATAGCCAATCCCACACCCCTAGACCCCTACGAGAGAGGCAAGCAACCCTGCCAATTCTAGGGTTAGGAGACCCGGACTCGACGCCTCGAGATGGTCTCCCACTGGACCCTAGAACCCGGTTACTTGTGCTCCCCTCCTTGGGTCTATCCTAATGCGGAAAAGAAAATAATATACAAAAGGTGACAACTTCCGCAACCTGGAAGTGCCCCAAATAAAAGAATATTACATACAAGTTTTTTACATGAATGAAAATGAAAAACACTCATCTCACATAAAAACCCCCGGCTATTCAAACACGACGATCCAATATAACATATCCAGCAACACATAACATCACATGTCATCAACGTAAGTAAATATGCGCATCCCAATTGTCGTTGACATATAGCAACGAAACCGGCGATATCACATATTACACTTACGGTCACAGAAAAGAAAGTGTAAAACTACAACAGTTGGAATCCGCAATCTCTTTAGACATCGCATGCGTAATCAAATGAAATACTTAGACATCACATGCCTAACAATTATAAACCCCGCATTTTAGTCCCATTATCGAAAACTCTTTTCAATATCAAGTGAGACTAAACCGCTAGATTTATAACATTCATTCAGCTATCTCATAACTGTTTGTGAATTCCAATTATTGTATCCCATTCCGGATAAATAGAAAGTATTAAACTTTCCGATCGAACATTCGAACACTCATGTTTTTCCGAAACCGTTCAACACATGAAATAAGTCCAAAGACATTCACTTCATGCCTCAGTACCAACGGTCCAGCGGTAGAAGGGTCAATCCAACGCCTCACATGTGGCACGTCGTACTGCCTCAAACCCTAAGGTTCAAAGGGCAGTTCAAGACGGTCACATAATCGAGTTAAGGTTTGTTGTCTTCTAGAGGGACCATCGCGTTACTTGCACTATTCAGAACGTCCTTAAACCACAGAAAAATCCAACACTTGGAAATTTTCCGGCAGGGGAAAAGTTGGGTATTTATATCCGGTCGAACTTTTTAACATATTCTAAAGTTATCCGGAAATCACATAGACAAAATCTTGTTAGTTATATGTATGCCCTAGAGGCCATTGCTATACATAGGATGTATATTGTAGTGGATGCTGGGACGTATATAGGGAGGACTTTCTTGCTCGACATGATAGTATGCTATCAGGTTACCCTTTACCTTAACGTGTACACTGATTATCTCTCTGTTACATGTTGGTAAAGCCTTTAGGATGTGTACTTGACTACCTGGACTGTGATGCGGATCATACTAGTGGGGACATGGTAGTCCATAAGTACATCCTTCAAAGTCCCTAGTCGTGGGTGTATCGAGACGGGGCATCGATATACCAGAGTAGACTAGCGTATACCTTCTCGACCCATACAGATAGGCGATGGATGATCCCATATCCATTGGTGTTTGACATCGGAGATGATATACGGGTGCTCAGTAGAGACTGGGTACACTGGACGGACTCGCCGAGAACTCCCAGATAGTATTATACCTCACGTCAGATGGCAGTTCTCTGGTGACACTGGTACAGAGTTGTCTGTTGACCCGAGATCGTCATAAAGTCTTGTGTGGTTCCCACTGTGCTTTGATTTCCATCTTACCACGTCCAAGAGGGCGTGCAAAACGGTGGTTTTTGGGTACAGTCCCGAGTCACATGGAGGCAATGAGCGATAGGAGGGGATTCGTCTCTCCCGGTATAGGGAGTTGATGTTGCGCTGTGTTCGATTGGCTATAACAGGAAATCCCTGGCCAGGGTTGCTAAGATTTACTGGTAAGTGTTACCAGTAGTTTCTCGAACAGTTATAGACCTCATATCAACACGACTTATCGAGCTATTGGGGTCTGACGTTTACCACCCCTAGGCAAGATATGCGACATATCAGACGATCAAACCGGATTGTACGGTAGTTTTACTGGTTGGATTCACTGGAGTGTGAGCGGGCTTGCTCGTCGATCTTCAGATCGCTCAATACCCGGGTGGCCGTTATGTTTAGCAGACCGCTTGCCGCTTGTGGATGTTTGATATGATCATCATCCGCTGCCGGCGTATTGACGAGTCTTTAGAGTCCTATACAGAGGTTTCCTGGCTCAAGCGAAACGAAATAGGAGCGCATATTAGATATGTGCGGGACCGAGAATGATGCGTGCATGTGATACCGTATTTCATTCTCGCGATGTGACATTGATCGGTTATATGCGATATAGCCGGGTTATCGGATCAAGTGTTGATTCGATAAGTTGTTACTGATGATACCAGTCGGTTATGTGTGACATGACCGGATCATTGAATCAAGTGTTGATTTAGTGATTTAATGCATAATTATATATTTGATATATTACTTTGCATTAACTAGTATCGGTTCACTTTGAATGGATTTTCTCACTCGGGTGTGCGCATTCCATATGCGATATGATTTTGTGCACTTGATTGTATCATGTTTGATGATACATGCTTTTTGGTTAAGTGTAAAGTATCAAACTATAGTTAAGTGGAAGATTAGGGTTTTTGATTTCCTTATTTATATATTAATCTTTTTCTTTTTGGAAAAAGAATAAGCAAATGAGAAAATGGTGGCAATTTTTGTTTTGTTCATGAAGTTTCATGAACACTTTAACTTTGTCACCATTTTGTCTCATGCTTAACCCTAACCACTCCACTAACCCTAGTTCACTCTCAATAACTAACCATGGTTCACTTATGATAAGAATGGATTATTCTTTTCATTTTAAATAATTCTTATGATAATAATCATTCTTTATCATCTTCTTCTTCTTCTTCTTCTTCAAGAAGCAAAAAACCAAGCTCCATCAATGGTGATTGATGGAAATCAGTGAGAAATCCAATTCTAAATTCTACCCACTTCCTATTTCTTCATCCTCTACCTCTTGCCAAGTAGTAGAGTGTGTTTTCTTCACAAGTTTCTTGACTTGGTGAAGTCGGAGCTTGATTTAGCGATGCCTCGACGTAGATCATCTTCGGCATGGACATCGATGACCTAGCCTGTCCATTCTCCGATGAAGCCGAAGCTAGAGCCCGGGACTTGTTATGGACAGCGAGGAGACTTCATTGCGGAGCTATGGAGGTGGAGAACCAGATCTACAAAGGTTGTATTTCCGTATCTCTTAGTTAAGTGTTAACTAATTTGCTTTTCGCTTAGACATCTAGCCAACGATCCGTAGTTTAGGGTTTCTCGGCACCGTATTTTTTGAAATTGGCATGGTTTATGCCATGCGAGACCTCATTAGGGTGCCTAGGAACCCTACAGTGGTATCAGAGCCTAGCTAGAGCCTTAGGCGAAGTCTAGACGGAATTTGAAGTCCGAACGAACCCGAAACCCGATCACAAAATGGCTCTCTGGACTTTTTCTAAAAACAGGGATTTTTCAGTATTAAAAATATGTAGAAATATCAGCAGGAATATCTAAGAGTTACTGTAAATTTCGATGCCCTAATTCCATTAAAGCGCCGCGCTTCCGCGGCACGAGCATGGCTCGTGCGGCGGAACCGCGGCCTGTTTGTCGTGTTGTGAGGTGATGTTTGCACAGTAACTCCTATTTAACAGTGCTGATTTTTCTGGGAATTTTTAACATTTTTTCAAGAGTTGAATTTTTCTGGAGTTGTTTTTGGGATTCGGTGTTTCGATCGGGGTATCAAATTTCGTCTTTGTGTATTTCCGGATAATTTTTAGAATATGTTAAAAGGTTCGACCGGATATAAATACCCAATTTTTCCCCTGTCGGGAAATTTCCAAGTGTTGGATTTTCCATAGTTTAACGACGTTCTAAGTAGTGCAAGTAACGCGATGGACCCTCTAGAAGACAACAAACCTTAACTCGATTATGTGACCGTCTTGAACTGCCCTTTGAACTTTCGGGTTTGGGGCAGTACGGCGTCCCACATGTGAGGCGTTGGCTTGACCCTTCTACGGCTGGACCGTCGGTACTGAGGCACGAACTGAATGTTGTTAGACTTATTTCATGTGTTGAGCTGTATCGGAAAAACTTGGGTGTTTGAATGTTCGATCGGAAAGTTTAACATTTTCTAATTATCTGGAATGGGATACAATAATTGGAATTCACAAGTAGTTATGAGATAACGGAATGAATGTTATAAACATAGCACTTTAGTCTCACTTGATCGGTTGCCACGGAATTTTGATGTGATCAAAAGTCCGTCGCAATCACGTAGCGTACGCGGATACTCGCCGGGTAAACTTAATAGACAGCCTCACTCCATAGCCCCGACCAAGTGACTGTAGGAGAACCCCGTCGCCGAAAGCATCCGTCCGGGTGCTCGCGGTAGCGGTGTTCCGCCTTGGTACACTTCGTCAACGGTATCGGGGGTGCAGCCGTCTACTGAAGTTTGCGACGAGCATTCGATCAGGATGTCGGGAATCTTGTTGAATTACCCGACTTGATATTGAAAAGTGTTTTCGATAATGAGACTAAAATGCGGGGTTTATAATTGTTAGGCATGCGATGTCTAAGTAATTCATTTGGTCAGGCATGCGATGTCTGAGGTGGTTGCGGATTCCAACTGTTGTAGTTTTACACTTTCTTTTCTGTGACCATAAGTGTAATATGTGATATCGCCGGTTTCGTTGCTATATGTCAACGACAATTGGGATGCGCATGTTTACTTACGTTGATGACATGTGATGTTATGTGTTGCTGGATATGTTATATTGGATCGTCGTGTTCGAATAGCCGGGGGTTTTTATGTGAGATGAGTGTTTTTCATTTTCATTCATGTAAAAATTTGTATGTAATATTCTTTTATTGGGGCGCTTCCAGGTTGCGGAAGTTGTCACCTTTTGTATATTATTTACTTTTCCGCACTAGGATAGACCCAAGGAGGAGGGCACAGGTAACCGGGTTCTGGAGTCCAGTGGGAGACCAACTCGAGGAGTCGAGTCCGGGTCTCCTAACTCCAGAATTTGTAGGGTTGCTTGCCGCTCTCATAGGGGTCTAGGGGTGTGGGTTTGGCTATTCATCACGACCGTGGAATCCGTGTTTTATACTGGCTCGTATTCAAAACACGGACGTCCTAGTATATCCAATATTTCATATGTTTCTTCTGCTGCGATATCTGTGATGTGATCCTGTGATGTTCTGTGATAGATACTTTATATAGTATATATGATATATTATATAGATGTTACTTATGTTTTACACCCGCGCTAGCCCTGCCCCACTCTGCCGTTAGTTACCTAACCTAACGGTGCACGAGGGGACATCGAGGCGAATGCGGATGGCATAAGTGTACGTCGTATTTATCTGTGATGTTTAGGTACTTAAATGATGGGACTTTATTAATGAGATTAATGAAATAAAATAAACCTAAGATGTTGTAGAATCGAATTTCAAAATAAAACAGGTAGCTACAGTTCTTGCTTTGCACAGCGGTATATATGATATATCCTGCACCTTATTCGATAAGGAAAGGACCGAGATCCCTTCACCGGGAGTGACTCCTTTAGCAATAACTGACAGATGCTACACACTCGGTTTGTCTTTTGATTGCTTTTAAGAGTTTTTGCTTTGCACAGTGATATATATGATATATCCCGCACCTCATTCGACGAGGAAAGGGCCGACGATCCCTTCACCGGGAGTGACTCCTTTAGCAAAACTAGAAAAGCCTCAAAAGCATTCCATTTTTAAAATCATTTGATTCTACAACGATATAAAGTTCATTAGGGAAAAGGTTTTCTTAAAAACCTGTCGTAGCCCTCCATCATTTCAGATAGGTAATAGTTAGTATTCGTGCTGCGTTTGTTGACTCAGTCAAGGCGTAGTGTGCGGTAGCTGATTATTGCTTATCTACAAAGCATATGATGCGATTGGATTAGGGTAGTCGTGCGGCCTTGTTGACTCAGTGAAGGGTCGTGCGGGTGGGTTTAATTCAATCGAGAAATGACGGGTTGAACTTTACTTGCGGTCTATGGTTTGTTGACTCAGTCAAGGTCATAGATCGCATGGGGCAAAATATTATCGGGAATTTCAAGTGTTGAAATTTGCAATGAGATTGCATACCTTCTATGAGATAGTTGGATCCCGATACCCGCTGCCAGTAATTTTTACTCCTGGGAGAGTTTTACACATTGCAATTAGCTGATCAAGTAGGTGTCTAGAAAGGTGTCAACGGGGTTACGCCTCTGGGAAAACGAGGTTTACATTAATTAGGTTCGTGCGAAAGCACGGGGGACCTCCCTCAAAGTACCGACACTGGCCTGGCTGAAAGATTGGCAAACTTGTAGTGTGTAATTAATCCCAGCTAGTCTTTCCTTTTAGGGTTTGAAGGAAGATTTGATAAAAAGCAGTGGGAGCCATCCTGATTAGATAAAATAATAACCAATCTATTCTTGCAGAGCGCACGCTGAGTGTTTTCTTCTCTCTCTCTCCAGGTAGCGACCATATCACGCCTAAATCAAGATAATAATACGGATATTTGACCGAACCCGCTTGTTATACTGAGCTGGGGAACGTTGGTCCCGCTCCAACTTATAATTGTTATAAGACAGAGCAGGAAATAGGGGATTACCAGAATTCCCGTGCCGCCCAAACGAAGAGAGTGCATGCTGATGCATCATCTTCGGGTGTGTTCATTATACAGAACTGTTTCTCAGTATCCTTTACGTCCTGGGTATGTGATACCAGATCAGGATCCCAGATATGTAATCTGTTACATAGGGCTACAGATAGGTAGAGAACTGAGAACGGGTGATAAGTTTCATGAGGCAGAAAATGGGGCAAGAGTTGCAGCCAAGTCTATTGGTCACTGTCACCCTGCATTACCGATACATTGATTCTGAACGAATGTTATTAGTTACCGAACCTAATATACAAAATCATATCAGTCTCTTTATTAGTAAAGAAATGATAAAATTTTGTATTGTTGGATAATGTTTTGAACATTTCCTATATCAAAAGTTGATCGGTTCAGGCACGTTGTCTAAAAGCATTGATGTTCTAAATCAAACTACAGTTCTTAGTATATGGAACACACATAAGAGGAAGAGTTCAGAAATGAACGGATCCTTCTTAAGGTATTGTAGACTAGGTCAGATCAATGTGACCCGACTAGCTGAAGTTACATGTAGATGCATATTTAAATCAGTTTGAATCTACATCTTGTGAAACTTGCCAGTCATGTCACAAAGATATAATGACACTAGCTCTGTTTATTGGAAACAGAGAAAGAGTTAGTGAACTCTTGGGATAATACATGTTGATTTATGTAGGTCCCCAGTCTACACATGCCAAGACCGGTTCTTATTACTTCATTATATTCTCTGATAATCTCTCAAGATTCAGTCATATGTTCCTGCTGAAACATGAGTCCGAACCTTTTGAGATATTCACAGAATATAAGCGAGAAGCAGAGAACCAAAATACGGGTAAAAGTATTATGTCCTTTGATGTGATCAGTGAGGAGAATACTTGAGTACGGAATTCCTGGACTATTCTAAAGGAGAATGAGATTCTCTCTCAGCATTACTCCTCCGTATACACCTTAGCACGATGGTATATCGGGGCGGAGCAGATACACCCTATTTGATATGGTGTGCTCTATGATGAGTACTGCTGAGTTACCTATTTCCTTTTGGGAGTTATGCACTTATGAAGCAGCATACCTATTGAATAGGGTTCGAATCAAATCGGTTGCCTACCACTTCATATATGATATGGAAAGGGAAGAGCCCATATCTTAAGTTAGTTAAGATTTGGGGTTGATCGGCCTATGTCTAAAAGCAAAATCCGGACAAGCTCGAGGCAAGGTCTGTAATGTAGAACTGGAAAGGTTCCAGCTATACAAACAGCAGCTGATGATTTGGTAGAACCGAAGGATTCTGTAGTAACCAACGAACCTCAGCCTCTCCGCCGATCTAGTAGGGTTCCTCACCCACCTGAGAGATACTTCTGTTTCTCTATGACAATGGGAGCGAGGATTGCATCATGAGATGATGACCCAACTAGTTTCGAGCTGGCCATCGGGGGTAAGACTCTGTAAGAATGGCTGGATGCTTAGTGATCTGAGATGGAATCCTTATACACCAACAAAGTATGGACTTTGGTTGCTATATCTTAAGGGTTAAATCCCCATCAGGAGCAGGTATATCTTGAGAAGATTACTTGGTGTACATGGAAAAGTTGAGACTTTCAAAGCTAGACTTGTTAAAGGTTTTCGTCATTGACCAGGCGTGGATAATGATGAAACCTTTTCAAGTAGCTATGCTTAAGTCCATTCGGATCCTACTTGCCACAGCTACATACCATGACTACGATATCTGGCGGTTGGGTGCCATGACTGCTTTTCTAAATGATGATTTAGAAGAGTGCGTCTGTAAGTACACAGCCAGAGGGCTTCGTAAACAGTGGGAGCTGCGGAAATGTGTGCAAGATGTTTTATCTGATAAAGCAGGCATCGCGGAGTTGGAACGTCTGTTTTGATGTGTTAGTCAAAGGGTTTGACATCATCAAAATGGTAGATGAACCTTGTATAAACAAAAAGGGTAGTAGGGAGTATGGTGGTGATCCTCGTAGAGTACGTGGATGACATACTCTTGATAGGGAAGTAGTTTCCTATGCTACGCTCGATCAATCTCCGATTATCACAAAGATTCTCTATATAGGATCAAAGTGATACCTCCTAAATCCTGGATTTTGGATCTATGCGATAGATCTAATTGGATGTTAGGATTCTCACTAGTTGTAGTGAGATGGTATCAACCGATCCTGGGGAGAATCACTGGAAGGGTTCCAGGGTGATAAAGACGACTGAATGTCAGTCACAGGCATTGTCTTTACCCTCAGTAAAGGGACGGTATATTGGAAGAGTTCCAAGCTAGATACCGTGGCATACTAGACGATAAAGGTTGGATACATCGCTACTTAAGATGCTACCAAAGAGGCTGTTTGGGTGTATATTAGTTCATGAGATGAACTATGTTCCTCCCATTGTGTGACAATGGAGTTGTGGCTTATGCCAAGGAACACCGGTCCCATCAGTGATCCAGACATATTCTAAGGCAGTATCACTTGATCATGGAGATGGTTGATCTCCAGGGAGATCGAGGTTAGGAGAGTAGACTCAGAGGACAACACAGCGGATCCACTCATAAAGGCCTGTTCCCAGAGAGAGACTTTTATGGGATGGTTGAGTATGAGATACTACAACCACTGCTACAGATGGCCCTAGTGCAAGTGGGAGATTGTTAGTTATATGTATGCCCTAGAGGCCATTGCTATATATAGGATGTATATTGTAGTGGATGCTGGGACGTATATAGGGAGAACTTTCTTGCTCGACATGATAGTATGCTATCAGGTTACCCTTTACCTTAACGTGTACACTGATTGTCTCTCTGTTACATGATGGTAAAGCCCTTAGGATGTGTACTTGATTACCTGGACTGTGATGCGGATCATACTAGTGGGGACATGGTAGTCCATAAGTACAACTTTCAAAGTCCTTAGTCGTGGGTGTATCGAGACGGGGCATCGATATACCAGAGTAGACTAGCGTATACCTTCTCGACCCATACAGATGGGCGATGGATGATCCCATATCCATTGGTGTTTGACATCGGAGATGATATACGGGTGCTCAGTAGAGACTGGGTACACTGGACGGACTCGCCGAGAACTCCCAGATGGTATTATACCTCACGTCAGATGGCAGTTCTCTGGTGACACTGGTACAGAGTAGTCTGTTGACCCGAGATCGTCATAGTCTTGTGTGGTTCCCACTGTGCTTTGATTTCTATCTTACCACGTCCAAGAGGGCGTGTAAAACGGTGGTTTTTAGGTACAGTCCCGAGTCACATGGAGGCAATGAGCGATAGGAGGGGATTCGTCTCTCCCGGTATAGGGAGTTGATGTTGCGCTGTGTTCGATTGGCTATAACAGGAAATCCCTGGCCAGGGTTGCAGAGATTTACTGGTAAGTGTTACCTGTAGTTTCTCGAACAGTTATAGACCTCATATCGACACGACTTATCGAGCTATTGGGGTCTGACGTTTACCACCCCTAGGCAAGATATGCGACATATCAGACGATCAGACCGGACTGTATGGTAGTGTTACTGGTTGGATTCACTGGAGTGTGAGCGGGCTTGCTCGTCGATCTTCAGATCGCTCAATACCCGGGTGGCCGTTACGTTTAGCAGACCGCTTGCGGCTTGTGGATGTTTGATATGATAATCATCTGCTGCCGGCGTATTGACGAGTCTTTAGAGTCCTACACAGAGGTTTCCTGGCTCAATCGAAACGAAATAGGAGCGCATATGAGATATGTGCGGGACCGAGAATGATGCGTGTATGTGATACCTATTTCATTCTCGCGATGTGACATTGATCGGTTATATGCGATATAGCCGGGTTATCGGATCAAGTGTTGATTCGATAAGTTGTTACTGATGATACCAGTCGGTTATGTGCGACATGACCGGATCATTGAATCAAGTGTTGATTTATTGATTTAATGCATAATTATATATTTGATATATTACTTTGCATTAACTAGTATCGGTTCACTTTGAATGGATTTTCTCACTCGGGTGTGCGCATTCCATATGCGATATGATTTTGTGCGCTTGATTGTATCATGTTTGATGATACATGCTTTTTGGTTAAGTGTAAAGTATCAAACTATAGTTAAGTGGATGATTAGGGTTTTTGATTTCCTTATTTATATATTAATCCTTTTCTTTTTGGAAAAAGAATAAGCAAATGAGAAAATGGTGGCAATTTTTGTTTTGTTCATGAAGTTTCATGAACACTTTGACTTTGTCACCATTTTGTCTCATGCTTAACCCTAACCACTCCACTAACCCTAGTTCACTCTCGACAACTAACCATGGTTCACTTATGATAAGAATGGATTATTCTTTTCATTTTAAATAATTCTTATGATAATAATCATTCTTTATCATCTTCTTCTTCTTCTTCTTCTTCAAGAAGCAAAAAACCAAGCTCCATCAATGGTGATTGATGGAAATGAGTGAGAAATCCAATTCTAAAGTCTACCCACTTCCTATTTCTTCATCCTCTACCTCTTGCCAAGTAGTAGAGTGTGTTTTCTGTTGGAGATAGTGCCCTCAGAGTCAATTATTAGGTCACAGGTACGTGATTGTAATGATTGAGGGAGGACCTATCCCGGTAGGACAGTCTTACTCGAGATGATAGTATGCTATCTGGTTTACCTTTATCATCGTGTACTGTTTTAAGTGACCTGACACGTCGCTATTACACGTTGATAGAGCACCTAGGATTCTTTCTTGACCACCAGCAGTATGAGAGCGATCATATAAGTGGGAGCTGGGGGTCTACAAGCATATCCTTAAAAGGTCCCTAGTCGTGGGAGTTTCGAGACCGGGCATCGATACTCCATTAGTAGACTAGTGTATACAGTCGAGACCCCGACGAGGTGCGGTGGCCGGTCTCACAAGCCACTGGTGTCAGTTGGATCACCTAAGATGTATACAGGTGCTCATTGGGTTATGAGTACACCGGACAGGACTCGCCGGGAACATGCTAGTTGGTCATATACCAGACGTCAGATGGCAGTTCCCTGGTGACATGTGTGCAGGTTAGTTCATCGACCTGGGGATTGTCATTTGTCTCGTGTGAGTTCCCACTGTACTTTGATTACTACCCTACCACGGCTCAAAGGAGTCGTGCAAACAGGTTTTAGTTGGGTACAGTCCCGAGCCACATGGAGGCAGTGAGCGTATCTTCAGGGGTTCGTCTCTCCCGGTATTGGGGGTGAGGTCGTGCTGTGTCTAGGAGAGCCATTACACAAAGTCCTTGGCCAAGGCAAGGAGATTTACTGGTAGGTATTCCAGTAGTATCTCAGGGTGTTCTGGGCTACACTCCGACACGACTTGTACCGCTTTTGGGGGTCTGACTTTTACCAACCCCCTATGCCCGCCATGCGATACTCATAGACGAACGGACCGGACTGCACGTATATTGTCACTGACAGGCTCAGTTGGGTGTCGGGGTGAGCTTCCTCATCGACGTCCCATTTGGTCAGTACCTGGTAGCCCGTCACGTATTGGCTTATACCTCTGACGTGCTAGTGGTTAAATCCTCATCTGACGTGTTAGTCTTTAGAGTCCCCCACATTCAGTTACTCAGCTTTCGGGCGAAACGCTGTAGAGGCCGTATGGAGATATGGCAGGGTCCGATCAGATACGTGCGGTATTGCACGGATCAGGATCGGACGGTTTGTACTAGTAGCCGTATAGGTATATGGCAGGGTTCGATCAGATACGTGCGGTATTGCACGGATCAGGATCAAACGGATATTACTAGCCGGCTTTGGTTTAAGTCGGTCCTAGTTTAGTACAGTGTAGATTTTGTCTCTTTGCATTTGTATCCGGACGGAATACGGATGCGGGTGTGTATGCACAGTATCGGGGTTTTCCTGTAATTTATTACGGGACCAGTTTTCTGGAGTTGCCAGTTTGCATTCCGTTCCGGCCGGTTTTCCTTTGTTCTTTCCCGGCCGGACTTTTCCGATGGAGGGGGTAATTTGCAGTTTTGCAAATTACATTTGTGGAGGGGTTTTTTTGCATAAAGATTGATTATGATAGCTTTCATTTCTTTTGCTCCATGATGTATTAAATGATGATTAGAAAGGGTATGGGTTCAATAGTGTGCAAGCATGGTTGATGTTTGTTTGTGGTCACCCTCTTTCATCTCCTACACTCACCTCCCTTCTTACTTCATAATCTTTCCTCCACCATTTTCTAAGAGAGAGGTTTTTCATTAGAAAAGTGAGAAGAAGAAAAGAGAAGGAGAGAGCTTCATCTTTGAGAATGATTCATTTTGTGTATATCATTCTTCATCTCATTCCATTGCTAGAAAATTGAAAGCACCAATTTTCTATACACCATTCCTCCATCTATGGCAACCAACCCCAAAGTGAGACATACATTCTACACTACACATTCTACAGCGAATCTTAGGCACGTCGAGTAGCCGGCTTCATGCCCGAGTTGCCTCGGCATTGAGGTGGGAGCCCGTAAACAAATTAGGCGATGTGGTGCACTTCCGGCGACGAGGAGGAGACAGGACTTTCCGCAGGAGATCGGGACCATGACGAGAAGACCGGAGGACTCGGATCGTCGGTATATCTCTATTCCCTTTCTTGTAGTTAGCTAGGACTAGTTAATGGTTCGATCCGGGTTATAGTGCGCGGTGGTGCCGGTTTGCTAAGTCCGCAAAATTTAAGTTTATCACCGTTTCCGCATTCCGGCGTCGAATTGACGGCCGGGGCGCAGCCGTTCACTTACAGTGGTATCAGAGCCTCGCCATTAACTTCGTCTAGCTTTGTGTAATGTGTTTTGCATTTCCGATCGATCAAAAAGTTCCAAAACCCGTATTCCCTTCGCATCAGTTTCTGTCGAAATTTTTTTGGAGTCTAAAAATTTTTCAGGTCGTCTCAGAATGATGTGCAGGGAGTACAAAGAACACAGAAAAAATTTGGTGGCACAATTTGTCCGTACGACCGCGGAAGGGCGGCCAAAACCCCCATTCCGCCGCTCTTCCGCGGCACACTGTTCACATTACTGCACCATTTTTTTTCAGATGTTTTCTGGGTTTAATATATGGGCTTTGGAATATTAAAATTGGGCCAATTGTTTCTGTGAGTGCTACAGTTTTCTTTGGGGCCCACTTGTTAATTGTTTGATCAATCGGAAAATTTTAAACACATTTTTCACAGTATTTACATTATATCTGCGACCGTGAATGTCACTCGATCGGTAAATCCGGTCTAACTGCTATAGCCCGGTTAGACGGATTTGCGAACGTGACTTTCACGTTGATGTTCTATGTATTTGCTGTGTTGTTGCGGATCGGTCGTGGGGGTAGCCTGGATGCAATACTAGTACAGTTGTGGTTGTATTATGTACATTTGATATTGCGGGGCGAGCGTCCGACATGTGGACTGCCGTCACTGCCTGTTTGTATTATTATTTTGGGGCACGACCTGGTTGCGGTCGATGTACCCGGTGTATGTATATTTTACTTTTTGTACTAGGATTACCCCGCGGAGGGGTGCACGGATGGCCGGGTTCTAGAGGGCAACAAGCCCGCATCTCATGGCATTGAGACGGAGGGGGCTTCACTCTAGGATTGGCGGGCTATTCGCCGCACTCATACGGGGTACAGGTTGACCCAGGAAGGGTGCCCAAGTTATCGGATTCCGTGAAGTGCTGGGTGGTCCATTCACGGCGCTGAAGGGGGCTGCCTCGCTTCAGGTTTTGGCGGGTAACTTGCCGCGCCCGTAGGGGTCTAGGATTTCATTGCACAGGCTATCCACACGACCAGGGGAACGTCTGGTTTCAGCGGCTCTGTGAAACCCGGGGATCCCAGATATCTGTATTGTTTCTGTGATGCTGTACATTCTCTGAGATGTTGCTTTTCTTTCACGCCTTGAGCGAAATATAATATATTGGTATATATATTAGTAGATGTTGTATATGTTTTACATCCGCGCTAGTCCAGTCCCCGCTCTGTCGTTAGTTAGCTAACCTAACGGGTAATGACGGGACCCAGTGGCGAATGCGGATGGCATATACGTACATCAGTATATTTTCGTTCTTTGTGGTGTGATCAATTGATGGGACTGCGTTGATTCGGATCAATGCAAGTTAAAAACAAACCTAATCTGATATTGTTGGAACACTTTTCAAAAAGCTGTTATTACAAGGACGTTCACTTTTGTTTTGCACCGTGGTATTCAGTTGGAATATCCTGCTCCTCAGTCGACGAGGCAAGGGCCGAGATCCCTTCACCGGGAGTGACCCCTTGGACAAAAGTTTGCGTCAGGGCATTAACTTCACTATAGCCGATTGCTTTTGCTTTCCACCGTGGTATTCAGTTGGAATATCTTGCACCCCATTCTACGGGGAAAGAGCCGAGATCCCTTCACCGGGAGTGACCTCTTTAGCGGAAGTTGTCGTCACTCTATTTCTAAAAAGCTATCCGTTCCTTCGACGATATCAAGTTCATTACGTTAAAGGTTTTCGCCAGAAACCATTCGTAGCCCTCCGTCGTTTCAGCCGGGTAGTAAGTAGTATTCATGCTATATTTGTTGGCCTTCGTCAAGGCATAGTGTATGGTAGCTGCTTGTTGCCTTTCTGCAGCATATATAGATGCGTTGGTTTGGGACAGTCGTATAGCCTTGTTGGCCTTCGTCAAGGGCTTGTGCGGGTGGGTTCAAATCAGCCTGGAGAATGACGGGTAGAACTTGACATGTGACTTATGATTTGTTGTCCTTCGTCAAGGTCATAAGAGCATGGGGCAGAAATCACATCGGGAGTTTCAAAAGAACTGAAACTTGCCAGATATGCGCATACCTTCTGGAGTGTGACACCGTGAGCGGATTCCGTCACGTTGTCATGCGATGATAGTTGGATCCCGATTCCCACTGATGAGTTAGTTTACTCCTCGGGTGATCCCGACTAATTCTTCTTTCAGGTTTGGAGGAGAATTTGAGGTACAGTGGGAGGATTCCAGATTAGATAAATTGGTAACCATTCTGATCTAGGTTAGAGTGCACGCTGAGTGTTTCTTTTCTCTCTCTTTGGCAGCGACCATTGACCCGACCCTAAGACTTTGACTCAGTAACCAAGTTGACCGAACCTTCTTAAACACCGGCTTTTGGATTGTCAGAGTTGCAAACCTCATTGCCACTCCTACTTTTACCCTTTTCTCCAGGACACCCCGTTTTACTACGAACGTCCACTTCCATTGGACAAAACCATCGTATGGTTAGATACGAACTCGAAAGAATTTATTCGAGGATGGTTTCCGGTTCTGAAGAAAACGGATAGGATTATTCAGTTGTCTTTTCCTTTTACCCTCTCTCAGGTTACGAGTACTCCTTGGTTTAGGGGTAGTGCACCTATTACGCAAATTGGATTGTCTTCTTCCAAACCTTAGGCTGGTGCCGACCGGTAGGGAATGAAGAAAACCAATTAGCATAACGATGGTGTGCAGAAGGTATTAAGTTCAGACAAAGCAAGGGATTAGTAAGAGGGCAAAGTAAATTGCAACAGATATTCACGACCAAACCAAATATTTCGTTACCACTCCCACATCACCTTTGTATTTCTCCAGGACACTCCGTATCACTACGAAGATCCACAGTTTATTTGGATACTCCATCGTATGGTTATATACGAACTCGAATGGAACTGGTTCCAGTTCGGGGATGGATTCTGGTTCAGGAGAAATAGGAATAAGGTTTATTCGGGTGTCTTTTATCTTCACCTTCTCTCGCATTGCGAGTGTTCCTAGGATTGGGACAGTACACCCATTATGCTTATTGGATAGTCTTCTTCCAAACCATAGGCTGGTGCCGAACGGTAGGGAAGGAAGAAAACCATTTGGCCTAAAGGGGTGTACAGAAGGTAAAGACTAAAGACATATGAAGGGATTTGGAGAGGTGGCAAAGAATTATACGGTTACAGTCGTGAATCTGGAAGAGGCATTACTAAGAATACCAGGATACCCCATCGAAACATTTCAATGTTTCAGTTTCACTGTGTACAGTTAAAGGAAAACTGATTTCCCGATTAGACACTTGCTCCAGGGTATGTATTTACCAAGTATGATTCTCACATCTGTATGGTTTTACAGATGATGAGTGGGAGTAAGCTATTGGGAATTAGGTGATTGTCCTCATTATATCGGGATTCGTTGTAATCGGTGATATTTGAGGAAGTCACCTGGGTTATTTGCCGGACGGCAAGTATTTGGTTTTGAATATCCGCCGTTATGCACCAATTTCAAATCGATGTATCTGTACGTCTATTTTCATAGAGTGAGATATACCTTTTTGAAATTATGTCTATGACATTTACCTATATCAGCGGATGGTTAGGTAAGGAGAATTAAACAGCGGTGTAATTCTTCATAACCAAAGGTACAGTTTTCAACCTACAACACACAGAGAATGAGTTGTCAGACTCAAGGGACTTATACAGTGTATTGTATGTTGTCCAGTGTCCATTAGGACAGAGGGGTTGGTCCTCGCACTATATTCGGTTTACTTATGACTTCTCTAGTTTTTAGACAGGTGTTTCGTGGAAACACATGGTCTGAATGTTGAGAAGTTATAGGTATTTGAATAGAGTAGAGAACCAGGTGTAGCAAGTATCGGGATTCTTCAAAGTGATCGAAGATGTAGATACTTGTCAATGGTATTCAGTTGACAGTAATGATTAAGAGATCTTGCTTCTCTTTCAGATTACTCATAATTGGAAGTATTCCTAAGATGAGTAACGCTGATCGGCCTCCTTCCATTAAGTTGACATGCACTGGAGACAGCTGCATGATTTGAATCTGGTTCAATTAAATCAGTGCCTCTGTTTCTATATTGGATATAGAACAGTTCATATCTTAACGTTGTTAAGGTACGGGGAGTTGTCCGGTTTATGATTAAAACCAGACACTGGACAACTCAAGGCACGTTTCTGTAATGGCTGTTTGTGGGTTGACCCAGGCTATGACGAGGGTTGATTTTCTACCATCTGGATGAACAATAGCAATATTGTTCTAGACTCGCCACAGTTTTATTAAAAATTGATTTTTTCAGAAAACAGTAGCGGGAGTATGGTAGAACTGGAAGTGATTCCAGAACCACAAACGATTACTGAAGATTTGATAAGGAACCTAAAGATTCAATCTGGATTGACATTCCATTGGCCACTCCGCAGATAAGGTGGGTAACTTCAGGCACCCGAGAGGTACTACGGTAGCCTCAAGGAGGGTGACAGGGAAGTTCTTGTTTACCCACAATTACCATTGCTGTTGTTCCAGGCTGCGAGACCAGGCGGGAGGATGAGTATAGCGTCGTTCTAAACTAGTTTTAGAAGTGTACGTCTATATGACTCTGCCAGAGGGTTGTCGTAGTCAGTGGGAGCAGCGGAAGAATTGGTGGACAGGTTGCTTCTGTCTGTTTATAGACTAGAGCAGATGTAGCGGAGATAGATCATCTATTTCTGACGTGACAGTCATGGGTTTGACTTCATCAGAATAGGGGATGGATCTGTTGAGAAGGTAGTAGGGTGTGATATCCTGGTATTTGGATGATATACACAGAGTAGGAAAAGAAACTCCTACACTACGATCGGTCATACTTTGGTCGTCACACAGTAGTTTCTCCACATAGGAATTGGGTATTATATCAGACATACTGGTTACTAGATCTATGGTTTTAGATCTAGATTTGGGTGGTTTCCCAATCAGGGTACTTGACAGCATTCTAAGAGTATTTAGGATGGACGACTCCTGGCACGGTAGTGTACCTGCAGGTAATGGAGTCACCCTCTCCAAAGGTGTCTTACAGACTAAAGGGGAGAGGGACGGGCATGATTGGCAGATCACTTGCTCAGGCAATTGAGTCAATCGTGAGATGTCAAGTACCACACCAGATGTTGTTCTTGCACTAGATGCAATAAGTTGACATTAATCCAATCCTGGAGAAACGGTCGGAAGCAGTTTTAGAACATAAGTAGATGTTCTAGGGATATGATAACGACAGCCTTATTCAGGAGACAGTTATCATTCCAGGCTTCCAGGGTGACTTGGACGACAAGGAGGTTGTCAGAGTTATAGTTTTCCTTCTGATGAGGGGCAGTATTTTGGACAGGTGGTCCAAGGCAATACTGAGGGAGGCATGGCGCGCAGGATACTGATTAAGTTCAGTTGACGATACAGTCTAAGAAGTTTGGATTTGGAGTTCATTTATGAGCTATGTCCCATGAGACATCCAGACACATTTTAAGACAGGTATTGCTCATTTCGGGAGATGGTTTTCTCCGCGAACTTGAGATATAGAGAGACATAGAAAGAAACAACTAAGCGGATCCACTTACTGAGGCTATTCCTCGAACGCAATAGTTCCGCAAACGAGCTTTGTGAGACTGACTAGTAGAGGAGTTGGATGTTCGGTATCACACGGGCTGTAAGTATGCGACATCGCAATAATTAGCCTTGAGTGCAAGTGGGAGATTGTTGGAGATAGTGCCCTCAGAGTCAATTATTAGGTCACAGGTACGTGATTGTAATGATTGAGGGAGGACCTATCCCGGTAGGACAGTCTTACTCGAGATGATAGTATGCTATCTGGTTTACCTTTATCATCGTGTACTGTTTTAAGTGACCTGACACGTCGCTATTACACGTTGATAGAGCCCCTAGGATTCTTGCTTGACCACCAGCAGTATGAGGGCGATCATATAAGTGGGAGCTGGGGGTCTACAAGCATATCCTTAAAAGGTCCCTAGTCGTGGGAGTTTCGAGACCGGGCATCGATACTCCATTAGTAGACTAGTGTATACAGTCGAGACCCCGACGAGGGGCGGTGGCCGGTCTCACAAGCCACTGGTGTCAGTTGGATCACCTAAGATGTATACAGGTGCTCATTGGGTTATGAGTACACCGGACAGGACTCGCCGGGAACATGCTAGTTGGTCATATACCAGACGTCAGATGGCAGTTCCCTGGTGACATGTGTGCAGGTTAGTTCATCGACCTGGGGATCGTCATTTGTCTCGTGTGAGTTCCCACTGTACTTTGATTACTACCCTACCACGGCTCAAAGGAGTCGTGCAAACAGGTTTTAGTTGGGTACAGTCCCGAGCCACATGGAGGCAGTGAGCGTATCTTCAGGGGTTCGTCTCTCCCGGTATTGGGGGTGAGGTCGTGCTGTGTCTAGGAGAGTCATTACACAAAGTCCTTGGCCAAGGCAAGGAGATTTACTGGTAGGTATTCCAGTAGTATCTCAGGGTGTTCTGGGCTACACTCCGACACGACTTGTACCGCTTTTGGGGGTCTGACTTTTACCAACCCCCTAGGTCCGCCATGCGATACTCATAGACGAACGGACCGGACTGCACGGATATTGTCACTGACAGGCTCAGTTGGGTGTCGGGGTGTGCTTCCTCATCGACGTCCCATTTGGTCAGTACCTGGTAGCCCGTCACGTATTGGCTTATACCTCTAACGTGCTAGTGGTTAAATCCACAACCAAGGTGTTGACGAGTCTTTAGAGTCCCCCATATTCAGTTACTCAGCTTTCGGGCGAAACGCTGTAGAGGCCGTATGGAGATATGGCAGGGTCCGATCAGATACGTGCGGTATTGCACGGATCAGGATCGGACGGTTTGTACTAGTAGCCGTATAGGTATATGGCAGGGTTCGATCAGATACGTGCAGTATTGCACGGATCAGGATCGAACGGATATTACTAGCCGGCTTTGGTTTAAGTCGGTCCTAGTTTAGTACAGTGTAGATTTTGTCTCTTTGCATTTGTATCCGGACGGAATACAGATGCGGGTGTGTATGCACAGTATCGGGGTTTTCCTGTAATTTATTACGGGACCAGTTTTCTGGAGTTGCCAGTTTGCATTCCGTTCCGGCCGGTTTTCCTTTGTTCTTTCCCGGCCGGACTTTTCCGATGGAGGGGGTAATTTGCAGTTTTGCAAATTACATTTATGGAGGGGTTTTCTTGCATAAAGATTGATTATGATAGCTTTCATTTCTTTTGCTCCATGATGCATTAAATGATGATTAGAAAGGGTATGGGTTCAATAGTGTGCAAGCATGGTTGATGTTTGTTTGTGGTCACCCTCTTTCATCTCCTACACTCACCTCCCTTCTTACTTCATAATCTTTCCTCCACCATTTTCTAAGAGAGTGGTTTTTCATTAGAAAAGTGAGAAGAAGAAAAGAGAAGGAGAGAGCTTCATCTTTGAGAATGATTCATTTTGTGTATATCATTCTTCATCTTATTCCATTGCTAGAAAATTGAAAGCACCAATTTTCTATACACCATTCCTCCATCTATGGCAACCAACCCCAAAGTGAGACATACATTCTACACTACACATTCTACAGCGAATCTTAGGCACGTCGAGTAGCCGGCTTCGTGCCCGAGTTGCCTCGGCATTGAGGTGGGAGCCCGTAAACAAATTAGGCGATGTGGTGCACTTCCGGCGACGAGGAGGAGACAGGACTTTCCGCAGGAGATCGGGACCATGACGAGAAGACCGGAGGACTCGGATCGTCGGTATATCTCTATTCCCTATCTTGTAGTTAGCTAGGACTAGTTAATGGTTCGATCCGGGTTATAGTGCGCGGTGGTGCCGGTTTGCTAAGTCCGCAAAATTTAAGTTTATCACCGTTTCCGCATTCCGGCGTCGGATTGACGGCCGGGGCGCCGCCGTGCACTTACATTTTCTTCACAAGTTTCTTGACTTGGTGAAGTCGGAGCTTGATTTAGCGATGCCTCGACGTAGATCATCTTCGGCATGGACATCGATGACCTAGCCGATCCATTCTCCGATGAAGCCAAAGCTAGAGCCCGGGACTTGTTATGGACAGCGAGGAGACTTCATTGCGGAGCTATGGAGGTGGAGAACCGGATCTACAAAGGTTGTATTTCCGTATCTCTTAGTTAAGTGTTAACTAGTTTGCTTTTCGCTTAGACATCTAGCCAACGATCCGTAGTTTAGGGTTTCTCGGCACCGTATTTTTTGAAATTGGCATGGTTGATGCCATGTGAGACCTCATTAGGGTGCCTAGGAACCCTACAAATCTGATAATCCTATCGAATCTTTGATTCCCAATACAACCCCAGAATACTCAACTCTTGAGTCAATTTATAAATTCCCAGAAAACTCAGCATAATAAAATAGGAGTTACTGTGCAAACAGGGATTGATGATGTCATCAGAGGGCCGCGGAACCGCGGCAGAAGCTAGAGCTAGGCTTCTGCCGCGGTTCCGCCGCAGCTTTGTGGTATCAATGGTCAAATTTTGCACCATAATTCTTATAATTCCCTGCTGAATTTTTTAAGCATTTTTAATCTGGAAAAAACCCAGTTTTTAGAAAATGTCCAGAGAGCATTTTGGTTTTTAGGGTTTCGGTTCGATCGGGTTTCAAACGTCGTCTTCTAATCGCCTAAGGCTCTAGCTAGGCTCTGATACCACTGTAGGGTTCCTAGGCACGCTAATGAAGTCTTGCACGTGTAATCTGCTTTTTGTTACAAGCTAGTACGAATTGCGGATTCCTAGTATATCCAATGTGTTCATCTGTGATCTGAAATGGCTATCATTGCAATATATCTATATATGTTATTATTTAGGCGTTGCTTATGTTTTACAGCCGCGCTAGCCCAGCCCCCGCTCTGTCGTTAGTTAAGTAACCTAACGGGTAATGACGGGGCCCCGTGGCGAATGCGAATGGCATAAGCGTACGTCATATTTTGGTTGTTTTCTGCAATGGTAGGATTAAATGATGGGACGCATTAAAAGAACTAATGCAAGAAAAATATGCATTAAAAGAACTAATGCAAGAAAATAAACCAAGTAAAAGTCGTTGGAACACTTTCGAAAAACCACTCGGTTCTTTTCAAAACAAGTTTTAAATGCGGAGCTTGAGCCACTCCTTTTAAAATCTATCTCGTTCCATCGATTATATCAAGTTCACTACGTTCACGGTTTCGCCAAAACCATTCGTAGCCCTCCGTCGTTTCACATGAATAGTCAATAGTATTCAAGCTATGTTTGTTGGCCAAAGTCAAGGCATAGTGATTGGTAGCTATTGGGTATTCATGTGCAGCATAGATAGATGCGTTGGTTTGGAATAGTCGTACTGCCTTGTTGGCCAAAGTCAAGAGTAGGTACGGGTGGATTCAAATTAACCTGGAGAACGACGGGTAGAACTTGACATGTGACTTATGATTTATTGGCCAAAGGCAAGTGTTGGAGTTAGTGCCCTCAGAGTCAATTATTGGATCACAGGCACGTGATTGCAATGATTGAGGGAGGACCTATCCCGGTAGGACAGTCTTACACGAGATGATAGTATGCTATCTGGTTTATCTTTATCATCGTGTACTGCTTTAGGTGACCTGACATGTCGCTATTACACGTTGATAGAGCCCCTAGGATTCTTGCTTGACGACCAGCAGTATGATGGCGATCATATACGTGGGAGCTGGTAGTCTATAAGCACATCCTTAAAAGGTCCCTAGTCGTGGGAGTTTCGAGACTGGGCATCGATACTCCATTAGTAGGCTAGTGTATACAGTCGAGACCCCGACGAGGGGCGGTGGCCGGTCTCACAAGCCACTGGTGTCAGTTGGTTCACCTAAGATGTATACAGGTGCTCATTGGGTTATGAGTACACCGGACAGGACTCACCGGGAACCTGCTAGTTGGTCTTATACCAGACGTCAGATAGCAGTTCCCAGCTGACATGTGTACAGGTTAGTTCATCCACCTGAGATCGTCATTTGTCTCGTGTGAGTTCCCACTGTGCTTTGATTACTACCCTACCACGGCTCAAAGGAGTCGTGCAAACAGGTTTTAGTTGGGTACAGTCCCGAGCCACATGGAGGCAGTGAGCGGATCTGCAGGGGTTCGTCTCTCCCGGTATTGGGGGTGAGGTCGCGCTGTATCTAGGAGAGCTATTACGCAAAGCCCTCGGCCGAGGCAGGAGATTTACTGGTTGGTATTCCAGTAGTATCTCAGGGCGTTCTGGGCTACGCTCCGACACGACTTGTACCGCTTTTGGGGGTCTGACTTTCACCAACCCCCTAGGCCCGCCATGCGATACTCATAGACGAACGGACCGGACTGTACGGATATTGTCACTGACAGGCTCAGTTGGGTGTCGGGGTGAGCTTTCTCATCGACGTCCCTTTTGGTCAATAGCTGGTGGCCCGTCACGTATTGGCTTATACCTCTGACGTGCTAGTGGTTAAATCCACAGCCATAGTATTGACGAGTCTTTAGAGTCCACCACACTTTCAGTTACTCAGCTTTCGGGCGAAACGCTGTAAAGGCCATATGGAGATATGGCAGGGTCCGATCAGATACATGCGGTATTGCACGGATCAGGATCGGACGGTTTGTACTAGTAGCCGTATAGGTATATGGCAGGGTTCGATCAGATACGTGCGGTATTGCACGGATCAGGATCGAACGGATTTTACTAGCCGGCTTTGGCTTAAGCCGGTCCTAGTCTAGTATAGTGTAGATTTTGTCTCATTGCATTTGTATCCGGACGGAATACAGATGCGGGTGTGTATGCACAGTATAGGGGTTTTCCTGTAATTTATTACGGGACCAGTTTTCTGGAGTTGCCAGTTTGCATTCCGTTCCGGCCGGTTTTCCTTTGTTCTTTCCCGGCCGGACTTTTCCGATGGAGGGGGTTATTTGCAGTTTTGCAAATAACACTTTGTGGAGGGTTTTTATTGCATATTGTATTGATTATGATGGCTTTCATATCTTGCACCATAACTTGCTTTATGTTGATTAGAAAGGGTATGGGTTTAAAGTGGAAAGCATGGTTGCATGTTTTCTTGTCTCTTGATGTGGTTACCTCCACCATTCTCCTACACTCACCTTCCTTCTAATGTTATGCTTCATATTCAATCCTCCACCCTTTTTCTAAGATGATAAGTCTTTCATTAGAAAAGAAGAAGAAGAAAAAGAAAGAGAGGAAGAAGAAGAGAGAGCTTCATTCTTGAGAGTTTCTTTCTTGATCTCTTTTTCATGCTAGAAAAATGCAAGCACCATTTTTCTAATCCTCATTTCCTCCATCATCTTCAAATGGCAACAGAACCCAAGTGAGACTATCTACTACACATTCTACAGCAAATCTTGGGCATGTCGAGTTGCCGGCTTCATGCCCGAGTTGCCTCGGTATTGAGGCGGGAGCCCGTAAAAGACGAAGGCGATGTGGTGCCCTTTCCAGCGAGGAGGCGACGATATGGAGACTACACTTTCCGCGGGAGATTGGGACGATGACGAGAAGACCGGAGGACTCGGATCACTCGGTATACTTCTCACCCTAACTCTTGATTGCTAGCGTAGGTTAATGGTCAACGATCCGGGTTTTTCTTTGTCCGCGGTAGCGCCGGTTTCCGAGTAAGAAAAAATTTTGATTCCGCAATTTGGCCTCGAGTAAGACGGCCGGGGCGCTGCCGTGGCGCAACATGGTATCAGAGCCACGCCATTAACCTTACCTAGCTTCGTTTGATGTGTTTGCGTTTCCGATCGACCGAAATTTCCAAAAGCCGTATTTTTATTGCACATCAGTTTCTGTCGAAATTTTTTGGAGTCTAAAAATTTTTCAGGTGGTCTCAGAATGATGTGCAGGGAGTTATAAGAACACTGACAAAATTTGGTGAGACGATCGATCCGTACGGCCGCGGAAGTGCGGCCAAAACACCCTTTTGGCCGCTCTTCCACCGCAGAAGTGTGGGGTCGTGTTATCATTTTTTTCCAGTGGGCTTATGGGCTTAAAATAGGGGTTTTGGAATATTAAAATTGGGCCCAGGTTTTCTGTGAGTGCTACAGTTTCTTTTGGGGCCCGCTTGTTAATTATTTGATCGATCGGATATTTTAAACACATTATTTCACAGTATTTACATTATATCTGCGACCGTGAATGTCACTCGATCGGTAAATCTGGTCTAACTGCTATAGTCCGGTTAGACGGATTTGCGAACGTGACTTTCACGTTGATGTTCTATGTTTATGCTGTGATGTTGCGGATCGGTCGTGGGGGATAGCCTGGATGCAATGCTAGTACAGTTTTGTTGTATTATGTACATTTGATATTGTGGGGCGAGCGTCCGACATGTGGACTGCCGTCACTGCCTGTTTGTATTATTCTTTTGGGGCACGACCTGGTTGCGGTCGATGTACCCGGTGTATGTATATTTTACTTTCTGTACTAGGGTTGCCCCGCGGTGGGGTGCACGGATAGCCGGGTTCTGGAGGGCAACGGGCCCGCATCTCAGGGCATTAAGACGGAGGGGGCTTCAGTCCAGGATTGGCGGGCTATTCGCCGCACTCGTAGGGGGTACAGGTTGACCCAGGAGGGGTGCCCAAGTTACCGGATTCCGTGAAGTGCTGGGTGGTCCATTCACGGTACTGAAGGGGGCTGCCTCGCTTCAGGTTTTGGCGGGTGACTTGCCGCGCCCGTAGGGGTCTAGGATTTCATTGCACAGGCTATCCACACGACCAGGGGAACGTCGGGTTTCAGCAGCGGCTCTGTGAAACCCGGGGCTTCCAGATATCTGTATTGTTCTGTGATGCTGTACATTTCTGTGATGTTGCATTTTATTCACGCCTTGAGCGAAATACTATATATTAGTATATATATTAGTAGATGTTGTATATGTTTTACATCCGCGCTAGTCCAGTCCCCGCTCTGCCGTTAGTTAGCTAACCTAACGGGTGATGACGGGACCCAGTGGCGAATGCGGATGGCATATACGTACGTCAGTATATTTTCGTTCTTTGTGGTGTGATCAATTGATGGGACTGCGTTGATTCGGATCAATGCAAGATAAACAAACCTATTCTGATGTTGTTGGAACAATTTTTCAAAAAAGCTGTTATTGCAAGGACGCTCACTTTTGTTTTGCATCGTGGTATTCATTTGGAATATCCTGCTCCTCAGTCGACGAGGCAAGGGCCGAGATCCCTTCACCGGGAGTGACCCCTTGGACAGAATTTTGCGTCAGGGCATTAACTTCACTATAGCCGATTGCTTTTGCTTTGCATCGTGGTATTCAGTTGGAATATCCTGCACCTCATTCTACGGGGAAAGAGCCGAGATCCCTTCACCGGGAGTGACCTCTTTAGTAAAGGTTTTCGTCACTATATTTTCTAAAAAGTTATCCAGTTCCTTCAACGATATCAAGTTCATTACGTTAAAGGTTTTTTGCCAAAAACCAGTCGTAGCCCTCCGTCATTTCAGATTAGCATTACTTAGTATTCGTGCTGCGTTTGTCGTGCATTGCCGTAGCGTAGTGTTCGGTAGCTATGTAATGTTTTTCTGTCACATGGATAAGTGGATTGGTTAGGACAGTCGTACGGACTTGTTGGCATTGTCAAGGACTCGTACGGGTGGGTTTAATGCAATCAAGATAATGACGGGTAGAACTTGACTAGGACTCTTTGATTTGTTGGCATTGTCAAGGTCACTTGGGTCCTAGGGGTAAAAACAAACATCGGGAGTTTCAAAAGAACTGAAACTTGCCAAGCATGCGCATACCTTCTGGAGTGTGGTGACTTGAGTGGATTCCGTCAAGTTATCATGCGATGATAGTTGGATCCCGATTCCCACTGATGAGTTGGTTTACTCCTCGGGTGATCCCGACTAATTCTTCTTTCAGGTTTGGAGGAGAATTTAAGGTACAGTGGGAGGTTTCCAGATTAGATAAATTGGTAACCATTCTGATCTAGGTTAGAGTGCACGCTGAGTGTTTCTTTTCTCTCTCTCTGGCAGCGACCATTGACCCGACCCTGGACTATGACTCAGTGACCAAGTTCACCGAACCTTCTTTACACTGGCTTTTGGATTGTCAGAGTTGCAGACCTCATTGCCACTCCTGCTTTTACCCTTTTCTCCAGGACACCCCGTATTACTACGAACGTCCACTTCCATTGGACAAAACCATCGTATGGTTAGATACGAACTCGAAGGACTTCGAGGATGGTTTCTGGTTTTGGAGAAAACGGATAGGATTATTCAGTTGTCTTTTCTTTTCACCTTCTCTCAGGTTGCGAGTACTCCTTGGTTTAGGAGTAGTACACCTGTTACGCAAATTGGATAGTCTTCTTCCAAACCATAGGCTGGTGCCGACCGGTAGGGAATGAAGAAAACCAGTTAGCCTAAACGGTGTACAGAAGGTTTTAAGTTAAGACAAAGCAAGGGATTAGTAAGAGGGCAAAGTAAGTTGCGACTGCTATTCACGACCAAACCAAGTATTTCTCCGCCAATCCTAAATCACCTTTGTATTTCTCCAGGACACTCCGTATCACTACGAAGATCCCATTTTATTGGATAATCCATCGTATGGTTATATACGAACTCGAAAGGAACTTGTTCCAGTTCGGGGATGGATTCGGGTTCAGGAGAAATAGGAATAAAGTACATTCAGGTGTCTTTTATCTTCACCTTCTCTCGCATTGCGAGTGTTCCTAGGATTAGGACAGTACACCCTTTATGCCTTTTGGATAGTCTTCTTCCAAACCATAGGCTGGTGCCGAACGGTAGGGAAGGAAGAAAACCATTTGGCCTAAAGGGGTGTACAGAAGGTAATGACTAAAGACACAGAAAGGGATTTAGAAAGATGGCAAAGAATTATACGGTTACAGTTGTGAATCTGGATAATGGAAGAGGCATTACTAGGAATACCAGCATACCCCATCGAAACATTTCAATGTTTCAGTTTCACTGTGTACTGCTAAAAGAAAACTGATTTCCCGATTAGACACTTACTCCAGGGTATGTATTTACCAGGTTGGATTCTCACATTTGTATGGTTTTACAGATGATGAGTGGGAGTAAGTTATTGGGAATTGGACGATCATCCTTATTATATCAGGATTCGTTGTAATCGGTGATATTTAAGGAAGTCACCTGGGTTGTTTGCCGGACGGCAATTATTTGGTTTTGAATATCCGCGGTTATGCACCAATTTCAAATTGATATATCTGTACGTCTATTTTCATAGAGTGAGATATACCTTTTGATATTATGTCGATGACATTTACCTATATCAGTGGATGGTTAGGTAAGGAGCATTAAACAGCGGTGTAATTCTTCTTAACCATAAGTACAGTTTTCAACCTGCGACGCACAGTGAAAGAGTTGTTAGACTCAGCGGACTTATACAGAGTATTGTATGTTGTCCAGTGTCCATCAGGACAGAGGGGTTGGTCCTCGTACTATATTCGGTTTACTTATGACTTCTCTAGATTTTAGACAGCTGTTTCGTGGAAACACAGGGTCTAAGTTTTGAGGAGTTATAGGTATTTGAATAGAGTACAGAACCAGGTGTAGCAAGTATCGGGATTCTTCAAAGTGATCGAAGATGTAGATATTTGTGTATGGTAATCAGTTGATAGTAATGATGAAGACAGATTGCTTCTCTTTCAGGATACTCATAATTGGAAGCATTCCTAAGTTGAGTAACGCTGATCGGCCTCTCTCCATTTAGTTGACATGCACTGGAGACAGCTGCATGATTTGAATCTGGTTCAATTGAATCAGTGCCTCTGTTTCTATATTGGATATAGAACAGTTCATATCTTAACGATGTTAAGGTACGGGGAGTTGTCCGGCTTATGCTTAAAACCAGACTCCGGATAACTCAAGGCACGTTTCTGTAATGGCTGTTTGTGGGTTGACCCAGGCTATGACGAGGGTTGACTTTCTACCATCTGGCAGATCAATAGAAATATTGTTCTAGACTCGCCACAGTTTTATTAAAAATGTATTTTTTCAAAAACAGCAGTGGGAGTATGGTAGAACAGGAAGTGATTCCAGAACCGCAAACGATTACTGAAGATTTAATAAGGAACCTAAAGATTCAATCTGATTTGACATTCCATTGGCCACTCCGCAGATAAGGTGGGTAACTTCAGGCACCCGAGAGGTACTCCGGTAGCCTCAAGGACGGTGACAGGGAAGTTCTTGTTTACCCACACTAGCATTGTTGTTGTTCCAGGCTGCGAGACCAGGCAGGAGGATGAGTATAGCGTCGTTCTAAACTAGCTTTGGAAGCGCACGTCTATATGACTCTGGCAGAGGGTTGTCGTAGTCAGTGGGAGCAGCGGAAGCATTGGTGGACTTCATGCTTATGTCTATTTATAGACTAAAGCAGATATAGCGGAGTTAGATCATCTGTTTCTGATGTGACAGTCATGGGTTTGACGTCATCAGAATAGGGGATGGATCTGTTGAGAAGGTAGTAGGAAGTGATATTCCTATACTACGATCGGTTATACTTTGGTCGTCACACAGTGTTTTCTCCACATGGGACTTGGACATTATATCAGACATACTGGTTACTAGATCTATGGTTTTAGATCTAGATTTGGGTGGTTTCCCAATCAGGGTACCTTGACAGCATTCTATGAGTATTTAGAATGGACGACTCCTGGCACGGTTGTATACCTGCAGGTAATGGAGTCACCCTCTCTAAAGGTGTCTTACAGACTAAAGGGGAGAGGGATACGCATGATTGACAGATCACTTGCTTAGGCAATTGAGTCAATCATGAGATGTCAAGTACCACACCAGATGTTGTTCTTGCACTAGATGCAATAAGTTGATATTGATCCAATCCTGGAGGAACAGTCGGAAGCAGTTTTAGAGCATAAGTGAATGTTCTAGGGATATGATAACGGCTGCCTCCTTTAGGAGACGGTTATCACTCCAGGCTTCCAAGGTGACATGGACGACAAGGAGGTCGTCAGAGTTATAGTTCTCCCTCTGACGAGGGACAGTATTTTGGACAGGTGGTCCAAGGCAATACTGAGGGAGGCATGGCGCAGGATACTGATTAGTTTCAGTTGTTGATACAGTCTAAGAAGTTTGGATTTGGAGTTCATTTATGAGCTAGGTCCCATCAGACATCCAGACATATTCTAAGACAGGTATTGCTCATTTCGGGAGATGGTTTTCTCCGCGAACATGAGATATAGAGAGACATAGAAAGGAACATCCCTGCGGATCCACTCACTGAGGCTATTCCTCGAACGCAATAGTTTCGCAAACGGGTTTTGTGAGACTGACTAGTAGAGGAGTTGGGTGTTCGGTATCACACGGGCTGTGAGTATGCGACATCGCAATAATTAGCCTTGAGTGCAAGTGGGAGATTGTTGGAGTTAGTGCCCTCAGGGTCAATTATTGGATCACAGGCACGTGATTGCAATGATTGAGGGAGGACCTATCCCGGTAGGACAGTCTTACTCGAGATGATAGTATGCTATCTGGTTTATCTTTATCATCGTGTACTGCTTTAGGTGACCTGACATGTCGCTATTACACGTTGATAGAGCCCCTAGGATTCTTGCTTGACGACCAGCAGTATGATGGCGATCATATACGTGGGAGCTGGTAGTCTATAAGCACATCCTTAAAAGGTCCCTAGTCGTGGGAGTTTCGAGACTGGGCATCGATACTCCATTAGTAGGCTAGTGTATACAGTCGAGACCCCGACGAGGGGCGGTGGCTGGTCTCACAAGCCACTGGTGTCAGTTGGTTCACCTAAGATGTATACAGGTGCTCATTGGGTTATGAGTACACCGGACAGGACTCGCCGGGAACCTGCTAGTTGGTCTTATACCAGACGTCAGATAGCAGTTCCCAGCTGACATGTGTACAGGTTAGTTCATCCACCTGAGATCGTCATTTGTCTCGTGTGAGTTCCCACTGTGCTTTGATTACTACCCTACCACGGCTCAAAGGAGTCGTGCAAACAGGTTTTAGTTGGGTACAGTCCCGAGCCACATGGAGGCAGTGAGCGGATCTGCAGGGGTTCGTCTCTCCCGGTATTGGGGATGGGTCGCGCTGTGTCTAGGAGAGCCATTACGCAAAGCCCTCGGCCGAGGCAGGAGATTTACTGGTAGGTATTCCAGTAGTATCTCAGGGCGTTCTGGGCTACGCTCCGACACGACTTGTACCGCTTTTGGGGGTCTGACTTTCACCAACCCCCTAGGCCCGCCATGCGATACTCATAGACGAACGGACCGGACTGTACGGATATTGTCACTGACAGGCTCAGTTGGGTGTCGGGGTGAGCTTTCTCATCGACGTCCCTTTTGGTCAATAGCTGGTGGCCCGTCACGTATTGGCTTATACCTCTGACGTGCTAGTGGTTAAATCCACAGCCATAGTATTGGCGAGTCTTTAGAGTCCACCACACTTTCAGTTACTCAGCTTTCGGGCGAAACGCTGTAGAGGCCGTATGGAGATATGGCAGGGTCCGATCAGATACATGCGGTATTGCACGGATCAGGATCGGACGGTTTGTACTAGTAGCCGTATAGGTATATGGCAGGGTTCGATCAGATACGTGCGGTATTGCACGGATCAGGATCGAACGGATTTTACTAGCCGGCTTTGGCTTAAGCCGGTCCTAGTCTAGTACAGTGTAGATTTTGTCTCATTGCATTTGTATCCGGACGGAATACAGATGCGGGTGTGTATGCACAGTATAGGGGTTTTCCTGTAATTTATTACGGGACCAGTTTTCTGGAGTTGCCAGTTTGCATTCCGTTCCAGCCGGTTTTCCTTTGTTCTTTCCCGGCCGGACTTTTCCGATGGAGGGGGTTATTTGCAGTTTTGCAAATAACACTTTGTGGAGGGTTTTTATTGCATATTGTATTGATTATGATGGCTTTCATATCTTGCACCATAACTTGCATTATGTTGATTAGAAAGGGTATGGGTTTAAAGTGGAAAGCATGGTTGCATGTTTTCTTGTCTCTTGATGTGGTTACCTCCACCATTCTCCTACACTCACCTTCCTTCTAATGTTATGCTTCATATTCAATCCTCCACCCTTTTTCTAAGATGATAAGTCTTTCATTAGAAAAGAAGAAGAAGAAAAAGAAAGAGAGGAAGAAGAAGAGAGAGCTTCATTCTTGAGAGTTTCTTTCTTGATCTCTTTTTCATGCTAGAAAAATGCAAGCACCATTTTTCTAATCCTCATTTCCTCCATCATCTTCAAATGGCAACAAAACCTAAGTGAGACTATCTACTACACATTCTACAGCAAATCTTGGGCATGTCGAGTTGCCGGCTTCATGCCCGAGTTGCCTCGGTATTGAGGCGGGAGCCCGTAAAAGACGAAGGCGATGTGGTGCCCTTTCCGGCGAGGAGGCGACGATATGGAGACTACACTTTCCGCGGGAGATTGGGACGATGACGAGAAGACCGGAGGACTCGGATCACTCGGTATACTTCTCACCCTATCTCTTGATTGCTAGCGTAGGTTAATGGTCAACGATCCGGGTTTTTCTTTGTCCGCGGTAGCGCCGGTTTCCGAGTAAGAAAAAATTTTGATTCCGCAATTTGGCCTCGAGTAAGACGGCCGGGGCGCTGCCGTGGCGCAACAGCAAGGTCATAAGAGCATGGGGCAAAAAATCCACATCGGGAGTTTCATAAGTACTGAAACTTGCTAGCGCTGCATACCATTTGGAGTGTGATAATTCTGGTAGGATTCCTTCAGTTTTATCACGCGATGATATTTGGATCCCGATCCTGCTGTGAGTATATGCTATTCCTCGGGAAATTTCTCACTTAACGATCAATGCTATAAACCAAGTAGGTGTCTAGAAAGGTGTTAGCGGGGCTACGCCCCCAGGGAAAAGAGGTTATTTAATTAAGGAACTTCGCGATAGCGTTGGAAAACCTCCCTCAAAGTACCGACACTAGCCTGGCTGAACGGTTAAGCAAGTATTGTATTGTGAGATTAATTCTGACTAATTCTTCCTTTTTGGTTTGAGGAGGGATTCGATAAACAGTGGGAGCCATCCTGTTTAGACAAACTAAAAACCATTCTAAACTTGCAAGAGCATCGTGCTGAGTGTTTCTTCTCTCTCTCCTAATTGCAGCGACCAATCGACTTGACTGGACTTAAGTTACTCCTAGATAAAAACATACTGACAGGGCCAAACTACAAAGATTGGCTCAGGAATGTCAAAATGGCAATCACTTACGACAAGCTGGGGTATCTTCTTACCACCAAAGCTCCCCCTGTCCCAGGTCCCAAAACCAGCGTCGCGGATAAGCAAATCCGTAAGACCTGGGAAATCGATTGCGCGAAGGCCAAGTGCCTCGTGCTTGCCTATATGGACAACGAACATCTGAGGAGGCACAAGAATATGGACCTCGAATCCATATTTCTCCATACAAAAGAACTGTATGGAGAGCAGTCTTGTATCGCAAGATACGAAGTGTCGAAGAAGTTATTTTCGGCAAGGTTGGCCGTCAGATCATCGGTAGCGGAACACGTGCTTATGATGATTGGCTACATAGAAGAGCTCGCGGACCTTGGGACCGCGTTGGAGAATGAGCTCTATACGGACTTGATTCTCCAGTCCCTTCCTTCCACTTACGCCCAGTTTATCCTGAACTTCAACTTACAAGATAAGAAAGTTGAACTTTCAGAACTCCTCAACATGCTGAGGAGCGCAGAGGGCACCCTACAGAAAGGTAGGGAAACATCCACTTTATTTGTAGGAGGATCTTCCTCTTCTAAGTCCAAGGCGAAAGCCAAGGGAAAGAAGAAGAAAGCCCCCCGCAAAACCAAGGGGCGGTGTTAGTAAAGTGGATACGAAGGGAAAGGCAAAAGCAACAAAGAAAGTGGGAAAGCTTGTGGATAAGGAAGAATGCTTCTATTGTCATAAGAAGGGACACTGGAAAAATGATTGCAGGGCTTGGAAGGCCAGAACACAGGATCTGAAGCAGGTTGCGGCTTCAGCTTCAGGTGTGTATGTTATTGAAAACTGTCTTTCAATAAACTCTACTTCCTGGGCATTGGATACCGGATCAGGATCTCATATCTGTAATTCTTTGCAGGCGTTGAGAAACCGTAGGGTTTTGACGGCAGGTGACATGACCCTCAAAGTTGCAAACGGAGCTAGCATGGATGCTAAAGCCGTGGGGGACTATCACCTGGGAATGTCAGATGGACATGTTTTGGTTTTGCGTAATTGCTTTTTTGTACCCAACGCAGCTTGTAATATCATTTCTGTATCTTTGGTTTCTAAAGAAGGTTATGAATTTGCGTTTGTAAGCAATGTTGTAAACATTCACCTTAATCAAGTTCTGATTGGGTCAGGTACATTGAGCAATGGTATATACGTATTAAACCAACCACAGATTTTCAATGTCTAGAATACACACAAAAGAAAGTCTTCAGAAATAAATCAGACTTTCTTATGGCATTGTAGACTGGGTCACATCAATGAAAGAAGGTTGACGAAGTTACATACAGAAGGATATTTGAATCCGTTCGAATATCAATCGTATGCCACTTGTCAATCCTGTCTCAAAGGAAAGATGACAAAGACTCCGTTCACTGAACACGGAGTAAGAGCGAGCGAGCTCTTGGGACTCGTACACAGCGACGTGTGCGGTCCAATGTCTACACATGCGCGAAGCGGTTACTCTTACTTCATTACTTTCACGGATGACTTTTCAAGGTACGGTTATGTCTTCTTAATGAAACATAAGTCAGAAGCCTTTGGAAAATTCCAGGAATATAAGAATGTAGTAGAAAAACAAACCGGTAAAAGTATCAATATTCTAAGATCGGATCGAGACGGAGAATACTTGAGTGCCGAGTTCCTGGTATATTTAAAAGAGAACGGAATTCTCTCTCAGCTTACTCCTCCATACACTCCGCAACATAACGGTGTATCAGAGAGACGGAACCGAACCTTATTGGATATGGTACGGTCCAAGATGAGTAACGCTGAGTTACCGCAATCATTCTGGGGATATGCACTAGAATCAGCTGCATACCTTTTGAGCCGAGTTCCAACTAAGACTGTGCCTACTACACCATATGAGATATGGTGTGGGTGTAGGGTTCCTAGGCACTCTAATGAGGTCTAACAAGGCATCAACCATACCAATTTCAAATTTTACAAGTGCCGAGAAACCCTAATACGGATTCGTTGACTAGAGTTTAGGCGAAAAGTAAAACTAGTTCACGACTTAACTAAAAGTATGAAGCTACAACCTTTGTAGATCCGGTTCTCCACTTCCTTAGGTCCACGTAGACGTCCTCTCGCTGTCCATGTCGGATCTCGGACTCTAGCATCGGCTTCATCAGAGAAATGAGCGGACTAGTCGTCGACTACGATGCCGATGATGATCTACGTCGAGGTTACACAAGATCAAGATCCAACTTCACCAAGTCGTGAAACTTGTGAATAAAACACCCTATACTACTTGGCAAGAGGTAGAGGGTGAAGAAATAGGAGGTGGGTTCACTTTAGAATTGGATTTCTCACTCTTTTACTCAAGATGCCATTAATGGTGGCAAGCTTTTTCTTGATGAAGAAGAAGAAGATCAAGATGATAGAATATGATAAGTCTTTTTAAAATAGAAAAGAAATGAATACTTATCATATCCTAACCTAGGTTAGGTGCAGAGAATAGACCATGGTTAGTGGGAATGGTTAGGGTTAAGCATGAGACAAATATGGTGGACTTGTTCAAAGCTTCATGAAGCTTCAACAAGCATCCAAAGAAAGCCACCATATTCTCCTTTAACTTTTTTTTTTAAAAATAAATAAATAAATAAATAAGTAAGAAAAAGAAAACCCTAACCATTACACAACCATGGTTTAATCTTTACACAACCTCAAGTTAGCTTGTATCATCAAACATGATACAAACAAGTGCACACTAAAATATATCACATATACAATGTGCACATCAAGTGAGAAAATCCTTTTAAAGTGAACCAATACTATTTAATGCAAAGTAATATATCAAATATATATAATTATACATTAAATCATTAAATCAACACTTGATTCAATGATCCGGTCATGTCGCACATAACCGACTAGTATCCAATGTATCGACTTATCGAATCAATCTTCGATTCGATAACTAGGTTATATCGCATACAACCAATCAAAATATTAATAGCGAGAATGAAATACGGTATCACATACACGCATCATTCTCGGTCCCGCACATATCTCATATGCGCTCCTATTTCGTTTCGCATGAGCCAGGAAACCTCTGTGTAGGACTCTAAAGACTCGTCAATACGCCGGCAGCAGATGATGATCATATATGGCACCCACAAGCCGCAAGCGGTCTGCTAAACGTAACGGCCACCCGGGTATTGAGCGATCAGAAGACCGACGAGCAAGCCCGCTCACACTCCTATGAATCCAATCAGTAACACTTACCGTACAGTCCGGTCTGTTCGTCTGATATGTCGCATATCAAGTCTAGGGGTGGTAAACGTCAGGCCCCAATAACCGATAAGTCGTGCCGATGTGAGGCTCATAACGGGTCAAGAAACTACTGGTAACACTTACCAGCGAATCTATGATCAGCCCAGGCCAGGGACTTCCCTGTTACGGCCAATCGAGCACAACGCAACATCAACCCCCAATACCGGGAGAGACGAAATCCCTCCTATCGCCCATTGCCTCCATGTGACTCGGGACTGTGCCCAAAAACCAGCGTTTTGCACGCCCTCATGGACGTGGTAAGGTGGAGATCAAAGCACAGTGGGAATCACACAAGACTCTATGACGATCTCGGGTCTACAGACTAACCTGCACAAGTGTCACCTGAGAACTGCCATCTAACGTGAGGTATAATACCATCTGGGAGTTCACGGCGAGTCCGTCTAGTGTACCCAGTCTCCACTGAGCACCCGTATACCATCTCTGATGTCAAACACCAATGGATATGGGATCATCCATCGCCCATCTCATGGGTCGAGAAGCGTATACGCTAGTCTACACTGGTATATCGATGCCCCGTCTCGATACACCCACGACTAGGGACCTTGGAGGATGTACCTATAGACTACCATGTCCCCACTAGTATGATCTGCATCATAGTCCAAGTAGTCAAGTACAGATCCTAATGGCTTTACCAACAGGTAACTATAAGACAGTTTGAAGAGACAAGTGTACATGTTAAGATAAAGGACAACCAGATAGCATACTATCATATCGAGCAAGAAAGTCATCTCTATATATGTCCAAGCATCCAATATAATATACATCATCTGTACAATACTGGCCTCTAGGGTATACATACAACTAACAATCTCCCACTTGCACTAGGGCCAGCTGCTGTAGTATCGCATACCGAGCATCCCGAAGAGTCTCTCAAACTGTATCTGGGGAATGGTCTTCGTGAGTGGATCCGTCGTGTTGTTCTTCGTGTCAACCCTCCTGACCTCGATCTCCCGGCGATCAACTATCTCCCGGATCAGGTGATACCGCCTCAGAATATGCCTGGATCGCTGATGGGACCTAGGTTCCTTGGCCAAAGCCACCGCTCCTTTGTTATCACAATACAAAGGTATTGGATGCTCAATGGATGGAACCACTCCAAGTTCAGTAATGAACTTCTTGATCCAGACAGCCTCTTTAGCAGCATCGTTGGCAGCGATGTATTCATCCTCCATTGTCGAGTCTGCCACGGTTTCCTGCTTGGAACTCTTCCAGCTTACCGCCCCTCCGTAAAGGGTAAAGACAAATCCCGACTGCGACTTAGAGTCGTCCTTATCACTTTGGAAGCTCGAATCGGTAAAGGACTCCACTTGGAGTTCTCCGTTACCATACACCAAGAGCATCTCTTTAGTACTTCGTAAGTACTTGAGAATGCTCTTCACAGCTGTCCAGTGACTCTCTCCAGGATCAGCTTGATACCTGCTCACTACACTTAGTGAGTATGCTACATCGGGTCTGGTACATAGCATCGCATACATGATAGAGCCTACAGCCGAAGCATAGGGTATCCCTTGCATGCGAGCTCTCTCCAAATCAGTCTTGGGAGACATCTCTTTGGAGAGAGTGACTCCAGAGATCGTGGGCAAGTTCCCACGCTTGGATTCTTCCATACTAAACCTCTTTAGTATGGTGTCAAGGTACCTGTATTGGGACAATCCCATTATCCGTTTGGATCTATCTCTATAGATCCTAATTCCCAATATGCAGAAGGCATCACCAAGATCTTTCATTGAGAATCTTTGTGATAAGAAGAGCTTGACCGATTGCAGCATAGGAATATCATTTCCTATCAAGAGTATGTCGTCCACGTTCAATACGAGGAAGACAACCTTACTCTCTGCCACCTTCTTGTAAATACAAGGTTCATCTGGGTTTTTGACGAAATCAAATTCTTTGATAACGACGTCAAAGCAGATGTACCAACTCCGCGATGCTTGCTTTAATCCATAAATGGATTTAAGCAGCTTGCACACCTTCCCGCTGCTCCCACTGTCTACGAAGCCCTCTGGCTGAGTCATGTACACGCACTCTTCTAAATCACCGTTTATAAAGGCGGTCTTAACATCCATTTGCCAGATTTCGTAGTCATAATATGCAGCGATGGCAAGCATGATCCGGATGGATTTAAGCATAGCCACTGGAGAAAAGGTTTCGTCATAGTCTACACCTGGTCTTTGACGAAAACCCTTTGCAACAAGTCTAGCTTTGAAAGTCTCCACTTTCCCATCTACACCAAGTTTTTTCGTGAAGATCCACTTGCTCCCAATGGGTTTTAACCTTTCAGGAGCAACTTCCAAAGTCCATACTTTGTTGGTGTACATGGATTCCATCTCGGACCGCATAGCATCCAGCCATTTCACTGAGTCCCTACTCGTGATTGCCTGCTCGAAGCTAGGTGGGTCATCATCCTCCATGATGCAATCCTCGCTCCCACCATCTATGAGAAAACCGTAGTATCTCTTAGGTTGGCGAGAAACCCTACTAGATCGGCGGCGAGGCTGAGGTTCATTGGGAGTTACTGAATCTTCTGGTTCCACTAAATCTTCAGTTACGGTTTGTGTATCTGGAATTTCTTCCAGCTCTACCACTTTGCCACTAATTTCTTTTTCAAGGAATTCCTTTTCTAAAAAGGTGGCATATTGAGAAACAAACACCTTTTGTTCTTCAGCATGGTAGAATAGATGTCCTTGGGAATTCTTAGGATATCCCACAAACTTGCAAAGAACTGACCGTGCCTCGAGTTTGTCTGGATTTTGCCTTTTGACATAGGCCGGACAACCCCATATCTTAACTCGTTTAAAATATGGTCTCTTCCCACTCCATATCTCATATGGTGTGGTAGGTACAGATTTAGATGGAACTTGATTCAATAGGTATGCTGCTGTCTCCAGCGCATATCCCCAGAAGGAAATAGGTAACTCAGTTGTGCTCATTATAGAGCGCACCATAACTAATAGGGTGCGGTTCCTCCGTTCTGATACACCGTTGTACTGTGGTGTATATGGAGGAGTCAGCTGAGAAAGAATCCCATTCTCTTTTAGGAAGTCCAGGAATTCATTGCTCAAGTATTCACCTCCTCGATCAGATCGAAGGATTTTAATACTTTTTCCGGTTTGGTTTTCGACTTCTTGTTTATATTCTCTAAATTTCTCAAAAGCTTCTGATTTGTGTTTCATCAGGAACACATATCCGAATCTAGAGAGATCGTCAGTGAATGTAATGAAGTACGAAGAACCATCCCTGGCATGTGTAGACATGGGACCGCATAAATCACAATGTATCAGTCCCAAGAGTTCGGTAACTCTTTCTCCGTGTCCCGTAACCGGAGTTTTGGTCATCTTGCCTTTGAGACATGACTGGCAAGTGTCATAAGATGAAAATTCGAACGGTTTCAAATATCCATCCTTATGCAACTTAGCCAGTCGTGTCGCATTGATGTGACCTAGTCTACAATGCCACAAGAAGGATTCGTTCAGTTCTGAACTCTTCCTCTTGTGTGTGTTTGTTATGCTCAGAACTGTTGAATGATTTAGAACATAAATGCCATTGCACAACGTGCCTGATCCGACCAACTTTTGGTTACGGAAAATGTTCATAACATTGTCCTGTAATACAAAATTATATCCCTCTTTACTCAACAAAGAAACCGATATAATGTTGCATATCAGGTTCGGAATGTAATAACATTCGTTCAGAACCAATGTATTACCAGTAGGTAATGCAAGGTGATATTCCCCGACAGTCTTAGCTGCAACTATTGCACCATTTCCAACTCTTATGTCTTTATCACCTTCTCCAAGTTCTCTACCTTTCCTGAGCTCGTGTAACTGATTACATATATGGGATCCTGACCCGGTATCTAATACCCAGGACGTAGGGCAAATGGAGAAACAGTTCTCTGTAACGAACACACCCGAAGAAAATGCATCAACATGTACTTTCTTCATTCGGGTGGCATGGGAATCCTGGCATTCCCCTATATCATGTTCAGTCCTATAACTCTTATAAGAAAGAACGGAACCAACGTTCCCCAGCACAGTATAACATGCGGGTTCGGTTAATACATCCATATTATTATCTTTATTAGGGCATGACATGGTCGCTACCTGGAGAGAGAGAGAAGAAAACACTTTAGCGTATGCTCTTGCAAGATCAGATTGGTTATTATCTTATCTAATCAGGATGGCTCCCACTAGTTTTTATCAAATCTTCCTTCAAACCCAAAAAGGAAAGACTAGCCGGGATTAATTACACCCTACAACTTCGGCAATCTTTCAGCCAGGCCAGTGTCGGTACTTTGAGGGAGGTTCCCCGTGTTGGAGATAGTGCCCTCAGAGTCAATTATTGGATCACAGGCACGTGATTGCAATGATTGAGGGAGGACCTATCCCGGTAGAACAGTCTTACTCGAGATGATAGTATGCTATCAGGTTTACCTTTATCATCGTGTACTGCTTTAGGTGACATGACATGTCACTATTGCACGTTGATAGAGCCCCTGGGATTCTTGCTTGACTACCGGCAGTATGAGGGCGATCATATACGTGGGAGCTGGGGTCTACAAGCACATCCTTAAAAGGTCCCTAGTCGTGGGAGTTTCGAGACAGGGCATCGATTCTCCAGAGTAGACTAGTGTATACAGTCGAGACCCCGACGAGGGGCGGTGGCCGGTCTCACAAGCCACTGGTGTCAGTTGGATCACCTAAGATGTATACAGGTGCTCATTGGGTTATGAGTACACCGGACAGGACTCGCCGGGAACATGCTAGTTGGTCTTATACCTGATGTCAGATAGCAGTTCCCAGGTGACATGTGTACAGGTTAGTTCATCGACCTGGGGATCGTCATTTGTCTCGTGTGAGTTCCCACTGTGCTTTGATTACTACCCTACCACGGCTCAAAGGAGTCGTGCAAACAGGTTTTAGTTGGGTACAGTCCCGAGCCACATGGAGGCAGTGAGCGGATCTTCGGGGGTTTCGTCTCTCCCGGTATTGGGGGTGAGGTCGCGCTGTGTCTAGGAGAGCCATTACACGAAGTCCTTGGCCAAGGCAGGAGATTTACTGGTAGGTATTCCAGTAGTATCTCAGGGTGTTCTGGGCTACACTCCGACACGACTTGTACCGCTTTTGGGGGTCTGACTTTTACCCACCCCCTAGGCCCGCCATGCGATGCTCATAGACGAACGGACCGGACTGTACGGATATTGTCACTGACAGGCTCAGTAGGGTGTCAGGATGAGTTCGCTCATCGACGTCCCTTTTAGTCAATAGCTGGTGGCCCGTTACGTATTGGCTTATACCTCTGACGTGCTAGTGGTTAAATCCACAGCCATAGTATTGACGAGTCTTTAGAGTCTACCACATTTTCAGTTACTCAGGTTTCGGGCGAAACGCTGTAGAGGCTGTATGGAGATATGGCAGGGTCCGATCAGATACGTGCGGTATTGCACGGATCAGGATCGGACGGTTTGTACTTGTAGCTGTATAGGTATATGGCAGGGTTCGATCAGATACGTGCGGTATTGCACGGATCAGGATCGAACGGATATTACTAGCCGGCTTTGGTTTAAGCTGGTCCTAGTTCAGTACAGTGTAGATTTTGTCTCTTTGCATTTGTATCCGGACGGAATACAGATGCGGGTGTGTATGCACAGTGTCGGGGTTTTCCTGTAATTTATTACGGGACCAGTTTTCTGGAGTTGCCAGTTTGCATTCCGTTCCGGCCGGTTTTCGTTTGTTCTTTCCCGGCCGGACTTTTTCGATGGAGGGGGTTATTTGCAATTGTGCAAATAATCTTTGTGGAGGGGGTTTCTTGCAAAACTATTGATTATGATATCTTCGCACCATGACTTGCATTTATTGTGATTTGATGAAGGTATGGGTGGGTTTACATGAAGCATGGTTCATGTTTTGTTAAGGTCACCCTTTTCACTTTTACTACAATAACCTCCCTTCATTGTTTTCCATTCTTGATTCCTCCACCAATTTAACAAGGGGCCGGCCACTAATTGAGAGAGAGAATGAGAGAGTGTTTTTCATTTGTGAGGAGATATATTTGTTCATATCATTTTGTATGCAAAAGAAATTGAGAGCTTCATTTCCCTCCAAAGTTCAATCTTCATTCCTCCATCCAAAGGCAACAAACCCCAAAGAGACAAGTAGCCTCTACACTACACTTCCTACAGCAAATCTTGGACCCGTCGATTCGCCAGCTTCGCGCCCGAGTTGCCTCGGTATTGAGGTGGGAGCCCGTAAAAGCTACAGGCGATGTGGTGCCCTTTCCGACGAGGAGGAGACGGACGGAGATCCCGCGAGGAGATCGGAGTGGAGATGAAGACCGGAGGACTCGGATCGGTCGGTACAACATTTCTACACTCTTTACTGTTTGTTAGTTTAGCAATAATGGCAGATCCGGGTTAAAGTATACGATAGCGCCAAGTTAAAAAGTTTTATTCCGCAATTGGCGTCTGTAGACTGCCGGGGCGCTAACGTAGACTTACAGTGGTATCAGAGACTCACCATTTTGCTATGCTAACTTGTGCTAACGCGTTTAAAACTTCGATCCGACCGGAAATCGAAAACTGCAAAAATCCAAGCCGACAGTTTCTGTTGTTTTTAAACGGTCTCAAAAATTATTTCTGGATGTCTTAAAAATCAGAGCAGGAACTTCTAAGAGTGACGACAAAATTTGGGGTCGTGATCCCTCGAAGCCGCCGCGGAAGCGCGGCCAAACCCATGGTTTAGCCGCGCAACCGCGGCCACGTGGGGAGCACGTGCTCCCAAATTTTGTCAGTTGGTTCCAAGTGGGATTTTGGGGTTTTTGATATATATCGTTTTTGCCCAGATTTTGTTACTGTTCACCAGTATGTCGTGGGGCCAACTTCTTGATATTTTGTCGATCGAAATTTAAACACGTTAGTTTCACAGTATTTACATTATATTTGCGACCGTGAATGTCACTCGATCGGTAAATCCGGTCTAACTGCTATAGCCCGGTTAGACGGATTTGCGAATGTGACTTTCACGTTGATGTTCTATGTATTTGCTGTGATGTTGCGGATCGGTCGTGGGGGATAGCCTGGATGCAATGCTAGTACAGTGTTGTTGTATTATGTACATTTGATATTGCGGGGCGAGCGTCCGACATGTGGACTGCCGTCACTGCCTGATTGTATTATTCTTTTGGGGCACGACCTGGTTGCGGTCGATGTACCCGGTGTATGTATATTTTACTTTCTGTACTAGGGTTACCCCGCGGAGGGGTGCACGGATAGCCGGGTTCTAGAGGGCAACGGGCCCGCATCTCAAGGCATTGAGACGGGGGGGCTTCAGTCTGGAATTGGCGGGCTATTCGACGCACTCGTAGGGGGTACAGGTTGACCCAGGAGGGGTGCCCAAGTTGCCGGATTCCCTGAAGTGCTGGGTGGTCCATTCACGGTGCTGGAGGGGGCTGCCTCGCTTCAGGTTTTGGCGGGTGACTTGCCGCACCCGTAGGGGTCTAGGTTTTCATTGCACAGGCTATCCACACGACCAGGGGAACGTCGGGTTTCAGTAGTGGCTCTGTGAAACCCGGGGATCCCAGATATCTGTATTGTTCTGTGATGCTGTACATTTCTGTGATGTTGCATTTCCATTCACGCCTTGAGCGAAATACTATATATTGGTATATATATTAGTAGATGTTGTATATGTTTTTCATCCGCGCTAGTCCAGTCCCCGCTCTGCCGTTAGTTAGCTAACCTAACGGGTGATGACGGGACCCAGTTGCGAATGCGGATGGCATATACGTACGTCAGTATATTTTCGTTCTTTGTGGTGTGATCAATTGATGGGACTGCGTTGATTCGGATCAATGCAAGTTAAACAAACCTATTCTGATGTTGTTGGAACACTTTTCAAAAAGCTGTTATAGCAAGGACGTTCACTTTTGTTTTGCATCGTGGTATTCATTTGGAATATCCTGCTCCTCAGTCGACGAGGCAAGGGCCGAGATCCCTTCACCGGGAGTGACCCCTTGGACAGAAGTTAGCGTCAGGGAATTAACTTCACTATAGCCGATTACTTTTGCTTTGCATCGTGGTATTCAGTTGGAATATCCTGCACCTCATTCTACGGGGAAAGAGCCGAGATCCCTTCACCGGGAGTGACCTCTTTAGTAAAGGTTTTCGTCACTATATTTTCTAAAAAGCTATCCGTTCCTTCAACGATATCAAGTTCATTACTTTAGTAAACCATTCGTAGCCCTCCGTCATTTCATATGGGTAGTCAATAGTATTCAAGCTGTGTTTGTTGGCCAAAGTCAAGGCACAGTGTTTGGTAGCTGTTGGGTATTCATATGGAGCATAGATAGATGCGTTGGTTTGGAACAGTCGTACTGCCTTGTTGGCCAAAGTCAAGGGTATGTACGGGTGGATTCAAATTAACCTGGAGAATGACGGGCAGAACTTGACATGTGACTTATGATTTGTTGGCCAAAGTCAAGGTCATAAGAGCATGGGGTAAAAATCCACATCAGGAGTTTCAAAAGAACTGAAACTTGCCAGATATGCGCATACCTTCTGGAGTGTGATACCGTGAGCGGATTCCGTCACGTTGTCATGCGATGATAGTTGGATCCCGATTCCCACTGATGAGTTGGTTTACTCCTCGGGTGATCCCGACTAATTCTTCTTTCAGGTTTGGAGGAGAATTTAAGGTACAGTGGGAGGTTTCCAGATTAGATAAATTGGTAACCATTCTGATCTTGGTTAGAGTGCACGCTGAGTGTTTCTTTTCTCTCTCTCTGGCAGCGACCATTGACCCGACCCTAAGACTATGACTCAGTGACCAAATTGACCGAACCTTCTTAACACAGGCTTTTGGATTGTCAGAGTTGCAGACCTCATTGCCACTCCTACTTTTACCCTTTTCTCCAGGACACCCCGTATTACTGCGAACGTCCACTTCCATTGGACAAAACCATCGTATGGTTAGATACGAACTCGAAGGGATTCGAGGATGGTTTCTGGTACTGGAGAAAACGGATAGGATTATTCAGTTGTCTTTTCTTTTCACCCTCTCTCAGGTTGCGAGTACTCCTTAGTTTAGGAGTAGTACACCTATTATGCAAATTGGATAGTCTTCTTCCAAACCTTAGGCTGGTGCCGACCGGTAGGGAATGAAGAAAACCAGTTAGCCTAAACGGTGTACAGAAGGTATTAAGATTAAGACAAAGCAAGGGATTAGTAAGAGGGCAAAGTAAATTGCGACTGCTATTCACGACCAAACCAAGTATTTCTTCGCCAATCCTAAATCACCTTTGTATTTCTCCAGGACACTCCGTATCACTACGAAGATCCACAGTTTATTGGATACTCCATCGTATGGTTATATACGAACTCGAAAGGAACTTGTTCCAGTTCGGGGATGGATTCTGGTCCAGGAGAAATAGGAATAAGGTTTATTCGGTTGTCTTTTGTTTTCACCTTCTCTCGCATTGCGAGTGCTCCTAGGACTAGGACAGTACACCCATTATGCTTATTGGATAGTCTTCTTCCAAACCATAGGCTGGTGCCGAACGGTAGGGAAGGAAGAAAACCATTTGGCCTAAGGGGGTGTGCAGAAGGTAATGACTAAAGACATATAAAGGGATTTGGAGAGGTGGCAAAGAATTATACGGTTATAGTTGTGAATCTGGATAATGATAGAGGCATTACTAAGAATACCAGGATACCCCATCGAAACATTTCAATGTTTCAGTTCACTGTGTACTGTTAAATGAAAACTGATTTCCCGATTAGACACTTGCTCCAGGGTATGTATTTACCAGGTATGATTCTCACATCTGTATGGTTTTACAGATGATGAGTGGGAGTAAGTTATTGGGAATTGGGTGATCATCCTCATTATATCGGGATTCGTTGTAATCGGTGATATTTGAGGAAATCACCTGAGCTCTTTGCCGGTCGGCAAATATTTGGTTTTGAATATCCGCTTTTATGCACCAATTTCAAATTGATATATCTGTACGTCTATTTTCATAGAGTGAGATATACCTTTTGATATTATGTCGATGACATTTACCTATATCAGTGGATGGTTAGGTAAGGAGCATTAAACAGCGGTGTAATTCTTCTTAACCATAAGTACAGTTTTCAACCTACGACACACAGTGAAAGAGTTGTTAGACTCAGCGGACTTATACAGAGTATTGTATGTTGTCCAGTGTCCATTGGGACAGAGGGTTTGGTCCTCATACTATATTCTGTTTACTTTTAACTTCTCTAGTTCTTAAACATGTGTTTCGTAGAAACACAGGGTCTAAGTTTTGAGGAGTTATAGGTATTTGAATAGAGTAGAGAACCAGGTATAGCAAGTATCGGGATTCTTCAAAGTGATCGAAGATGTAGATACTTGTGCATGGTATTCAGTTGATAGTAATGATAAAGAGAAATTGCTTCTCTTTCAGGTTACTCATAATTGGAAGCATTCCTAAGTTGAGTAACGCTGATCGGCCTCTCTCCATTTAGTTGACGTGCACTGGAGACAGCTGCATGATTTGAATCTGGTTCAATTAAATCAGTGCCTCTGGTTCTATATTGGATATAGTACAGTTCATATCTTAACATAGTTAAGGTACGGGGAGTTGTCCGGCTTATGATTAAAACCAGACTCTGAATAACTCAAGGCACGTTTCTGTAATGGCTGTTTGTGGGTTGACCCAGGCTATGACGAGGGTTGACTTTCTACCATCTGGAAGATCAATAGTGATATTGTTCTTAACTCGCCACATTTTAAAAGAAATGGTTATTTTTCAGAAAACAGTAGTGGGAGTATGGTAGAACTGGAAGCGATTCCAGAACCGCAAACGATTACTGGAGATTTGATAAGGAACCTAAAAATTCAATCTGATTTGACATTCCATTGGCCACTCCGCAGAAAAGGTGGGTAACTTCAGGCACCCGAGAGGTACTCCGGTAGCCTCAAGGACGGTGACAGGGAAGTTCTTGTTTACCCACACTTGCCATTGTTGTTGTTCCAGGCTGCGAGACCCGGCAGGAGGATGAGTATAGCGTCGTTCTAAACTAGCTTTAGAAGTGCACGTCTATATGACTCTGCCAGAGGGTTGTCATAGTCAATGGGAGCAGCGGAAGCATTGGTGGACATCAGGCTTATGTCTGTTTATAGACTAAAGCAGATATAGCGGAGATAGATCATCTAATTCTGATGTGACAGTCATGGGTTTGACGTCATCAGAATAGGGGATGGATCTGTTGAGAAGGTAGTAGGGTATGATATCCGGGTTTTGGATGACATACACAAAGTAGGAAAAGAAACTCCTATACTACAATCGGTTATTCTTTGGTCGTCACACAGTGGTTTCTCCACAAGGAACTTGGACACAATATCAGACATACTGGTTACTAGATCTATGGTTTTGGATCTAGATTTGGGTGGTTTCCCAATCAGGGTACCTTGACAGCATTCTAAGAGTATTTAGAATGGACGACTTCTGGCACGGTAGTGTACCTGCAGGTAATGGAGTCACCCTCTCTAAAGGTGTCTTATAGACTAAAGTAGAGAGGGATGTGCATGATTGGCAGATCACTTGCTTAGGCAATTGAGTCAATCATGAGATGTCAAGTACCACACCAGATGTTGTTCTTGCACTAGATGCAATAAGTTGATATTGATCCAATCCTGGAGGAATAGTCGGAAGCAGTTTTAGAACATAAGTGGCTGTTCTAGGGATATGATAACGAAAGCCCTATTCGGGAAACAGTTATCATTCCAAGCTTCCAAGGTGACCTGGACGACAAGGAGGTTGTCAGAGTTACAGTTTTCCTTCTGACGAGGGGCAGTATTTTGGACAGGTGATCCAAGGCAATACTGAGGGAGGCATGGCGCAGGATACTGATTAAGTTCAGTTGACGATACAGTCTAAGAAGTTTGGATTTGGAGTTCATTTATGAGCTGAGTCCCATCAGACATCCAGACACTTTAAGACAGGCATTGCTCATATCGGGAGATGGCATTCTCCGCGAACTTGAGATATAGAGAGATATAGAAAGAAACTTCAAAGCGGATCCACTCACTGAGGCTATTCCTCGAACGCAATAGTTTCGCAAACAGGTTTTGTGCGACTGACTAGTAGAGGAGTTGGGTGTTCGGTATCACACGGGCTGTGAGTATGCGACATCGCAATAATTAGCCTTGAGTGCAAGTGGGAGATTGTTGGAGATAGTGCCTTCAGAGTCAATTATTGGATCACAGGCACGTGATTGCAATGATTGAGGGAGGACCTATCCCGGTAGAACAGTCTTACTCGAGATGATAGTATGCTATCAGGTTTACCTTTATCATCGTGTACTGCTTTAGGTGACATGACATGTCACTATTGCACGTTGATAGAGCCCCTGGGATTCTTGCTTGACTACCGGCAGTATGAGGGCGATCATATACGTGGGAGCTGGGGTCTACAAGCACATCCTTAAAAGGTCCCTAGTCGTGGGAGTTTCGAGACAGGGCATCGATTCTCCAGAGTAGACTAGTGTATACAGTCGAGACCCCGACGAGGGGCGGTGGCCGGTCTCACAAGCCACTGGTGTCAGTTGGATCACCTAAGATGTATACAGGTGCTCATTGGGTTATGAGTACACCGGACAGGACTCGCCGGGAAGATGCTAGTTGGTCTTATACCTGATGTCAGATAGCAGTTCCCAGGTGACATGTGTACAAGTTAGTTCATCGACCTGGGGATCGTCATTTGTCTCGTGTGAGTTCCCACTGTGCTTTGATTACTATCCTACCACGGCTCAAAGGAGTCGTGCAAACAGGTTTTAGTTGGGTACAGTCCCGAGCCACATGGAGGCAGTGAGCGGATCTTCGGGGGTTTCGTCTCTCCCGGTATTGGGGGTGAGGTCGCGCTGTGTCTAGGAGAGCCATTACACGAAGTCCTTGGCCAAGGCAGGAGATTTACTGGTAGGTATTCCAGTAGTATCTCAGGGTGTTCTGGGCTACACTCCGACACGACTTGTACCGCTTTTGGGGGTCTGACTTTTACCCACCCCCTAGGCCCGCCATGCGATGCTCATAGACGAACGGACCGGACTGTACGGATATTGTCACTGACAGGATCAGTAGGGTGTCAGGATGAGTTCGCTCATCGACGTCCCTTTTAGTCAATAGCTGGTGGCCCGTTACGTATTGGCTTATACCTCTGACGTGCTAGTGGTTAAATCCACAGCCATAGTATTGACGAGTCTTTAGAGTCTACCACATTTTCAGTTACTCAGGTTTCGGGCGAAACGCTGTAGAGGCCGTATGGAGATATGGCAGGGTCCGATCAGATACGTGCGGTATTGCACGGATCAGGATCGGACGGTTTGTACTTGTAGCCGTATAGGTATATGGCAGGGTTCGATCAGATACGTGCGGTATTGCATGGATCAGGATCGAACGGATATTACTAGCCGGCTTTGGTTTAAGCCGGTCCTAGTTCAGTACAGTGTAGATTTTGTCTCTTTGCATTTGTATCCGGACGGAATACAGATGCGGGTGTGTATGCACAGTGTCGGGGTTTTCCTGTAATTTATTACGGGACCAGTTTTCTGGAGTTGCCAGTTTGCATTCCGTTCCGGCCGGTTTTCGTTTGTTCTTTCCCGGCCGGACTTTTTCGATGGAGGGGGTTATTTGCAATTGTGCAAATAATCTTTGTGGAGGGGGTTTCTTGCAAAACTTTTGATTATGATATCTTTGCACCATGACTTGCATTTATTGTGATTTGATGAAGGTATGGGTGGGTTTACATGAAGCATGGTTCATGTTTTGTTAAGGTCACCCTTTTCACTTTTACTACAATAACCTCCCTTCATTGTTTTCCATTCTTGATTCCTCCACCAATTTAACAAGGGGCCGGCCACTAATTGAGAGAGAGAATGAGAGAGTGTTTTTCATTTGTGAGGAGATATATTTGTTCATATCATTTTGTATGCAAAAGAAATTGTGAGCTTCATTTCCCTCCAAAGTTCAATCTTCATTCCTCCATCCAAAGGCAACAAACCCCAAAGAGACAAGTAGCCTCTACACTACACTTCCTACAGCAAATCTTGGACGCGTCGATTCGCCAGCTTCGCGCCCGAGTTGCCTCGGTATTGAGGTGGGAGCCCGTAAAAGCTACAGGCGATGTGGTGCCCTTTCCGACGAGGAGGAGACGGACGGAGATCCCGCGAGGAGATCGGAGTGGAGATGAAGACCGGAGGACTCGGATCATTCGGTACAACATTTCTACACTCTTTACTGTTTGTTAGTTTAGCAATAATGGCAGATCCAGGTTAAAGTATACGATAGCGCCAAGTTAAAAAGTTTTATTCCGCAATTGGCGTCTGTAGACTGCCGGGGCGCTAACGTAGACTTACACCCCGTGCTTTCGCACGGACTTAATTAAAGTAAACCTCGTTTTCTCAGAGGCGTAACCCCGTTGACACCTTTCTAGACACCTACTTGACCGGCTAATTGTAATGTGTAAAACTCTCCCAGGAGTAACTCTTACTCGCAGTGGGTATCGGGATCCAACTATCTCATAGAAGGTATGCAATCTCATTGCAAATTTCAACATTTGAAATTCCCGATAATATTTTGCCCCTAGCAGCTATATGACCTTAACATAGTCAACAAATCATAAGTGCTAGTAAAGTTCAACCCGTCATTTCTTGATTGAATTAAACCCACTCGCACGACCCTTAACATAGTCAACAAAGTCGCACGACTATCCTAATCCAATCTGCATCACATGCATTAACAGATAAATACTAGTTAGCTACCGCACACTACGCCTTGACGCAGGCCAACAAACATAGCACGAATACTAAGTAGGATTTATCTGAAATGACGGAGGGCTACGTCAGGTTTTTCTGAAAACCATGAACGTAATGAACTTGATATCGTTGTAGAATCAAGTGAAGTTTTGAAATGGAGTGATTTTAAGGCTTTTCTAGTTTTGCTAAAGGGGTTACTCCCGGTGAAGGGATCGTCGGCCCTTTCCTCGTCGAATGAGGTGCGGGATATATCACATATATCACTATGCAAAGCAAAAAACTATAGAAGCAATCAAAAGTCAAACCGAGTGTGTAGCATCTGCCAGTTGTTGCTAAAGGGGTCACTCCCGGTGAAGGGATCTCGGCCCTTTCCTCATCGAATAAGGTGCAGGGTATATCATATATACCACTATGCAAAGCAAAACTGCAACTACCCTTTTTTATTTAAAATTTGATTCTATAACATCTTTTAGGTTTCTTTTCTTTCATTAATCACATTAATGAAGTCCCATCATTTAAGTCACCTAAACATCACAGATAAATACGACGTACACTTATTCCATCCGCATTTGCCTCGATGTCCCCTCGTGCACCGTTAGGTTAGGTAACTAAGGACAGAGCAGGGCAGGGCTAGTGCGGGTGCAAAACATAAGTAACGTCTATATAATATATCATATATACTATATACTGTATCCATCAGAACATATCAAATGATCACATCACAGATATCGCGGCAAAAAATATCATATGAAATATTGGATATACTAGGACGTCCGTGTTTTTAATACGTGCCAGTTTAAAACACGGATTCCACGGTTGTGATGAATAGCCAATCCCACATCCCTAGACCCCTACGAGAGCGGCAAGCAACCCTACCAATTCTACGGTTAGGAGACCCGGACTCGACTCCTCGAGATGGTCTCCAACTGGACCCTAGAACCCGGTTACTTGTGCTCACCTCCTTGGGTCTATCCTAGTACGGAAAAGTAAATTATATACAAACGTTGACATCTTCCGCAACCTGGAAGTGCCCCAATAAAAGAATATTACATACAAGTTTTTTACATGAATGAAAATGAAAAACACTCATCTCACATAAGAACTCCCCCGGCTATTCAAACACGACGATCCAATATAACATATCCAGCAACACGTAACATCACATGTCATCAACGTAAGTAAATATGCGCATCCCAATTGTCGTTGACATATAGCAACGAAACCGGCGATATCACATATTACACTTACGGTCACAGAAAATAAAGTGTAAAACTACAACAGTTGGAATCCGCAAACTCTTTAGACATCGCATGCCTAGACCAATGAATTCTTTTGACATCACATGCCTAACAATTATAAACCCCGCATTTTAGTCTCATTATCGAAAACTCTTTTTAATATCAAGTGAGACTAAACCGCTAGATTTATAACATTCATTCAGTTATCTCATAACTGTTTGTGAATTCTAATTATTGTATCCCATTCCGGATAAATAGAAAATATTAAACTTTCCGATCGAACATTCGAACACCCAAGTTTTTCCGAAACCGTTCAACACATGAAATAAGTTCAAAGACATTCACTTCATGCCACAGTACCAACGGTCCAACCGTATAAGGGTCAAGCCAACGCTTCACATGTGGCACGCCGTACTGCCCCAAACCCTAAGGGTCAAAGGGCAGTTCAAGACGGTCACATAATCGAGTTAAGGTTTGTTGTCTTCTAGAGGGACCATCACGTTACTTGCACTACTTAGAACGTCATTAAACTACGGTAAAGTCCAACAATTGGAAATTTCCGGGCAGGGGAAAGATTGGGTATTTACATCCGGTCGAACTTTTTAACATATTCTAAAATATCCGGAAAAACACATAGACGAAGTCTGATAATCCGATCGAGTCTTCGGTTCCCAATACAACCCAAAATACTCAACTCTTGAGTAAATATTAAAAATTCCCAGAAAACTCAGCATCTGAAAACTTGAATTACTGTGCAAATTTTGGAGGCTAATCTCATTATTTGGCCGCGGAACCGCCGCAGAAGCCAGGCTTCTGCCGCGGTTCCGCCGCTCTTTAAACATATCATGAGATAATTTTTGCACCGTAATTCTTAGAATTCCCTGCTGAATTTTTTAAGCATTTTTAATCTGGAAAAAACCCAGTTTTTGAAAAATGTCCAGAGAGCAATTTGGGTTTAGGGTTTCGGTTCGATTCGGATTTCAAACGTCGTCTACTCATCGCCTAAGGCTCTAGCTAAGCTCTGATACCACTGTAGGGTTCCTAGACACTCTAATGAGGTCTCACAAGGCATCAACCATACCAATTTCAAATTTTATAAGTGCCGAGAAACCCTAATACGGATTCGTTGACTAGAGTTTAGGCGAAAAGTAAAACTAGTTCACGACTTAACTAAAAGTATGAAGCTACAACCTTTGTAGATCCGGTTCTCCACTTCCTTAGCTCCACGTAGACGTCCTCTCGCTGTCCATGTCGGATCTCGGACTCTAGCATCGGCTTCATCGGAGAAATGAGCGGACTAGTCGTCGGCTACGATGCCGAAGATGATCTACGTCGAGGTTACACAAGATCAAGCTCCAACTTCACCAAGTCATGAAACTTGTGAAGAAAACACCCTATACTACTTGGCAAGAGGTAGAGGGTAAAGAAATAGGAGGTGGGTTCACTTTAGAATTGGATTTCTCACTCTTTTACTCAAGATGCCATTAATGGTGGCAAGCTTTTTCTTGATGATGAAGAATAAGATCAAGATGATAGAATATGATAAGTCTTTTTAAAATAGAAAAGAAATGAATACTTATCATATCCTAACCTAGGTTAGGTGTAGAGAATAGACCATGGTTAGTGGGAATGGTTAGGGTTAAGCATGAGACAAATATGGTGGACTTGTTCAAAGCTTCATGAAGCTTCAACAAGCATCCAAAGAAAGCCACCATATTCTCCTTTAACTTTTTTTTTCCAAAATAAATAAATAAATAAGTAAGAAAAAGAAAACCCTAACCATTACACAACCATGGTTTAATCTTTACACAACCTCAAGTTAGCATGTATCATCAAACATGATACAAACAAGTGCACACTAAAATATATCACATATACATTGTGCACATCAAGTGAGAAAATCCTTTTAAAGTGAACCAATACTAGTTAATGCAAAGTAATATATCAAATATATATAATTATACATTAAATCATTAAATCAACACTTGATTCAATAATCCGGTCATGTCGCACATAACCGACTAGTATCCAATGTGTCGACTTATTGAATCAATCTTCGATTCGATAACTAGGTTATATCGCATACAACCAATCGAAACATTAATCGCGAGAATGAAATACGGTATCACATACACGCATCATTCTCGGTCCCGCACATATCTCATATGCGCTCCTATTTCGTTTCGCTTGAGCCAGGAAACCTCTGTGTAGGACTCTAAAGACTCGTCAATACGCCGGCAGCAGATGATGATCATATCAAGCACCCACAAGCCGCAAGCGGTCTGCTAAACGTAACGGCCACCCGGGTATTGAGCGATCAGAAGACCGACGAGCAAGCCCGCTCACACTCCTATCAATCCAATCAGTAACACTTACCGTACAGTCCGGTATGTTCGTCTGATATGTCGCATATCAAGTCTAGGGGTGGTAAACGTCAGACCCCAATAACCGATAAGTCGTGCCGATGTGAGGCTCATAACGGGTCGAGAAACTACTGGTAACACTTACCAGCAAATCTCTGATCAGCCCTGGCCAGGGACTTCCCTGTTACGGCCAATCGAGCATAGCGCAACATCAACCCCCAATACCGGGAGAGACGAAACCCTTCCTATCGCTCATTGCCTCCATATGACTCGGGACTGTGCCCAAAAACCACCGTTTTGCACGCCTTCATGGACGTGGTAAGGTGGAGATCAAAGCACAGTGGGAATCACACAAGACTCTATGACGATCTCGGGTCTACAGACTAACCTGCACAAGTGTCACCTGAGAACTGCCATCTGACGTGAGGTATAATACCATCTGGGAGTTCTCGGCGAGTCCGTCCAGTGTACCCAGTCTCCACTGAGCACCCGTATACCATCTCTGATGTCAAACACCAATGGATATGGGATCATCCATCGCCCATCTCATGGGTCGAGAAGCGTATACGCTAGTCTACACTGGTATATCGATGCCCCGTCTCGATACATCCACGACTAAGGACCTTGAAGGATGTACCTATAGACTACCATGTCCCCACTAGTATGATCTGCATCAAAGTCCAGGTAGTCAAGTACAGATCCTAAGGGCTTTACCAACATGTAACTATAAGACAGTTTAAAGAGACAAGTGTACGTGTTAAGATAAAGGACAACCAGATAGCATACTATCATATCGAGCAAGAAAGTCATCTCTATATATTTCTAAGCATCCAATATAATATACATCATCTGTACAATACTGGCCTCTAGGGCATACATAAAATAACAGTGGGAAGAGACCCTATCTTAATCACATTAAGACATGGGGATGTCCAGCTTTTGTCAAAAAGCAGCATGCGGACAAGCTCGAGGCATGCTCAGTACAGTGCAAGTTTGTGGGATATCCAAAGAACTCGAATGGATATTTCTTCTATTGCGAAGAGGAATAAAAGATTTATGTTTCTCGTCATGCCCACTTCTTGGAAACTGAATTTTTGGAAAATCAGATAAGTGGGAACGCAATAGAACCGGAAGAAATTCCAGAACCACGAGCTATTACTGAAAGCTTAGTAGAACCAGAGGGTTCGAAAGATCAGGACATTCCTGCGCCGCTCCGCAGAAGTAGTAGGCAGTCTCATCCGCCCGAGAGATACTATGGTTTTCTCATAGACGGGGATGGAGAGGATTGCATCATGGATTATGATGAGACTACTAGCTTCCAGCAGGCCGTTCAGAGCGTTGACTCGGTAAAATGACTGGATGCAATGCGGACCGAAATGGAGTCCATGTACACCAACAAAGTATGGACGTTGGACATTGCTCCAGACGGGGTAAAACCCGTAGGATGCAAGTGGATCTTCAAAAGGAAGATTGGTGTAGATGGACAGGTTGAGACCAATAAAGCTAGACTTATTGCAAAGGGTTTACGTCAAAGACCTGGTTTGGACTATGACGAAACCTTTTCTCCAGTGGCTATGCTGAAATCCATTCGGATCCTTCTTGCCATTGCTGCCTTCCACGATTATGAGATTTGGCAGATGGACGTAAAGACCGCTTTTCTAAATGGAAATTTAGAGGAGTGTGTCTATATGGACCAGCCAGAGGGTTTCATTCAGAGTGGGAGCAGCGGAAAGGTGTTAAGTTGCTTAAGTCCATCTATGGACTAAAGCAGGCATCGCGGAGTTGGAACATCTGTTTTGATGAGACGGTCAAAGAATTTGGCTTTATCAAAAATCCAGATGAACCATGCATCAATAGTAGATTTGTAGCGAGAACTGTAGTATTCCTCGTTTTATACGTGGATGACATCTCTTAATAGGAAATGACATTCCTATGCTACAATCTGTCAAGGGGTTCTTGTCATACAGGTTCTCCATGAAAGACCTGGGTGATGCCTCATACATCCTGGGAATCCGGATCCATCGTGATAGATCCAAGAGGATATTAGGACTTTCGCAGTCCAGGTACATCGACACCATACTGAAAAGATTCAGTATGGAAGATTCTAAGCGCGGTAACCTACCGGCTTGTCACGGGATCACCCTCTCTAAAGAGATATCTCCCAAGACTGATTTGGAGAGGATCGCATGTCTATTATACCCTACGCTTCTGTGGTAGGCTCTATAATGTATGCGATGTTGTGTACCAGACCGGATGTAGCTTATACACTGAGTGTGGTAAGCCGGTATCAGTCAAACCCTGGGGAGAAACACTGGATAGCGGTAAAGAACATTCTCAAGTACCTGAGAAGGACTAAGGAGATGTTCTTGTTGTATGGCGGAAAAGACCTCCAAATCGAGGCCTTTGCTGACTCCAGCTTCCAGAGTGACAAGGATGATTCCAAGTCCATGTCGAGTTTTGTCTTTACCCTCAATGGAGGGGCGGTGTGTTGGAAGAGTTCCAAACAGGATACCGTTGCAGACTCGACGATGGAAACGAAATACATCGCTGCAACTGATGCCGCAAAAGAAGCTGTCTGGATGAGGAAGTTCTTGAAAGAACTTCAGGTGGTTTCGTCCATTGTTGATCCAATACCTCTGTATTGCGACAACAACGGGGCTATAGCTTTAGCGAAGGAACCCAGGTCCCATCAGAGATCCAGACATATCTTGAGGTGGTATCACCTGATCAGGGAGATCGTGGATCGCCAGGATATCGAGGTTCGGAGGGTTGCTTCAGAAGATAACACTGCAGATGCATTCACCAAGGCCTTGCCACAGACTCAGTTCGAGCGGCTAATCGAGATGATAGGTCTTCGATACGCCAGTACATGGCTTTAGTGCAAGTGGGAGATTGTTAGTGTTAGGTATATGTATGCCCTAGAGGTCATTGCTGTACATTGGATGTATATTGTAGTGGATGCTGGGACATATATAGGTAGGACTTTCTTGCTCGACATGACAGTATGCTATCTGGTTGCTCTTTATCTAAACATGTATACTCTCTGTCTCTCTGATTACATGTTGATAAAGCCCTTAGGATGTGTACTCGACTTCCAGGACTATAATGAAGATCATACTAGTGGGGCCTAGGTTGTCAATGAGTATATCTTTCATTGTTCCTAGTCGTGGGAATATCGAGACGGGGCATCGATATTCCAGAGTAGACTAGCGTATATCTTCTCGACCCAAGTGATGGGCGATGGATGATCCCATATCCATTGGTGTTTGACATCGGAGATGGTATGCGGGTGCTCAGTGGAGACTGGGTACACTGAACGGACTCGCCGAGAACTCCCAGATGGTATTATACCTCACGTCAGATGGCAGTTCTCTGGTGACACTGGTATAGCTTAGTCTGTTGACCCGAGATCGTCATAGAATCTTGTGTATCTCCCACTGTGTTTTGATTTCCACCCTACCACGGCTCTACTGAGTCGTGCAAACAGGTGGTTTTTGGGTACAGTCCCGATTCACATGGAGGCAATGAGCGATAGGAGGGGATTCGTCTCTCCCGGTATTGCGGGTTGATGTTGCGCTATGCTCGACTGGCCATAACAGGAAATCTCTGGCCAGGGTTGCAGTGACCTACTGGTAAGTGTTATCAGTAGTTTCACACATGTCATGGACCTTACGTCGGCATGACTTATCAAGCTATTGGGGTCTGACGTTTACCACCCCTAGGCGAGATATGCGACATATCAGACGAACAGACCGGACTGTACGGTAAGTGTTACTGGTTGGATTCACAGGAGTGTGAGCGGGCTTGCTCGTCGATCTTCTGATCGCTCAATACCCGGGTGGCCGTTACGTTTAGCAGACCGCTTGCGGCTTGTGGGTGTTTAATATGATCATCATCTGCTGCCGGCGTATTGACGAGTCTTTAAAGTCCTACACAGAGGTTTCCTAGCTCAAGCGAAACGAAATAGGAGCGCATATGAGATATGTGCGGGACCGAGAATAATTCGTGTATGTGATACCGTGTTCCATTCTCGTGATGAATGTATTGATTGGTTATATGCGATATAACCTAGTTATCGAATCAAGGATCGATTCGATAAGCCGATACATTGGATACTAGCCGGTTATATGCGACATAACCGGATCATCGAATCAAGTGTTGATTTAATGATTTAATGTATAATTATATATTTGATATTTTACTTTGCATTAACTAGTATTGGTTCACTTTAAATGGATTTACTCACTTGAAATGCACATTGTATATATGATATATTTTTTTGTGCACATGATTGTATCATGTTTGATGATACATTCTAGCTTGGTTTTGTGTAAAGAATTAAACCATGGTTAGTTAGTGGTTAGGGTTTCATTTCTTTTACTTATTCATTTATCTATTTATTTATTTCATTTAGAAAAGATAAAGAGAAAAGAATGGTTGCTAGTTTTGTTTTTATTTGAAGCTTCTTGAATCTTTGAACAAGTCCACCATTCTTGTCTCTTCTCTAACCCTAACCATTCATCTAACCTTAGTTAAATCTCTACACTAAACCATGGTTGAATACATGATAAGTATTCATTTTATTTTTCTTTTTAAAATACTTATCATATTCATTTTCTTTCTTCTTCTTCTTCATGAGCAAGAAAGAAAAGCTTTCTACATCAATGGCAACTAGCCAAAATGAGTGAGAAATCCAATTCTAAAGTGAACCCACTTCCTATTTCTTCATCCTCTACCTCTTGCCAAGTAGTATAGGGTGTTTTCTTCACAAGTTTCAAGACTTGGTGAAGTGGGAGCTTGATCTAGCGATGCCTTGACGTAGATCATCTTCGGCATCGAAGCCGACGACCAAGCCCGCCCATTTCTTCGATGAAGCCGATGCTAGAGTCCGGAATCCGATTTGGACAACTGAGGGACATCATCGTGGAGCTTAGGAAGTGGTGGACCGGATCTACAAAGGTTGTAGCCCATTTCCTCTTAGATAAATTCTTTTATTTGCTTTGCATCGCCTTGTTTTCTAGTTAACGATCCGTATTAGGGTTTCTCGGCACTTGTAAAATTTAAATTGGCCATGTTTGATCACTTGGAAGACTTCATTAGTGTGCCTAGGAACCCTACAGTGGTATCAGAGCCAATCTAGAGCCTTAGGCGATGCGTAGACGGAGTTAGAAATCCGATCGAACCGAAACCCTAACCCTAATATTGCTCTCTGTACATTTTTGAAATTTGTGGATTTTTGTGAATTAAAAATATGCAGAAAACTAAGTAGAATATTCTAAGAATTACTGTGTAAAACGGGGCCCATGAGTCGATAGAAGCGCGGTGGAACCGCGTCAATAGCATGCCTATTGCAGCAGTTCCGCGGCAAAATTGTCCAATCATTCAATTATATTTTCACAGTAATTCTTAGTTTTTAGTGCTTGTTTTTCTGGGAATTTTTAATTTGAATTCAAGAGTTGAATTTTCTGGGTTGTATTGGGGACTCGATGTATCGATCGGATTGTCAAATTTTGTCAGTGTATTTTTCCGGGTATTTTTGAATATGTTAAAAAGTTCGACCGGATATAAATACCCACTTTTTCCCTGCCGGGAAATTTCCAATTGTTGGATTTTTCCGTAGTTTAACGACGTTCTAAGTAGTGCAAGTAACGCGATGGTCCCTCTAGAAGACAACAAAGTTTAACTCGATTATGTGACCGTCTTGAACTGCCCTTTGAACCTTCGGGTTTGGGGCAGTACGGCGTGCCACATGTGAGGCGTTGGCTTGACCCTTCTACGGCTGGACCGTTGGTACTGAGGCACGAACTGAATGCTGTTAGACTTATTTCATGTGTTGAGAATATCGGGAAAACTTGGGTGTTCGATTGTTCGATCGAAAAGTTTAGCATTTTCTATTTATACGGAATGTGATACAATAATTGGAATTCAGAAGTAGTTATGAGATAACTGAATGAATATTATAAATCTAGCAGTTTAGTCTCACTTGATCGGTTGCCACGGAATTTTGATGTGATCAAAAGTCCGTCGCAATCACATAGCGTACGCGGATACTCGCCGGGTAAACTTAATAGACAGCCTCACTCCATAGCCCCGACCAAGTGACTGTAGGAGAACCCCGTTGCCGAAAGCATCCGTTCGGGTGCTCGCGGCAGCGGTGTTTCGCCTTGGTGCACTTTGTCGACGGCGTCGGGGGTGCGGCCGCCTACTAAAAGTTTGCGACGAGCGTTCGATCAGAATGTCGGGAATCCTGTTGAATTGCCCGACTTGATATTGAAAAGAGTTTTCGATAATGAGACAAAAATGCGGGGTTTATAATTGTTAGGCATGCGATGTCTAAAGAATTCATCTGGTCAGGCATGCGATGTCTAAGGTGGTTGCGGATTCCAACTGTTATAGTTTTACACTTTCTTTACTGTGACCGTAAGTGTAATATGTGATATCGCCGGTTTCGTTGCTATATGTCAACGACAATTGGGATACACATGTTTACTTACGTTGATGACATGTGTTGTTATGTGTTGCTGGATATGTTATATTGGACTGTCGTGTTTGAATAGCCGGGGGTTTTTATGTGAGATGAGTGTTTTTCATTTTCATTCATGTAAAAACTTGTATGTAATATTCTTTTATTGGGGCACTTCCAGGTTGCGGATGTTGTCACCGTTTGTATATTATTTACCTTTCCGCATTAGGATAGACCCAAGGAGGGGAGCACAAGTAACCGGGTTCTAGGGTCCAATGGGAGACCAACTCGAGGAGTCGAGTCCGGGTCTCCTAACCCTAGAATTGGTAGGGTTGCTTGCCGCTCTCGTAGGGGTCTAGGGGTGTGGGATTGGCTATTCATCACGACCGTGGAATCCGTATTTTATACTGGCTCGTATTGAAAACACGGACGTCCTGGTACATCCAATATTTCATATGATATTTTCTGCTGCGTTATCTGTGATGTGATCATGTGATGTTCAATGATAGATATAGTATATATGATATATTATATAAACGTTGCTTATGTTTTACTCCCGTGCTAGCCCTGCCCCGCTCTGCCGTTAGTTACCTAACCTAACGGTGCAGACGGGACATCGAGGCGAATGCGGATGGCATAAGCGTACGTTATATTTATCTGTGATGTTTAGGTGGACTTAAATGATGGGATATTCATTAATGAGATTAATGAAAGAAAATAAACCTAATTGATGTTGTGGAATCGAATTTCAAAATAAAACCAGGTAGCTACAGTTCTTGCTTTGCATCGCGGTGTTCATTATAGAACATCCTGCACCTTATTCGATGAGAAAAGGACCGAGATCCCTTCACCGGGAGTGACTCCTTTAGCAATAACTGGTCGATGCTACAACCCTCGGTTTGTCTTTGATCGCTTCTATAGTTTCCGCTTTGCACAGTGATATATATGATATATCCCGCACCTCATTCGACGAGGAAAGGGCCGACGATCCCTTCACCGGGAGTGACCCCTTTAGCAAAACTAGAAAAGCCTCGAAAACATTCCATTTAAAAAACCATTTGATTCCGCAACGAGATCAAGTTCAAAGCGTTAAAGGTTTTCATAAAAACCATTCGCCACCCTCCGTCATTTTAGGAAGTAAAGTACTTAGTATTCGTGCTACGTTTGTCGACCATAGCCGAGGCGTAGTGTGCGGTAGCTAAGTGATGTCTTCCTACACAGCATATGATGCGATTAGTTAGGACAGTCATGTGGCTTTGTTGACCTTAGCTGTGGGTGGGTCTAATTAATCATGAAATGACGGGCAGAACTTGACTAGTACCTATGATTTGTTGACCTTAGCCAAGGTCATAGGTGCTAGGGGTAAAAACCATTATCGGGAGTTTCAAGTGTTGAAATTTGCAATGAGATTGCATACCTTCTATCTGATAGTTGGATCCCGATACCCACTGCGAGTAATTGTTACTCCTGGGAGAGTTTTGCACTTTACAATTAGCCGATCAAGTAGGTGTCTAGAAAGGTGTCAACGGGGTTACGCCTCTGGGAAAACGAGGTTTACTGTAATTAGGTCCGTGTGAAAGCACGGGGAACCTCCCTCAAAGTACCGACACTGGCCTGGCTGAAAGATTGGCGAACTTGTAGAGTGCAATTAATCCCGGCTAGTCTTTCCTTTTAGGGTTTGAAGGAAGATTTGATAAAAACAGTGGGAGCCATCCTAATTAGATAAAATATATAACCAATCTAATCTTGCAAGAGCGCACGCAGAGTGTTTTCTTCCCTCTCTCTCTCTCCAGGTAGCGACCATATCACGCCTTAATCAAGATAATAATACGGAATATTGACCGAACCCGCTTGTTATACTGAGCTGGGGAACGTTGGTCCAGCTCCAACTTATAATTGTTATAAGACAGGGCAGGAAATAGGGGAATACCAGGATTCCCATGCCGCCCAAACGAAGAAAAGTGCATGTTGATGCATCATCTTCGGGTGTGTTCGTTACAAAGAACTGTTTCTCAGTATCCTCTGCATCCTGAGTATTCGATACCGGATAAGGATCCCAGATATGTAATCTGTTACATAGGGCTACAAAAGGGTAGAAAAACTGAGAACGGGTGATAAGTTTCATAAGACAGAAAACGGGGCAAGTGTTGCAGCCAAGTCTGTTGGTCACTGTCACCCTGTATTACCAATACATTGATTCTGAACAAATGCTATTAGATACCGAACCTGATATACAAAATCATATCAGTCTCTTTATTAGTAAAGAAATGATAAAATTTTGTATTGTTGGATAATGTTTTGAACATTTCCTAAATCAAAAGTTGATCGGTTTAGGCGCGTTATCTAAAAGCATTAACGTTCTAAATCAAACTACAGTTCTTAGTATTCAGAACACACACAAGAGGAAGAGTTCAGAAATGAACGAATCATTCTTGAGGCATTGTAGACTAGGTCATATCAATGCGACCCGACTGGTTGAAGTTACTTTTTAGATGCATATTTAAATCAGTTTGAATTTACATCTTGTGAAACTTACCAGTCATGTCACAAAGATAAAATGACCATAGCTCTGTTTACTGGAAACAGAGAATGTTAGTGTATATGCCCTAGAGGCCATTACTGTATCATACTAGTTTGTATATTACTTAATGGATGCTTGGGATATTCACCTTGTATATACAATCTTGCTCAAAATAGTAGTATGCTACTTGGTTTGTTTCTACTTCAATGTATACTTGTGTTTATTTCAGTATATCACTTATACGCATTAGTGGAGCCCTTAGGATCTTTGCTTGATTACCAGCGTTGTGATGGCAGTCACACTAGTGGGGTCTGGGTAATCCATAAGCACATCCTTATACAGGTCCCTAGTCGCAGGACTATCGAGACAGGGCATCGATACTCCGGAGTAGACTAGCGTATGCTCTTCTCATCCCAGTGTGGGAGATGGTCTGTCCCACAGCCATCAGTACGTCGTACTGGAGATAGTATACGGGTGCTCGTTGGGTTACGAGTACACTGGACAGGACTCGTCGGGAACTGACAGGTTGGTATTATACCTATCGTCAGTTATCAGTTCCCAGGTGACATGAGTACAGCTTAGTCCGCTGACTTGACACTGGCACTTCGCCTCAAGTGTGTTCCCACTGCACTTTGATCACTACCCTACCACGGCTCAAAGGAGTCGTGCAAACAGGTGGTGGTTGGGTGCAGTCCCGAAGCACTTGGAGGCAGTGACGGTTAGACAGGATTCGTCTCTCCCGGTATTGGAGGTTGACATCGCGCTGTGTCTAGGAGAGCCATTACACGAGTAGTCCCTGGCCAGGGCAAACGAGATATACTGGTAGGTTTCCAGTGTTATCTCAGGGTGTTTTGGGCTTCGCTCTGGCACGACTTGTACCGCTATTGGGGGACTGACGTTTACCACCCCCTAGGCCCGCCATGCGATGTATCAGACGAACAGACCGGACTGTACGGAGACTGTCACATTCAGACTCAGTAGGAGTACAGATGGGGTTTCACCTCGTCAGCCTTCTTGTCGACATCTACCTGGGGACCGTTACGCACAGCTAGTGCCGCTTGCGGTCTGTGGTTAAACCCACTGCCAGCGTAGTGTCGAGTCTTTAGAGTCCCACACAGAGGGTATTCGCCTCTAGGCAAAACAGAGTAGAGGTCGCATGGTTTTGCGACAGGGTTCGTTCTCATCCGCGCACTTGTGCACATTTGGAGTCCGGACGGATTATACTGGCAGGCTCTGGTTTGAGCCAGATACCGGTATATGTTTTGAGGGTTGCTTTTATATCTTGGTATTCTTGTTCCTCGAAACGAGAATGCAGGTGTGTATGCACAGTTGCTTGAGGCGGAGGATGAGGTATTTCATTAGGGTTTCGGAACGGGTGCGTATGCACAGTTGACAGTTATCTTTTTCCAAACCCTAATGGATTTATGGATTATCTATTTATAATAGTAATTAAATGAGAATTTTGTTATGGTTGATTTTGTTGACTTGTTGACCATGGTTGACTTGTTGACCATGGTTGAATGTTGACCACCATCATGCTTCAAAAAGTCTTCCTTGATTCATGCTTACATTTTTAAATGAAGCATGGTAGTGGTCATTCCAAATTACCATCAACTATTCTCATTTTCAATTATTATTATTAGATAATTCTTTTCTTTTGGATTATGGTTGCAAGAAAGAAAAGTATAGCTCATTCTATCATTTAGCTTCTCTCTCCTCTCTTCATCTTCTTCTTCCTCTAGCAAAGAGAAACCTTCTCATGTGTTGAGAATCCTTCTCTTTAAAACAAAAGTAACCCTTAGACACTCTCTACTCACTCTAGGATCAAGGGTTTAGCAAGCCGGCGATTCTAGTTCACTCCAAGTTCGAGAAAGAGCCCAAAGGTCGAGCCTTCGAGGTGGATCCATTTTCGACGGAAGAAGGCGACAAGAGAAGAGAACCATCAACCTCCACAAAGTTTGAAGAAGAAGGAGTTCAAGTTTAGGTATAACCATTTCTATCCGAGTAGCTAAATCCCTTTAGCAAGTTTGCTAGTTTTAGTTTAGGTAACGATCCCGACCTTGTTTAGTCCATGTTGCCTCTTGCACTAAAAATTTGATTTTTATTCCGTTTCCGCCTCCCCGTAAGAACCGGGGGTCGCAACGTGGACTTACAGTGGTATCAGAGCCTAACTAAACTTAAACTAGCTTGGTAGTGAAGTGTAACGAAGTTCGGAACCGAAAAAATCACAAAACCGGAAAATTACAAAACCTGAGTTTCTGTTGAAAATATTTTGGCTCAAAATGAAAAAATTTATACATGTAAATTCGGCTCAGGGTTTTGTGTGAACACCCAAGAAAAACGATACAGTAATTCGTCCAAACCGCCGCGCTTCCGCCGCGTGAGCTAGGCATCCGCCGCGGAAGCGCCGCGCTTTGTCGTCTTCTGTGCATCGTTTTTCGTGCAGTGTGTGTCTGTGTTGGTTTTGGGATTTTTGAAATATATTATATGTGCCCAGATTTTGCAGAAAAGAAATTTCCTTTTGGGGTCCTATAATTCCGTATTTTTTCCAAACTTCACTACACTTTGACAATGATGGTTATATCTGTGATGTTTGCATGTATTGAACGTCGGCTAATCGCTATAAGACGATTAGTCGGGGTTATACATGATCTGTAATGTGCTGGAATGTGTATATGAATGTGTTGGACTGTCGCGGGTGAATAGCCGGGGTGGATGTGAGATGAGCTTTTGTTTTTCTTTCATTCATTGTAAATGTAAATTGATGTAATAATATTATTTGTTTGGCCGCACAACCGGGTCGGGGTTGTAGCCGTCATTGTATAATTCTTTTTACTGTTTTTGCTCCTAGGATAGACCCATGGAGGGGTGCACAAACTGCCGGGTATGCCGAAGTGTCGAGTGGCCTACTCATGGAGATGAGGGAGGTTGCTACGCTTCGGGTACTTGGCGGGTAGTTTGCCGCACCCGTAGGGGTCTTGGGTGGGGTATTTGGCTATTCACCGCGACCGTGTTATCCGCTTTTCGTTCCAGGCTCAAAAGGATTGCGGATTGCTAGTATATCCAATGTATTCATCTGTGATCTGTAATGTCTATCATTGCTTATTATTTAGGCGTTGCTTATGTTTTACAGACGCGCTAGCCCAGCCCCCGCTCTGTCGTTAGTTAAGTAACCTAACGGGTAATGACGGGGCCCAGTGGCGAATGCGAATGGCATAAGCGTACGTCATATTTTGGTTGTTTTCTGCAATGGTAGGATTAAATGATGGGACGCATTAAAAGAACTAATGCAAGAATATCACGCATTAAAAGAACTAATGCAAGATAATAAACCAAGTTGAAGTCGTTGGAACACTTTCAAAAAACCACTCGGTTCTTTTCAAAACTAACTTTTAAATGCGGAGATTGAGCCACTCCTTCTAAAAGCTATCTCGTTCCATCGATTAAATCAAGTTCACTACGTTCACGGTTTCGCCAAAACCATTCATAGCCCTCCGTCGCTTCGCATGAATAGGCAATAGTATTCAAGCTATGTATTTTGGCCAAAGTCAAGGCATAGTGATTGGTAGCTATTGGGTGTTCATGTGTAGCATAGATAGATGCGTTGGTTTGGGACAGTCGTGCTGCCATTTTGGCCAAAGTCAAGGGTAGGTACGGATGGATCCAAATTAACCTGGATAGTGACGGGCAGAACTTGACATGTGACTTATGATATATTGGCCAAAGTCAAGGTCATAAGAGCATGGGGCAAAAATCCACATCGGGAGTTTCATAAGTACTGAAACTTGCTAGATTTGCATACCATTTGGAGTGTGGTGATTCTGGTAGGATTCCTTCAGTTTCGTTACGCGATGATATTTGGATCCCGATCCTACTGTGAGTATATGCTACTCCTCAGGAAATTTCTCACTAAACGATCAATGCTATAAACCTAGTAGGTTCCTAGAAAGGTGTTAGCGGGGTTACGCCCCCAGGGAAAAGAGGTTCTTTAATTAAGGAACTTCGCAAAAGCGTTGGAAAACCTCCCTCGAAGTACCGACACTGGCCTGGCTGAACGGTTAAGCAAGTATTGTACGGTGGGATTGATCCTGACTAATTCTTCCTTTATGGTTTGAGGAGGGATTCGAGAAACAGTGGGAGCCATCCTGTTTAGACAAACTAAAAACCACTCTAAACTTGCAAGAGCATCATGCTGAGTGTTTCTTCTTCTCTCTCCTAATTGCAGTGACCAATCAACATGACTGGACTTAAGTTACTCCTAGATAAAAACAAACTGACAGGGCCAAACTACAAAGATTGGCTCAGGAATGTCAAGATAGCAATCACTTATGACAAGCTGGGGTATCTTCTTACCACCAAAGCTCCCCCTGTCCCTGGTCCAACTTCCAGTGTCGCGGATAAGGAAATCCGCAACACTTGGGAGATTGATAGCGCGAAGGCCAAGTGCCTCCTGCTTGCCTCGATGGACAACGAACATCAGAGGAGGCATGAGAATATGGACATGGAGTCCATATTGCTCCATACAAAAGAACTGTATGGAGAGCAATCACGTACCGCAAGATACGAAGCGTCGAAAAAGTTATTTTCGACAAGAATGGCCGTCGGATCATCAGTAGCCGAGCACGTGCTAAAGATGATCGGCTTCATTGAGGAGCTCGCTGACCTAGGGATCACATTGGAGAGTGAGCTATATACGGATATAGTTCTCCAGTCCCTTCCTTCCACTTACGCCCAGTTTATACTGAACTTCAACCTACAAGAAAAAGAGGTTGAACTATCAGAGCTCCTCAACATGCTGAGGAGCGCAGAGGGCACCCTACAGAAAGGTAGGGAAACATCCACTTTGTTTGTAGGAGGATCATCTTCTTCTAGGTCCAAGGCGAAAGCCAAGGGAAAGAAGAAGAAAGCCCCCGCCAAACCAAGGGGCGGTGTTAGTAAAGTGGATACGAAGGGAAAAGGTAAAGCAACAAAGATAGCGGGGAAGCTTGTGGATAAGGAAGAATGCTTCTTTTGTCATAAGAAAGGACACTGGAAGAATGATTGCAGGGCCTGGAAGGCCAGAACACAGGAATTGAAGCAGGTTGCAGCTTCAGCTTCAGGTGTGTATGTTATTGAAAACTGTCTTTCAATAAACTCTACTTCCTGGTTATTGGATACCGGATCAGGATCTCATATCTGTAATTCTTTGCAGGCGTTGAGAAACCGTAGGGATTTGAAGGCAGGTGACATGACCCTCAGAGTTGCGAACGGAGCTAGCATGGATGCTAAAGCCGTGGGGGACTATCACCTGGGAATGTCAGATGGACATGTTTTGGTTTTGCGTAATTGCTTTTTTGTACCCAACGCAACTTGTAATGTCATTTCTGTATCTTTAGTTTCTAAAGAAGATTATGAATTTACGTTTGTAAGTAATGTTGTAAACATTCACCTTAATCAAGTTTTGATTGGGTCAGGTACTTTGAGTAATGGTATATACGTGTTAAACCAACCACAGATTTTTAATGTCCAGAATACACACAAAAGAAAGTCTCCAGAAATAAATCAGACTTTCTTATGGCATTGTAGATTGGGTCACATCAATGAGAGAAGGTTGACGAAGTTACATACAGAAGGGTATTTGAATGCGTTCGAATATCAGTCGTATGCCACTTGTCAATCCTGTCTCAAAGGAAAGATGACAAAGACTCCATTTACTTGACATGGAGTAAGAGCGAGCGAGCTCTTGGGACTCGTACACAGTGACGTGTGCGGTCCAATGTCTACACATGCCCGAAGCGGACATTCTTACTTCATTACTTTTACGGATGACTTCTCAAGGTACGGTTATGTCTTCTTAATGAAACATAAGTCCGAGGCCTTTGGAAAATTCCAGGAGTATAAGAGTGAAGTAGAGAAACAGACCGGCAAAAGTATTAAGATTCTAAGATCGGATCGAGGTGGAGAATACTTAAGTGCCGAATTCCTGGACTATTTAAAAAAGAACGGAATTCTCTCTCAGCTTACTCCTCCTTACACCCCGCAACATAACGGTGTATCGGAGAGACGGAACCGCACCCTATTGGATATGGTGCGGTCCATGATGAGTAACGCTGAGTTGCCGCGATCATTCTGGGGATATGCGCTAGAATCAGCCGCATACCTTTTGAACCGAGTTCCTACTAAGACTGTGCCTACCACGCCATTTGAGATATGGTGTGGGAAGAGACCCCATCTTAATCACATTAAGATATGGGGAAGTCCAGCTTTTGTCAAAAAGCAGCATGCGGACAAGCTCGAGGCACGATCAGTACTGTGCAAGTTTGTGGGATATCCAAAGAATTCCAAGGGATATTTCTTCTACTGTGAAGAGGAACAAAAAGTTCTTGTTTCTCGTCATGCCCACTTTCTAGAACACCAGTTCATAGAAAAAGAAATAAGTGGGAGCGCAGTAGAACTGGAAGAAATTCCAGAACCACGGACTATTACTGAAAGTTTAGTGGAACCAGAGGGTTCGGAAGAACAGGACATTCCTACGCCGCTCCGCAGGAGTAGTAGGCTGTCTCATCCGCCCGAGAGATACTGCGGTTTTCTCATAGACGGGGATAGAGAGGATTGCATCATAGATTATGATGAGCCTACTAGCTTCCAGCAGGCCGTTCAGAGCATTGACTCAGTGAAATGGCTGGATGCAATGCGGACCGAAATGGAGTCCATGTACACCAACAAAGTATGGACGTTGGACATTGCTCCAGACGGGGTAAAACCCGTAGGATGCAAGTGGATCTTCAAAAGGAAGATTGGTGTAGATGGACAGGTTGAGACCTATAAAGCTAGGCTGGTAGCAAAGGGTTTTCGTCAAAGACCTGGCTTGGACTACGACGAAACCTTTTCTCCAGTAGCCATGCTGAAATCCATTCGGATCCTTCTTGCCATTGCTGCCTTCCACGATTATGAGATCTGGCAAATGGACGTAAAGACAGCTTTTCTGAATGGAAATTTAGAGGAGTGTGTCTATATGGACCAGCCAGAGGGTTTCATTCAGAGTGGGAGCAGCGGAAAGGTGTGAAAGTTGCTTAAGTCCATCTATGGACTAAAGCAGGCATCGCGGAGTTGGAACATCTGTTTTGATGAGACAGTCAAAGAATTTGGCTTTATCAAAAATCCAGATGAACCATGCATCTATAGTAGATTTGTAGCGAGAACTGTAGTATTCCTCGTTTTATACGTGGATAACATTCTCTTGATAGGAAATGACATTCCTATGCTACAATCTGTCAAGGGGTTCTTGTCACAAAGGTTCTCCATGAAAGACCTGGGTGATGCCTCATACATCCTGGGGATCCGGATCCATCGTGATAGATCCAAGAGGATATTGGGACTTTCTCAGTCCAGGTACATCGACACCATAGTGAAAAGATTCAGTATGGAAGATTCCAAGCGCGGTAACCTACCGGCTTGTCACGGGATCACCCTCTCTAAAGAGATGTCTCCCAAGACTGATTTGGAAAGGGATCGCATGTCTATTATACCCTACGCTTCTGCGGTAGGCTCTATAATGTATGCGATGTTGTGTACCAGACCGGATGTAGCTTATGCACTGAGTGTGGTAAGCCGGTATCAGTCTAACCCTGGGGAGAAACACTGGATAGCAGTAAAGAACATTCTCAAGTACCTGAGAAGGACTAAGGAGATGTTCTTGGTGTATGGCGGAAAAGACCTCCAGATCGAGGCCTTTGCTGACTCCAGCTTCCAGAGTGACAAGGATGATTCCAAGTCCATGTCGGGTTTTGTCTTCACCCTCAATGGAGGGGCGGTGTGTTGGAAGAGTTCCAAACAGGAAACCGTTGCAGACTCGACGATGGAAGCGGAATACATCGCTGCATCTGATGCCGCAAAAGAAGCTGTCTGGATGAGGAAGTTCTTGAAAGAACTTCAGGTGGTTCCGTCCATTGTTGACCCAATACCTCTGTATTGCGACAACAACGGGGCTATAGCTTTAGCGAAGGAACCCAGGTCCCATCAGAGATCCAGGCACATCTTGAGGCGGTATCACCTGATCAGGGAGATCGTGGATCGCAAGGAGATCGAGGCTCGGAGGGTTGCTTCAGAAGAGAACACTGCAGATCCATTCACCAAGGCCCTACCCCAGACTCAGTTTGAGCGGCTGATCGAGATGATAGGTCTTCGATACGCCAGTACATGGCCTTAGTGCAAGTGGAAGATTGTTAGTGTATATGCCCTAGAGGCCATTACTGTATCATACTAGTTTGTATATTACTTAATGGATGCTTGGGATATTCACCTTGTATATACAATCTTGCTCAAAATAGTAGTATGCTACTTGGTTTGTTTCTACTTCAATGTGTACTTGTGTTTATTTCAGTATATCACTTATACGCATTAGTGGAGCCCTTAGGATCTTTGCTTGATTACCAGCGTTGTGATGGCAGTCACACTAGTGGGGGCTGGGTAATCTATAAGCACATCCTTATACAGGTCCCTAGTCGCAGGACTATCGGGATAGGGCATCGATACTCCGGAGTAGACTAGCGTATGCGCTTCTCATCCCAGTGTGGGAGATGGTCTGTCCCACAGCCATCAGTACGTCGTACTGGAGATAGTATACGGGTGCTCGTTGGGTTACGAGTACACTGGACAGGACTCGTCGGGAACTGACAGGTTGGTATTATACCTATCGTCAGTTATCAGTTCCCAGGTGACATGAGTACAGCTTAGTCCGCTGACTTGACACTGGCACTTCGCCTCAAGTGTGTTCCCACTGCACTTTGATCACTACCCTACCACGGCTCAAAGGAGTCGTGCAAACAGGTGGTGGTTGGGTGCAGTCCCGAAGCACTTGGAGGCAGTGACGGTTAGACAGGATTCGTCTCTCCCGGTATTGGGGGTTGACATCGCGCTGTGTCTAGGAGAGCCATTACACGAGTAGTCTCTGGCCAGGGCAAACGAGATATACTGGTAGGTTTCCAGTGTTATCTCAGGGTGTTTTGGGCTTCGCTCCGGCACGACTTGTACCGCTATTGGGGGACTGACGTTTACCACCCCCTAGGCCCGCCATGCGATGTATCAGACGAACAGACCGGACTGTACGGAGACTGTCACATTCAGACTCAGTAGGAGTACAGATGGGGTTTCACCTCGTCAGCCTTCTTGTCGACATCTACCTGGGGACCGTTACGCACAGCTAGTGCCGCTTGCGGTCTGTGGTTAAACCCACTGCCAGCGTAGTGTCGAGTCTTTAGAGTCCCACACAGAGGGTATTCTCCTCTGGGCAAAACAGAGTAGAGGTCGCATGGTTTTGCGACAGGGTTCGTTCTCATCCGCGCACTTGTGCACGTTTGGAGTCCGAACGGATTATACTGGCAGGCTCTGGTTTGAGCCAGATACCGGTATATGTTTTGAGGGTTACTTTTATATCTTGGTATTCTTGTTCCTCGGAACGAGAATGCAGGTGTGTATGCACAGTTGCTTGAGGCGGAGGATGAGGTATTTCATTAGGGTTTCGGAACAGGTGCTTATGCACAGTTGACAGTTATCTTTTTCCAAACCCTAATGGATTTATGGATTATCTATTTATAATAGTAATTAAATGAGAATTTTGTTATGGTTGATTTTGTTGACTTGTTGACCATGGTTGACTTGTTGACCATGGTTGAATGTTGACCACCATCATGCTTCAAAAAGTCTTCCTTGATTCATGCTTACATTTTTAAATGAAGCATGGTAGTGGTCATTCCAAATTACCATCAACTATTCTCATTTTCAATTATTATTATTAGATAATTCTTTTCTTTTGGATTATGGTTGCAAGAAAGAAAAGTATAGCTCATTCTATCATTTAGCTTCTCTCTCCTCTCTTCATCTTCTTCTTCCTCTAGCAAAGAGAAACCTTCTCATGTGTTGAGAATCCTTCTCTTTAAAACAAAAGCAACCCTTAGACACTCTCTACTCACTCTAGGATCAAGGGTTTAGCAAGCCGGCGATTCTAGTTCACTCCAAGTTCGAGAAAGAGCCCAAAGGTCGAGCCTTCGAGGTGGATCCATCTTCGACGGAAGAAGGCGACAAGAGAAGAGAACCATCAACCTCCACAAAGTTTGAAGAAGAAGGAGTTCAAGTTTAGGTATAACCATTTCTATCCGAGTAGCTAAATCCCTTTAGCAAGTTTGCTAGTTTTAGTTTAGGTAACGATCCCGACCTTGTTTAGTCCATGTTGCCTCTTGCACTAAAAATTTGATTTTTATACCGTTTCCGCCTCCCCGTAAGAACCGGGGGTCGCAACGTGGACTTACAGAGAAGGAGTTAGTGAACTCTTGGGATGATACATGTTGATGTATGTAAGGTCTCCTGTCTACATATGCCAGGACTGGTTCTTTATTCTTCATTATATTCTCTGATAATCTCTCAAGATTCAGTCGTATGTTCCTGTTGAAACATAAGTCCGAAGCTTTTGAGGTATTCACAGAATATAAGTTGGAAGTAGAGAACCAAAATACGGGTATAAGTATTATGTCCTATGATGAGATCAGGGAGGAGAATACTTGTGCATGGCATTCCTGGACCATTCTAAAGGAGAATGCGATTCTCTCTCCGAATTACTCCTCTGAATACACCACAGCACAACGGTGCATCAGGGCGGAGCAATCGCACAATATTAGATATGGTGTGCTCTGTGATGAGTATTACTGAGTTACCTATTTCCTTTTAGGGCTATGCGCTTGAGAAGCTGCATACCTATTGAATTAGGTTCGAATCAGATCACTGCCTACCATTCCATATGAGATATGGTATGGGAAGAGCCCATCTCTTAAGTAAGTTAAGATTTGGGGTTGTACGGCCTATGTCAAAAGCAAAATCCAGACAAGATCGAGGCAAGGTCTGTTCTGTAGAACTGGAATGGTTCCAGCTGCAGATGATGATTTAACAGAACCAAAGGATTCAATAGTCTCCGACGAACCTCAGCCTCTCCGCCGATCTGGTAGGGTTCCTCATCCGCCTAAGAGATACCTCGGTTTCTCGATGACAGTGGGAGCGAGGAATGCATCATGAGATGATGACCCAACTAGTTTCGAGCTGGCCATCAAGAGTAGGACTCTGTAAGAATGGCTGGATGCTTAGCGATCTGAGATGGAATCCATATACACCAACAAAGTATGGACTTTGATTGCGATATCTGAAGGGTTAAATCCCCATCAGGAGCAAGTATATCTTGAGAAGATTACTTGGTGTAGATGAAAAAGTTGAGACTTTCAAAGCTAGACTTGTTAAAGGTTTTCGTCATCGACTAGGCACAGATAATGATGAAACCTTTTTCAGGGACTATGCTTAAGTCCATCCAGACCCTACTTGCCACGGCTACATACCATGACTACGATATCTGGTGGTTGGGTGTCATGACTGCTTTTCTAAATACTGATTTAGAATAGAAAGTCTATAAGTACACAGCCAGAGGGCTTCGTAAATAGTGGGAGCAACGGAAACATGTGCAAGTTGCTTTACTGGATAAAGCAGGCATCGCGGAGTTGGAACATCTGTTTTGATGTGGTAGTCAAAGTATTTGACTTCATCAAAATAGTAGATGAACCTTGTATATACAAAACGGTAGTAGAGAGTAAGGTGGTCATCCTCGTATTGTACGTGGACAACATACTCTTGATAGGAAAAGAGTTTCCTATACTACGATCGGTCGATCTCCTCTTATCATAAGGATTCTCCAATAGGATAAAGATGATACCTCCTAAATTCTGGAATTCAGGTCTATGAGATAGATCTAAATGGATGTTAGGATTCTCACTAGCTGTAGTAAGATGGTATCAATCGATCCTGGGGAGAATCACTGAAAGTGTTCCAGAGTGATAAAGACGACTGAATGTTAGTCACAGGCAATGTCTTTACCCTCAGTGGATGGACGGTATGTTGGAAGATTTTCAAGCTAGATACCGTGACAAACTAGAAGATAAAGACTGGTAACATCGCTATTAAAGATACTACCAAAGAGGCAGTTTGGGTGTATATTGGTTCATAGGATGAACCAGGTTCCTACCATTGTGTGACAATGGAACTGTGGCTTTGGCCCTGGAACCCTGGTCCCATCAGTGACCCAGACATATTCTGAGGCAGCATCACCTGATCATGGAGATAGTTGATCTCCAGGGTGATCGAGGTTAGGAGAGTAGACTCAGAGGACAACACGGCGGATCCACTCACGAAGGCCTTTTCCCAAAGAGAGACTTTTAGGGGATGGTTGAGTATTAGATACTACAACTACTGCTACATATGCCCCTAGTGCAAGTGGGAGATTGTTAGTTATATGTATGCCCTAGAGGCCATTGCTGTACATTGGATGTATATTGTAGTGGATGCTGGGACATATATAGGTAGGACTTTCTTGCTCGACATGATAGTATGCTATCTGGTTGCTCTTTATCTTAACATGTATACTCTCTGTCTCTCTGATTACATGTTGATAAAGCCCTTAGGATGTGTACTCGACTTCCAGGACTATAATGAAGATCATACTAGTGGGGCCTGGGTAGTCAATGAGTACATCCTTCATTGTTCCTAGTCGTGGGAATATCGAGACGGGGCATCGATATTCCAGAGTAGACTAGCGTATATCTTCTCGACCCAAGTGATGGGCGATGGATGATCCCATATCCATTGGTGTTTGACATCGGAGATGGTATGCGGGTGCTCAGTGGAGACTGGGTACACTGAACGGACTCGCCGAGAACTCCCAGATGGTATTATACCTCACGTCAGATGGCAGTTCTCTGGTGACACTGGTACAGCTTAGTCTGTTGACCCGAGATCGTCATAGAGTCTTGTATGTCTCCCACTGTGCTTTGATTTCCACCCTACCACGGCTCTACTGAGGCGTGCAAACAGGTGGTTTTTGAGTACAGTCCCGATTCACATGGAGGCAATGAGTGATAGGAGGGGATTCGTCTCTCCCGGTATTGGGGGTTGATGTTGCACTATGCTCGACTGGCCATAACAGGAAATCCCTGGCCAGGGTTGCAGTGACCTACTGGTAAGTTTTATCAGTAGTTTCACACATGTCATGGACCTTACGTCGGCATGACTTATCAAGCTATTGGGGTCTGACGTTTACCACCCCTAGGCGAGATATGCGATATATCAGACGAACAGACCGGACTGTACGGTAAGTGTTACTGGTTGGATTCACAGAAGTGTGAGCGGGCTTGCTCGTCGATCTTCTGATCGCTCAATACCCGGGTGGCCGTTACGTTTAGCAGACCGCTTGCGGCTTGTGGGTGTTTGATATGATCATCATCTGCTGCCGGCGTATTGACGAGTCTTTAGAGTCCTATACAGAGGTTTCCTAGCTTAAGCGAAACAAAATAGGAGCGCATATGAGATATGTGCGGGACCGAGAATAATTCGTGTATGTGATACCGTGTTCCATTCTCGTAATGAATGTATTGATTGGTTATATGCGATATAACCTAGTTATCGAATCAAGGATCGATTCGATAAGCCAATATATTGGATACTAGCCAGTTATATGCGACATAACCGGATCATTGAATCAAGTTTTGATTTAATGATTTAATGTATAATTATATATTTGATATATTACTTTGCATTAACTAGTATTGGTTCACTTTAAATGGATTTACTCACTTGAAATGCACATTGTATATGTGATATATTTTTTTGTGCACATGATTGTATCATGTTTGATGATACATTCTAGCTTTGTTTTGTGTAAAGAATTAAACCATGGTTACTTAGTGGTTAGGGTTTCATTTCTTTTACTTATTCATTTATCTATTTATTTATTTCATTTAGAAAAGATAAAGAGAAAATAATGGTTGCTAGTTTTGTTTTTATTTGAAGCTTCTTGAAACTTTGAACAAGTCCACCATTCTTGTCTCTTCTCTAACCCTAACCATTCATCTAACCTTAGTTAAATCTCTACACTAAACCATGGTTGAATACATGATAAGTATTCATTTTATTTTCTTTTTCAAATACTTATCATATTCATTTTCTTTCTTCTTCTTCTTCTTGAGCAAGAAAGAAAAGCTTTCTACATCAATGGCAACTAGCCAAAATGAGTGAGAAATCCAATTCTAAAGTGAACCCACTTCCTATTTCTTCATCCTCTACCTCTTGCCAAGTAGTATAGGGTGTTTTCTTCACAAGTTTCAAGACTTGGTGAAGTGGGAGCTTGATCTAGCGATGCCTCGACGTAGATCATCTTCGGCATCGAAGCCGACTACCAAGCCCACCAATTTCTTCGATGAAGCCGATGCTAGAGTCCGGAATCCGATTTGGACAGCGGAGGGACATCATCGTGGAGCTTAGGAAGTGGTGGACCGGATATACAAAGGTTGTAGCCCCTTTCCTCTTAGATAAATTCTTTTATTTGCTTTGCATCGCCTTGTTTTCTAATTAACGATCCGTATTAGGGTTTCTCGGCACTTGTAAAATTTAAATTGGGCGTGTTTGATCACTTGCAAGACTTCATTAGTGTGCCTAGGAACCCTACAGTTAGTGTATATGCCCTAGAGGCCATTACTGTATCATACTAATTTGTATATTACTTAATGGAAGCTTGGGATATTCACCTTGTATATACAATCTTGCTCAAAATAGTAGTATGCTACTTGGTTTGTTTCTACTTCAATGTGTACATGTGTTTATTTTAGTATATCGCCTATATACATTAGTAGAGCCCTTAGGATCTTTGCTTGATTACCAGCGTTGTGATGGCAGTCACACTAATGGGGGCTGGGTAATCTATAAGCACATCCTTATGCAGGTCCCTAGTCGCAGGACCATCGAGACAGGGCATCGATACTCCGGAGTAGACTAGCGTATGCGCTTCTCATCACAGAGTGGGAGGTGGTCTGTCCTACAGCCATCAGTACGTCGTACTGGAGATAGTATACGGGTGCTCGTTAGGTTACGAGTACACTGGACAGGACTCGTAGGGAACTGACCGGTTGGTATTATACCTATCGTCAGTTATCAGTTCCCAGGTGACATGAGTACAGCTTAGTCCGCTGACTTGACACTGTCACTTTGCCTTGAGTGTGTTCCCACTGTACTTTGATTACTACCCTACCACGGCTCAAAGGAGTTGTGCAAACAGGTAATAGTTGGGTGCAGTCCCGAACCACTTGGAGGCAGTGACGGTTAGACAGGATTCATCACTCCCGGTATTGGGGGTTGACATCGCGCTGTGTCTAGGAGAGCCATTACACGAGTAGTCCCTGGCCAGGGCAAGCGAGATATTCTGGTAGGCTTCCAGTGTTATCTCAGGGTGTTTTGGGCTTCACTCCGACACGACTTGTACCGCTATTAGGGGACTGACGTTTACCGCCCCCTAAACCCGCCATGCGATGTATCAGACGAACATACCGGACTGTACGGAGACTGTCACATTCAGGCTCAGTAGGAGTTCAGATGGGTTTCACCTCGTCAGTCTTCTTGTCGGCATCTACCTGGGGACCGTTACGCACAGCTAGTGCCGCTTGCGGTCTGTGGTTAAACCGACTGCCAGCGTAGTGTCGAGTCTTTAGAGTCCCACACAGAAAGCTATTCGCCTTTAGGCAAAAGAGTAGAGGTCGCATGGTTTTGCGACAAGTCGCATGGTTTTGCGACAGGGTTCGGTCACATCCGTGCACTTGTGCACGTTTAGTGTCCGGACAGTTAACACTACCGGGCTTTGGTTTAAGCCAGATCCTAGTGTACGTTTTGGGATTGGTTTTATCCAGTATGTATTCGTGTTCCTCGGAACGCGGATGCGGGTGTGTATGCACAGTTGACGGAGAGACAGAGGCAGAGGATTCTCATTAGGGTTGTTGACCGTTGACTATTGACTATTGACTTTTTGCTCAACCCTAAAGAGAATATGATATGTAATTAACAATAATATTAATTAAGTATTATGGTGACATGGTTGTTGAGGGGTTGACTTTGTTGACTTGTTGACTTTGTTGACCGGTTGACTAGGTTGGACTAGTTGACCATCATGATGACAATGGCTATCATTTCATGCAAAGACTTTTGCTTGCTTGTCCTCTTGTGCAAAATGAGTGCATGAAATGATATGGCTATTGTAGCTTAAACCATCACTAATACTTGATTGCTATTATGGGTTATGATGGTTTTGGATTATGAGAGCCAAGAAAGAAAAGTCTTGCTCATTCTTTCATTTCCTTTCTCTCTCTTGTGTTCTTGAGCTCTCATCTTTTTCCTCTTCCTCTCCCTCTTTTTAGTCTATGATTCACTTGTCTCATGTGTTGAGAACCAAGAACCATAAAGAAAATCCCAACACACTCTCCTCTACTCACTCTAGTTCACAAGGTTTAGCAAACCGAGTGAACTAGTTTCTTCAAAGTTCGAAAAAGAAGCCAAAGGTAGAAGCTTTCAGGTGGATCGATCTTCGGCGCAAGGAGACGACGGGGAGAAGCCGATCCGGACAACCATCGAGGCTTGAAGACGAAGGAGTTCAAGAAAGAAAGGTATAACCCCCTAACCGAGTAGTTAACAACTCCTAGTTAGCTTGTTAGTTAGATGTTTAACAAAGATCCGGATTTGAGTCCATGTTACCGCTTCTAGAAAATTGTTTTTCATCAAATTCCGCATGCCCGAAAGTACCGGGAGAGGTAGCATGGACTTACAGCTAGGTCGTTGACTTCGATGCCAAAGATGATCTACGTCGAGGCGGCTCAAACTCAAGCTCCATCATCACTAGGTCATGAAATTTGTGAAGATAATACCCTATACAACATGGCAAGTGGTAGAGGATGAAGAAATAGGAAGTGGGCTCACATTGGATTTGGATTTCAACACTTGAAATTTTTCAAGAGAGGTTTTCTTTTCTTCATGAAGAAGAAGAAGAAAAGAATGAAAAAGGAATTGTGTGAAAAGAATAATCAAGTGAAGCTATCATATTGCAACCATGGGTGAGATAAACCTTTGTAGAGACTAAACTCAAGTTTAAGTTAAAGGTTAGGTTAAGGAAAATCTTATGTAAAACAAAATGGTGGACTTTGTCAAAGATGCTTGAAAGCTTCATGAAGCTTCAAGCAAAGACAAAGTAAGACACCATTTTATTTTACATAAATTAAATAAATTAAATAAAAAACTAAACTTTTAACCTAAACATGGTATAATCCATACACACCCAAGTTTGCATGTATCATCAAACATGATACAAACTAGTGCACAAAAATATATCACATATACAACTTGTGCACTTCAAGTGAGAAAATCAATCTTAAGTGAACAAATACTAGTTAATGTAAAGTAATATATTAAATATATAATTATACATTAAATCATTAAATCAACACTTGATTTAATGATCCAGTCATACTGGATATAACCGACTAATATCAAGTGTATCAATATATCGAATCAACACTTGATTCGGTAACCTGGCTATATCACATATAACCAACTGATGGTACAAATCGTGAAAATAGAATACAGTATCACATACTGGTATTATTCTCGGTCCTGCACATATCTCATATGCGCTCCTATTTCGTTTCGCTTGAACCAGGAAACCTCTATGTAGGACTCTAAAGACTCGTCAATACGCCGGCAGTAGGTGATGATCATATCAAACACCCACAAGCCGCAAGCGGTCTGCTAAACGTAGCGGCCACCCGGGTAATGAGCGATCAGAAGATAAACGAGCAAGCCCGCTCACACTCCTGTGAATCCAACCAGCAACACTTACCGTACAGTCCGGTCTGTTCGCCTGATATGTCGCATATCTTGCCTAGGGGTAGTAAACGTCAGACCCCAGTAGATCGATAAGTCGTGTCGATTTTGTTGGAGATAGTGCCATCAGAGTCAATTATTGGATCACAGGCACGTGATTGCAACGATTGAGGGAGGACCTATCCCGTTAGGACAGTCTTACTCGAGATGATAGTATGCTATCTGGTTTATCTTTATCATCGTGTACTGCTTTAGGTGACCTGACACGTCGCTATTACACGTTGATAGAGCCCCTAGGATTCTTGCTTGACGACCAGCAGTATGATGGCGATCATATACGTGGGAGCTGGGGTCTATAAGCACATCCTTAAAAGGTCCCTAGTCGTGGGAGTTTCGAGACTGGGCATCGATACTCCATTAGTAGACTAGTGTATACAGTCGAGACCCCGACGAGGGGCGGTGGCCGGTCTCACAAGCCACTGGTGTCAGTTGGTTCACCTAAGATGTATACAGGTGCTCATTGGGTTATGAGTACACCGGACAGGACTCGCCGGGAACCTGCTAGTTGGTCTTATACCAGATGTCAGATAGCAGTTCCCTGGTGACATGTGTACAGGTTAGTTCATCGACCTGAGGATCGTCATTTGTCTCGTGTGAGTTCCCACTGTGCTTTGATTACTACCCTACCACGGCTCAAAGGAGTCGTGCAAACAGGTTTTAGTTGGGTACAGTCCCGAGCCACATGGAGGCAGTGAGCGGATCTTCAGGGGTTCGTCTCTCCCGGTATTGGGGGTGAGGTCGCGCTGTGTCTGGGAGAGCCATTACGCAAAGCCCTCGGCCGAGGCAGGAGATTTACTGGTAGGTATTCCAGTAGTATCTCAGGGCGTTCTGGGCTACGCTCCGACACGACTTGTACCGCTTTTGGGGGTCTGACTTTCACCAACCCCCTAGGCCCGCCATGCGATACTCATAGACGAACGGACCGGACTGTACGGATATTGTCACTGACAGGCTCAGTTGGGTGTCGGGGTGAGCTTCCTCATCGACGTCCCTTTTGGTCAATAGCTGGTGGCCCGTCACGTATTGGCTAATACCTCTGACGTGCTAGTGGTTAAATCCACAGCCATAGTATTGACGAGTCTTTAGAGTCCACCACACTTACAGTTACTCAAGCTTTCGGGCGAAACGCTGTAGAGGCCGTATGGAGATATGGCAGGGTCCGATCAGATACGTGCGGTATTGCACGGATCAGGATCGGACAGTTTTGTACTGGTGGCCGTATGGATATATGGCAGGGTTCGATCAGATACGTGCGGTATTGCACGGATCAGGGTCGAACGGGTTTTTACTAGCCGGCTTTGGTTTAAGCCGGTACTAGTTTAGTACAGTGTAGATTTTGTCTCATTGCATTTGTATCTGGTCGGAATACAGATGCGGGTGTGTATGCACAGTGTCGGGGTTTTCCTGCAATTTATTACGGGACCAGTTTTCTGGAGTTGCCAGTTTGCATTCCGTTCCGGCCGGTTTTCCTTTGTTCTTTCCCGGCCGGACTTTTCCGATGGAGGGGGTTATTTGCAGTTTTGCAAATAACACTTTGTGGGGGGGTTTCTTGCAATTGTATTGATTATGACACTTTTCATATCTTGCACATTGACTTGCTTTTTATTGTGATTAGATGGAGGGGTATGGGTTTGTAAGAAGAAGCATGGTTGCATGTTTTCTTGTCTTTGGTTGTGGTTACCTCCACCATTCTCCTACACTCACCTTCCTTCTATGGTTATGCTTGATATTCAATCCTCCACCCTTTTTCTAAGATGAATAAGTCTTTCATGGTTATGAAAAAGGAAAAAAAAGAAGAAAAAGAAAGAGAGAAAGAAAAAGAATGAGAGAGTTCATCTTTGTTATGGGAGGAATTCTTCATCTCCTTCTTCTTCTTGTTTCGGAAAAATGAAAGCACCATTTTTCCTAACCCCAATCCTCCATCATGGCAACTACAAACCCCAAATGAGACTAGCTTGATCTACTACACTTCCTACAGCACATCTTGAGCATGTCGAGTTGCCGGCTTCATGCTCGAGTTGCCTCGGTATTGAGGCGGGAGCCCGTAAAAGACGAAGGCGATGTGGTGCCCTTTCCGGCGAGGAGGCGACGATGTGGAGCCAAGACTTTCCGCGGGAGATCGGGATGATGAAGAGAAGACCGGAGGACTCGGATCACTCGGTATACTTCTCACCCCATCTCTTGATTGCTAGCTTTAGGTTAATGGTTACGATCCGGGTAATTGTCCGCGGTAGCGCCGGTTTCCGAGCAAGGAAAAAATTTTGATTCCGCGTTTTGGCCTCGAGTACGAGGCCGGGGCGCTGCCGTGGCGCAACAGATTTGAGGTCTATAACAGTTCGAGATACTACTGATAACACTTACCAGTGAATCTCAGCAACCCTGGCCAGGGATTTCGGGTTATAGCCAATCGAACACAGCGCAACATCAACTCCCTATACCGGGAGAGACGAATCCCCTCCTATCGCTCATTGCCTACATGTGATTCGGGACTGTACCCAAAAACCACCATTTTGCATGCCCTCTTGGACGTGGTAAGGTGGAAATCAAAGCACAGTGGAAATCACACAAGACTCTATGACGATCTCGGGTCTATAGACTAACCTGTACCAGTGTCACCAGAGAACTGCCAGCTGACGTAAGGTATAATACCATCTGGGAGTTCTCGGCGAGTCCGTCCAGTGTACCCAGTCTCCAATGAGCACCCGTATATCATCTCTGATGTCAAACACCAATGGATATGGGATCATCCATCGCCTATCTATATGGGTCGAGAAGGTATACGCTAGTCTACTCTGGTATATCGATGCCCCGTCTCGATACACCCACGACTAGGGACCTTGAAGGATGTACATATGGACTACCATGTCCCCACTAGTATGATCCGCATCATAGTCTAGGTAGTCAAGTACACATCCTAAGGGCTTTACCAACATGTAATAGAGAGACAATCAGTGTACACGTTAAGGTAAAGAGCAACCAGATAGTATACTATCATGTCGAGCAAGAAAGTCCTCCCTATATATGTCCAAGCATCCACTACAATATACATCCTATGTATAGTAATGGCCTCTAGGGCATACATACAACTAACAATCTCCCACTTGCACTAGGGCCATCTGATATCAGTGGTTGTAGTATCTCATACTCAACCATCCCATATAAGTCTCTTTCTGGGAAAAGGCCTTTGTGAGTGGATCCGCCGTGTTGTCCTCTGAGTCTACTCTCCTAACCTCGATCTCCTTGGAGATCAACCATCTCCATGATCAGGTGATACTGCCTTAGAATATGTCTGGATCACTGATGGGACGGACGTTCCATGGCATAAGCCACAACTCCATTGTCACACAATGGGAGGAACTAAGTTCATCTCATGAACTAATATACACCCAGATAGCCTCTTTGGTAGCATCTTTGGTAACGATGTATCTTGCCTTTAATCGTCTAGTATGTCACGGTATCTAGCTTGGAACTCTTCCAACATACCGTCCCTCCACTCAGGGTAAAGACAATGCCTGCGACTGACATTCAGTAGTTCTTATCACCCTGGAACCTTTTCAGTGATTCTCTCCCGGATTGATTGATACCATCTCACTACATCTAGTGAGAATCCTAACATCCAATTAGATCTATCTCATAGATCCAAAACCCAGGATTTAGTAGGTATCATCTTGATCCTATATGGAGAATCCTTGTGATAAGTGGAGATTGACCAAGTGTAGCATAGGAAACTCCTTCCCTATCAAGTGTATATCATCCACGTACTCTACGAGGATCACCACCATACTCCCTACTACCTTTTTGTATATACAAGGTTCATCTACTATTTTGATGAAGTCAAACTCTTTGATTACCACATCAAAACAGATGTTCCAACTTCGCGATGCCTGCTTTATCACATAAAACATCTTGCTCACGTTTCCGCTGCTCCCACTGTCTACGAAGCCCTCTGGCTGTATAATTATAGACGCCCTCTTCTAAAACATCATTTAGAAAAGCAGTCATGACACCCAACCACCAGATATCGTAGTCATGGTATGTAGCAATGGCAAGTAGGATCCGGATGGACTTAAGCATAGCTACTGGAAAAGGTTTCATCATTATCCATGCCTGGTCGATGACGAAAGCCTTTAACAAGTCTAGCTTTGAAAGCCTCAACTTTTCCATCTACACCAAGTAATCTTCTCAAGATATACTTGCTTCTGATGGGGATTTAACCCTTCAGATATAGCAACTAAAGTCCATACTTTGTTGGTGTACATGGATTCCATCTCAGATCTCTCAACATCCAGCCATTCTTACAGAGTCCCTACTCTCGATGGCCTGCTCGAAACTAGTTGGGTCATCATCTCATGATGCATTCATCGCTCCCACTGTCACCGAGAAACCGAAGTATCTCCCAGGCGGATGAGGAATCCAACCAGATCAGCGGAGATGCTGAGGTTCGTCGGGGACTATTGAATCCTTTGGTTTTGTCAAATTATCAGCTGCAGTTTGTATAGCTGGAACATTTCCAGCTCTACAGAACTGACCTTGCCTCGATCTTGTCCGGATTTTGCTTTTGACATAAGCCGGACAATCCCAAATCTTAACTTACTTAAGAGATAGGCTCTTCCCATACCATATCTCATATGGAGTGGTAGGCAACTGATTTGATTGGAACCCTATTCAATAGGCATGCAACTTCACAAGTGTATAACTCCCTATATAGAAATAGGAAATTCAGTAGTACTCATTATAGAGCGCACCATATCAAATATGGTGTGGTTGCTCCGCCCCGATACACCGACGTGCTGTGGTGTATACGTAGGAGTAATGCTGAGAGAGAATCTCATTCTCCTTTAGAATAATCCAGGAATTCCGTGCTCAAGTATTCTCCTCCTCGATCACATCAAAGGACATAATACTTATACCCGTTTTGGTTCTCTATTTCTAACTTATATTCTGTGAATATCTCAAAAGGTTCGGACTTGTGTTTCAACAGGAACATATGTCTGAATATTGAGAGATTATCAGAGAATGTAATAAAATACAAAGAACCGGTCTTGGCATGTGTAGACAGGGGACCTACATACATCAACATGTATCATCCCAAGAGTTCACTAACTCGTTCTCTATTTCCAGTAAACAGTGCTATGGTAATCTTATCTCTGTGACATAACTGGCAAGTTTCACAAGATGTAAATTCAAATTAATTTAAATATGCATCTAAATGTAACTTCAGCCAATCGGGTCGCATTGATATGACCTAGTCTATAATGCCTCAAGAAGGATTCGTTCATTTCTGAACTCTTCCTCTTGTGTGTGTTCCGTATACTAAGAACTGTAGTTTGATTTAGAACATCAATGCTTTTAGATAACGTGCCTGAACCGATCAACTTTTGATATTGGAAATGTTTAAAACATTATCCAACAATACAAAATTTTATCATTTCCTTACTAATAAAGAGACTGATATGATTTTGTATATCAGGTTCGGTATCTAATAACATTCGTTCAGAATCAATGTATTCTGGTAATACAGGGTGACAGTGACCAACAGACTTGGCTGCAACACTTGCACCGTTTTCTGTCTCATGAAACTTATCACCCGTTCTCAGTTCTCTACCTTTCTGTAGCCCTATGTAACAGATTACAAATCTGGGATCCTGATCCGGTATCAAATACCCAGGACGTAGAGGATACAGAGAAACAGTTCTTTGTAATGAACACACCCGAGGAGGTGCATCTTATGGACTTTCTTCGTTTCGGCGGCATGGGAATCCTGGTATTCTCCTATTTCTTGCTCTATCTTATAACAATTATAAGTTGGAGCGGGACCAACGTTCCCCAGCTCAGTATAACAAGCGGGTTCGGTCAATATTTTCATATTATTATCCCGATTAAGGCGTGATATGATCGCTACCTGGAGAGAGAGAGAAGAAAACACTCAGCGTATGCTCTTGCAAGATCAGATTGGTTATAATTTTATCTAATCAGGATGGGTCCCACTGTTTTTTATCAAATCTTCCTTCAAACCCTAAAAGGAAAGACTAGCCGGGATTAATTACACCCTACAATTTCGCCAATCTTTCAGCCAGGCCAGTGTCGGTACTTTGAGGGAGGTTCCCCGTGCTTTCGTAGGGACCTAATTAAAGTAAACCTAGTTTTCCCAGGGGCGTAACCCCGTTGACACCTTTCTAGACACCTACTTGATCGGCTAATTGTAATGTGTAAAACTCTCCCAGGAGTAACAATTACTCGCAGTGGATATCGGGATCCAACTATCTTATAGAAGGTATGCAATCTCATTGCAAATTTCAACACTTGAAATTCCCGATAATATTTTGCCCCTAGCGTCCTATGACCTTGACAAAGGCCAACAAACCATAGGCTGCTAGTCAATTTCAACCCGTCATTTCTTGATTGAATTAAACCCACCCGCACGGCCCTTGACAAAGGCCAACAAGGTCGCAAGACTACCCTAATCCAATCTGCATCATATGCATAAGCAGATAAGTATTATTCAGCTACCGCACACTACGCCTTGATAAAGGCCAACAAACGCAGCACGAATACTAAACAGTCCTTATCTGAAATGACGGAGGGCTACGACAGGTTTTTCTGAAAACCTATTGCGTAATGAACTTGATATCGTTGTAGAATCAAATAATTTTAAAATGGAGTGTTTTTTAGGCTTTTCTAGTTTTGCTAAAGGGGTCACTCCCGGTGAAGGGATCGTCGGCCCTTTCCTCAGCGAATAAGGTGCGGGATATATCATATATACTGCTGTACAAAGTAAAAACTATAGAAGCAATCAAAAAACAAACCGAGGGTTGTAGCATCTGCCAGTTATTGCTAAAGGGGTCACACCCGGTGAAGGGATCTCGGCCCTTTCCTTATCGAATAAGATGCAGGATGTTCTACAAGGAACACCGCGATGCATAGCAAGAACTGTAGCTACCTGTTTTTTTATTTTTGAAATTCGATCCCACAACATCTTTTAGGTTAATTTTCTTTCATTAATCTCATTAATGAAGTCCCATCATTTAAGTCCACCTAAACATCAAAGATAAATATAACGTACGCTTATGCCGTCCGCATTCGCCTCGATATCCCGTCTGCACCGTTAGGTTAGGTAACTAACGCCAGAGCGAGGCAGGGCTAGCGTGGGTGTAAAACATAAGCAACGTCTATATAATATATCATATATACTATATACAATATCTATCTGAACATATCACATGATCACATCACAGATAACGCAGCAGAAAATATCATATGAAATATTGGATATATTAGGACGTCCGTGTTTTATTTTGAGCCTGAATAAAACACGGATTCCACGGTCGTGATGAATAGCCAATCCCACACCCCTAGACCCCTACGAGAGCGACAAGCAACCCTACCAATTCTAGGGTTTGGAGACCCGGACTCGACTCCTCGAGATGGTCTCCCACTGGACCCTGGAACCCGGTTACTTGTGCTCCCCTCCTTAGGTCTATCCTAATGCAGAAAAGTAAATAATATACATCAACGGTGACATCTTCCGCAACCTGGAAGTGCCCCAATAAAAGAATATTACATACAAGTTTTTACATGAATGAAAATGAAAAACACTCATCTCACATAAAAACCCCCCGGCTATTCAAACACGACGATCTAATATAACATATCCAGCAACACATAATATCGCATGTCATCAACGTAAGTAAATATGCGTACACCGATTGTCGTCGACATATAGCAACGAAACCGGCGATATCACATATTACACTTACGGTCGCAGAAAAGAAAGTGTAAAACTACAACAGTTGGAATCCGCAAACTCTTTAGACATCGCATGCCTAATCAAATGAATTCCTTAGACATCGCATGCGTAACAATTATAAACCCCGCATATTAGTCTCATTATCGAAAACAATTTTCAATATCAAGTCGGGCAATTCAACAAAATTCCCGACATTTTGATCGAATGCTCGTCGAAAACTTTAGTAGATGGCCGCACCCCCGATTCCGTCGACGAAGTGCACTAAGGAGGAACACCGCTGCCGCGAGCACCCGAACGGATGCTTTCGACGACGGGGTTCTCCTATAGTCACTTGGTCGGGGCTATGGGGAGTGGCTATCTATTAAGTTTACCGGCGAGTATTCGCGTATGCTACGTAATTGCGACGGATTTTTGATCACATCAAAATCCCGTGGCAACCGATCAAGTGAGACTAAACTGCTATTTTATAACATCCAAATCAGTTATCTCATATCTACTTGTGGATTCCAAATATTGTATCACATTCCAGATAAATAGAAAATGTTAAAATTTCCGATTGAACAATCGAACACCCAAGTTTTCCCGAAACAGCTCAACACTTGAAATAAGTTTTAAAACATTCACTTCATGCCACAGTACCAACGGTCCATCTGTAGAAGGGTCAAGCCAACGCCTCACATGTGGCACGCCGTACTGCCCTAAACCCTAAGGTTCAAAGGGCAAGACGGTCATATAATCGAGTTAAGGTTTGTTGTCTTCTAGAGGGTCCATCACGTTACTTACACTACTTAGGACGTCTATAAACTACGAAAAAATCCAACACTTGGAAATTTTCCGGCAGGGGAAAAATTGGGTATTTATATCCGGTCGAACATTTTAACATGTTCTAAAATACCCGGAAAAACACATAGACGCAGTTAAAGTTTCCGATCGAATCATCGAGCCCCCAATACAACCCAGAAAACTTAACTCTTGAGAATAGATTAAAAATACCCAGAAAACTGAGGAAACTCAAAAGGACATTCCTGTGCAAAATTCAAAAAATAATGTGACTGTATGGCCACGGAACCGCCGCACGAGCCATGCTCGTGCCGCGGTTCCGCGGCGCTTTAGTCGACTCAGGCGCACGTGATGCACAGCAATTCCAAAAAAGCCCTGCTGAATTTTTTGGATACTTTTAATCTGGAAAAAACCACAGTTACAAAAAATGTACGGAGAGGGGTGTAATTTAGGGTTTCGGGGTTCGATCAGGTTTCTAACATCGTTTATACATCGCCTAAGGCTCTAGCTAGGCTCTGATACCACTGTAGGGTTCCTAGGCACACTCAAGAGGTTATACATGGTATCAACCTTGCCAAAATCAAAAATTTAGGTGCCGAGAAACCCTAACCTAGATCGTTAACTAGAGGATAGGCGAAAGAAAAAGCAAGCAAACAACTTTGCTACTAAGTGAATGGAAATACAACCTTTGTAGATCCGGTCCTCCACTTCTATAGCTTCGTGATGACGTCCCTCCACTGCGATCAACCGGATCCCGGACTCTAGCGTTGGTTTCATCGGAGAAATGATCGGGCTAGGTCATTGACTTCGATGCCGAAGATGATTTACGTCGAGGCGACTCAAACTCAAGCTCCATCATCACTAGGTCATGAAACTTGTGAAGATAACACCCTATACAACATGGCAAGTGGTAGAGGATGAGGAAATAGGAAGTGGGTTCACTTTGGATTTGGATTTCTCACTTGATTTCAACACTTGAAATTTTTCAAGAGAGGTTTTCTTTTCTTGATGAAGAAGAAGAAGAAAAGAATCAAAAAGGAATTGTGTGAAAAGAATAATCAAGTGAAGTTATCATATTGCAACCATGGGTGAGATTAACCTTTCTAGAGACTAAACTCAAGTTTATGTTAAAGGTTAGGTTAAGGAAAATCTTATGTAAAACAAAATGGTGGACTTTGTCAAAGATGCTTGAAAGCTTCATGAAGCTTCAAGCAAAGACAAAGTAAGCCACCATTTTATTTTACATAAATTAAATAAATTAAATAAAAAACTAAACCTTTAACCTAAACATGGTATAATCCATACACACACCTAAGTTTGCATGTATCATCAAACATGATACAAACTAGTGCACAAAAATATATCACATATACAACTTGTGCACTTCAAGTGAGGAAATCAATCTTAAGTGAACAAATACTAGTTAATGTAAAGTAATATATCAAATATATAATTATACATTAAATCATTTAATCAACACTTGATTTAATGATCCGGTCATACTGCATATAACCGACTAATATCATGTGTATCAATATATCGAATCAATACTTGATTCTGTAACCCGGCTATATCACATATAACCGACTATGATACAAATCGCGAAAATAGAATACAGTATCACATACTGGTATTATTCTCGGTCCCGCACATATCTCATATGCGCTCCTATTTCATTTCGCTTGAACCAGGAAACCTCTGTGTAGGACTCTAAAGACTCATCAATACGCCGGCAGTAGGTGATGATCATATCAAACACCCACAAGCCGCAAGCGGTCTGCTAAACGTAACGGCCACCCGGGTATTGAGCGATCAGAAGATCAACGAGCAAGCCCGCTCACACTCCTGTGAATCCAACCACCAACACTTACCATACAGTCCGGTCTGTTCGCCTGATATGTCGCATATCTTGCCTAGGGGTGGTAAATGTCAGACCCCAATAGCTCGAAAAGTCATGTCGATTTGATGTCTATAATAGTTTGAGATACTATTGATAACACTTACCAGTAAATCTCAGTAACCCTAGCCAGGGATTTCCGGTTATAGCCAATCGAACACAGCGCAACACCAACTCCCTATACCGGGAGAAACGAATCCCCTCCTATCGCTCATTGCCTCCATGTGATTCGGGACTGTACCCAAAAACCACCATTTTGCAAGCCCTCTTGGACGTGGTAAGGTAGAAATCAAAGCACAGTGGGAATCACACAAGACTCTATGACGATCTCGGGTCTACAGACTAACCTGTACCAGTGTCACCAAAGAACTGCCATCTGACCTAAAGTATAATACCATCTGGGAGTTCTCGGCGAGTCCGTCCAGTGTACCCAGTCTCCACTGGGCACCCGTATATCATCTCTGATGTCAAACACCAATGGATATGGGATCATCCATCGCCCATCTGTATGGGTCGAGAAGGTATACGCTAGTCGACTCTGGTATATCGATGCCCCGTCTCGATACACCCACGACTAGGGACCTTGAAGGATGTACTTATGGACTACCATGTCCCCACTAGTATGATCCGCATCATAGTCTAGGTAGTCAAGTACACATCCTAAGGGCTTTACCAACATGTAACAGAGAAACAATCAGTGTACACGTTAAGGTAAAGAGCAACCAGATAGCATACTATCATGTCGAGCAAGAAAGTCCTCCCTATATATGTCTAAGCATCCACTACAATATACATCCTATGTTTAGTAATGGCCTCTAGGGCATAAATATAACTAGCACGTTAATACTTCTTGTGGTACCAACAACCGATTACAAGATGTGTTTGCACGTTAAAGCGTAATTCCTAGTCTTGCAACACCTAAGACTTTAGCAGTGACTCCCAAACCAGTTGGTCTAAGGCACTAGGTGATGAAGCACCCTTGCTAAATATTTTTCTATTTTTGCAGCCTTAAGTAATCACAAAAACCAGTGTTCATTTTTTTTATTATCTCTTTATTCACACTTGAATTTTTATTTTCTTTTCTTCGTACCAAGGACTTTAGACAAGAGCATTTCAAGGTCTCTTCTACTATTCCAAGTTTCAAGGTGCGTGTTTGTGCAATTTTATAGGATATATATTTTCAGAATTTAGATTTAAGCTTAGGAGTTATTTTTCAAATTTATACTTTACTAAAAACATCAATACTCTTCCCTTGTTTTAACTTAGCCCAAGAAGTCAACTCGAAATTTGCCTATTTCTAAATAAACTACAGAGACATATACTTTCTACCATTAAACTTTAAGAAAGGTTATTTTTAGGGTTTTTAATTTACTAAGTCTAGGATCTAGTTGTTCCTAACTAGTTAACCTGTTTGTCAAACTCAAGTCAATTATGGCCAAAATTGAATACTTTCATTTTTATAATTTTTCAAAATTTTCAATTTTTATGGGTTTTAAAATAAGTAATGCAAATGCAAAATGTATATATGAATGCAAAGGAAGAAGGCTTACCGAGCATATCCCCAAACTTAACCTTGACTGTGTCCTCACTGTCATGCTACACCAAGACGGTCAAAATGTCGGCACTCCCCTGTTTATTTATTTATAAAAATTTTTAATTTTTTTATTATTTTTTTTATTTATTGTTAAAAGAAAAACAAAAATATATATACAAAAAGGCCCCCCAAACTTCATTAAAACAATGTTAAACGTCATTGCCAAACTTTGCAAAGACCAAACGTCAACACCAACCAGTTGAAAAATTTATCTGTGTAAGGTATCGGTCGGTGGAAGAACATGTTGTACCGATCCAAAAAGAATTGGGGAAGATAGAAGTGGTGGTATGAAAAGTGTGGAAGTGAATAGATAGGAGGTGATGATGAATCAAGACGAGAATGTGGATGATTAGAAATCAGTGGAATATTGGCATTCTCGTAGCTGATTAAAAGAAAAGGCGGTGGTTCAACTTCTAAAGGAAGAGGTTGATTATCCACACAATCCCTACGATGTTTCAGTAGATCCTTTATTGACTTGGCATCATCCATCATATGCATATGATATTCAATTATGAAGGAACTAATCTCCTCGATATCTGTCATAGTCCAGCCGAAAGCTTGCTGGTTATCTTGTAAGACTATTAAAAGGGCTTTCTCTTGCTCGAAGGCTAGGGAGGCCGATATGATAACGGGAAAGGTCTCATTCTCACCTAAATAAGCATATTTAAGGTGAGACGGCAAGGGATTGAGTTCGAGTTTCGAAGGCGAAACAATCAAAAGTAAAATTGGGGAATCTATCTCGAACTCAAAGGATTCCAACAAGGGTTCGAAATCACTGCAAACAACCGAATCGGATGGTTCAACTAACTCATCCAAAAATTCAAAGGACTCATATTCCGGCGGTGAGTCATCAAAATCATCCGAAAAAGTGAAACATTCATAATCAATATCGGTTGTGTCAACTGTGGTAGATTCAAGGAAGGACGCACTAGTGGCGTCAAAACTGTTGTCATCAAACAGAAATCTTTCAAGCTCGCAGTCCTCCTGCGTGATTTCGTGAATCGAGCAAACTTCTTGTGTTCTAGTTTTAGGCACGGGGGGCAGAATACCTATCTTGTAAATATTGAACTCACTAGACATCTTCCCGAAGGATAGAATCATGGAGCCATTGCGACAATTTATTACGGCAATGGAAGTGGCCAAAAATGGTCGACCGAGGATCATCGGAATTTGGTTCCGTGGGTTAGCAACAAGTTGTGTGTCCATAACAATAAAATCAACGGGGAATATGAAGTCCCCTACTTTGATCAACACATCCTCTAACTCACCCCTAGGATGGGTGATTGATCGATCATCCATTTGGAGAGTACAACGAGTGGGTTTCAACTTTCCAACCCCTAATTGCTCGTACACAGAGTAGGGAAGCAGGTTAAAACTAGACCCAAGATCTAAAAGTGCTCTATTGATGTTCTTATCCCCAATTGTTATTGAAATTGTAGGACAGCCAGGGTCTTTTCGTTTTTGGGGTAAGGGTTGACGTTGGTTAATAGCATTGCTCACGGCACTAGCTACTAGCACTTTCTTTGGTATCTGAGATTTTCTCTTTGAGGAGCATAAGCCCTTTAAGATTTTCGCGTACGAAGGGACTTGTTGGATTGTATCCAAGAGAGGTATATTTATGCTAACCTGTTTAAATAACTCCACAATCTTCTCCATTTGTGGAGTTGGTTTATTGGGACTCAACCTGTTTGGAAATGGAGCATTTTGAAAATCTGTTGAGTCCAATGTCTGTGGAGTAGAATGTGGAGTTGGAACGGATCCCAGAGTGGGTATGTTCGTGAAGTGAGAAGTGGTTCCGTTCGGATTAGAAGAAGAAGAGCCTTTTGAAGAATGAAGAATAGGCACTAACGAAGAAGATGAAGGTGAAGAAGAAGAGGATGGAGAAGAAAAAAAAGAACCACCGGCGGGAGTGTCATCACTAATACCCACGTTATTTTGAAACACTCTTCCAGATCTCAAGTGTAGGGTTACTAGGCACTGCCACAAGGGTCTACGAGGCATCAACCATGCCCGATTAAAAAATTAGCCGTGCCGAACAACCCGAAGCCGGATCTTTAAATTAGAGTTTAGGTGAAAACAAACATGTTAAACATTTTAACACTAAGTGAGAGGGATTACAACCTTTGTAAATCCGGTCCTTCACTTCTTAAGCTCCGTGTTGAGATCCCTTCGCTGCGATCATCGTGTTCCGGACTCTCGAGAGGTTCCACGAAGAGAAAGATGCAGTCTTGCTTCCGATCTTCGATACAAAGATGATCTACCTTGAAGTTTCGTTAACACAAGCTAACACTCATAATATGAAGTGAACACTCTCATCTAAAGGGCAAGGATAGATGAGAATGATGAAGTAGGATTTTTGCACTCATTTTGTTTTCTATTTCTCACTCATTTTCCATCACAAATAAAAAGCAAGAAAGCTTTGCAAAAGGAGGAGGAAGAAGAAGAATAGTGATCCATTTCTTTTGTGATGAATAATGAAAGGATTAATATGATAAATAATGCAACCATGGTTGACTTAACCATTGTAGAGAATTAACCAAGGGCTAGGGTTTGGGTTGAGTTAAGAGTGAGTCACACAAAAATATCAAGACAAATATCTTTATCATGACAAAAAGAGACCTTCTAGAATCTACTAGAAGTCTTAACCCTAATCCAAACCCTAATCACGTTTAAAATCCACTAAACATGTTGCATTAGTTATCATATCATGTTACAATATTATATATCACATATATAATATTTATCGTAACAAAATAAAATAATACATTTAACATACATCGCATATATATCAATGTATTACCCGAGTGAGAAAAATAATCTTTTAGTGAGCTAATATTAGTTAATGTAATTTAATATATCATATATATTATTATACATTAAATTATCGAATCAACACTTGATCCGACAATCCGGCAATATCGCATATAACCGACTAATATTTATCCGTACCGATTCATCGAATCAACGCTTGATTCGATGACCCGGCTGATATTATATATCGCGAGAATAGAATACGGCATCTCATATCGCATTATCCTCGATCCCGCACATATCACATATGTGCCCCTACTCCATTTTGCCTGAGCCAAGAAACCTCTGTGTAGGACTCTAAAGAATCGTCAATACGCCGGCAGTAGGTGATGATCATATCAAACACCCACAAGCTGCAAACGGTCAGCTAAACGTAACAGCTACCCAGGTATTGAGCGCTCAGAAGATCAACAAGCAAAGCCTGTACATTCTCCTATGAATCCAAATAGTAACACTCCCGTACAGTCCGGTCTCGTCGTCTGATATGTCGCATATCTCGCCTAGGGGTGGTAAACGTCAGACCCCAGTAGCTTGATAAGTCGTGTCGATATGAGGTCTATAACAGTTCGAGAAACTACTGATAACACTTACCAGTAAATCTCAGCAACCCTGGCCAGGGATTTCCGGATATAGCCAATCGAACACAGCACAACATCAACTCCCAATACCGGGAGAGACGAATCCCCTCCTATCGCTCATTGCCTCCATGTGATTCGGGACTGTACCCAAAAGCCACCTTTTTGCACGCCCTCTTGGACGTGGTATGATGGAAATCAAAGCACAGTGGGAATCACACAAGACTCTATGACGATCTCGGGTCAACAGACTACTCTGTACCAGTGTCACCGGAGAACTGCCATCTGACGTGAGGTATAATACCATCTGGGAGTTCTCGGCGAGTCCGTCCAGTGTACCCAGTCTCCACTGAGCACCCGTACACCATCCTTGATGTCAAACAACGATGGATATGGGATCATCCGTCGCCCATCATATGGGTCATGATGCGTATACGCTAGTCTACTCTGGTGTATCAATGTCCTGTCTCGATACACCCTCGACTAGGAACAGTTAAAGGATGTACTCGTACCGTGGCCCCACTAGCATGATCTCATCATAGTCCCAGCAGTAGAGTGCATATCCTAAGGGCTTTATCAACATGTAACATAGAGACAATCAGAGTACATGTTAAGATAAAGTACAACCGGATAGCATACTATCATGTCGAGCAAGAAAGTCCTCCCTATATATGTCCAAGCATCCATTACAATATACGTCGTATGTACAGTAATGGCCTCTAGGGCATACATATAACTAACAATCTTCCACTTGCACTAGGGCCATCTGTTCTGGTATCGCATACCCAACAATTATCTGCGGTTGAAGTATCTCATACTCAACCATCCCATAAAAGTCTCTAGTGGGAAAAAGGCCTTTGTGGGTGGATCCGCGCTGTCGTCCTCTGTGTCTACTCTCCTAACCTCGATCTCCATGGAGATCAACCATCTCCATGATAAGGTGATACTGCCTAAGAATTATATCCGGATTTCAGATAGGACGGGCGTTCCTTGGAAAAATCCACAACTCCATTGTCACACAATGGTAGGAACGAAGTTCATCTCATGAACATATATATATCCAGACTGCCTCTTTGGTAGCATCCTTGGTAACGATGTATCTTGCCTATAATCTTCTAGTAAGTTACAGTATCTAGCTTGGAACTCTTCCAACATACCGTCCCTCCACTGAGGGTAAAGACAATGCCTGCGACTGACATTCAGTCATTCTTATCACCCTGGAACCTTTCCAGTGATTCTCCCCAGGATCGATTGATATCATCTCACTACAACTAGTGAGTATCCTAACATCCAATTAGAACTATCTCAGAGATCCAAAACACAGGATTTAGGAGGTATCGCTTTGATCCTATATGGAGAATCGTTGTGATAAGCGGAGATTGACCGAGCGTAGCATAGGAAACTCCTTCCCTATCAAGAGTATGTCATCCACGTACTCTACGAGGATCACCACCATACTCCCTACTACCTTTTTATGTATACTTGGTTCATCTACCATTTTGATGAAGTCAAACTCATTGACTACCACATCAAAACAGATGTTCCAACTCCGCGATGCCTGCTTTATCGCATAAAACATCTTGCACACGTTTCCACTGCTCCCACTGTCTACGAAGCCATCTGGCTGTGTACTTATAGACGCTCTCTTCTAAAACATCATTTAGAAAAGCAGTCATGACACCCAACCACCAGATATCGTAGTCATGGTATGTAGCCGTGGCAAGTAGGATCTGGATGGACTTAAGCATAGCTTTGAAAGTCTCAACCTTTCCATGTACACCAAGTAATCTTCTCAAGATATACTTACTCCTGATGGGGATTTAACCCTTCAGATAAAGCAACCAAAGTCCATACTTTGTTGGTGTATAAGGATTCCATCTCAGATCGATAAACATCCAGCCATTCTTACAGAGTCCCACTCTTGATGGCCAGCTCGAAACTAGTTGGGTCATCATCTCATGATGCAATCCTCGCTCCCACTGTCATAGAGAAACCGAAGCATCTCCTAGGTGGGTGAGGAACCCTACTAGATCGGCGGAGAGGCTGAGGTTCGTTGGAAACTATTGAATCCTTCGGTTTTACCAAATCATCAGCTGCAGTTTGTATAGCTGGAACATTTCCAGTTCTACATAACAGACCTTGCCTCGAGCTTGTCCGGATTTTGCTTTTAGACATAGGCCGGACAACCCTAAATCTTAACAAACTTAAGATATGGGCTCTTCCCATTCCATATCACATATGAAGTGGCAGGCAACTGATTTGATTTGAACCCTATTCAATAGGTATGCAGCTTCTCAAGTGCATAACTCCCAAAAGGAAATAGAAAACTCAGTAGTACTCATCATAGAGCACACCATATCACATAGGGTGTTATTGCTCCGCCCCGATATACCATCGTGCTATGGTGTATAGGAGGAGTAATGCTGAGAGAGAATCTCATTCTCCTTTAGAATAGTCCAAGAATTCTGTGCTCAAGCATTCTCCTCCTTGATCTTATCAAAGGACATAATACTTATACTCGTTTTTGGTTCTCTACTTGTAACTTATATTCTGTGAATATCTCAAAAGGTTCAGACTTATGTTTCAACAGGAACACATGTCTGAATCTTGAGAGATTATCAGAGAATGTAATAAAGTATAAAGAACCGGTCTTGGCATGTATAGACAGGGGTCTTACATACAGCAGCATGTATCAATCCCAAGAGTTCACTAACTCTTTCTCTGTTTCCAATAAACGAAGCTGTGGTCATCTTATCTCTGTGACATGACCGGCAAGTTTCACAAGATGTAAATTCAAACTAATTTAAATATGCATCTTAATGTAACTTCAGCTAGTCGGGTCGCATTGATATGACCTAGTCTACAATACCTCAAGAAGGATTCGTTCATATCTGAACTCTTCCTCTCGTGTGTGTTCTATATACTAAGAACTGAAGTTTGATTTAGAACGTCAATGCTTTTAGATAACGTGCCTGAACCGATCAACTCTTGATATAGGAAATGTTCAAAACATTATCCAACAATACAAAATTATATCTTTTCTTTACTAATAAAGAGACTGATATGATGTTGTATATCAGGTTCGGTATCTAATAACATTTGTTCAGAATCAATGTATTCTAATAATACAGGGTGATACTGACCAACAGACTTGGCTGCAACACTTGCACCGTTTTCTGTCTCATGAAACTTATCAACCGTTCTCAGTTCTCTACTTATCTGTAGCCTATGTAACAAATTACATTTGCGGGATCCTGATCCGGTATCTCATACCCAGGTCGTAAAGGATACTGAGAAACAGTTCTATGTAATGAACACACCCGAAGATGATGCATCAATATGCACTTTCTTCGTTTGGGCGGCACGGGATATCTGGTATTCCCCAATTTCCTGCTCTATCTTATAACAATTATAAGTTGGAGCGGGACCAACGTTCCCCAGCTCAGTATAACAAGCGGGTTCGGTCAATACATCCGTATTATTATCTTGATTAAGACGTGATATGGTCACTACCTGGAGAGAGAGAGAAGAAAACACTCAGCGTATGCTTTTGCAAGATTAGATTGGTTATCTAATATATTTAATCAGGATGTCTCCCACTGTTTTAATCAAATCTTCCTTCAAACCCTAAAAGGAAAGACTAGCCGGGATTAATTACACGCTACAAGTTCGCCAATCTTTCAGCCAGGCCAGTGTCTGTACTTTGAGGGAGGTCCCCCGTGCTTTCGCACGAACCTAATTAAAGTAAACCTCGTTTTCCCAGGGGCGTAACCCCATTAACACCTTTCAAGACACCTACTTGATCGGCTAATTGTAATGTGTAAAACTCTCCCAGGAGTAACTCTTACTCTGGTATCGGGATCCAACTATCTCATAGAAGGTATGCAATCTCATTGCAAATTTCAACACTTGAAATTCCCAATAATATTTTGCTCCAAACGATCTATGACCTTGACAAGGTCAACAAACCATAGACCGCAAGTCAAGTTCAACCCGTCATTTCCCGATTGAATTAAACCCACCTGCACGACCCTTGACAAGGTCAACAAAGTCCCACGACTACCTGTTAGTTATATGTATGCCCTAGAGGCCATTACTGTACATAGGATGTATATTGTAGTGGATGCTGGGACATATATAGGGAGGACTTTCTTGCTCGACATGATAGTATGCTATCTGGTTGCTCTTTACCTTAACGTGTACACTGATTGTCTCTCTGTTACATGTTGGTAAAGCCCTTAGGATGTGTGCTTGACTACCTGGACTATGATGCGGATCATACTAGTGGGGATATGGTAGTCTATAAGTACATCCTTCAAAGTCCCTAGTCGTGGGTGTATCGAGACGGGCGATCGATATACCAGAGTCGACTAGCGTATACCTTCTCGACCCATACAGATGGGTGATGGATGATCCCATATCCATCGGTGTTTGACATCAGAGGAGATATACGGGTGCTCAGTAGAGACTGGGTATACTGGACGGACTCGCCGAGAACTCCCAGATGGTATTATACCTCACGTCAGATGGCAGTTCTCTGGTGACACTGGTACAGAGCAGTCTGTTGACCCGAGATCGTCATAGAGTCTTGTTTGGTTCCCACTGTGCTTTGATTTCCATCTTACCACGTCCAAGAGGGCGTGCAAAACGGTGGTTTTTGGGTACAGTCCCGAGTCACATGGAGGCAATGAGCGGTAGGAGGGGATTCGTCTCTCCCGGTATAGGGAGTTGATGTTGCGCTGTGTTCGATTGGCTATAACAGGAAATCCCTGGCCAGGGTTGCTGAGATTTACTGGTAAGTGTTACCAGTAGTTTCTCGAAGTGTTATAGACCTCATATCGACATGACTTATCGAGCTATTGGGGTCTGACGTTTACCACCCCTAGGCGGGATATGCGACATATCAGACGATCAGACCGGACTGTACGGTAGTGTTACTGGTTGGATTCATTGGAGTGTGAGCGGGCTTGCTCGTCGATCTTCAGATCGCTCAATACCCGGGTGGCCGTTACGTTTAGCAGACCGCTTGCGGCTTGTGGGTGTTTGATATGATCATCACCTGCTGCCGGCGTATTGACGAGTCTTTAGAGTCCTACACAGAGGTTTCCTGGCTCAAGCAAAACGAAATAGGAGCGCATATGAGATATGTGCGGGACCGAGAATAATACGAGTATGTGATACTGTATTCGATTCTCGCGATGTGACATTGATCGGTTATATGCGATATAGCCGGGTTATCGGATCAAGTGTTGATTCGATAAGATGTTACTAATGATACCAGTCGGTTATGTGCGCATGACCGGATCGTTAAATCAAGTGTTGATTTAATGATTTAATGCATAATTATATATTTGATATATTACTTTGCATTAACTAGTATCGGTGCACTTTAAATGGATTTTCTCGCTCGGTTGTGCACATTGTATATTCGATATATTTTCGTGCACTTGATTGTATCATGTTTGATGATACATGTTTAACTATAGTTAAGTGTAATGGATTAAGCCATGGTTAAACTAATGATTAGGGTTTTCTTTTCTTACTTATTTATTTATTTGTTTATTTAGAATAGATAAGAAAAGAATGGTTGCTAATTTTGGAGTTTAGTTGAAGCTTCATGAAGCTTTGACTTTGTAACCATTCTTGTCTTCATCTTTAACCCTAACCATTAATCTAACCTTAGTTAATTCTCTACACTTGACCATGGTTCTAATATGATAAGTATTCATTTTCTTTTCCAAATATAATTAACTTATCATATCATTTTTCTTCTTCTTCTTCCTTGAACTCAAGAAGAAAAGCTTAGGTCATCAATGGTGATTGATGATAAAGAGTGAGAAATCCAATTCTAAAGTCTACCCACTTCCTATTTCTTCATCCTCTACCTCTTGCCAAGTAGTAGAGTGTGTTCTCTTCACAAGTTTTTGGACTTGGTGAAGTCGGAGCTTGATTTAGCGATGCCTCGACGTAGATCATCTTCGGCACGTCGTCGATGACCTAGCCCGCTTCTTCTCTGATGAAGCCGACGCAAGAGCCCGGATTTCGGATTTATACAGCGGAGATGACTTCTTCATAGAGCTATGGAGGTGGACAAACGGATCTACAAAGGTTGTATATCCGTATCCCTTAGTTAACTGTTAACTAGATTACCTTTTCGCCTAGTTTTCTAGCAAACGATCCGTAGTCGGGTCTCTCGGCACCCATAATTTTTGAAATTGCCATGGTTGATGGCTTGTGAGACCTCATTAAAGTGCCTAGGAACCCTACAGTGGTATCAGAGCCTAGCTAGAGCCTTAGGCGAAGTCCCGACGGAGTTTGAAGTCCGAACGAACCCGAAAACCCATTTCTAACATGCTCTCTGTCCTTTTTTGAAAACAGTGAGTATTTCCATATTAAAAATATTCAGAAAAATAAGCAGGCTAATATAAGATCTACTGTGAAATTCGATGGAGTAAATCCATCAAAGAGCCGCGGATACGTGGCACGAGCTTGGCTCGTGCGGCGGATGCGCGGCGGTTTTGTCGTATTATGCATTTTAATTTTCACAGTAATTCTCATGTTTCTGTGGTGGTTTTCCTGGAAATTTTTAATATTTATTCAAGAGTTGAATTTTCCAGGGTTGTTTTGGGGATTCGGTATTTCGATCGGATTATCAAATTTCGTCTTTTGTGGCTTTCCGGATAAATTTTAGAATATGTTAAAAAGTTCGACCGGATATAAATACCCAACTTTTCCCCTGTCGGGAAATTTCCAAGTGTTGGATTTTTCCGTAGTTTAACGACGTTCTATGTAGTGCAAGTAACGCGATGGACCCTCTAGAAGACAACAAACCTTAACTCGATTATGTGACCGTCTTGAACTGCCCTTTGAACCTTCGGGTTTGGGGCAGTACGGCGTGCCACATGTGAGGCGTTGGCTTGACCCTTCTACGGCTGGACCGTTGGTACTGAGGCACGAACGGAATGTTGTTAGACTTGTTTCATGTGTTGATCTGTATCGGGAAAACTTGGGTGTTCGATTGTTCGATCGGAAAGTTTAACATTTTCTGTTTATCTGGAATGTGATACAATAATTGGAATTCACAAATAGTTATGAGATAACGGAGTGAATATTATAAACATAGCAGTTTAGTCTCACTTGATCCGTTGCCACGGAATTTTGATGTGATCAAAAGTCCGTCGCAATCACGTAGCTTACGCGGATACTCTCCGGGTAAACTTAATAGACAGCCTCACGCCATTGACCCGACCAAGTGACTGTAGGAGAACTCCATCGCCGAAAGCATCCGTCCGGGTGCTCGCGGTGGCGGTGTTCCGCCTTGGTGCACTTCGTCGACGGTATCGGGGGTGCGGCCGCCTACTGAAGTTTGCGACGAGCATTCGATCAGACTGTCGGGAATCTTGTTGAATTCCCCGACTTGATATTGAAAAGTGTTTTCGATTTTGAGACTAAAATGCGGGGTTTATAATTGTTAGACATGCGATGTCTAAGTAATTCATTTGGTCAGGCATGTGATGTCTGAGGTGGTTGAGGATTCCAACTGTTGTAGTTTTACACTTTCTTTTCTGTGACCGTAAGTGTAATATGTGATATCGCCGGTTTCGTTGCTATATGTCAACGACAATTGGGATGCGCATATTTACTTACGTTGATGACATGTGATGTTATGTGTTGCTGGATATGTTATATTGGATCGTCGTGTTTGAATAGCCGGGGGTTTTTATGTGAGATGAGTGTTTTTCATTTTCATTCATATAAAAACTTGTATGTAATATTCTTTTATTTGGGGCGCTTTCAGGTTGCGGAAGTTGTCACCGTTTGTATATTATTTACTTTTCCGCACTAGGATAGACCCAAGGAGGGGAGCACAAGTAACCGGGTTCTGGAGTCCAGTGGGAGACCAACTCGAGGAGTCGGGTCCGGGTCTCCTAACTCCAGAATTGGTAGGGTTGCTTGTCGCTCTCGTAGGGGTCTAGGGGTGTGGGTTTGCCTATTCATAACGACCGTGGAATCCGTATTTTATACTGGCTCGTATTGAAAACACGGACGTCCTAGTATATCCAATATTTCATATGATTCTTCTGCTGCGATATCTGTGATGTGATCATGTGATGTTCTGTGATAGATACAGTATATAGTATATATGATATATTATATAGACGTTACTTATGTTTTACACACGCGCTAGCCCTGCCCCGCTCTGCCGTTAGTTACCTAACCTAACGGTGCACGAGGGGACATCGAGGCGAATGCGGATGGCATAAGTGTACGTCATATCTATCTGTGATGTTTAGGTATTTAAATGATGGGACTTCATTAATGTGATTAATGAAATAAAAGAAACCTAAGATGTTGTAGAATCGAATTTCAAAATAAAACAGGTAGCTACAGTTCTTGCTTTGCACAGCGGTATATATGATATATCCTGCACCTTATTCGATAAGGAAAGGACCGAGATCCCTTCACCGGGAGTGACTCCTTTAGCAATAACTGGCAGATGCTACACACTCGGTTTGTCTTTTGATTGCTTTTAAGTGATTTTGCTTTGCACAGTGATGTATATGATATATCCCGCACCTCATTCGACGAGGAAAGGACCGACGATCCCTTCACCGGGAGTGACTCCTTTAGCAAAACAAGAAAAGCCTCAAAAGCACTCCATTTCAAAATCATTTGATTCTACAACGATATCAAGTTCATTACGCAATAGGTTTTCAGAAAAACCTGTTGTAGCCCTCCGTCATTTCAGATAAATCCTGTTTAGTATTCGTGCTACGTTTGTTGACCTTGTCAAGGCGCAGTGTGCGGTAGCTAACCAGTATTTATCTGCTTATGCATATGATGCAGATTGGGTTAGGGTAGTCGTGCGGCCTTGTTGACCTTGTCAAGGGTCGTGCGGGTGGGTTTGATTCAATCAAGAAATGACGGGTTGAACTTGACTTGCGGTCTATGGTTTGTTGACCTTGTCAAGGTCATAGATCGTTTGGGGCAAAACATTATCGGGGATTTCAAGTGTTGAAATTTGCAATGATATTGCATACCTTCTATGAGATAGTTGGATCCCGATACCCGCTGCGAGTAAGAGTTACTCCTGGGAGAGTTTTATACATTACAATTAGCCGATCAAGTAGGTGTCTAGAAAGGTGTTAACGAGGTTACGCCTCTGGGAAAACGAGGTTTACATTAATTAGGTTCGTGCGAAAGCACGGGGGACCTCCCTCAAAGTACCGACACTGGCCTGGCTGAAAGATTGGCGAACTTGTAGTGTGTAATTAATCCCGGCTAGTCTTTCCTTTTAGGGTTTGAAGGAAGATTTGATAAAAAGCAGTGGGAGCCATCCTGATTAGATAAAATAATAACCAATCTATTCTTGCAAGAGCGCACGCTGAGTGTTTTCTTCTCTCTCTCTCCAGGTAGCGACCATATCACGCCTTAATCAAGATAATAATACGGAATATTGACCGAACCCGCTTTTATACTGAGCTGGGGAACGTTGGTCCCGCTCCAACTTATAATTGTTATAAGACAGAGCAGGAAATTGGGGAATACCAGAATTCCCGTGCCGCCCAAACGAAGAGAGTGCATGATGATGCATCATCTTCAGGTGTGTTCATTATACAGAACTGTTTCTCAGTATCCTTTACGTCCTGGGTATGTGATACCGGATCAGGATCCCACATATGTAATCAGTTACATAGGGCTACAGAAGGGTAGAGAACTGAGAACGGGTGATAAGTTTCATGAGGCAGAAAACGGGGCAAGTGTTGCAGCCAAGTCTGTTGGTCACTGTCACCCTGTATTACAATACATTGATTCTGAACGAATGTTATTAGATACCGAACCTGATATACAAAATCATATCAGTCTCTTTATTAGTAAAGAAATGATAAAATTTTGTATTGATGGATAATGTTTTGAACATTTCCTATATCAAAAGTTGATTGGTTCAGGCACGTTATCTAAAAGCATTAATGTTCTAAATCAAACTACAGTTCTTAGTATACGGAACACACACAGGAGGAAGAGTTCAGAAATGAACGAATCCTTCTTGAGGCATTGTAGACTAGGTCATATCAATGCGACCCGACTAGCTGAAGTTACATATAGATGCATATTTAAATCAGTTTGAATTTACATCTTGTGAAACTCGCCAGTCATGTCACAAAGATAAGATGACCATAGCTCCGTTTATTGGAAACAAAGAAAGAGTTAGTGAACTCTTGGGACTGATACATGATGATGTATGTAAGGTCTCCTGTCTACACATGCCAGGACTGGTTCTTTATACTTCATTACATTCTCTGATAATCTCTCGAGATTCAGACATATGTTCCTGTTGAAACACAAGTCCAAACCTTTTGAGATATTCACAGAATATAAGTTAGAAGTAGAGAACCAAAATACGGGTATAAGTATTATGTCCTATGATGAGATCAGGGAGGAGAATACTTGTGCATGGAATTCTTGGACTATTCTAAAGGAGAATGAGATTCTCTCTCAGCATTACTCCTCCGTATACACCATAGCACGATGGTATATCGGGGCGGAGCAGACGCACCCTATATGATAAGGTGTGCTCTATGATGAGTACTACTGAGTTACCTTTTTCCTTTTGGGAGATATGCACTTGAGAAGCTGCATACCTATTGAATAAGGGTTCCAATCAAATCAGTTGCCTACCGCTTCATATGTGATATGGTAAGGGAAGAGCCCATCTCTCAAGTTAGTTGAGATTTGGGGTTGTCCGGCCTATGTCTAAAAGCAAAATCCGGACAAGCTCGAGGCAAGGTCAGTTATGTAGAACTGGAAATGTTCCAGCTATACAAACTGCAGCTGATGATTTGAAAGAACCAAAAGATTCAGTAGATTCTAACGAACCTCAGCCTCTCCGCCGATCTAGTAGGGTTCCTCACCCACCTGAGAGATACTTCGGTTTCTCTATGACAGTGGGAGCGAGGATTGCATCATGAGATGATGACCCAACTAGTTTCGAGCTGGCCATCAGGAGTGAGACTCTGTAAGAATGGCTGGATGCTTTGCGATCTGAGATGGAATCCATGTACACCAACAAAGTATGGACTTTGGTTGCTATATCTGAAGGGTTAAATCCCCATCAGGAGCAAGTATATCTTGAGAAGATTACTTGGTATAGATGGAAAAGTTGAGACTTTCAAAGCTAGACTTGTTAAAAGGTTTTCGTCATCAACCAGGCGTGGATAATGATGAAACCTTTTCAAGTATCTATGCTTAAGTCCATCCAGATCCTACTTACCACGGCTACATACCATGACTACGATATCTGGTGGTTGGGTGTCATGACTGCTTTTCTAAATGATGTTTTAGAAGAGTGCGTCTATAAGTACAAAGCCAGAGGGCTTCGTAGACAGTGGGAGCAGCGGAAACGTGTGCAAGATGCTTTATATGATGAAGCAGGCATCGCGGAGATGGAACATCTATTTTGATGGATAGGTCAAAGAAGTTGACATCATCAAAATGGTAAATGAACCTTGTATAAACAAAAAGGTAGTAGGGAGTATGGTGACGATCCTCGTAGAGTACGTGGATGACATACTCTTGATTGGGAAAGAGTTTCCTATGCTACGCTCGGTCAATCTCCGATTATCACAAAGATTTTCCATATAGGATCAAAATGATACCTCCTAAATCCTGGATTTTGGATCTATGAGATAGATCTAAATGGATGTTAGAATTCTCACTAGTTGTAGTGAGACGGTATCAATCGATCCTGAGGAGAATCACTGGAAGTGTTCCAGGGTGATAAAGACGACTGAATGTCAGTCGCAGGCATTGTCTTTACCCTCAGTAAAGGGACGGTATGTTGGAAGTGTTCCAAGCTAAATACCGTGGCATACTCGACGATAAAGGCAGGATACATCGCTACTTAAGATGCTACCAAAGAGGCTGTTTGGGTGTATATTGGTTCATGAGATGAACTACGTTCCTGCCATTGTGTGACAATGGAGTTGTGGCTTATGCCAAGGAACGTCCGTCCCATCAGTGATCCAGACATATTCTAAGGCAGTATCACTTGATCATGGAGATGGTTGATCTCCAGGGAGATCGAGGTTAGGAGAGTAGACTCAGAGGACAACACAGCGGATCCACTCACAAAGGCCTGTTCCCAGAGAGAGACTTTTATGGGATGGTTGAGTATGAGATACTGCAACCACTGCTACAGATGGCCCTAGTGCAAGTGGGAGATTGTTAGTTATATGTATGCCCTAGAGGCCATTACTGTACATAGGATGTATATTGTAGTGGATGCTGGGACATATATAAGGAGGACTTTCTTGCTCGACATGATAGTATGCTATCTGGTTGCTCTTTACCTTAACGTGTACACTGATTGTCTCTCTGTTACATGTTGGTAAAGCCCTTAGGATGTGTGCTTGACTACCTGGACTATGATGCAGATCATACTAGTGGGGACATGGTAGTCTATAAGTACATCCTTCAAAGTCCCTAGTCGTGGGTGTATCGAGACGGGGCATCGATATACCAGAGTAGACTAGCGTGTACCTTCTCGACCCATACAGATGGGCGATGGATGATCCCATATCCATCGGTGTTTGACATCAGAGGAGATATACGGGTGCTCAGTAGAGACTGGGTACACTGGACGGACTCGCCGAGAACTCCCAGATGGTATTATACCTCACGTCAGATGGCAGTTCTCTGGTGACACTGGTACAGAGTAGTCTGTTGACCCGAGATCGTCATAGAGTCTTGTGTGGTTCCCACTGTGCTTTGATTTCCATCTTACCACGTCCAAGAGGGCGTGAAAAACGGTGGTTTTTGGGTACAGTCCCGAGTCACATGGAGGCAATGAGCGATAGGAGGGGATTCGTCTCTCCCGGTATAGGGAGTTGATGTTGTGCTGTGTTCGATTGGCTATAACAGGAAATCCCTGGCCAGGGTTGCTGAGATTTACTGGTAAATGTTACCAGTAGTTTCTCGAAGTGTTATAGACCTCATATCGACACGACTTATCGAGCTATTGGGGTCTGACGTTTACCACCCCTAGGCGGGATATGCGACATATCAGAGATCAGACCGGACTGTACGGTAGTGTTACTGGTTGGATTCACTGGAGTGTGAGCGGGCTTGCTCGTCGATCTTCAGATCGCTCAATACCCGGGTGGCCGTTACGTTTAGCAGACCGCTTGCGGCTTGTGGGTGTTTGATATGATCATCACCTGCTGCCGGCGTATTGACGAGTCTTTAGAGTCCTACACAGAGGTTTCCTGGCTCAAGCAAAACGAAATAGGAGCGCATATGAGATATGTGCGGGACCGAGAATAATACGAGTATGTGATACTGTATTCGATTCTCGCGATGTGACATTGATCGGTTATATGCGATATAGCCGGGTTATCGGATCAAGTGTTGATTCGATAAGATGTTACTAATGATACCAGTCGGTTATGTGCGCATGAACGGATCGTTAAATCAAGTGTTGATTTAATGATTTAATGCATAATTATATATTTGATATATTACTTTGCATTAACTAGTATCGGTGCACTTTAAATGGATTTTCTCGCTCGGTTGTGCACATTGTATATTCGATATATTTTCGTGCACTTGATTGTATCATGTTTGATGATACATGTTTAACTATAGTTAAGTGTAATGGATTAAGCCATGGTTAAACTAATGATTAGGGTTTTCTTTTCTTACTTATTTATTTATTTGTTTATTTAGAATAGATAAGAAAAGAATGGTTGCTAATTTAGGAGTTTAGTTGAAGCTTCATGAAGCTTTGACTTTGTAACCATTCTTGTCTTCATCTTTAACCCTAACCATTAATCTAACCTTAGTTAATTCTCTACACTTGACCATGGTTCTAATATGATAAGTATTCATTTTCTTTTCCAAATATAATTAACTTATCATATCATTTTTCTTCTTCTTCTTCCTTGAACTCAAGAAGAAAAGCTTAGGTCATCAATGGTGATTGATGATAAAGAGTGAGAAATCCAATTCTAAAGTCTACCCACTTCCTATTTCTTCATCCTCTACCTCTTACCAAGTAGTAGAGTGTGTTCTCTTCACAAGTTTTTGGACTTGGTGAAGTCGGAGCTTGATTTAGCGATGCCTCGACGTAGATCATCTTCGGCACGTCGTCGATGACCTAGCCCGCTTCTTCTCTGATGAAGCCGACGCAAGAGCCCGGATTTTGGATTTGTACAGCGTAGATGACTTTTTCATGGAGCTATGGAGGTAGAAAAACGGATCTACAAAGGTTGTATATCCGTATCCTTTAGTTAACTGTTAACTAGATTACCTTTTCGCCTAGTTTTCTAGCAAACGATCCGTAGTCGGGTCTCTCGGCACCCATAATTTTTGAAATTGCCATGGTTGATGGCTTGTGAGACCTCATTAGGGTGCCTAGGAACCCTACACTACCCTAATCCAATCGCATCATATGCTTATGCAGATAAGCATAAATAGCTACCGCACACTACGCCTTGACAAGGTCAACAAACGCAGCACGAATACTATGAAGTACTTATCTGAAATGACGGAGGGCTACGACGGGTTTTTCAGAAAACCCTTTGCGTAATGAACTTGATATCGTTGTAGAATCGAGTGATTTTTAAATGGAATGTTTCTGAGGCTTTTCTAGTTTAGCTAAAGGGGTCACTCCCAGTGAAGGGATCGTCGGCCCTTTCCTCATCGAATATGGTGCAAGATATTTCATAAATACCACTATGCAAAGCAAGAACTATAGAAGCAATCAAAAGACAAACCGAGTTTGTAGCATCTGCTAGTTTCACTAAAGAGGTCACTCCCGGTGAAGGGATCTCGGCTCTTTCCTTATCGAATAAGGTGCTGGATGTTCTACAAGGAACACCGCTATGCAAAGCAAGAACTAGAGCTACCAGTTTTTAAACAAGTTTCTACAACATCTTAGGTTTCTTTTATTTTCATTAATCTCATTAATGAAGTCCCATTTTATTATGCTTCGCAAGCATCTCTTTTGAAACGAAATCTGCAATATAACATATATCTCATATATATAATATAAACATTCGTCTCAGGCAGTAATATGATCTCATCACAGAACATTGCAGCAGAAGAACATATATGAAATATTGGATATACTAGGACATCTGTGTTTTCAATACGAGCCTGTATAAAACACGGATTCCACGGTCGCGATGAATAGCCAAACCCACATCCCTAGGCTCCTACGAGAGCGGCAAGCAACACTGCCAATTCTAGGGTTAGGAGACCCGGTCTCGACTCCTCGAGATGGTCTCCCACTGGACCCTAGAACCCGGTTACTTGTGCTCCCCGCCTTGGGTCTACCTAATGCGGAAAAGTAAATAATATACAAGTGGTGACATCAACCTCATCCCGGAAGTGCCCCAATAAAAGAATATTACATACAAATAAATTTTACATGAATGAAAAAGAAAAAAACTCTAATCTCACATAAAACCCCCGGCTATTCAAACGCGACGATCCAATATAATATATCACAGCAACACATAATGTCTCATATCATCGACATAAGCAAGTATGCGTATCCCGATTATCGTTGTTGTATAGCAACGAAGCCGGCGATACACCACATACTACATTTACGGTTACAGAAAAGAAAGTGTAAAACTACAACAGTTGGAATCCGCAACCTTCTTAGACATCGCATGCCTAACCAAATGAATTCCTTAGACATCACATGCCTAAGAATTATAAACCCCGCATTTTAGTCTCATTTATCGAAAACTCTTTTCAATGTCAAGTCATGGAATTCAACAAGATTCCCGATATTCTGATCGAATGCTCGTCGCAAACTTTAGTAGACGGCCGCACCCCTAGATGCCGTCGACGAAGTGCACTAAGGCGGAACACCGCTGCCGCGAGCACCCGAACGGATGCTTTCGGCGATGGGGTTCTCCTACAGTCACTTGGTCGGGGCTATGGGGCGTAGCTGTCTATTAAGTTTACCCGGCGAGTATCCGCGTACGCTACGTGATTGCGACAGACTTTTGATCACATCAAAATTCCGAAGCAACCGATCAACTGAGACTGAACTGCTAGATTTATAACATTCAAATTAGTTATCTCATAACTACATGTGGATTCCAAATATTGTATCACAATCCAGATAAATAGACAATGTTAAACTTTCCGATCGAATAATAAAACACCCAAGATTTCCCAATATATCTCAACACTTGAAATCAGTTTAAAAACATCCATCACATGCCACGATACTAATGGTCCAGCCATAGAAGGGTCAAGCCAACGCCTCACATGTGGCACGCCGTACTGCAGTAAACCTTAAGGTTTAGAGGCAGTTCAAGACGGTCACATAATCGAGTTAAGGTTTGTTGTCTTCTAGAGGGTCCACCGCGTTATTTGCATGACTTAGAACGTTCTTAAACTCGAGAAAAATCCAACTTTTGAAAAAATTTCCGACAGGGGAAAAAGTAAGTTATTGATATCCGTTCGAACTTTTTAACGGTTTCTAAAAATTATCCGAACAAAACTAAACGAAGTTAAATTATCCGATCGAATCATCGAGTCCCCAATACAACCATAGAAAACTCAACACTTGAGTGGAATTAAAATATTCCCAGAAAAAATTGCCAAGAAAGGACCTAAGAATAAATAAGTGAAATTCCAGGGACTAAGTCCAAATTTTGACCGCGGAACCGCCGCCAAAACCATGGTTTGGCCGCGGTTCCACGGTCAAAATATTGAGTTAGTTGACCGTACTTCACAGTAATTCTTAGTTTTTCCTGCTTGTTTTTCTGAGCATTTTTAATTCAGAAAAAAACACATATTTCAAAAATGTACAGAGAAGGGTTCGTGTCGGGGTATCCGGGTTCGATCGGACTTTAAACTTCGTCTAGACTTCGCCTAAAGCTCTAGCTTGGCTCTGATACCAATGTAGGTCAGGCAGCAACCCCATCCAATGGGGTCGCCATGGCACCAACGGGTCCCTCAGCAGCTACTTTTTACGCATGCCCCCTCGCTAGGACTATTACCCGCCGGAACACCTTCTGGTCTCGGGACACCCTGGGGGTAAGAGCCTATGCTTCGCCACACTGTCACACAGTGAGAACCCCCCATTGGTCGATATCCAATGCCTAATAGCTCTGATACCACTGTAGGGTTGCTAGGCACTGCCACAAGGGTCTACGAGGCATCAACCATGCCCGATTAAAAAATTAGCCGTACCGAACAACCCGAAGCCGGATCTTTAAACTAGAGTTTAGGTGAAAACAAACACACTAGTAAAATAGGGGGTTGCCCCTACGGATAATTGGAATCCGTAGGGGCAGATTTAACTTGGCCCTACGGATTAATCCGTAGGGCTAAAAGGTTGCCCCTACGGGCCCAGACGTCCAAGAATAAAAATATTAATTCTTAATTTGGTGTTTGCCCCTACGGAGCCGGAAACAAAGGACCTACGGGTAAATCCGTAGGGGCAACTAAATATCGAATTACTAAAGCACAGATCGATCGCCTACGCTCACAATTTCTTTCTCTCTCGATCTCGATTGCGCGCGAAAACAATTCCTCGTCGCCACCGTCGTCCTCCTCGTCGCCACCGTCGTCCTCCTCATCGCCACCGGTGTTCTCGTCGCCACCGTCGTTCAGGTCGTCGCCACCGCCGTTCGGGTCGTCGCCACCGCCGGTCAGGTGAGTAAATCCTGAGGTAAATTAAAGAATTTTTTGATTAACATACGTGCTGGGTCTGGGGTCGGGAGGTTGCGCGCGCGCGAGTTGAGGTTCGACAGGGGTCGCGGTCGGGGTCGGGGTCGGGGTTGGGGTTAGGGTTAGGGTTGGGGTTCGCTGCTACTAGGGCTGGGGCTGGGGTTAGGGTTTGCCTTAGGGTTGGTGTTGGGGTTTAGCTGGCCGCGCTAGGGTTAGGGTTAGGGTTAGGTTGGGGCTGGGCTGGGCTGGGGCTGGGGGCTGGGGGCGGGGGCTGGGGCTAGGCTAGGCTGGGGCGGGGGCTGGGGTGTAGCGTCTTGAAAAGTCGTTTTGGAGTTTTCCTGAAAATCGGTGAAAATTCGGTATTTTTCCGAAAACCGTCTTTTTTGTTATTTTGCAGTTTAGGACTAGTTATACCAAAAATGGATAGCTAATTGGTTGTTTTTAGTAGCTAATGAGTTACTTATTAAATTTTGGTCATTTAAAAATTTCTCCCTATTTTTTCAATTTTTTAATATTATTTTAAGCCAGTAAGAGAATACATTAAATTAGCGATAAATACAAATTTTTCTGGGCTAATTTTAATTTTTAAAATTATGTTAATTAAAATCTAGTTGTAACATAAATTTTTAGTATTTTATTTTGATTTTTAACTAATTTTTATTATAGGAAACGAAATTTATTGAATTTAAGCTTAAATTTGCAATTTTTGACTTGTAGGGGGTCTTTTTGCATAAAATTTCTTTTGTAAAACCCCTCTCTCTCTTCCCTCAGCCCTAGGCCAGCCCCACCATCATCAGGTCCAGAAAAAAAATTCCATGCTCTTTGACTTTACTCTTGTGTAGAAATGGGGTTTTTTTTTTAAGGATTATGATTTGTTATTTTCGGTATGGGTCTTTGTGGGTTGGTAGGGGGTTGACCAAGACTTTTTCCCATACCCACACCATTCCTCTCCTCCCTCATTCTTGCCGAAAAAATAGCAGCCCCCCTTCATCTTTTTTTTTATCTTCTTCAAAAATTCTTTAAGTTTGCTCCAAATTTCAAGCTAAAACTCACAAATTAAACCCCATTCTTCATCCCTTTTTCCTTCACCTCTCTTGCTTGGAATCATGGTGCTAGGAGGCCATCATTGAGGCAAATTTCTTCTTGCTAGATCCATAGATTTGAGGTATAATTTCTACTCTTTTAATTTCTTATGGTTAGAATCCTTTAATTAAATTGTTTTAGTGTTAATTTAGTGCTATTTTCATTCTAGTTTTGTTTAAAGTTAATGGTTGAGTTAACTAGGGTTTCTTGAAACCATGTTTTAGTTAATTAAATCTAGTTAATTAATCTAGTGGTTTACTTAACCAACCTATATGGTTACTTTGCTTAAGTGGCTTGATGTATTGCTAATCTAAGTTAACTTGTGTGAAATTTTCTTTGCTTTGCTAATTACCAAAATCAAGAAAAGGTTTGTGTATGGAATGTGGGTTTTGATGCATGGTAAAGGGGTTAATTTAATTGTAGTGGCTTTCTAATGGTTTAATTTGGATATTTGTGTGATAATGTGTGCACTTTGTCGCAAATTGTCGATGTTTGTACCAAATTTGCAAACTTCTAGCTTACTAGGTTTTTATTATATTATTGTGGCGATTTAGTTGCGATATCTAGATTATATTGTTGGCTTATCCTATGACATTTAGGATGCGTGAGTGCGGATTTTTGAGTAGTCGGGTTTTAGTTTTGCCGGGTGACCAAATCAGCGATTTTTGCAGTTTTTGCGATTTTCGCGTGTGTTTCGCGCACCTTGTGCACGTTGTACCTAACTTGTGAACATCGGTATTTTTTAGTTTGGGTTTTGCGTCGTTCTTGATATGTAACCTTATGTTAGTATTGATGTAAATTCCAGGTTCGGTCGCGGAGACGTCAGACGCGGCACGAAAGGGGAAAGCGGTGATTGGACACAGCTAGCTAGGGATTCCGGTGAGTAGATGTAACATCTACGGGGGCTATCGTTGGATGGCGCAAGTCGCCCGATAGTTTTAGTAACTTAAAAGATTCTTAGTGATGTTAGTAATTAGCGGTGTAATACTTATATGATTATTTGCTGCACCCATGCCTTATACTGACATACATATGCGAACCCATTTTATAGGACACCTGTACCATTGCCAGGGTTTTATATGCATCACGAGCACTATTCATGCTTACACACACGCCCTGGTAATTGCAATGCCACCACACTAGATAACCTATAATTTGAAACCTTTTACTAATTGATGCGTAAACCTGTGCTATTGCCTTTAATTCCTTAAAATGAAATCGTAGGATTGCTATTCATGTGCATGTACCTCATCATATTATTTGTTCATGTCTAGTCTATTAATCATACATCGTAGCTTAATTATTGATATCATATGCATTCATCACCATTGATATATGCACTTATGAGGATTTCTTGAGATTTTATGATATTTCTGGATTTCGGGGGAAAGCCGCAAAATTTCTAAACTTATTATGTTTTTAAAATATGTAATTGCGGTTTTCCAATGATGTAAAGTTCGTCCACCATGAGTTTGCTGTAGTTTTCGAGATCCGTGTCGAGGAGTGGAGGAACCGTCACGGGTACATGGTGGGCCCGGTATGGTACCCGGGGCAAGATGAATGTGGTGTTGACGTTGAGCCTGGCAGGGGACGGATTACCTACCGGTGACTGTTTGGCACGGCGGATATCCAGAGGATACCGACCGTGGCCGCGAGATGATGAGATTTTGATATTGAGCTGGGTTAGCCGGATGGCTGAGGCCAGAGATACTATGACATGGATATATGAGATTTGTGATAGTTTTGAGGTGTCGTTGCTGGACACAGGTTCTTGTTGATTCTATTGGTATTGTGCTGGTATTTCAAAAGAGGTTCTTAAAGGGAAAAACATGATTTCTTATACTTACACATTCAGATCACGAGTTGACTCGCATTGCATTCATACCTGCTAGTATATTCATATTGCCTACATACTTGCCATTATGTCCTGCCTTACCTGTATTTAGATGCTAGGATGCTTGTGTGCATGCATACGATAGCCTGTGTAGATGTTATTTATTACTCACGAGTTGGCAACTCACCCCCGTTGTGCCATAGCCTTTTGCAGGTCCGCTCCGTCAGTACAGTAGCGGTGGGCGCTCTTGTTTCTTTTGCCTGGACTCGAGGTTTTTCTCTTAGGTGGGTTATATCATTATTTTTGTACCACCTTGTATATTCTTGTATCTAGTGTACTCCATCTACTGTATCTACCAGTATTATTGTATATTGACCTAGAGATGAGACTGTGAGGTTTGTGGACTTTTATGCTGTATTTTGGGGTCGAGCTCACTTGAGTCGACATGTTGTTTTTCTTACGCTTCATTATGATTATTTCGCATGTTGTTGCTTTATATTGCGTGGGATTTGTGACCGCCTTTGGCGAAGAGCTAGCTCCCGCTTGGGGATGCCTTATTTGTTGGATTCATATATATTCTTGTTGTACCCATTTTGGGGGCTAGTATTTACAAAGAAGACTCTGCCGAAATTTTCGGAAAAATTTGTATTGTTTTAAAAAGGGTTTTACATGACTTATTTGATAAAACTCGCTTTCAACTGATTGGGTTTTCTTCACTCTTTTGCTTATTTGGTTTTGGTTTTCTGGGCTTTGGCTTACTTATTTTACGGACGTCTTAAGACGTTTCGTAAACTTAAGTGCCAGTCACGTTCCGTACCTTGCGGGTCGTGACAAAGTTGGTATCAGAGCGATAGGTTTTACCATTTGAGTGTAGGATGACCCTTGGTAGATGGAGTAAGTGACTTAAGTAGGGTAACGTAGCGTGTGTATGTCCGCGGCATACTGGCGATACGGTACTCCGCCTAAGTGACTTTAGGATATACTTGCTTGAAATTCCTTCTTCAATTCCGTGTATCCTATGATCCTATTGCACTGTTCTTATTATCCGTTTTCCTGTAACAGCCACTATGCCGCCGAAGGCTACGAGGGCACAGAGGGCTGCCGCCCGAGACGAGATTCGAGCTGGCTCGTCCGAGACTAGGACTGAGCAGGGTGGTATGCCTACGCCGCAGGGACAGACCGATCCACCTTCCCCAGGCCGTATGGATAGGCTCGAGACTGGTATGGAGGAGTTGCGACAGATGATGGGGGGTACGCAGGAGCTACGTCAGATGGTAGGTTCCCTAGTTGCAGCCAGTCGTACACCGAGGCCAAATGACGTACCTACTACATCACAGACGACCATGATACCTGCTCCTACTACTACCACCGTGACCATCCCGGTTTCACTACAGGATTTCATGAGGCTGAGACCTCTAGTATTCACCGGCATCGAGGCAGCGGAGGACCCACAGACGTTCCTTGACAGTTTAGCCAGGATCTGTCGTTCGCTGAGATGTTCGGATGATCGATGGGTAGAGCTTGCGAGTTTCCGACTAGAGGGCCGAGTTTACAGCGGTCTTTCTAGCTCGTTTCCTCCCAGAGAGCGTTCGTGATGCCAGAGCTCGTAGCTTCGAGGCCTTAGTCAAGACACCTGGGATGACGGTGTCTGAGTATGACATCCAGTTTACACAGTTATCCCGATATGCTCAGTATTTGGTGGATACCGAAGAGAAGATGGTGAAGAGGTTTGTACAAGGACTTGATGCCCAGCTATATCTTGCTATTGGCGCCCAGCACAATGACACTTATTCAGCTGCTATGGATACGGCATTGCGGATGGAGGCACGCGTATCACAGACTTTGGCCGTTTCTGGGCCGAAGAGGATTCGCATCGATGTACCATCTCAGAGGCAGCGCGCCAGATTCTTTCCGAGAGATAGGCCTGGCAGAGGATTTGGGCGGGGACAGTTATATGGTTCTTATCCCCAGGGACAGCAGCCGTCGCCAGGGTGTTTTGGGTGCGGGAGTCCGCACCATCTTTTCAGAGAATGTCCGGCGAGACGACAGGGAGCGGCGATCGTTCCGCATGTGACCCTACCACCATCACCACCCCCTCCTCAGAGAGCCCTACTTCCTACCACAGGCGATGCTCCACGCCAGTTAGGTGCACCCAGAGGCCGTGGACGTGGCGGTCCTGTTCAGAGAGGACGAGGAGGAAGAGGCCGAGGTCGAGGTCTATCGGTGGAGGACAGGCCCGAGTATTTGCTTTGACACCGCAGGATGCGCAGGCATCCAATGCCGTTGTGACAGGTACCTTGCCAGTTTGCTCTTTCGACGCACGGGTATTATTTGACCCAGGTTCCACACATTCGTACGTCTCTACATACTTTGCACCGATGTTGGGCCGTTGTAACGTTTTGAAAATCATTTCAGTGAAATTTCGAAAAAATAGCAAAATAAGGGGGTTTTCTGTAAAAAGTCAAAATGCAAAAATCTTTATTATAAAATTAAATATACATATTCTAGCTATGTAATTGCTAGTATTTGGTGTTTATTGAGCCACTGGTGAAATTTCAAATTTTCTGAAAAATTTTCCGAAATTAATTATTTTAATATTATTTTAAGCCGTCACTAATACATTGAATTAGGAAAAATTACAAATTGAAATGAGTTGAAAAAAATTTTGTGCATCATAACATATTAAACAAAATTTTATCATGTGGTTTTTGAAATGAAATGGTTTGCCAAAACGGTTTAGGAAATATCGAAGAAAAAGGGCTTAAATAGTGAATTTAGTGTAAATGGATGTTTGGGTTATAGTATTTATCATTTTCCATCACCCCACACCAACACCCACACTCTCGCACCCCCATTTTCCTCCCTATTTTCAGCAGCCCCACTCCAAATTTTCCCCCCATTTCTTTTGATAAAAGAAAAGAGAACATAAAGAAAAGTATAAGAAAAGAGGTTTGTGTTGTGTTGACTTTGGACTTTCTTGACTTGGCAAGACTTTCCTCACCTCACTCTCTCTCCAATTACTCAATAGTGGCCGACCCTCCCATTTCCTGCACAAGAACAGCCCTCCCCCTCTTTTCTCATCACATTTCTCTCCAAAAAACTCATCAAAATTGCCTCACAAATCAACACAAAACCTCATAAATCCCAAATCCATTTCTTACCCATTATTCCTCGGACATTCAAGCATGTATCTTGGGGCAAAGTTAGCATTTTGGAGGCTAAGTTTTTTTGCAAGTGTGGATCTCATTCCAAATGGTTTTTAGGTATAATCTTAACCCAATGTTTGCTTGATGTTTAATCACTTCAATTTAATTAATTTCGGTGCTTAATTGTGGTTCTAAGTGCTAATTTGAAAATTCAAGAGAAAGGTTTGAACTAAATTAGGATTTATGTCAATTGATCATGGTTTAATGGTGTAGTTATCATGCTAAGCCATAGAAAACCTAATCTAGTTGCTAATATGTAAATTGTTGCATTTAAGTTGTCCAAATTAAGATTTTTAAGCAAACTAGGTTTTTAGGAATTAATTAAATAATTCCCATTAAAATGTAATTAGGTTTTTCATGTCTTCATTGACATTATAAAATGTAGTTTAATACCTTAGTTCATGAAAATCTAAGCTAAATTGTTGTTTGTGCATTTTTGCTATAAAATTGTTAAAATTGGGTATATTGTAAACTAGAATTTTGGGGTTATTGAAATTTAATGAGATTAAATTGTGGAAATTATTTTTTTGACTTATTTAAGATGTTTTAATAAGTATTATGGCCTCTAGATTTGTTTAAACGTCGAGTATTGTACTAAAACGGGTAATATTTGCTCGCTAGATTTTCGGAAAAATGGCTTTTAAAGTGAGTTTGGGGGTTTTGTGAATTTTAACCTATTTTATAGTTTAATTAGTGCTTGTGATCGTGCAAATGAGCGTGTTTGGATTTTTCTTGATATTTTGACGTTTGTATATCGACATCGAGGGTTGGTTTGGCTATTCTTGCATGGTAGGCGATAGGTTTTGACCTATGCGTGATATGGTGCCGATTTGATTTTCGAATGCCGTTTCGATTTTGAATTTGGTTTTAATACGATACGGTGCGTTATGATACGTAGGTACCCCATGTGGACTTCGAGACAACAAGCGAGCGCGTGGCGACGTTGGCACCGGCGAGCAAGGACCAGGTGAGTAGATTTATATCTACGGGGAGAAGTCGGGTGGATGGCGTATAGCACCCCCGCAGTTCGTGGTGATGTATACGAATACGTATACATACACATATTTTGATTATATATATTATGTTGATATGAGACTTGATGATAAAGGTGGATTCTAGGTGTTCATGGATTAGTTTAGTGTTAGTTGCGAAACCCTAGAGTAGTTGTTACACCCACACACGCACGCACACACATGCACACATCTATGTTATTACCTGTGCGTATATGGGGAGATGTGTTTATGTGTTCACCTGGGTATGGGACTAGGTGTTCACATACTGGATTTGCGGATGATACTTGGGATTGAGATGAGTCGATGCAATTTGAGTTGAGGCCGTGAGATTGGTGATATGGCAGGATTCGTACTTGAGGTACGTCCTGATGTTATAGCGGATCTTTGGATGACAATGCCATGTGAATAGTGATATTAGTAGTGTACTAGACGTAGGTCAGTACCCCAGATGATGATCTTGATAAAGAGGATACCAGATGAACAGTGTAATGAGTATGATATTGACCCGTACCCAGATTTGGGGATGCCGTACGACGGATTTACGTGCGAGCTATATATTGATGATTGATCAGCACTCTTGACTTGGGATGTCTGATTATAGATATGGTATCGGATATAATATTATTGAGGCGGGATCACCGACTAATATATATACATGTATGTATATGGATCGACTCAGATGTTAGGCGGTTTCCTTACCTGTAGTCCAGCTTGTTAACTTAGTCCTTTAGTTTAGTTTAGTTATTAGATTAGATTCGATTCTTACCTATTTCAAAAACTAACGAATCGTGGGTATTTTAAAGGACAGCCCAAGGGATCCTACGGATATTTCAAAAGACGTATCTTTTCATAAAAACACCGTAGCCCCTATTTTCAAAACCCCATGATTCGTGTTATTTCAAAAGGCACCATTTGTAGGATTTATATTAGGATAATGCAGTTTAGTTATCGTTGTGTCTAGTATTCCGTTCATTATTGCTGTTCGCTCCGCATCGCATACTTATGTTATAATTTCTTATTGCATTGTTGATGTCATATTGTCAGGACACCAGCACCATTACCGATGATGCGTATGTACCACGTACACTTACTTGCCGGCTCACACACATCTTCATCGGTAATTGCCATGTCACGTACACCTTAGAAAATATTATTGTTTGACTTAGCTTGTTAGTTAGTAATTTGACATGATATTAGTGTACCTGCCTTATATGCCAGCTTAACATTGTAGTTATTACTTGTCACTTCATACATACTGTTATTCAGTGTTATGCCTATATTCATGGTTTTACATGCTATTGATGATTTGGATTCGGATTTCCATGAGATTTTCTGGATTTGGGGGGGGGGGGACCGCAAAACTTATATAAACTGATTTCTCTCTTTTTAAATAAAAAGTGCGGTTTTTCCCATGATGTATGAGTCGTCCACCATGAGTTTGCCGATGGATTTCAAGACCCGATTCGAGGAGACGGATGAACCGTTTCGGGTACATGGTGGACCCGGTAAGGTACCCCGGGGCAAGAAGCGCGTGATGATGACGATGTGAGCCTGGCAGAGGAGCACTACCTACCGGTGATTTTACCCGACGCGTCGGATATCCGGAGGATACCTTCGTAGTCTTGAGATGGATGGTAGGGGCCGGTCTGGACTGACGGCGCCCTAGATATTGAGATTTGATACATTGAGATTTCGAGATATTGAGGTACTGAGATTTGATGATACAGGTCAGTCCGGGTAGCCGGAGCCTGAGATATTGAGATATGTGGATTTATGTTTTTGTGTCGATGCTAGACACTGTTTTTACTGATTTCCTTATAATACCTCATTTTTTAAAAAAATACAGAAATTTCACTGAGTTATGAAAGCCGTTTCTTTAGTACATGTACTCTGTTTTCATGCATTCATACATCATCCATATGATATACTGCTATCTGAGGCACTGACCCGAGCACTTGGTATTACTGTTGTTTAGAGGTATACCCTAACCATTGTTATAGGCTGCTGGTTATATATTTGAGGATATATATTGATCGTATGACTTAGGATTGCGTCATACATGCGATTCCTGTTCGTAGATGTATTCTATTCACGAGTTGGTAACTCACCCCCGTTGTGCCCCAGTTTCTTGAAGGTTTTGCTGTACAGGTTTCATTACGGCTTTGCTGGCACTGCTTCTTTCGGGTGACTTGCTAGTAGGTGGGTTTAATTGTATCGTACCCATCATTATACATTGTATATTATTATTCAGTTGTATCTAGAAGTTCCATCAACCAAACATGCAATTATTTTGAGATAGAGACCAGTGATGTTATTCCTTCGACCTTAGAGTCGCGTGTTGTGTTTCTGTGGTTTTCTTGTGGTTTTGAGTTTCCTTTTGAATTTTGATCCTCGCCGTTGGCATTGTATATTATATTGCTTGTGTAGTTGTGACCGTCGATTGACGAAGAGCTAGCTCCCGCTTGGGGATGCCTTTTTATTGATTTCGTATACTATTCATGTTGTATCCCGTTTGGGGGCCAGCATTTACAAAGGAGACTCTGCCGAAATTTTCAGGAAATATTTGATGTTTTTAAAAAAAAACGCATAATTCGGCTATGCTATTAAAACTACTTGATTTAAATTGGTTTTCATTCACTCTACTACTTTTCTTGGTTTGGATTTCTGGGTTTTTCGGCTTACTTAGATTACGTACGCCTCGAGACGTTTCGTAGTTTAAGTGCCGGTCATATTCCGTACTTTCGGGATGTGACAAAGTTGTTATCAGAGCGTTAGGTTTTACTTTCGGAGCGTAGGATGACCTTTGGATGATAGAATAGGTGACTAAAGTAGAGTGACGTACCGTGGGTATGTTCCGCGGCATACTTACGATACGCTACTCCACTTAAGAAGCCTGAGGATGTACATTTCTTTGTTCAGTATTATATCCATTCCTGATTTAGCCTCATCGGTATCAGTTATGGTTTTGCTGCCACGATTACGGGCAGGGAGAGCTACGGCTAGAGTTGCGGTCAGCATGAGCTCATTACGAATGAGGACTGACCAGGGCGTGATTCCGGCGACATACGATTGCATTGAGAGGCGTCGTCTGACTGTGTTTTCATGCCACGAGCGTTTGGATGGATCGCTGTATGAGATTACTCGGACATGCAGATCAGCGCCAGAGGATTGAGCCAATGATAGAGGCCAGCCAGATTTTGATGACCGTTGGCGTATTGCTTACTCCTGATGATTGAGGCACTGTTCAGCGTACAGATGAGTGAGCTAGTCATTGCTGCGAGCGACGAGATATCGGCCCAGATGTTGGAGCTATTGCAGTACGAGTTGTACTAAGAGATAATAGAAGGTCGCTAGTCACCGAGGATGAATGACTAGGACGGGTGGTTCGTTCGCCTACCCCGATGTGAGGTCATCAGATAGATTGATTCCAGCTAGAGATGACTTCACGCGGAGACGTTGGGAGTCGACAGAGACGATCGAATGTCAGAAACCTATTATTCCAAGTTTAAAGTAGTCGGAAAGACATGCAGGCAATTCTATGGTCCCTCTAGAAGAATGAAACCCTAACTCGACTTAATGACCGTATGAAAGCCTTTGAACCTTCGGGTTTGCGGCAGTTCTACGGCGCCATTAGTGAGGCTTGGGTTTGCCCTTCTACGGCTGGACCACCGATGCTGTGGTATGTACTCGATACTATTAAACTATGCCCTAGATGTTGAGCTCTTAGGGGATTATGAGGTTTTGACGACTCGATCGGATGACTCGACTTAATTCGGATGCTAGGTGGTGAGATGCATTTCTTGGGAGACTCCCGATACGAGGATAGCCGTTGGAGCTCAGTCCATGCAGCCACGATGAGACGAGTCCGAAGCGGTCGACATTAGAGAAAAATTGAGTCAGAGGTTCGTACAAGATCTGGATATGATGACGTTCCCCTCCGCCGACATCAGAGATGCGCTACGCATGCCAAGGAATTGTACTTGGATATACCTTCCAGAAGGAGTCGTGATGAGTATGCAGCCGTTCCGGAACGAGAACAGATCTAGTAAGGGACGATGACTTCCGGACAGTTCGGCAGAGACGAGATTTGGGAGAGATTTCGACAGGACCTTTCTGGAATAAATTACGAGAAGACTTGGACCCAGGAGTGGTCATGTTATGCACACCAGCAGGCCAGAGTTCATGATCATCGACGAGACATCCCACTAGTGACCGCGACAGTTGGCCGAGATTCTTAGAGGATGCACTTGAGCGGTACTATTCCTCCATTATTGATTTCGATGTTTTGGGTGATTTATTCTCATGATTTGATTTTGATGATTGAGGATTTACGATCTTTGCACAGTGTTGCACTTGATATCGTTTTCGTGCTTTGGTTTCACATGTTTGTGATTTTACGGTTTTAGACATTTGAGTTGATTTTGTGCGTATGCACGCACACGATTTGGTTCCTGCACTCTGTATAGTTTATATAAGCTTGCAGTGTAGTGATACGCCTTTTGTGCACTTAGATGCACTGGACTTCGATTTCGATTGTGATACTCGACATTTGTTTTGTGCACCTGATTTGATTTTGCGCATGATCGGCGCTTGATGTTGGATTTCATGATTTCGTGCATGATGGATGCCCCTGGTTTTGGGTTTTCACGCATGTTGAGCGCATGTCTTGAGATGCGATTTTGGTGCACACCAGATGCACTAAATCGAGATTTTTTCGTGCAGGTCAGATGCACCTGATTTTGCTGCCAGGCACACACGTTGCCTAGACAGATGCTTTGTGCACACCCGATGCACTTAGATCTTGTTTCTGTGCACTTATATGGCACGTATATGGATTTTGATTGTCGTGCGCACCTGGCGCACGTAGTATTCATACGCGTATTTTAGGATTGATTTCTTATAGAGCAGTGCGTTTTTTTTTATGATAATTGCGATGTGTTCTCGTACTAAGCAGGACTAGTCAGAGGACAGTACCTGAATGTATTTTGCATGCATTGATAGCTATTGAAGGAAATTCCAAAAAGCGAGCTATAGTCTCAGTATTTACCTACGTGTCTGATATGACGCGAAACGTTTGAAACAAGGAAAACCCTTCTAAATAGTTTCCCAAAACGGCGGAACGTACATTTCAAACAAAGGTATATATGTATATAGTTATTTTCTTATGATAGACGTCCGCCACTGTGCAGTGTTATGTGCATTGCACAGCAACTTAAAGGATTTGGCATGCATTTCCTCCTGATATTTGCATGTATAGTTCCGATTTATAGCATATCGGTCTTGCTTGAGATTTGGCATTCGTGTCTTCACCTTGACTCCGATGATTGCGGGATGCTTGACGGAGTTTTGATTTCGAGTTATCTACTCATTACTCATGCGCATGCATTGCGCTACGATGTGTTTATGTATTTATGATTTCGGAGCCCCGGCAATTTGATGGTCTTGGCTGAAATATTTTGGTATTTGGGGGAAGTTCTAATTTAAATTCGGGGACCGAATTTCTTTAAGGGGGGAAGATTGTAACGTTTTGAAAATCGTTTCAGTGAAATTTCGAAAAAATGGTAAAATAAGGGGGTTTTCTGTAAAAAGTCAAAATGCAAATATCTTTATTATAAAATTAAATATACATATTCTAGCTATGTAATTGCTAGTATTTGGTGTTTATTGAGCCACTGGTGAAATTTCAAATTTTCTGAAAAATTTTCCGAAATTAATTATTTTAATATTATTTTAAGCCGTCACTAATACATTTAATTAGGAAAAATTACAAATTGAAATGAGTTGAAACAAATTTTGTGCATCATAACATATTAAACAAAATTTTATCATGTGGTTTTTCAAATGAAATGGTTTGCCAAAACGGTTTAGGAAATATCGAAGAAAAAGGGCTTAAATAGTGAATTTAGTGTAAATGGATGTTTGGGTTATAATATTTATCATTTTCCATCACCCCACACCCACACCCACACTCTCACACCCCCATTTTCCTCCCTATTTTCAGCAGCCCCACTCCAAATTTTTCCCCCATTTCTTTTGATAAAAGAAAAGAGAACATAAAGAAAAGTATAAGAAAAGAGGTTTGTGTTGTGTTGACTTTGGACTTTCTTGACTTGGCAAGACTTTCCTCAACTCACTCTCTCTCCAATCACTCAATAGTGGCCGACCTTCCCATTTCCTGCACAAGAACAGCCCTCCCCCTCTTTTCTCATCACATATCTCTCCAAAAAACTTATCAAAATTGCCTCATAAATCAACACAAAACCTCACAAATCCAAAATCCATTTCTTACCCATTATTCCTTGGACATTCAAGCATGCATCTTGGGGCAAAGTTAGCATTTTGGAGGCTAAGTTTTTTTGCAAGTGTGGATCTCATTCCAAATGGTTTTTAGGTATAATCTTAACCCAATGTTTGCTTGATGTTTAATCACTTCAATTTAACTAATTTCGGTGCTTAATTGTGGTTCTAAGTGCTAATTTGAAAATTCAAGAGAAAGGTTTGAACTAAATTAGGATTTATGTCAATTGATCATGGTTTAATGGTGTAGTTATCATGCTAAGCCATAGAAAACCTAATCTAGTTGCTAATATGTAAATTGTTGCATTTAAGTTGTCCAAATTAAGATTTTTAAGCAAACTAGGTTTTTAGAAATTAATTAAATAATTGCCATTAAAATGTAATTAGGTTTTTCATGTCTTCATTGACATTATAAAATGTAGTTTAATACCTTAGTTCATGAAAATCTAAGCTAAATTGTTGTTTGTGCATTTTTGCTATAAAATTGTTAAAATTGGGTATATTGTAAACTAGAATTTTGGGGTTATTGAAATTTAATGAGATTAAATTGTGGAAATTGTTTTTTTGACTTATTTAAGATGTTTAATAAGTATTATGGCCACTAGATTTGTTTAAACGTCGAGTATTGTACTAAAACGGGTAATATTTGCTCGCTAGATTTTCGGAAAAATGGCTTTTAAAGTGAGTTTGGGGGTTTTGTGAATTTTAACCTATTTTATAGTTTAATTAGTGCTTGTGATCGTGCAAATGAGTGTGTTTGGATTTTTCTCGATGGTTTGACGTTTGTACATCGACATCGAGGGTTGGTTTGGCTATTCTTGCAGGGTAGGCGATAGGTTTTGATCTATGCGTGATACGCGTGCCGATTTGATTTTCGAATGCCGTTTCGATTTTGAATTTGGTTTTAATACGATACGGTGCGTTATGATATGTAGGTACCCCATGTGGACTTCGAGACAACAAGCGAGCGCGTGGCGACGTCGGCACCGGCGAGCAAGGACCAGGTGAGTAGATTTATATCTACGGGGAGAAGTCGGGTGGATGGCGTATAGCACCCCCGCAGTTCGTGGTGATGTATACGAATACGTATACACACACATATTTTGATTATATATATTATTTTGATATGAGACTTGATGATAAAGGTGGATTCTAGGTGTTCATGGATTAGTTTAGTGTTAGTTGCGAAACCCTAGAGTAGTTGTTACACCCACACACGCACGCACACACATGCACACATCTATGTTATTACCTGTGCGTATATAGGGAGATGTGTTTTTGTGTTCACCTGGGTATGGGACTAGGTGTTCACATACTGGATTTGCGGATGATACTTGCGATTGAGATGAGTCGATGCAATTTGAGTTGAGGCCGTGAGATTGGTGATATGGCAGGATTCGTACTTGAGATACGTCCTGATGTTATAGCGGATCTTTGGATGACAATGCCATGTGAATAGTGATATTAGTAGTGTACTTGTCACGTCTCGAAAGTACGGAACGTGACCGGCACTTAGATTACGAAGCGTCTAGAGGCGCCATGTAACCTGAGTAAGCCGAAGCCCAGAAATCTAAACCATAAAAGAAGAAAAAGAAGAAAAGAAAAGAAAACAAGTATAAAAACATCAGCAATTTTTACCAAACATTTTGGCAGAGTCTCCTCTGCAAAAACCGGCCCCCAAACGGGTACAAGTATAATATACAGAAACAATAAAAAGCATCCCCAAACGGGAGCTAGCATCAACGCCAACAGGCGGAAACAACTACAGCAAGCACAATAATATACAATGCCAATAGGCGAGACTCAAAACTCAAAAGAAAACAAAACCACCAGATCTGAAAAACACCTGCGCGACTCTAAGATCGAAATAAACAACTGGTCCAATAAACTTATCAAGTAATACAAATATGGTTGATGGAGCTTACTAGATACAAATGAATGAATAAAAGTACAATGGTGGTTCGGATACAAGTGAACCAACCTACCGTGCAAATCACCCTGAAGAAAAGATGTGCCAACAAGCTGCCACGGAAACCTGTACATCGAACCTGTAAAGAATTTGGCACAATGGGGGTGAGTTGCCAACTCGTGAGTAGAAGACATCTACGAAAAGAAATCGAATGCACGACGCTATCCTAGGTCATAATAATACACTACTATATCCCAAACATCTAGTAATATCATGGTAATACTACGTGTAAGTGCAACTACTCCGTGTCGTGTCAGTACCTCATATAATACTATGTCATATGAATGAAATGTATGCACCATGAATGTAAAGTAACAAATCCTGAAATCCAGATATATATGTATAAGAAATCTTTAGCTGTTATCATAGTAGAATGTGTATAAGAATCTGAAATCTCAATAATAAAATCCATGGAAATCCATGTCAAACATCGACACAACACATGTAATCTCAAGTCTCAATATCTCGGGCTCCGTCAGTCCGGATCGGCCCATATCATCAAATCTCACGACAACGATTGGTATCCTCCGGATATCCGCCGCGCCAGACATCACCGGTAGGTAGCCATCCCCTGCCAGGCTCATCGTCTACAACTCGATCTTCTTGCCCCGGGGTACCATACCGGGCCCACCATGTACCCGAGACGGTTCATCCACTCCTCGAATCGGGTCTCGAAATCCAACAGAAAACAAGAAATCTCATGGTGGACGACACATACATCACGAGAAAACCGCATCTTATTTTAAAAAGAGAAGAGGAGAGAGAGAGAGAGAGAGAGAAGTTTTTATATATTTTTGCGGTTTTCCCCAAAAATCCAGAAATCTCATAGAAATCCAAATCTCAAAATCATGAGTAACTATATGATAAATGTCGGCATATGCCCATAATACTGCATGATAACATGAAAATATGAATGCATGAATGTCTTAGCAATGAATATCATGTCTGTACTAATGTCAGAGAATAATCACAATATTATATCTGTCTAGTTGTTAACTGATTCTATCCATAAAAGACAATATGATCTAAAGTGTACGTGACATAGCAATTACCGATGATGATGTGTGTGAGCCGGCAAATAAGTGTGCGTGGAATATGCGCATCATCGGCAATAGTGCTGGTGTCCTAACAGGTAAAGTTTATACTGATTATAGCAACATATAAAAGAACATGCACCATGATGATTACAGTATGAATGTAAATACAGGTGTGCATTATCCACTCTTCTGCGAGATGCGAGTACAACTACCACTATGTGAGTCGAACCTAAACCAGTGTCCATCTAACATCCTAAGGAACTAAACCTAATAGACTAGTCAGTAAGAAACTAGAGTCTACCTAAGGTCTGAATCAATATCTCTAATAGTCGGCGATCCCGCCTCAATAGCGTCACGTACGTAGTACGGCTTCCTCGAATCAAGAGTGCGGATCAATCATCAAATCTAAGCCTCGTACGGTAAAATCCATCGTACGGCATCCCAATATCGGGGTACGGTCAAGTATCTCCTAGGTGTCTCCTCATTCGTATAATGTCATCTTCAGCACATCTCATGATCAAGGTGTTAAACTGTGATCGCATACATCAATCATATATCATTGCCATAATGATAAGCATCATTAGTTTATCCTCAGAAATATCATGTCGTAATCAAGTTATACATATATCATATCGTGATCAGTCACCAGTTACAGTCCGGATACTATTCTAGCGTCCCATGTACATCAATATCACCACCACTCTTTATAATTTATATATGCATGTTCATTATCTCATTCTCCAATGATCCGCTAACACTTTATTACGACTGTATAGTCAAGAATCACGGCATCAAGCCCAGTTATACTGTTTCATCATACCTCGGATATCATATCACATCAATGAATCCCATATACGTGTGGTGTATATATATACACCTATACTTAGTTTTATATATATACACACATATACGTATACGCCATGTCAAGTTTTAGTGTGTGCGTGTGTGTTTCTATCAGAAACCTACGAACCTTTCCCAAAGTATTCATCTTCTGGTATGGTTTTCCTAAATCAGTCTAGTCACGCCTAGGGTCATTACTAGGGTCCTGCTCGGTAAGAATCTAGGGTCACATCGGGTTTCCTAATGTCACTAAATACTATTCCTATTCTACGTTGCGGGGGTGCTAAACGCCATCCACCCGACTTCCCCCCGTAGATATACATCTACTCACCTGCTCCCTGTCTGCCGAAGACAGTGTCGCCATCCTCCTCTTCATCGCCCGCAGTCCACGTGAGGGGTACCTAGACGCAAACATTTAAATAGCATCGTAAACCGAATCACATACAAAAGTCAAACGATACAAAGAACAAGCATAGGTTAAAACCTATGTCCCGTCCACGCAAAAGAACCAAATACCGCTCGATATCGGCGTACAAACTCCGATGGATCGAGATAAACATCAACCGATAACTCATAGTTTTAAAACACATTACTTATACCATAAAACACGATTAAATCCATCGAAACCCAAAAATCCATCAAACCGTCCAATTTCGTAAAAACCGAAATTGCCAATTTACCGTTTTTCATCAAAACTTGACATTTAAATGAAACCAATAGTTATAAAACTCATTATATAGCATAAATAGACTATACAAACCGTTACTATATTTTTATTACACAAATTTATATTAATTTGAAATTTCTAGTTTGCAACATTTAACAATTTTCAACATTTTTCAAGCAAAGCACCACAATTCCACCACAAAACATGATTTGCATGAATTAATGTATTAAACCACAAGTCATAATGATAATTATTCAATGAAACCATAAATTATATTTTTAATCACATTTATTTAGAAATTCCTAAATTCTAGTTTACAAAATAATAGCATTTTATTACTATTTTTCTAATTATCAAAGTAATCTAGTGATCAAACTAAGTTTTTCATTCAATTAATGTGCTAATATCCTCATTAAAACTACCATCTAATGATAGCAACTTAAATTGGAATTTTATATTACCCACAAACACATTTTAGAAAAATCTAGTTAGCTAATTTCCTTATTTAAAACAATTTTAAATGAAAATTTTACAATTTAACAACCATACCATATTTTCCAATTCTAAAAGTGTTAAACTAACTATTATAACCCTAATTAATTATTAAAAACCCTAACTTGAATTTACAACCCTAACTTGCATTTTTTTTAAAAAAACATAGAATTAATTCATTAAATCTAATTAAGCTTAAATGATCATCTAATAACAATAAATCAAAAGAGAGAAATTATACCTCCCAAAATATGAAATCCCAACAAGAAATGAGCCTCTAAAATACATGCTTTCCCACTCCAAAATCCATATAAAGAAGGGTAGAGAATAAAGGGTATGAAGAAATTAGGATTTTGTGGAATTTTAATTGAATTTTTTGAAGTATTTTTGATGAATTTTGAACAAAATGAGGTGGAAAATGGGCGGGGGGGGGGGTAGCCATGGGAGGTTTGTGGACGGCCTTGGTGAGGTGAGGGAGGGAAAGAAGTGAGTGTGAAAGTGTGTAGAACTTTCAAGAGGAGAAAACATCACATAAAGTCTTTTCATGCATTAATTAATTAATTATTTATTTATTTACTATAGCAACTCAAGAAAGCTCTAGAAATTAGGAAAAATTTGCAAATAATTTTTGCATGATACACACTAAATTTTAATATGACATGGTTCATTTTTACAAATTAAAACCATTCAAATTTGTAATTTACACTAATTTAGTGTAAAAATAAAGCTTATGTTAATATTTAAAATAATTAATTTAGGAAAAATATTTTATTAAACTAAAAATTTATAAGTGGCTAAATAAACACTATTTACTAGTAATTACATAATTAAATAGGTATTTTTGAATTTATAATGAAAAACAATTGCGGTTTGATTTTACGAAAAATACATTTTGCTTTTCCGAAAATCATAAAACTCGCTTAAACACTTTTATTCATTTAATTATTTATTTAATTATTTTTAAAACGTTACAATCTTCCCCCCTTTAGGAAATTCGGTCCCCGAATTTAAATTAAAACCCCCTTCCAAATACTAAAACATTTAGTAAAATACTCAAATCGTCGGGGCTGCGAAATCATCAAATATTTAACAAAAATCAACTCCGTCAAGCATGACGCAATCATCGGAGTTATGGCGATAATAAAATAACATAACCCAATGTGAAAACCATCATAATATACATCAATCTATAACTTATATATAGTTCGCATCCTAGTAAAATCGCCGAATCATCATAATAAAGAAGCATACAAAAACCCCTTCTTGAAAATCGCCGTGCAATGCACGTGTCACGGTCTAAGTAGCGGACGTTTAATTAAAAAAAATAGCTATATATATATATATATATATATATATATATCTTTTATTTGACATACACGTCCCGCCTGGTTACTAAATCAAATAATAATGATTATGAAAACATACTGCTCAAACTAAAATCAATCCCAATCACATCAATAAAATGTCATGTGCGTCCGGTGCGCACTGAAATCGAAACCAAATGCAGAAACCATGAATACCCACAAAACAAAACTAAGTGCAACAGGTATGCACCAAAAACATCTGTCAAATGCAACGGGCGTGCACGACTCAAAATCAGGTGCATCTAATCTGCACAAAGCCCCGATTTAGTGCATCTGGTGTGCACAAAATCGCATCAAGTGCGCCAAGTATGCGCAAGAATCCTAATCAGGTACACATGGAGCACGAAAACATACATCGAATATCAGACTCGAATCACAGTACGAAAATGGATAAAAACTAGGTCGAAGCATATATCAAAATCATGTGTAACCCATATGCACGAAATCAAATCAAAATCTCAAAATATATAAAACCAAATCAAGTGTACTGGGTGCGTACTAAACCACATCAATACAACTGATATATGAAACACAGATAGAATGAAGGTACACACAGGAAATACCAATCGTAAAACAAAGTCCTCAAAATACAAAAATCCAATCAGCGAAAATAGGAAATTCAAATCACTAAATCACAATCATAAACACTATCGTCAATGTGCGCCTCTTTCCTCTGATGTCGACTGCTTCGAACTCGTTCTTTTATAGGTGTGCTGACTGCGCTACCAACGGCAATACTCATATCTAGAGTCTCCCACGTAGTCGATCCCTTCACCTGATATCCGGACTACATTAAACTTTTCGATCGATCCATCAAAATCCCATACTTCCCTAAGAGCTCAACACTCAAGTACAGTTTAAAAATATCCGGTACATACCCCAGCATCGATGATCCAGCCGTAGAAGGGTAAACCCAAGCCTCACTAATGACACTGCGAAACTGCAGTAAACCCTAAGGTTCAAGGGCGTTCTCGTGGTCATTATGTCGAGTTAGGGTTTCATTCTTCTAGAGGGTCCATCGAAATACCTGCATGTTCTTCCGAATACCTTAAACTTAGGAAAATGGTTTTCTGATAATCGTTCGAACCCTTTAACTTCATCCGGACGGCATGTGAATACCCTTCGTCCGCACGCTAAGCAATGCTTCAATCCTCAAGAATAACCAATACTCTAATGGTTATCGCATTCGAGCCGCAGCTCCCTCTGCCCGTGCTCCAGTGGTAACAGAACCACCCTCCAACATCGACGAAGATAGATCAAGGAACGAATGAAATACGGTGCAAACAAATGTACATCCTAAGGCTCCTTAAGCAGAGTAGCGTATCGTAAGTATGCCGCGGACCATACCCACGGTACGTTACTCTACCTAACTCGCCTACTCCATCAACCAAGAGTCACCTAGACTTATACAAGGTTAAACCTAGCGCTCTGATACCAAATTTGTCACGTCCCGAAAGTACGGAACGTGACCGGCACTTAGATTACGAAGCGTCTAAAGGCGCCACGTAACCTGAGTAAGCCGAAGCCCAGAAATCTAAACCATAAAAGAAGAAAAAGAAGAAAAGAAAAGAAAACAAGTATAAAAACATCAGCAATTTTTACCAAAAATTTCGGCAGAGTCTCCTCTGCAAAAACTGGCCCCCAAATGGGTACAAGTATAATATACATAAACAATAAAAAGCATCCCCAAACGGGAGCTAGCATCAACGCCAACAGGCGGAAACAACCACAGCAAGCACAATAATATACAACGCCAATAGGCGAGACTCAAAACTCAAAAGAAAACAAAACCACCAGATCTGAATAACACCTGCGCGACTCTAAGGTCGAAATAAAAAACTGGTCCAATAAACTTATCAAGTAATACAAATATGGTTGATGGAGCTTACTAGATACAAATGAATGAATAAAAGTACAATGGTGGTTCGGATACAAGTGAACCAACCTACCGTGCAAATCACCCTGAAGAAAAGATGTGCCAACAAGCTGCCACGGAAACCTGTACATCGAACCTGTAAAGAATTTGGCACAACGGGGGTGAGTTGCCAACTCGTGAGTAGAAGACATCTACGAAAAGAAATCGAATGCACGACGCTATCCTAGGTCATAATAATACACTACTATATCCCAAACATCTAGTAATAGCATGGTAATACTACGTGTAAGTGAAACTACTCCGTGTCGTGTCAGTACCTCATATAATACTATGTCATATGAATGAAATGCATGCACCATGAATGTAAAGTAACAAATCCTGAAATCCAGATATATATGTATAAGAAATCTTTAGCTGTTATCATAGTAGAATGTGTATAAGAATCTGAAATCTCAATAATGAAATCCATGGAAATCCATGTCAAACATCGACACAACACATGTAATCTCAAGTCTCAATATCTCGGGCTCCGTCAGTCCGGATCGGCCCATATCATCAAATCTCACGACAACGATTGGTATCCTCCGGATATCCGCCGCGCCAGACATCACCGGTAGGTAGCCATCCCCTGCCAGGCTCATCGTCTACAACTTGATCTTCTTGCCCCGGGGTACCATACCGGGCCCACCATGTACCCGAGACGGTTCATCCACTCCTCGAATCGGGTCTCGAAATCCAACAGAAAACATGAAATCTCATGGTGGACGACACATACATCACGAGAAAACCGCATCTTATTTTAAAAAGAGAAGAGGAGAGAGAGAGAGAGAAGTTTTTATATATTTTTGCGGTTTTCCCTAAAAATCCAGAAATCTCATAGAAATCCAAATCTCAAAATCATGAGTAACTATATGATAAATGTCGGCATATGCCCATAATACTGCATGATAACATGAAAATGTCTAAGCAATGAATATCATGTCTGTACTAATGTCAGAGAATAATCACAATATTATATCTGTCTAGTTGTTAACTGATTCTATCCATAAAAGACAATATGATCTAAAGTGTACGTGACATAGCAATTACCGATGATGATGTGTGTGAGCCAGCAAATAAGTGTGCGTGGAATATGCGCATCATCGGTAATAGTGCTGGTGTCCTAACAGGTAAAGTTTATACTGATTATAGCAACATATAAAAGAACATGCACCATGATGATTACAGTATGAATGTAAATACAGGTGTGCATTATCCACTCTTCTGCGAGATGCGAGTACAACTACCACTATGTGAGTCGAACCTAAACCAGTGTCCATCTAACATCCTAAGGAACTAAACCTAATAGACTAGTCAGTAAGAAACTAGAGTCTACCTAAGGTCTGAATCAATATCTCTAATAGTCGGCGATCCCGCCTCAATAGCGTCACGTACGCAGTACGGCTTCCTCGAATCAAGAGTGCGGATCAATCATCAAATCTAAGCCTCGTACGGTAAAATCCATCGTACGGCATCCCAATATCGGGGTACGGTCAAGTATCTCCTAGGTGTCTCCTCATTCGTATAATGTGATCATCAGCACATCTCATGATCAAGGTGTTAAACTGTGATCGCATACATCAATCATATATCATTGCCATAATGATAAGCATCATTAGTTTATCCTCAGAAATATCATATCGTAATCAAGTTATACATATATCATATCGTGATCAGTCACCAGTTACAGTCCGGATACTATTCTAGCGTCCCATGTACATCAATATCACCACCACTCTTTATAATTTATATATGCATGTTCATTATCTCATTCTCCAATGATCCGCTAACACTTTATTACGACTGTATAGTCAAGAATCACGGCATCAAGCCCAGTTATACTGTTTCATCATACCTCGGATATCATATCACATCAATGAATCCCATATACGTGTGGTGTATATATATACACCTATACTTAGTTTTATATATATACACACATATACGTATACGCCATGTCAAGTTTTAGTGTGTGCGTGTGTCTTTCTATCAGAAACCTACGAACCTTTCCCAAAGTATTCATCCTCAGGTATGGTTTTCCTAAATCAGTCTAGTCACGCCTAGGGTCATTACTAGGGTCCTGCTCGGTAAGAATCTAGGGTCACATCGGGTTTCCTAATGTCACTAAGTACTATTCCTATTCTACGTTGCGGGGGTGCTAAACGCCATCCACCCGACTTCCCTCCGTAGATATACATCTACTCACCTGCTCCATGTCTGCCGAAGACAGTGTCGCCATCCTCCTCTTCATCGCCCGCAGTCCACGTGAGGGGTACCTTGACGCAAACATTTAAATAGCATCATAAACCGAATCACATACAAAAGTCAAACGATACAAAGAACAAGCATAGGTTAAAACCTATGTCCCGTCCACGCAAAAGAACCAAATACCGCTCGATATCGGCGTACAAACTCCGATGGATCGAGATAAACATCAACCGATAACTCGTAGTTTTAAAACACATTACTTATACCATAAAACACGATTAAATCCATCGAAACCCTAAAATCCATCAAACCGTCCAATTTCGTAAAAACCGAAATTGCCAATTTACCGTTTTTCATCAAAACTTGACATTTAAATGAAACCAATAGTTATAAAACTCATTATATAGCATAAATAGACTATACAAACCGTTACTATATTTTTATTACACAAATTTATATTAATTTGAAATTTCTAGTTTGCAACATTTAACAATTTTCAACATTTTTCAAGCAAAGCACCACAATTCCACCACAAAACATGATTTGCATGAATTAATGTATTAAACAACAATTCATAATGATAATGATTCAATGAAACCATAAATTATATTTTTAATCACATTTATTTAGAAATTCCTAAATTCTAGTTTACAAAATAATAGCATTTTATTACTATTTTTCTAATTATCAAAGTAATCTAGTGATCAAACTAAGTTTTTCATTCAATTAATGTGCTAATATCCTCATTAAAACTACCATCTAATGATAGCAACTTAAATTGGAATTTTATATTACCCACAAACACATTTTAGAAAAATCTAGTTAGCTAATTTCCTTATTTAAAACAATTTTAAATGAAAATTTTACAATTTAACAACCATACCATATTTTCCAATTCTAAAAGTGTTAAACTAACTATTATAACCCTAATTAATTATTAAAAACCCTAACTTGAATTTACAACCCTAACTTGCATTTTTTTTAAAAAAACATAGAATTAATTCATTAAATCTAATTAAGCTTAAATGATCATCTAATAACAATAAATCAAAAGAGAGAAATTATACCTCCCAAAATATGAAATCCCAACAAGAAATGAGCCTCCAAAATACATGCTTTCCCACTCCAAAATCCATATAAAGAAGGGTAGAGAATAAAGGGTATGAAGAAATTAGGATTTTGTGGAATTTTAATTGAATTTTTTGAAGTATTTTTGATGAATTTTGAACAAAATGAGGTGGAAAATGGGGGGGGGGTTAGCCATGGGAGGTTTGTGGCCGGCCTTGGTGAGGTGAGGGAGGGAAAGAAGTGAGTGTGAAAGTGTGTAGAAGTTTCAAGAGGAGAAAACATCACATAAAGTCTTTTCATGCTTTAATTAATTAATTATTTATTTATTTACTATAGTAACTCAAGAAAGCTCTAGAAATTAGGAAAAATTTGCAAATAATTTTTGCATGATATACACTAAATTTTAATATGCCATGGTTCATTTTTACAAATTAAAACCATTCAAATTTGTAATTTACACTAATTTAGTGTAAAAATAAAGCTTATGTTAATATTTAAAATAATTAATTAAGGAAAAATATTTTATTAAACTAAAAAATTATAAGTGGCTAAATAAACACTATTTACTAGTAATTACATAATTAAATAGGTATTTTTGAATTTATAATGAAAAACAATTGCGGTTTGATTTTACGAAAAATACATTTTGCTTTTCCGAAAATCATAAAATTCGCTTAAACACTTTTATTCATTTAATTATTTATTTAATTATTTTTAAAACGTTACAGTACTAGACGTAGGTCAGTACCCCAGATGATGATCTTGATAAAGAGGATACCAGATGAACAGTGTAATGAGTATGATATTGACCCATACCCAGATTTGGGGATGCCGTACGACGGATTTACGTGCGAGCTATATATTGATGATTGATCCGCACTCTTGACTTGGGATGTCTGATTATAGATATGGTATCGGATATGATATTATTGAGGCGGGATCACCGACTAATATATATACATGTATGTATATGGATCGACTCAGATGTTAGGCGGTTTCCTTACCTGTAGTCCAGCTTGTTAACTTAGTCCTTTAGTTTAGTTTAGTTATTAGATTAGATTCGATTCTTACCTATTTCAAAAACTAACGAATCGTGGGTATTTTAAAGGACAGCCTAAGGGATCCTACGGATATTTCAAAAGACGTATCTTTTCATAAAAACACCGTAGCCCCTATTTTCAAAACCTCATGATTCGTGTTATTTCAAAAGGCACCATTTGTAGGATTTATATTAGGGTAATGCAGTTTAGTTATCGTTGTGTCTAGTATTCCGTTCATTATTGCTGTTCGCTCTGCATCGCATACTTATGTTATAATTTCTTATTGCATTGTTGATATCATATTGTTAGGACACCAGCACCATTACCGATGATGCGTATGTACCACGTACACTTACTTACCGGCTCATACACATCTTCATCGGTTATTGCCATGTCACGTGCACCTTAGAAAATATTATTGTTTGACTTAGCTTGTTAGTTAGTAATTTGACATGATATTAGTGTACCTGCCTTATATGCCAGCTTAACATTGTAGTTATTACTTGTCACTTCATGCGTACTGTTATTCATTGTTATGCCTATATTCATGGTTTTACATGCTATTGATGATTTGGATTCGGATTTTCATGAGATTTTCTGGATTTGGGGGGGGGGACCGCAAAACTTATATAAACCGATTTCTCTCTTTTTAAATAAAAAGTGCGGTTTTTCCCATGATGTATGAGTCGTCCACCATGAGTTTGCTGATGGATTTCGAGACCCGATTCGAGGAGACGGATGAACCGTTTCGGGTACATGGTGGACCCGGTAAGGTACCCCGGGGCAAGAAGCGCGTGATGATGACGATGTGAGCCTGGCAGGGGAGCATTACCTACCGGTGATTTTACCCGACGCGTCGGATATCCGGAGGATACCTTCGTAGTCTTGAGATGGATGGTAGGGGCCGGTCTGGACTGACGGCGCCCTAGATATTGAGATTTGATACATTGAGATTTCGAGATATTGAGGTACTGAGATTTGATGATACAGGTCAGTCCGGGTAGCCGGAGCCTGAGATATTGAGATATGTTGATTTATGTTTTTGTGTCGATGCTAGACACGGTTTTTACTGATTTCCTTATGATACCTCATTTTTTAAAAAATACAGAAATTTCACTGAGTTATGAAAGCAGTTTCTGTTGGAGATATTGCCCTCAGAGTCAATTATTGGATCACTGGCACGTGATTGCGATGATTGAGGGAGGACCTATCCCGGTAAGACAGTCTTACTCGAGATGATAGTATGCTATCTGGTTTACCTTTATCATCGTGTACTGCTTTAGGTGACCTGACATGTCACTATTGCACGTTGATAGAACCCCTGGGATTCTTGCTTGACTGCCAGCAGTATGAGGGCGATCATATAAGTGAGAGCTGGAGTCTATAAGCACATCCTTAAATGGTCCCTAGTCGTGGGAGTTTCGAGACAGGGCATCGATTCTCCAGAGTAGACTAGTGTATACAGTCGAGACCCCGACGAGGGGCGGTGGCCGGTCTCACAAGCCACTGGTGTCAGTTGGTTCACCTAAGATGTATACTGGTGCTCATTGGGTTATGAGTACACCGGACAGGACTCGCCGGGAACATGCTAGTTGCTTTTATACCTGACGTCAGATAGCAGTTCCCAGGTGACATGTGTACAGGTTAGTTCATCGACCTGGGGATCGTCATGTGTCTCGTATGAGTTCCTACTGTGCTTTGATTACTACCCTACCACGGCTCAAAGGAGTCATGCAAACAGTTTTTAGTTGGGTACAGTCCCGAGCCACATGGAGGCAGTGAGCGGATCTTCAGGGGTTCGTCTCTCCCGGTATTGGGGGTGAGGTCGCGCTGTGTCTAGGAGAGCCATTACACGAAGTCCTTGGCCAAGGCAGGAGATTTACTGGTAGGTATTCCAGTAGTATCTCAGGGTGTTCTGGGCTACACTCCGACACGACTTGTACCGCTTTTAGGGGTCTGACTTTTACCAACCCCCTAGGCCCGCCATGCGATGCTCATAGACGAACGGACCGGACTGTACGGATATTGTCACTGACAGGCTCAGTAGGGTGTCAGGATGAGCTCGCTCATCGACGTCCCTTTTGGTCAATAGCTGGTGGCCCGTTACGTATTGGCTTATACCTCTGACGTGCTAGTGGTTAAATCCACAGCCATAGTATTGACGAGTCTTTAGAGTCCACCACACTTTCAGTTACTCAGCTTTCGGGCAAAACGCTGTAGAGGCCGTATGGAGATATGGCAGGGTCCGATCAGATACGTGCGGTATTGCACGGGTCAGGATCGGACGGTTTGTACTAGTGGCCGTATGGATATATGACAGGGTTCGATCAGATACGTGCGGTATTGCACGGATCAGGATCGGACGGATATTACTAGCCGGCTTTGGTTTAAGCCGGATCCTAGTATAGTACAGTGTAGATTTTGTCTCTTTGCATTTGTATCCGGACTGAATACAGATGCGGGTGTGTATGCACAGTATCGGGGTTTTCCTGTAATTTATTACAGGACCAGTTTTCTGGAGTTTCCAGTTTGCATTCCGTTCCGACCGGTTTTCCTTTGTTCTTTCCCGGCCGGACTTTTCCGATGGAGGGGGTTATTTGCAAGTTTGCAAATAACATTTTGTGGAGGGTTTATTTGTGAGATGAGAGTTTATGATGGCATCTTTTAATTTCCACCATCACTTGCATTAATGAGAGGGTATGGGTTTAAAGTGAGAAGTATGGTTGATGTTTGTTTATGGTCACCTCTTTCTTTTCCTACACTTACCTCCCTCTTGCATTTTGTTCACACTCCACCACCATTCCTCATAAGAAGTGGCCGGCCATTTTGAGAGAGGGAGAGAGGATCATTTCATTTGGATGAGGGAAAATTTGTTCATCTCATTTTCATGCTACAAAATTCTAGCTCCACTTTGAAGTTCATTTCACAACATCATTCCTCCATCAAAGCAACATAACCCCAAAGAGACAAAGCACTACACATTCTACAGCAAATCTTGGGCATGTCGACTTGCCAGCTTTATGCCCGAGTTGCCTCGGTATAGAGGCGGGAGCCCGTAAAAGAAACAGGCGATGTGGTGCCCTTCCGGCAAGGAGGCGACGACCGGAGTTTCCGCGAGAGATCGGGACGATGACGAGAAGACCGGAGGACTCGGATCACTCGGTATATCTCTTCCCTATCTTGTTACTTTGCTAGAACTAGTTTAATGGCCCGATCCGGAGTTTAGTGCGCGGTGGTGCCGGTTTGCTAAGTTCGCAAAATTAAAATTTATCACCGTTTCCGCATTTGGCCGTCGGATTGACGACCGGGGCGCCGCCGTGCACTTACAGTTTCTTTAGTACATGTACTCTGTTTTCATGCATTCATACATCATCCATATGATATATTGCTATCTGAGGCACTGACCCGAGCACTTGGTATTACTGTTGTTTAGAGGTATACCCTAGCCATTGTTATAGGCTGCTGGTTATATATTTGAGGATATATATTGATCGTATGACCTAGGATTGCGTCATACATGCGATTCCTGTTCGTAAATGTATTCTATTCATGAGTTGGCAACTCACTCCCGTTGTGCCCCAGTTTCTTGCAGGTTTTGCTGTACAGGTTTCATTACGGCTTTGCTGGCACTGCTTCTTTCGGGTGACTTGCTACTAGGTGGGTTTATTTGTATCGTACCCATCATTATACATTGTATATTATTATTCAGTTGTATCTAGAAGTTCCATCAACCAAACAAGCAATTATTTTGAGATAGAGACCAGTGATGTTATTCCTTCGACCTTAGAGTTGCGCGTTGTATTTCTGTGGTTTTCTTATGGTTTTGAGTTTCCTTTTGAATTTTGATCCTCGCTGTTGGCGTTGTATATTATATTGCTTGTGTGGTTGTGACCGTCGATTGACGAAGAGCTAGCTCCCGCTTGGGGATGCCTTTTTATTGATTTCGTATACTATTCATGTTGTATCCCGTTTGGGGGCCAGCATTTACAAAGGAGACTCTGCCGAAATTTTCATGAAATATTTGATGTTTTTAAAAAAAACGCATAATTCGGCTATGCTATTAAAACTACTTGATTTAAATTGGTTTTCCTTCACTCTACTACTTTTCTTGGTTTGGATTTCTGGGTTTTCGGCTTACTTAGATTACGTACGCCTCGAGACGTTTCGTAGTTTAAGTGCCGGTCATGTTCCGTACTTTCGGGATGTGTCAGCCGTGAGTCGTCATCGTTAGATCATCCGCTTGTTGTTGTTACCCCGGTGGGCAAGTCGTTTGTCGCTCGTTATGTATTTCGATTGTGTTCCATTCGTATCGGGGAGAGGGAGTCATCGGTTGATTTGATTCTCCTCGATATGTTGGACTTTGATGTGCTTCTGGGCATAGATTGGCTAGCCACTTGTTATGCTTCGGTGGACTGCCGTAAGAAGGCAGTCAGATTTAGCTTTCCGGGAGAGCCAGTCCTTGTTATTCAGGGAGACCGCAGCGTCACCCTTCCCAGCTTGATTTCGTCTCTTCGCGCTGGTCAGCTCTTGCGGAAGGGATGTCAGGGATTCTTAGCGTATATTTGTGATACTCGAGCTACAGAGGTTCCGTTGGACCGGGTCCCGGTTGTTTGTGAGTTCCCTGATGTTTTCCCTGATGAGCTACCTGGGCTACCACCTGAGCGCGATGTTGAGTTCTGCATTGATTTGATTCCCGGCTCGGGGCCTATTTCTATACCGCCTTATCGGATGGCCCCGGCAGAGCTTCGAGAGCTGAAGGATCAGTTGCAGGATTTGTTAGATAAGGGGATTATTCGACCTAGTGTTTCTCCGTGGGGTGCTCCGGTCCTGTTTGTCAAGAAGAAGGATGGAAGTTTGCGCTTATGTATCGACTACCGCCAGCTGAACAAGGTTACCGTGAGGAACAGATATCCGTTGCCACGCATTGATGATTTGTTCGACCAGCTTCAGGGTGCGGGGTATTTTTCGAGGATCGACTTGCGATCAGGATACCATCAGCTGCGAGTTCGACAGGAGGATATACCGAGGACAGCTTTCCGCACGCGCTATGGCCACTACGAGTTTTTGGTGATGTCGTTCAAACTCACCAACGCCCCAGCAGCATTCATGGATTTGATGAACCGTACATTCAGGCCGTATCTTGACTTGTTCATCGTCGTGTTTATCGACGATATCTTGGTGTACTCCCGGAGCAGAGAGGAGCACGAGCAGCACTTGCAGATTACGTTACAGACTCTGAGGGAGCACCAGCTGTTCACAAAGTTCTCCAAGTGTGCATTCTGGTTGGACAGCGTCGGATTCTTGGGTCACGTGGTTACGAGAGACGGCATACGTGTGGACCCGAAGAAGATTGAGGCTGTTCAACAGTGGCCCCGACCTACATCGGTTCCTGAGATCCGTAGTTTTCTAGGCCTGGCGGGCTACTACAGGCGTTTTGTTCAGGACTTCTCCCGTATAGCTGCACCTTTGACCGGTTTGACCCGGAAGGGAGTTCCTTTCGTTTGGACAGAGGAGTGCGAGCGCAGTTTTCAGCAGCTGCGGACATGTTTGACTACGGCGCCGGTATTATCTTTGCCTTCGGGATCAGGCAGATTTGTGGTCTACTGTGATGCTTCGCGAGTGGGATTAGGATGCGTATTGATGCAGCATGGCCGGGTGATCGCTTATGCTTCTCGGAAGTTGAAGAGGCACAAACAGAACTACCCCACCCACGATTTGGAGATGGCTGCAGTGTTCTTTGCATTGAAGATTTGGCGACATTACCTATATGGAGAGTCGTGCCAAATATTCACTGATCACAAGAGCTTAAAGTACATATTTCAGCAGCGAGACCTGAACCTCAGACAGCGTCGTTGGATGGAGTTGGTGAAAGACTACGACTGCGAGATCTTATATCACCCAGGCAAGGCGAATGTGGTGGCAGATGCCTTGAGCAGGAGGCCCGGGGGTAGTCTATCGTGTTTGCGCGCAGTGCAGAGGCAGTCGTCAGCAGATTGGCAGATTTTATGCGACAGCCGAGTGGAGTTCGAGTTCTCTCAGACAGGGGGACAGCTCGCACATGTTCGTGCACGCCCACGGTTGCTTGACCGTATATATGAGGCACAGCGCAGTGACGACCGTTTCTCGGAGATCATGGCCCAGATGGGTCAGGGCAGAATTTCCGAGTTCGTGATTGACGATCAGGGGATTTTACGATATGGATCTAGACTATGCGTACCAGATGCTGATGGATTGCGGCGCGACATTCTTGAGGAGGCACACCGATCAGTGTATAGTGTCCACCCCGGTTCGACTAAGATGTACCATGATATGAGAGAGACCTACTTGTGGGACGAGATGAAGAGGGACATTGCGGAGTTTGTATCGACATGCCTGACTTGTAAGCAAGTCAAGGCCAAGCACCAGGGGCCCGCAGGAGAGCTGCAGCCGTTACCCATTCCGGAGTGGAAATGGGAGCAGATTTCGATGGATTTCGTTGTGGGTCTACCCAGGACCAGTCGGGGGTATGACTCCATCTGGGTGATCGTAGATCGATTGACGAAAGCGGCTCACTTCCTGCCAGTGAAGACGACTTTCAGCTTCGCTCAGTATGCTCAGCTCTACATTGACGAGATCGTGCGACTACATGGCTTACCGACTTGTATTGTGTCAGATCGAGGCACCCAGTTCACCAGCCGACTATGGCAGAGACTCCAGAAGGCTTTGGGCACTCGTTTGAGCTTCAGCACAGCATTTCATCCGCAGACCGACGGACAGTCAGAGCGGACCATTCAGACTCTCGAGGACATGCTCAGAGCGTGCATTTTAGACTTCGGCGGTAGCTGGGATCGTCATTTACCTCTAGTGGAGTTCTCCTACAACAACAGCTTCCAGGATACTATTCAGATGGCACCTTTCGAGGCATTGTATGGGAGGAGATGCAGATCGCCCGTCTGTTGGACAGAGCTCAGCAAGAGCAGTATTTTGGGGCCGCAGCTTGTTGAGGAGACGACAGCGAAGATACAGTTGATCCGAGGCCGGATGAGAGCGGCTCAGAGCAGGCAGAAATCGTATGCAGACAGGCGCCGTCGCAGATTAGAGTTCGCAGTTGGCGACCATGTTTTTCTGAGGGTCTCTCCGATGAAGGGCGTGATGCGTTTTGGGCGAAAGGGGAAGCTTAGCCCTAGATTCGTAGGTCCCTTCGAGATCCTCGAGCGTGTCGGCGCTGTTGCATATCGTTTGGCCCTTCCACCCAGCTTTCCCAATGTTCACCCCGTCTTCCACGTATCGATGCTACGCCGTTATCTTCATGACCCTTCCCACACGATTCAGCATCAGACAGTTCAGCTCGAGCCCGACCTTTCGTTCGCCGTGGAGCCAGTTTAGATCCTGGATCGGCAGGTGAAGAAGTTGAGATCGAAGATTATACCAACCGTCAAGGTCCTTTGGCGTAGCCCGAGCAGCGAGGAGGTTACCTGGGAGACCGAGGGCGAGATGAGGAAGAAATATCCCCATCTCTTTGAAGGTACGCGTAGTTATATTTTTAAATTCGGGGACCGAGTTTCCTTAAGGGGGGAAGATTGTAGCGTCTTGAAAAGTCGTTTTAGAGTTTTCCTGAAAATCGGTGAAAATTCGGTATTTTTCCGAAAACCGTCTTTTAGGTTAAGGAATGAGATTTGAAAGGCTCACAATACATGTTCTTTGAGCGTTTTCTTGCGAAAGTCAACTACCTTGTAGGAAAACCTCTGATGCTTTACATAAGCTCCGGCTGGCTCTTGGAAATGCGTGACTAAAGGGTGGTGGCGGCACTCGCTCGGCTCGGGAAATGGTCAATCAAGATGGCGGAGGCGGATGGAAGATGGCCTTCTTAATGAGCTCTCTCGCTTTACTTTATTGGTAGAGCGACACAAACAGCGATGAAATGAAGGCTTTCGACTTACTTAGATAGGGCTTTAGAGGTACCGAGCCTTTTGTGCTCTAGCGAGCTTTACAAGCGGCATTGCCCTTCTTCACTCACGCGATATTGCTGGATCGGGCTTTCGCCCATTGTCCAAGATTCCCCACTGCTGCCCCGCGTGGGAGTCCGGGCCGTGATGGAGGCACCCTGAAGGCTTTTCTCCTATCAGGACCCCCCGGGGTCTCCGTGCTCGGTCTTGCGAGTAAAATCGCTTTTGCAGTTTAGGACTAGTTATACCTAAAATGGATAGCTAATTGCTTGTTTTTAGTAGCTAATGAGTTACTTATTAAATTTTGGTCATTTAAAAATTTTTCCCTATTTTTTCAATTTTTTAATATTATTTTAAGCCGGTAAGAAAATACATTAAATTAGCGATAAATACAAATTTTTCTGGGCTAATTTTAATCTTTAAAATTATGTTAATTAAAATCTAATTGTAACATAAATTTTTAGTATTTTATTTTGATTTTTAACTAATTTTTATTATAGGAAACGAAATTTATTGAATTTAAGCTTAAATTTGCAATTTTTGACTTGTAGGGGGTCTTTTTGCATAAAATTTCTTTTGTAAAACCCCTCGCTCTCTCTTCCCTCAGCCCTAGGCCAGCCCCACCATCATCAGGTCCAGAAAAAAAAATTCCATGCTCTTTGACTTTACTCTTGTGTAGAAATGGGGTTTTTTTTTTAAGGATTATGAATTGTTATTTTGGGTATGGGTCTTTGTGGGTTGGTAGGGGGTTGACCAAGACTTTTTCCCACACCCACACCATTCCTCTCCTCCCTCATTCTGGCCGAAAAAACTGCAGTCCCCCCTTCATCTCTTTTTTTTTATCTTCTTCAAAAATTCATTAAGTTTGCTCCAAATTTCAAGCTAAAACTCACAAATTAAACCCCATTCTTCATCCCTTTTTCCTTCACCTCTCTTGCTTGGAATCATAGTGCTAGGAGGCCATCATTGAGGAAAATTTCTTCTTGCTAGATCCATAGATTTGAGGTAAAATTTCTACTCTTTTAATTTCTTATGGTTAGAATCCTTTAATTAAATTGTTTTAGTGTTAATTTAGTGCTATTTTCATTCTAGTTTTGTTTAAAGTTAATGGTTGAGTTAACTAGGGTTTCTTGAAACCATGTTTTAGTTAATTAAATCTAGTTAATTAATCTAGTGGTTTACTTAACCAACCTATATGGCTACTTTGCTTAAGTGGCTTGATGTATTGCTAATCTAAGTTAACTTGTGTGAAATTTTCTTTGCTTTGCTAATTACCAAAATCAAGAAAAGGTTTGTGTATGGAATGTGGGTTTTGATGCATGGTAAAGGGGTTAATTTAATTATAGTGGCTTTCTAATGGTTTAATTTGGATATTTGTGTGATAATGTGTGCACTTTGTCGCAAATTGTCGATGTTTGCACCAAATTTGCAAACTTCTAGCTTACTAGGTTTTTATTATATTATTGTGGCGATTTAGTTGCGATATCTAGATTATATTGTTGTCTTATCCTATGACATTTAGGATGCGTGAGTGCGGATTTTTGAGTAGTCGGGTTTTAGTTTTGCCAGGCGACCAAATCGGCGATTTTTGCAGTTTTTGCGATTTTCGCGTGTGTTCCGCGCACCTTGTGCACGTTGTACCTAACTTGTGAACGTCGGTATTTTTTAGTTTGGGTTTTGCGTCGTTCTTGATATGTAACCTTATGTTGGTATTGATGTAAATTCCAGGTTCGGTCGCGGAGACGTCAGACGCGGCACGAAAGGGGAAAGCGGTGATTGGACATAGCTAGCTAGGGATTCCGGTGAGTAGATGTAACATCTATGAGGGACTATCGTTGGATGGCGCAAGTTGCCCGATAGTTTTAGTAACTTAAAATATTCTTAGTGATGTTAGTAATTAGGGGTGTAATACTTATATGATTATTTGCTGCACCCATGCCTTATATTGACATACATATGCGAACCCATTTTATAGGACACCTGCACCATTGCCAGTGTTTTTATATGCAGCACGAGCACTATTCATGCTTACACACACGCCCTGGTAATTGCCATGCCACCACACTAGATAACCTATAATTTGAAACCTTTTACTAATTGATGCTTAAACCTGTGCTATTGCCTTTAATTCCTTAAAATGAAATCGTAGGATTGCTATTCATGTGCATGTACCTCATCATATTATTTGTTCATGCCTAGTCTATTAATCATACATCGTAGCTTAATTATTGATATCATATGCATTCATCACCATTGATATATGCACTTATGAGGATTTCTTGAGATTTTATGATATTTCTGGATTTCGGGGGAAAGCCGCAAAATTTCTAAACTTATTATGTTTTTAAAATATGTAATTGCGGTTTTCCAATGATGTAAAGTGTCGTCCACCATGAGTTTGCTGTGGTTTTCGAGATCTGTGTCGAGGAGTGGAGGAACCGTCACGGGTACATGGTGGGCCCGGTATGGTACCCCGGGGCAAGTTGAATGTGATGTTGACGTTGAGCCTGGCAGGGGACGGATTACCTACCGGTGACTGTTTGGTACGGCGGATATCCAGAGGATACCGACCGTGGCCGCGAGATGATGAGATTTTGATATTGAGCTGGGTCAGCCGGATGGCTGAGGCCAGAGATACTATGACATGGATATATGAGATTTGTGATAGTTTTTAGGTGTCGTTGCTGGACACAGGTTCTTGTTGATTCTATTGGTATTGTGCTGGTATTTCAAAAGAGATTCTTAAAGGGAAAATCATGATTTCTTATACTTACACATTCAGATCACGAGTTGTCTCGCATTGCATTCATACCTGCTAGTATATTCATATTGCATACATACTTTCCATTATGTCCTACCTTACCTGTATTTAGATGCTAGGATTCTTGTGTGCATGCATACGATAGCCTGTGTAGATGTTATTTATTACTCACGAGTTGGCAACTCACCCCCGTTGTGCCATAGCCTTTTGCAGGTCCGCTCCGTCAGTACAGTAGCGGCGGACGCTCTTGTTTCTTTTGCCTGGACTCGAGGTTTTGCTCTTAGGTGGGTTATATCATTATTTTTGTACCACCTTGTATATTCTTGTATCTAATGTACTCCATCTACTGTATCTACCAGTATTATTGTATATTGACCTGGAGATGAGACTGTGAGGTTTGTGGACTTTTATGCTGTATTTTGGGGTCGAGCTCACTTGAGTCGACATGCTGTTTTTCTTACGCTTCATTATGATTATTTCGCATGTTGTTGCTTTATATTGCGTGGGATTTGTGACCGCCTTGTGGCGAAAAGCTAGCTCCCGCTTGGGGATGCCTTATTTGTTGGATTCATATATATTCTTGTTGTACCCATTTTGGGGGCCAGTATTTACAAAGGAGACTCTGCCGAAATTTTCGGAAAAATTTGTATTGTTTTAAAAGGGGTTTTACATGACTTATTTGATAAAACTCGCTTTCAACTGATTGGGTTTTCTTCACTCTTTTGCTTATTTGGTTTTGGTTTTCTGGGCTTTGGCTTACTTATTTTACGGACGTCTTGAGACGTTTCGTAAACGTAAGTGCCAGTCACGTTCCGTACCTTGCGGGTCATGACATGGGGGCTGGGGCTGGGGCTGGGGTTAGGGTTAGGTGGATTGATGACAACAAAATACATGGATGGATCGATGAATTTAGTGATATTATGCGTCCCGCCAACATAGGAAATTCAAACGTATACTCTGTTTTCTCATCTGAAAACTAGCAACCAAAATGTGACTAAAAAATCTTTTTAAATATATTTGAAACACATTTATTAATTGGGTTGAATATTTGTGATTCCATTATATTATATTGTAAGATGCAGAAATTCTATCCTAAAACTACTTGATCCAATCATCCAACAAATACATTCATAAGATACTTATTAATTTTCCTGTATCTTGTATTGAATCGTAAGATTGATTTGCATGTCGTAAGATATTTGACAACTCTAGGATGTCTTTCATAAAACAGAAAGTAAATTGGTGTAGGGAGAAAGCTGCTTGATGGGTGGTGACTAGGTCCATTCTTTCTTCATAATCCTCTTCAACTCTATGCCTTTCAATTATTGTGGGAAAATTAGATATTACTTGAGTGATCATGATATCATTTTTTTGAATATTTCTTCCGAGAATTTATGCATAGTCTTGACATTGAACTTTATCATAATCCTTAATATTACTTTAGTGATTGATAATATTCAATAAGCTTATGTTGTTGACCCAAATTAAGTAAGGGGGTTAGTCAATTGGAATTGGTGTTTGAAACATTGAAGTATATCTTTAATGGGATAGGTTTATTTGCTGTCAGTCAAATAAAATGAGAAGTAGAACCTTTTATTGTTAGTTATGAATGAATCTAATATTGAAAGTTGATGGTTTCAGTTAGAAGTTTTTTGGTATATGATAGATTTCCGCCTACCAAAATCGTTCCATCCAAAAAGTGAATAAAGTGGAACTTCTGTTCTCCTTGCCCATCCACTTTTTCTCTCTGGAAATTTGTAGTCTAGATAACTATCTAAAATGTAATTGCTAATACAATTATTTTAACCTGACATACTAAAATATTATTATATTGTTTATGTTATCAATAAGTTATTAGTAGTATTCTCTTGATTGGTAAAAGGGGCATGGGCGTTCGCTCTATACATTCTTAATGGGATAGAAGCATACCCCCGACAGCCGGAACACACACATACAACAAGAATACACAACAAACGCATAATTAGAGAGCGATTCGAGATGTTCGGGTTAAAACCAATATATGATACTCGATGATAATATGAAACCTTCATATTCCTATCGAAACTCATATATGAAACTAAAAGCGCCACTTAGTCCCCGTCTATCGGTTAACATACGTGCGATGCTCGTTGTGACCTAGAACTATACGAAGGTTGTTAAATATCGGATAGTATAGCTCGATACTAACAACCGTTGTATAGTCTACGCGACGAGAAAATTCAATCGTATGGTAACCCATAGATTTGTCCCGTGTGGACAAGTTAAGAATGTATAAAGCAAACGCCTTCATTCACTTGTGTTTTCATCCGTTTTGAGATATTTCGTCGGTACCTTTCCGCTGGTTCTCCGTGTACAAAGATAGATTAGATGTTCATTTCAACGTTGTTTCACAGCTTTGAAATGATTATCTATTCTATTACAGTGTACTCGGAGAACAGCGGGGAGGTGCTGCCAAAATTTACTCGAAACGGTTGAAAGCACAAGTGATGGGCGTTCGCTCTATACATTCTTAATGGGATAGAAGCCTACCCCCGACAGCCGGAACACATACATACAAACGCATAATTAGAGAGCGATTCGAGATGTTCGGGTTAAAACCAAAATATGATACTCGATGATAATATGAAACCTTCATATTCCCATCGATACTCATATATGAAACTAAAAGCGCCACTTAGTCCCCGTCTATCGGTTAACATACGTGCGATGCTCGTCGTGACCTAGAACTATATGAAGTTTGTTAAATATCGGACAGTATAGCTCGATACTAACAACCGTCGTATAGTCTACGCGACGAGAAAATTCAATCGTATGGTAACCCATAGATTTGTCCCGTGTGGACAAGTTAAGAATGTATAAAGCAAAAGCCTTCATTCACTTGTGTTTTCATCCGTTTCGAGATATTTCATCGGTACCTTTCTGCTGGTTCTCCATGTACAAAGATAGATTAGATGTTCATTTCAATGTTGTTTCATAGCTTTGAAATGATTATCTATTCGATTACAGTGTACTCGGAGAACAGCAGGGAGGTGCTGCCGAAATTTACTCGAAACGGTTGAAAGCACAAGTGATGGGCGTTCGCTCTATACATTCTTAATGGGATAGAAACCTACCCCCGACAGCCGAAACACATACATACAAACGCATAATTAGAGAGCGATTCGAGATGTTTGGGTTAAAACCATTATATGATAATATGAAACCTTCATATTCCCATCGATACTCATATATGAAACTAAAAGCGCCACTCAGTCCCCGTCTATCGGTTAACATAACGTGCGATGATTTATTCTTTTCAACGACAAACGTACACACAAAGCATATACACGGATTTTCTCCATTGTCAGTAACTATCCCGTTCTTATATTTCTCAATATAGTCAGCATAACCTACAATTTATATGTTATTCAGTCTAACATGGCCCATGAGTACATCAGAGTTAAGGACTGGATGTATGTGGATTGGAAACAACGTATGCAACCTAAGTTTGTCGCAGGAGTTGCTGCTTTCCTTGAATTTGCACGAGCACATAATAAGATAATAATAGAGAAGATTCTCTGTCCATGCGATAGATGTGGCAATAAGTACTGGCAGAAGGTAGAATTGGCAGAGCTTCATATTGTAAAACATGGGTTTACTAGACTTTATTCAACTTGGAAATATCACGGGGAAGGAGAAGAATGCAGTACTGCGGTAGAAGAAGAAGGAGGACACGATAATGCGGCAGGAGAAGAAGAAGAATTCGGTAATACGGCAGGAGATGGAAATTTATTTCCATCAGAAGAAATGGAGGATATGGTAGAGGCTGCCCTAGGTGAATCTATTCATACCGAAGATGACATTCCTTCCGGTCAAGGACCGCGTGCGGATAAATATGAAAATTTCATGAATAACGCTAGGAAACCAATTTATGAGAATGCGAAGTATTCCACCCTCTCATGGTTCGTCCAACTTTTCCAGATTAAGTACCTAAATGGATGGAGCAACAAGTCATTCACAATGCTTCTTTCGTTCTTGAAAGATTCTATGCCTCCGGGAAATAATGTGCCCGAAAGCTGGTACGAAGCCCAGAAAATGATGTCTGATTTGGGTCTAAAGTGCGAGAAGATTCAAGCATGTCCTAAAAATTGCGTGTTGTACAGGAAAGAGAATTCAGATTTGAAAGAGTATCCAACATTCGGAGAGGCCAGGTATAAGCCGAAAGATTCTGATAAGAAGCCTAATATACCTGTGAAGATAGCACGATATTTTCCCATAACACAGAGGCTACAGAGGCTATTCAGGTGCAAGAAAACAGCCGAGGCAATGATTTGGCATCACCGTGCTCCTCCAAGCGAAAATAGAAAAATGACCCATCCAAGAGATTCACCGGCATGGAAGGATTTCGATAGGAGGCACGCAATATTCAGTAGCGATCCTCGCAATGTCCGGCTCGGACTGGCTACCGATGGCTTCTGCCCATTCAACTATATGGCTGGAAGTCACAGTACATGGCCCGTTGTAATGATAATTTATAATCTGTCGTCTTGGTTGGCTATGGACCAATCATACTTTATGATGCCTCTTCTTATCGACGAACCAAACTCACCGGGGAACAATATCGACGTCTATCTCCGACCTCTGATCGAGGAGCTGAAAACTTTGTTCATTGATGGTGTAGAGACATATGATTCAAACACAAATACAACCTTCATACTGCGTGCGGCTTTAATGTGGACAATTAATGACTTTCCTGCGTATGGAATGCTATCAGGTTGGTATGTACATGGTCACAAAGCATGTCCTCATTGCCATGAACACACAACATCAAAATTTTTGAATTTTAGCAGGAAGGTTTGTTATTGTGGCCATCGACGTTTTCTGCCTCCAGACCACCCCTATAGGTTAGACATTGGTTCACTTTGATGGTCATCAGGAGCTTCTTTGGGCTCCATCCCCATTATCCGGAGAGGACGTGACTGCTAAATGGGATGGTTACAATAACGTGACCTTCGGGATGGATCCGACGAAACAGGTCAAACCACAATATTGGAACAAGTTAAGCATTTTCTTCGAGCTTCCGTGCTGGTCTACAAATTCAGTGCGTCATTGTCTGGACATCATGCATATAGAGAAGGGAGTATCAGAGCACATACTTAACTTGCTTCTGTGTAAAGATGGGAAATTGAAAGACAACATGAATGCTCGGATGGATCTAGAAGAGTGGGGAATAAGAAGTGAATTGCACCCTAGACCGGTAGCGGGTAAACCGGGCAAGTTTGTACTTCCCAATGCCGCTTATCATATGTCACAACCGGAGAAGAAAAGATTCCTGCAGGTGTTGCATGATTTGAAAGTGCCCACATGTTTCTCAGGATCATTCAGCAAGAAAATAAAAATTGTGAAGGGCAAGATTGATGGGCTAAAAAGTCATGATCACCATGTTATCGTGGAGCACCTTCTTCCATTAGCCCTCAGGACTTCTCTCCCCGACTCGGTTGGTCTAGTAATCATCGACCTATGTTGTTTTTTCAGCGAGTTGTGTGCTAAAACACTGGAGGTTGCGACGCTGGATAAATTAGAAAATTCTATTGCGTTGATACTTTGCAAGTTTGAGCGAATTTTCCCACCTTCATTTTTCGTTATCATAATACACTTGACGGTTCATCTTGCAACTGAGACGAAGTTAGCCGGACCAGTACAATATCGATGGATGTATCCCGTCGAGAGGTACGTGTAATTTTTCGTTTCGCGCAATTTATAAATTTATTGTTGTCATGTATGCCCATATTTATTTATTCAATATATTCTCATTAGGTACCTCTACACTCTTAAGAAGTATATACGCAATAAAAATCGACCAGAGGGTTCTATCATGCAAGGTTATCTTCTTGATGAAGCAACCACATTTTGTTCCCGCTATCTGGACGAGAACATTGAGACAAGGCTTAACGGACCACGAAGAATTCAAGACGGGCCATATGGTAAGCCGAGTATAAGAGGGTAGACACTATGTTTATCAACAAGATATACCGGTTTATCTTGCTTAATTGCGCATATCTTGAACAAATTAGAGAGTAAGTTCTTTTGGATTAATTGTTATATCTGTGTTTGTGTGTGTATGAAATGACATAATATTAATGTCACAATTACTTGTCGAAAACAGAACTCATTTTAACGAGATACGTAAGGGGCATCCTGATTGGATCGAAGAACGCTTGGAAAAATACCATCAGGATAATTTTTGTGATTGGGTCACAGATCATGTAAGTTATTCGAATAACAATTTATTGCTATCAGTTTTAATCTAAACTTGTATCGTTATGTATTTTGGCGTAAAATTTTTTTTTGTTAGATCCACGATCCGAACTTGTCTGCATCATTTGAGAGTGATTCAAGATGTTTAGCTCAATTTCCTAGTATGGAGGTTGCATATTACAAAGGATTTGGTGTCCTTGGATACAAATTCGAAGTTAAGGACATAGAAACATCTAGAACCAATCAGAATAGTGGGATTGCGACGGTAGGATCGGACGGTGTGATTTACTATGGGTACTTAAATTGTATACTCGGCATCCACTATCCTGGACGATCAGAACCCTTTTATATATTCCAGTGTACTTGGTACGATCCGCGAACCGATACGGACAGGTGGAGAAGCAGTCTTGGGACTTGGAAAGATGAATATGGATTGACAAGTGTGAACACACTTCGATTTTACGGTCAGGACGATCCGTTTATCTTTCCGAACCAAGCATTCCAAGTATACTACTCACAGTGTTTGAAGCATCCGGGGTGGAGTGTTGTATGCCGATGGAAACCTAGAGATGTCTACGATGTCCCAGAATACGAGGACAGCGATGAGGACGAAGAAGAGCGAAGGCTTAAAGTGCTCCGACCGTCTGTTTCGAAGGACGGGTTGTCTTCGACCGATCATGAAGTTACGTGGGTTAGAAATGACATCGACGATGAAATCCAAGTAGATATGTATGATGCGCCCACGAAACGAAAAAGGTTATCAGTAATGTTATATTATTACTTCACATTTTACGCTCTAGATCATATATAGTCGATACTTTTAATGATTGTCTAATGCGTCCACGAACCGTTTATCTAGATTTGATGACGTTCTCGGGAACAGCGAGGGGCGGCAGGAGCTCCAGCCGCGGCAGAGGCAGAGCGATTCTACCGCCCGGAGAGCTCCGTAGGGAGCTTCAGAAGGCCGGTCTTGCACCCAGATCGGAGACCCCTTCGGATGCCTCCTTCCGTGTTGATTTGGCCACACCTCCAGGTATACTGCACGTATATCCATTTTGAATGTAATATTACAGATATTTATGCATGTTTATGTCAAAATTACTTATATTGTCAATGTTTGATTGTCTAGTTGTTGGTAATGCGTCCACATCTGGGACAGAGGCCACCCCCGCTCCTCCAGGTATGTTTATATATCATATAGTGTATGTATATTGATTTAGAATGCTATATCATAAATACACACATTCCTTTTGCTCTTACTTAGCAATTTTTATTATTGTCTAGCTGTAGGTGGTGACACCACCGCACCTGCGGGTATGTTTATATATCCTATAGTGCATGCATATTGATTTAGAACGTTATATTATTGATCTACACATTCTTTTTGCAATTACTTATATAATCTATTTTTAATTGTCTAATTATAGGTGGTGCATCCACACCTTCCACAGGGGCCACTCCTGCCGCTTCCATACCCTCCGCATCGTCTGTAGGTTAGTATGAATAAATTTAAAATATTTATTCATTTTACATATACTCTAAAGAATAAATATGAATTTCACGGAAATTTAGCGTCGATATTTATTTTATAGTTGGAGGGGATGCGTCCGGGTCCGGGACCCCGGTTGTTCCTCACCGGAGGAACTATCGTCCCGCTCGTGCTGCTGCTCGGGCCCAGGCTCTTGCGCTAGTCACCGGAGGTATATATCACACTTGAATTTTTGTTTAACCTTGATTTCTTAATACAACTTTGTCTTATTATTGATTGTCTTGATATTTCGTGCAGACGCAGGGCCTCTCCATCCCCAAAGGGGGACTCGAGGCCCGAATCAGTCCCATAGGCTGAGGCCTGATAGAGCTAGGGGGGAGGCAGCATTCCCCATATTTTTTACCCTTGAATATCGCTATACTGGTCCTCATGCCGAGAGGTTCGGCCAGTATTTGGGGGACGAGAGCCGGATCGTGAAGAACTATCCACTTCACGTTGAGTGGGGCGAGCAGCACCAGCGCTCATTCGCCCTCTTCTTTGATCAGGCTCGGGTATGTATTAATATATATTTTCATTTGATCTATCCAATATATTTATTATTAACACTTGCAATCTAATAACAATGCTTTTTTTTGTATTTTCAGTTGGATTACGATTTTCAGCCTGTAGCCGACCCTGATCACCCTGGGAGGGTGCTCGACCTTCATACTCTGTACAATGGCCTGATGAAGAACATGCAGGCCAAGGTCCGATACAACAGGAATGAGCTGAAGGCCGACTGCTGCTCCCTGTGGATGGCGACCCCCGAGGCAGAGAGAGCGGCCCTCCTATCTACTCCGGCGTTTGCGAGAGTCGATGTAGAGACATGGCCTCTATTGTGCGCTTATTTCGACTCCCAACGCAAACAGGTATGTATTTTAAATTTAGTTCATTATTTATGATATAATTTATTTCTTTGTGTTTCTTAATTAGAAAACTAAATGTTAATGCGTTGTGCAGAAACAGGCCGCTCAGAATACGGAGAACAGGAAGTCGGCGAAGAGGGGTCGCCCCACTTACACAGGTGACTCGAGGAACATTACTCGAGCCATGGAGTTATCGGTAAATTAAGAGTTATTCTCTAATATTCTGCAATATTAAGAGTTATTCTCTAATATTTCTAATATTAAGAGTTACTTTCTAATATTGCAGACATCTCAGACCGTGGCGTCAGGTGGTACACCGAGCGTGCTGTCCGCATATCTTGCCGTCCACGGCACCTCGACAGATCCCGCCATGGGCGAGCTTCGATATCCCGACGTCGCTACCCAGGAGTACTGCGTAAGTGTTAATATTTTTTCTACCCAAATTTGAAATTTTAGTTTTGGAAGGTTCAAGTTTAAATTTTATACTTATACTTTACTGCTTAATGTGGGTGTAGGAGCGGGTGGTTGAGCAGGCCCAGGCCTCGGGGATCGATTTTACCGGACAGAACGATCCGAGGCTGCTGACCCCAGTTCTGGACGCCACACACGGAGGGCACCACGGAGGTTGGGAGAGAGGCCGGGGATTGGGCCCTAGCAGGGCCCATATGAGGTTGGACTCCACCGCGGTGGTTACTTCCTCCGTCTCCAGTGACCGGCATGTCCATCAGGAACTGGATAGCTTGAGGGCCAGCGTTCATGAGTTGAAGGAGATGCTGGTATGTATACTACTTTATGGTAAAATATCATTTCATATTATATACATATCAACATATCCATAATTAGTACATAGCTTGAGCTTATTTGGTTTTAGACTTAAGTTTGATTAATCATACATACATATGTAATTAAAATAAACAACGCTTTTCCAAACTAGATATCCAAACAGGGTTTCGAAATAACTTAATAATGATACGAATTCGAATAATACACAGTTCTTACATGCTTCTTACACACGTTATGTCTAGACGCGACATGGTAGATCGGCCGAGCCTCCACATCCATCTCCTTCGGCTGCGACTCCGCAAGCCACTACATCGGCTGCGGTTCCGCAGACAGCTCCTGTAGATCCACCGCCCACTCAGACTCCCGCAGCCACGGCTCCGCAAGTGACTACCTCGACGGCGGCTGCGCAGACCACATCGCCGGCTCCACATGCCGCTCAGACTCCCGCTCGCGACGAATTGCAGAGTTTATTGACCGAGGAGCAGGCGTGCGTTATTCTATCGTTATTCAGAGGTGGAGCTGGACCGAGCTAGGGTAGATTTTTGGTTCTTATTTTTTGAAACATGTATTTATTTATATCATACACATTGTACTATATTTTGAAACGATATTGATATTGGTTTTTATTTATATCATATTCAGTTTTTGTGTTTCTTTTGTATATTATATATATGCGTGAGATGTGATTTTGAATACTGCAATATATGATTTGATTGATGTATATATTATTGTGCACATGGCGGGAAAAAAATCAAGCAGCCCATTTTTTAAAAAAAAATACAGAAAATATGTGCCTACGGATTAATCCGTAGGCAAACATGTTACCCCTACGGATATATCCATAGGGACAAAATATCAGCAGTAACTGATATTTCCCCCCTGATCTCAGTGCCAGGGGGTTGGGAAAGCCCCTACGGATATATCCGTATGGGCCACTGCCTCTCCCCTACGGAGTTATCCGTAGGGGCCAAATATCAGGAATCCTGATATTTTGCCCCTACGGAAACGTACCTACGCACATATCCATAGGGGATAGTTCATACCCCTACGGACATGCCCGTAGGTACAAGTAATATATTAAAAAAACCGTAAATAATATAAAATCTTATACCCTACGGCGTAATCCGTGAGGGCAACAATACCTACACATAAATCCGTAGGGGCAAGAATTTGCCCGTAGGAGCAAGTTCAGGGCCTCAACTTGCACCTGCGGCCTTTGCGCCTACGGGGTATTTATTCGCCCCTACGCATATATCCGTAGGAGCAGTGGGTTGCCCCTACGGATAAATCCGTAGGGGCAACCCTTATTTGTAGTAGTGACATGTTAAACATTTTAACACTAAGTGAGAGGGATTACAACCTTTGTAGATCCGGTCCTTCACTTCTTAAGCTCCATGTTGAGGTCCCTTCGCTGCGATCATCGTGTTCCGGACTCTCGAGAGGTTCCACGAAGAGAAAGATGCAGTCTTGCTTCCGATCTTCGATACAAAGATGATCTACCTTGAAGTTTCGTTAACACAAGCTAACACTCATAATATGAAGTGAACACTCTCATCTAAAGGGCAAGGATAGATGAGAATGATGAAGTAGGATTTTTGCTCTCATTTTGTTTTCTATTTCTCACTCATTTTCCATCACAAAAAAAAAAAAACAAGAAAGCTTTGCAAAAGGAGGAGGAAGAAGAAGAATAGTGATCCATTTCTTTTGTGATGAATAATGAAAGGATTAATATGATAAATAATGCAACCATAGTTGACTTAACCATTGTAGAGAATTAACCAAGGGCTAGGGTTTGGGTTGAGTTAAGAGTGAGTCACACAAAAATATCAAGACAAATATCTTTATCATGACAAAAAGAAACCTTCTAGAATCTACTAGAAGTCTTAACCCTAATCAAACCCTAATCATGTCTAAACTCCACTAAACATGTTGCATTAGTTATCATATCATGTTACAATATTATATATCATATATATAATATTTATCGTAACAAAATAAAATAATACATTTAACATATATCGCATATATATATCAATGTATTACCCGAGTGAGAAAAAGAATCTTTTAGTGAGCTAATATTAGTTAATGTAATTTAATATATCATATATATTATTATACATTAAATTATCGAATCAACACTTGATCCGACAATCCAGCTATATCGCATATAACCGACTAATATTTATCTGTACCGATTCATCGAATCAACACTTCATCCGATAACTCGGCTGATATCATATATCGCGAGAATAGAATACGGTATCTCATATCGCATTATCCTCAGTCCTGCACATATCACATATGTGCCCCTACTCCATTTCGCCTGAGCCAAGAAACCTCTGTGTAGGACTCTAATGAATCGTCAATACGCCGGCAGTAGGTGATGATCATATCAAACACCCACAAGCTGCAAGCTGTCAGCTAAACGTAACAGCTACCCAGGTATTGAGTGCTCAGAAGATCAACAAGCATGCCTGTACATTCTCCTGTGAATCCAAACAGTAACACTCCCGTAAAGTCCGGTCTCATCGTCTGATATGTCGCATATCTCGCCTAGGGGTGGTAAACGTCAGACCCCAGTAGCTTGATAAGTCATGTCGATATGAGGTCTATAACAGTTCGAGAAACTACTGATAACACTTACCAGTAAATCTCAGCAACCCTGGCCATGGATTTCCGGTTATAGCCAATCGAACACAGCACAACATCAACTCCCTATACCGGGAGAGACGAATCCCCTCCTATCGCTCATTGCCTCCATGTAATTCGGGACTGTACCCAAAAGCCACTTTTTTGCACGCCCTCTTGGACGTGGCATGATGGAAATCAAAGCACAGTGGGAACCACACAAGACTCTATGACGGTCTCGGGTCAACATACTACTCTGTACCAGTGTCACCAGAGAACTGCCATATGACGTGAGGTATAATACCATCTGGGAGTTCACGGCGAGTCCGTCCAGTGTACCCAGTGTCCACTGATCACCCGTACACCATCCTTGATGTCAAACACCGATGGATATGGGATCATCCATCGCCCATCATATGGGTCAAGATGCGTATACGCTAGTCTACTCTGGTGTATCGATGCCCTGTCTCGATACACCCTCGACTAGGAACAGTTATAGGATGTACTCGTCGACTACCGTGGCCCCACTAGTATGATCTCTTCATAGTCCCAGTAGTCGAGTACATATCCTAAGGGCTTTATCAACATGTAACATAGAGACAATCAGAGTACATGTTAAGATAAAGTACAACCATATAGCATACTATCATGTCGAGAAAGAAAGTCCTCCCTATATATGTCCAAGCATCCATTACAATATACATTGTATGTACAGTAATGGCCTCTAGGGAATACATATAACTAACATCAACGTGGTCGCCACATTTACATTATGAATTTGATATTCATATGCGATATGTACGTTGTGTGTGTGACCGGGATTTGGCAATGGTTGAGATGAAAGCTTTCCCTTTTCTCTCTCGCTCAACTCAGCAGTTAGTTGTGCAATTTGTACCTCAATAGATTTGATGCTTTGATCGTGTGAAGCATTGTTGTGCACCAAAGACTCGATGGAAGTTTCCAACCTTGCTGCGGATTGTGTAGACTGTTTGAGAAACGCAACTAGACTTTTTCTAGCGAGATAACCTTATCATTATTTGGTTGAACAAAATTGTTTTGAGGGTAAAAGTTGTTTGGCACAAAATTGTTCGTTTGATTTGGATAAGGTTGTGGTCGGAAAGGTTGCTGGTATTGAGTTTGTTGGGATGCTTGTTGTTGTGGAGGAAGAGGCCTTTGAAAGTTGTTGTTTCCTTGGAATTGTTGATTTTGATTCCAAGCAAAATTTGGGTGACTCCTCCAACTCGGATTATAGGTCAAAGAGTAAGGATCATTTCTTTGTCGTTGCTGAAAGGCAACATTGACTTGATCTTGTCCTTGAACAGGTGGATTGTAAGGACACTCTTCGGTAAGGTGTGATCGATCCGAACAACAAGCACAAACAGTTCGTGGGGGTAAAGCAGGGGAAGGAGAAGGCGATGAGATTTTGGTCTCAAGGGCTTTTAGCTTTTTCGTAAGTGCGGCGATCTCGGCCTTCATAGCAATCGACATATCTAATATGTAGGACTGCCCTAGATTGACCAATAGAAGAAGATGAGGTGGTCTTGGAGCTTTCCCACTGAAGTGTTTGTTCAGCAAGATCCTCGAGAAACTGCCACGCTTCCTCACTAGATTTGGTTAGAAAGTGACCTTGACAAATGGTTTCCAGCAACTGCTTCGTTGCTGGGTTCAATCCCTCGTATAATGTTTGGCAAAGTTGCCAATTTTCGATCCCATGGTGAGGGCATTGAACAAGTAGGTCTTTGAATCTTTCAAAATGTAAGTCCACGGTAGCGCCCCGGCCGTCTAACAGACGCCAAATGCCGAACAAAATCTTTTACAACTGGCGCTATCGTGTACTATAACCCGGATCTGCCATTAAAGCTAAACTAACAAACTACAAAGTAGGTAGAAATGTTATACCGAATGATCCGAATCCTTTGGTCTTCAACCATCATCCCACGCTTTGTTGCGGCTACTCCGATCTTCTGAATCTCCAGTCTTCTCGTCCAGGTGGCACCACGTAAACGGATCTTTAAACGGGCTCCCGCCTCTGAACCGAGGCAACTCGGTCGTCAAGTTTGCTAAAAGAGACGACCAAGATGATGTAGAGAATGAGTAGAACACTTTGTCTCGCTTCGTCCAAAGCCATGGACGAACGGTTAATGAAGTTGCCTTTTGGAACGGGTGAAATGAGAAATGAGGCTATCTAATTTCCATGAATCCAAACTATCATAATCTTTTTAATCAACAAGTGAGAGAGTAAGTAGAGGAGGGGAGGGGGCTGGCCATATATATGGAGGAGGGAGGTGAGTGTAGGAGAGGGGAAGCTAACCATTAGCACTAAATCAAAAGCATGAGTCAAATGAACGCCTTGCATATCATTAATGCATATAATGAATCATATAAACACATCATCATATCATTAAATGAACTATTAATGCACCCATGAGTCACTAATCCTAGTCACCATCTAGAAGCATCTAGAAGAACGAATCACCCTCATGACTCACCCAAGTGACGAAAAGATAAATCCGTATTTAACCGAATGTCAAATACGGGTGATAGATAACAGGAAACTGGCAACTTCCAAAAGTGATCCCGAAATGAATTTCAGGATAACCCCGTAACAATATAAACATACCCGCATTTGTATTACGACCTAATACAAATGCAACTGAGACAAAGATATTATATCTTCAAAGTATAATACTCGGATCTGGCTTAAACCAAAGCCTACCAGTATTATCTGCCCGAAATATGACACGTGCGTAAACGCACGTGCATTTTCCGAACCTTGCCATAAAACCATACGGCCTCTACAACGTTTCGCCCGAACTTGGGAAACTGTATGTGGGGGACTCTAATGACTCATCAACACACTGGCACTGGGTATAACCACTAGCACATCAGAGATACGAGCTGTACGTAATGGTTGCCTATGTATTGATTGGAAGGGAAGCTGACGAGCGAACTCATCCATAAACCCTACTGGGCCTGACAGTGACAATATACATACAGTCCGGTCCGTTCGTCTTTGAGTATCGCATATCGTCCTAGGGGCTGGTAACGTCATACCCCCAATAGTGGTATAAGTCGTGTCAGAGAGTAGCCCAGATACCCTGAGATACTACTGGAGTACCTACCAGTAAATCTCCTACCTCGGCCGAGGGATTTGTGTAATGGCTCTCCTAGACACAGCGCGATCTCACCCCCAATACCGGGAGAGATGAATCCCCTGCCGATCCGCTCACTTGCCTCTATGTGGCTCGGGACTGTACCCAAAAAAGACCTGTTTGCACGACTCCTTTGAGCCGTGGTTGCGTAGAAATCAAAGCACAGTGGGAACTCACACGAGACAAATGACGACCTCAGGTCGATGAACTAACCTGTACACATGTCACCAGGGAACTGCTATCTGACGCTAGGTATAATACAAACTAGCAGGTTCCCGGCGAGTCCTATCCGGTGTACTCATCACCAATGAGCACCTGTATACATCTTAGGTGAACCAACAGACACCAATGACTTGTGAGACCGGCCACCGCCCCTCGTCGGGGTCTCAACTGTATACACTAGTCTACTCTGGAGTATCGATGCCCTGTCTCGAAACTCCCAGGACTAGGGACACTTTAAGGATGTACTTATAGACCCCAGCTCCCACGTATATGATCGCCATCATATTGCTGGCAGTCAAGCAAGAATCCTATGGGCTCTATCATCATGCAATAGTGAACTAAAGCATGTATACGATGATAAAGACAAACCAGATAGCATACTATCATCTCGAGCAAGACTGTCACATCGGTATAGGTCATGCCTCAATCATTGCAATCACGTACCTACGATCCAATAATTGACTTTGAGAGCACTATATCTAACACAAAACACTTCCAAAATGGTTCGGAAGGAAGCTGGGTAACTTGTATTATCTCATTGCGAATTCTCGCGGTCTTGTGATGAGGATAAAACTTTTTAAGAAAAGCTTTAACAAACTCGTCCCAATTTCTACTTGAATGTGATGTTGTGTTGTATAACAACTTCTCGGCTAAGTCACATAAGGTGAAAGGAATGACCCTTAGCCTTATAGCATCATCTGATAATTGGGTTGTTTTCATCATGGCGCAAACGTTTTGGAATTTTTTTATGAAGATATAGGCATCTTCAGATTCCAGTCTATGAAATTTTGGCAGCATATTGATGAAGTGGGGTGTGATCTCAAAATTGTCCCCATTTGCCGGTGGGAGTGAAAGATAAGTAGGTAAGGTGGTGCGGACAGGGTAGATGAGATCCTGGAGCACGATTCGTTGGGGCACTTCAACAGGCGGGTGTTGCAGATTATTCGCACCTAACGGAGGTGGAATCAGTCCCGTGGGTAAGGTAGTGTTAGGATTATATCCCGACATCCCTTCGGAGGAAGAATGTGAAGGTAAGGAAGTGGAAGGAATTTTGACTTCGGAGTCGTAAGCTTCGTCGGTCGGTACCAACGAAACACAGACTAATCGGGCGCTAGTGTCCCTAGTCCAACCGGACATACACTAAAGAGGTAGTGTAGTCAAAAGGTGAAAAACAGAATGTGGGGGTAAGAAAACATCAAAGGAAAGAAGGTGAGTGGTGGTGGGGTGCACGGATTTTAAGCGACAAGTTGCAAGTTTTTATAAAAAAAAATATTTTTTTCTCTTAATTTGGAACCTTTTGCAAACAAAAAATTTTCGATAAAAAGCTTAGACACACTTTCAATCAACCACAAATGCACAATCAGGCCTAGATCTAGGGTCAGCTAGACAGCTCCTAACTGTTCCAAAGGGCTAGAAATAGGACCTCAAACCGCCTCTTCACCGCCAATTGTGGCCAGGTAAGTGCCAGGTGAGTGGGAGGCTCTCCACTACAAGTAGTGGCCCTAATTAAGTAACCACTCGCCTTAGACACACTTGCCTAGACACCACAAAGTCAGGTTGGGATCAACGGCCGATGCCTAAAACTAGTCCTCTGTCCTATTGAGCGCGAAATCTTTAGGGCTGAGTCTAATGTTTTTTAATTAAAAGATGGTCAATGCAAAATGCCTTATGTGATTTCTGGGGTCCTGGGAAGGGTGATGAAATCCCCACCCAATCTGGATTGGTTTCAAGCCCCTTAAAGTCCGATTAAAAATATGCAAAACAGTAATAATCACTTGCAATAAATTTTTAGCGCGGCGCAAAGAATCCTGCACAAGATCAATTATTGGAAGGGGGAGAGATTTTTTAAGCGCAAAGAATCCTGCAGAAGATTTGGCAGAGGAGATATCATAGGTTCAGAGGAGAGAGAAAGGGAGTTTACTATGCAAATTTCAACCGCTGACGTCACCTAGGCGCGGCGGTTCCGTGGTCCTAGCGCGTTCGTGCCGCGGTTCCACGGTTGGGTTTGCAGATCAGACCCCGAGAAAAATTCTACTCCTCTGCTGTTGTGATCCTCTGTTGTTCAGATCTACCAATTTCTGTTTTGATCTCAGGAATTTTCCAGATCCGAACTTCTTCGTTATTCCTGCAAAGTTCACAACATAAACCCTTCAAACAATAAAAGAATGATAAAATTTTTATATATTTTTTTTTTCTGTTTTTATGATTTTTTAAATTTTATATTAACCCGAAATTGCAAAAAGAAAATAACACGTCATCCCCGGCAACGGCGCCATTTGATTTGAAGAAATTTATGATCAAAAATATTTGTTAACCGCAATCAACAACGACGTCGCTTGGTAGCTAGCCGGTGAGTACGGGTCGGTCCACAGGGATGTTGTGTATTTCCTAATTTGGTCTAACGAGTTAATTTCAAACGTTGTGAATGGATTATCTCTAAAACCTAAATTGATTTGTACTAAGACTAGAATCTTTCTAGGGTTAGGTTTAGGTTAAGTTTGGAAATTGAATGTTTCCTCACCGCTTTCAATGCCCTATTTTGGATCTATTAAGTGTTATGGTAATAATTAATAAAGGGGATTAGTACCATCGGGAAGAAACGATGTTTCTTCCTCTAGGTTCTTGTCCTTCCTTTCTTAATTCTTACCCTAACGTCCATGGAAAACATATACAACCGGTCTTTTATACTACGGTATCACCGCTACCTCGGGAGATAGGGTGCCGTAGGGAACGGTGTGTTATGTATGCATGGAATCCTATAAAAACTTATGATGGGCAAGAAAGGGGTGAGAGATCTTCATCTCTCAAGCCTTTCCCAAAGCTAACCCTAACAAGCGAGGAGACTACTCGCTCATAGGGAATTGAATGACATTCTATCTATCTAACTAGGGCAAATAATTAAAAGTAAACTAAGGCAATGAAATAGAAATCTTACTTTATTGATGGCTCTCTCCAAACATTAACACAGGAATTACAGATCTGAATTTATGAAGTGAAAAGAGGCATGACCTAAAACAGGTTTTTAGGTTTCTATTTATAGATTCATAGAAACCCTAGGTTACAATCATGTTATATCTTCTTTTACAAAAATACCCCTTAAGAAAAAGCCCTGGTCAACGCACCGCCAGCGACTCCAGAATTTGCGCCGACACGTGTCATACACGGCCGCGGAACGGCGGCCATAGGCCAAGTTTGGCCGCGGTTCCGCGGCCAAGTGAGGGGCATGTTGTCTGATTTTTCCTGGGTTTGTTCTGTTGCACTTTTACTTCTTGTTTCTACATTTGTTTCTTTTGAATGTCTTTTGGTTCTCTTCCAGATCTCCACAGTGAGTAATTTTAGTGGACTTTTATCGTTGCTTCGTGACGAAGTCTTGAACCTTACGCTGCTTTTGTTCTTTGTGAACTTGTTAATTGATCTTCAATGTTCCTCAAGATGTGGGCACGACCAAGATTCCACCATTTATTGGTCATACTCTCACTTTTGTATCTTCTTATGTCTTTTTCACTGTTTATGTCCTGAGAATCTGTAACCTGCAACTATGTAGCAGACATGGGTCAAAAGCACCTGTTTATTTGTAAAATGCATAAGAATGGGGAATATAATAATGCAAAATTATGGTATGAACATCTACCCTAGAGGCCATTACTGTATCATACTAGTTTGTATTTAATTAATGGAAGCTTGGGATATTCACAGTTGTATAGACAATCTTGCTCAAAATAGTAGTATGCTACTTGGTTTGTTTCTACTTTAATGTGTATATGTGTTTCTTTTAGTATATCACCTATACACATTATTGGAGCCCTTAGGATCTTTGCTTGATTATCAGCGTTGTGATGGCAGTCACACTCGTGAGGGCTGGGTAATCCACAAGCACATCCTTATACAGGTCTCTAGTCGTAGGACTATCGAGACAGGGCATCGATACTCCGGAGTAGACTAGCGTATGCGCTTCTCATCCCAGCATGGGAGACGGTCTGTCCCACAGCCGTCAGTACATCGTACTTGAGATAGTATGCGGGTGCTCGTTAGGTTACGAGTACACTGGACATGACTCGTCGGGAACTGTTGGTTGGTACTATACCTATCGTCAATTACCAGTTCCCAGGTGACATGAGTACGGCTTAGTCCGCTGACTTGACACTGTCACTTCGCCTCGAGTGTGTTCCCACTGTACTTTGATTACTACCCTACCAAGGCTCAAAGGAGTCGTGCAAACAGGTAGTAGTTGGGTGCAGTCCCGAAGCACTTGGAGGCAGTGACGGTGTAACGTTTTAAAATAATTAAATAAATAAAATCCTTTAAGTGAATTTTCTGATTTTCGGTAAAATAAAACGTATTTTTTGTAAAAATTAACCGTAATTATTTTTCGTTATAAAATTAAAAAGACCTATTTTAATTATGTAACTACTAGTAAATGGTGTTTATTTAGTCACTTATAAATTTTTAGTTTAATTAAATATTTTTCCTAAATTAATTATTTTAAATATTAACATAAGCTTTATTTTATACATTAAATTAGTGTAAATTGTAAATTTCAATGGGTTTATTTTCCAAAAATGAACCATTACATATTAGAATCTAGTGTGTATCATGCAAAATTTATTTCCAAATTTTTCCATGTTTCTAGAATTTTCTTTAGTTGTATTAGAAAAGAAAATAAATTATTATTGAAAAGAGATTAGAAGATGTGATAATTTTAGTTGTTTCTACACCACTCCACACATTCCCTCTCTTTTATTTTCCCCCACCATACATTGGCCGAGCACTATGTTGGGTTGCCCAAAATTTGTCCTTTTGATTCATTTCAAAATGAAATAGGAAAAAAAAGGGAATTAAAGAAAAAGGGTAATTATTAAGAAGCATCTACACACCTCTACACATACACATACCCCACTCTTTTCCTCTCCTCAAAAATTTCGACCCTTCCCCTCTCTTCCTGCTGTTGCTACATCTCTCTCTCATTCCCATCTAATTCCTTCTCAAAATTAATACAAAATCCATGCTAGAATCAACACAAATTCTATTAAATTCTTAATTAACCTTTAACCATTATTCTTTGATCATTCTATCTTAAAATCCTTGGAGCAAGAGACTATTTTGAAGGGCAAGTTGCATGTTGGATCTCAAGTTCATTAAGGTAAAATCTTAACCCTTTTGGCTAGTGTTGGTTAATTAATCCAAAATTTATTTTTGTGATGTTTAATATAATTTTAAGTTTAAGATTGAAAATTCTAGTATATGGTTATTAAATCTAATTAGGGTTTTCATTCTTGAGTATTGATCTAAAATTGTAGTTTAACATATTAGGAAATGTCAAACCTAATTTAGTAGTCAATCGCTAGCTTTCACTTTAAAATTGTCACAATATTGCTATTTTTGTTAAACTAGGTTTTGAAAATTATTTAAAACGCGGGATTAAAAAATTAAGTTAGGGTTCTAGCACGTCCTTAAGGTTTCAAGAAGTGGTTTAACGATTTAAAATATGCAAAATCAAGTTTAGAAGTGAAATTGGGAAATTTTGCTTAAAAGTATCGAAATCGGGCAAGTTTGCAAACTAGAATTTCAATTTAATACAAATTAGGATGTTAAAAATATAGTAATGGTTTATATAATCTAGTTATACTATTTAATGAGTATTATGACCATTAGTTTCATTTAAACATCAAGTTTTGAAGTAAAACGGTAAATTAGCGTTTTCGGGTTTTACGAAATCGGACGATTTGATCGATTTTTTAGGGTTTCGATGAATTAAATCATGTTTTATATTATAAGTAATGAGTTTTAAAACTACGAGTAGTTTGTTGGTGTTTTAGCTCGATCAATCGGCATTTGTACGCCGATATCGAGCAATATTTGGATCTTTTGCATTAGCGGGTCATAGGTTTTAACCTATGCGCGTTTCGTGCGTCGATTTGGTTTTGTACGTGATTCAATTTACGATATTATATGTGTTTGCACATAGGTACCCCTCACGTGGATTTCGAACGAGGAAGAAGAGGAGGGCGACATCGTTTTCGGCAGATAAGGACCAGGTGAGTAGATGTATATCTATGGGGGGGAGTCGGGTGGATGGCGTTTAGCACCCCCGCAAACGTAGAATAGGAATAGTACTTATTGTCATTAGGAAGACAGACGTGACCTTAGAATTTCGATGAGTAGGACTCTAGTAATGACCTTAGGTTGGATTTAATTGATTTAGAAAGACCTTACCGGAGGATGAATATCTTGGAGGAGATTCGTAGGTTTCAGGTAGATACACACACACGCACACACAGAAACTCGACGTGGTGTATATGTGTATGTGTATATATATATAGGACTAGGTGTAGGTATATATATATACACAACACGTATATGTGATACAAGGATGTGATATGATACACGGGGATGAAACAATATAACTAGGCTTGATGCCGTGATTCTTGGCTATACGGTCGTGTTATGATGTTAGCGGATCATTAGAAAATGAGATAATGAATAGGTATACATAAATAATAATGGGTGGTGATGATATTGAAGTACATAGGACTCTAAAATAGAACCCGGACTGTAACCTGTGCCTGAAATTACAATATGATATATGTGTGACTTGATTACGATATCATATAGGTATGACTTGATTACGATATGATATAAGTGTGACTTAAGCACAATATGATACATGTGACATGATATTTCTGAGGATAAATTAACGATGTATATTTATGCTGGCAATGCTATATGATTGATGTATGCGATTACAGTATAGTACCTTGATCATGACATGATTTGATGATGATATTATACGAATGATAAGACACGTAGGTGATACTTAACCCGTACCCCGATATTGCGATGCCGTACGATGGATTTTACCGTACAGGCATAGATATGATGATTGATCCGCACTCTTGATTTGAGGAAGTCGTACTACGTACGTGACGCTATTGAGGCTGGATCGCCGACTATTAGAGATATGGACTCAGACCTTAGGTGGACTCTTATTTCTAATCGACTAGTTTCATAGGTTTAGTTCCTTAGGAGGTTATATGGACACTAGTTTAGGCTCGAGTCATATAGTTATAGTTATACTTGTATATCAAATGAGTGGTTAATACACATCCGTCTTTTCATTCAGACTGCAATCATCATGGTGCATGTTCATACATATGTTCTGTAATCAGTATAAAACTCTGCCTGTTAGGACACCAGCACTATTACCGAAGGTGCGCATATTCCACGCACGCTTATTTGCCGGCTCACACACATCATTATCGGTAATTGCTATGTCACGTACACTTTAGAACATATTATCTATTATTGATAGAATCAGCTAACAGCTAGATTGATATAATATTGTGATTACTCCCTGGTGTTAGTCTAGAAATGGCATTTATTATTTAGACATTTCATGCATTCACATCTCCATGTTATCATGCAGTATTGTGGGGCTTATACCGACATTTATCATTTACTTACTCATGATTTTGGGATTTTGGATTTCTATAAGATTTCTGGATTTTGGGGAAAACCGCAATAATATATATATAAAAACTTCTTTCTCTCCTCCTCTCTTTTTAAAATATAAGTTACGGTTTTCTCGTGATGTATGTGTCGTCCACCATGAGATTTCATGTTTTCTGTTGGATTTCGAGACCCGATTCGAGGAGTGGATGAACCGTCTCGGGTACATGGTGGGCCCGGTATGGTATCCCGGGGCAAGAAGATCGAGTTGTAGACGATGAGCCTGGTAGGGGAGGACTACCTACCGGTGATGTCTGGCGCGGCGGATATCCGGAGGATACCGACCGTTGTCGTGATATTTGATGATATGGGCCGATCCGGACTGACGGAGCCTGAGATATTGAGACTATGAGATATTGAGATTATGAGGTATTGAGACTTGAGATTTACATGTTTTGTGTCGATGCTTGACACGGATTTCAATGTATTTCATCGTTGATATTTCAGATTTCTATACAAATTGTACCATGATAAAAGCTAAAGATTTCTTATACAGATATATCCAGATTTCAGGATTGGTTATTTTATATTCATGGTGCAAGCATACTCATTCACATGACATATTACTATTTGAGGCACTAACACGAGCACGGAGCATTTGCACTTACACGTAGTTTATTACCCTGCCATTACTAGATGACTGGTGATATAGTAGTGTATTATTATGACCTAGGATAGCGTTGTGCATTCGATTTCTTTTCGCAGATATGTTCTACTCACGAGTTGGCAACTCACTCCTGTTGTGCCAAATTTTATTACAGGTTCGATGTACAGGTTTCCCGGGCAGCTTGCTGGCACATCATTTCATTCAGGGTGATTTGCACGGTAGGTTGGTTCACTTATATCTGGACCGCCGTTGTACTTTTTATTATTTCATTTGTATCTAGTAAGCTCCATCAACCAAACTTGTATTACTTGATAGTTTACCGGACCAGTTATTTATTTCGACCTTAGAGTCGTGCTTGTATTATTATGGTATCTGGTGGATTTGTTTTCTTTTAAGTTTTGAGCCTCGCCCTTTGGCGTTGTATACTATTGTGCATTGGTGTGGTTGTTTTCGCCTTTTGGCGTAGAGCTAGCTCCCGTTTGGGGATACTTTTTATTGTTTGTATATATATTATTCTTGTTTGTACCCGTTTGGGGCCAGTTTTTACAAAGGAGACTCTGCCGAACTTTTTGAGAAAATGGGATGTGGCTTTTAAACTTGTTTTCTACATGTTTTACTTTACTTCTTCTTCTTTTATGGTTTAGATTTTTGGGCTTCGGCTTACTTAGGTTACGTTGCGCCTCTAGACGCTTCGTAATCTATGTGCCGGTCACGTTCCGTACTTTCGGGTCGTTACAGATGGTTAGACAGAATTCGTCTCTCCCGGTATTGGGGGTTGATATCGCACTGTGTCTACGAGAGCCATTACACAAAGTCCCTGGCCAGGGCAAGCGAGATATACTGGTGGGTTTCCAGTGTTATCTCAGGGTGTTCTGGGCTACACTCCGACACGACTTTTACCGCTATTAGGGGACTGACGTTAACCGCCCCCTAGGCCCGCCATGCGATATTCTCAGATGAACAGACCGGACTGTACAGAGACTGTCACATTCAGGCTCAGTAGGAGTTCAGATGGGTTTCACCTCGTCAGTCTTCTAATCGGCATCAACCTGGGAGCCGTTACGCACAGCTAGTGCCGCTTGCGGTCTGTGGTTAAACCCACTGCCAGCGTAGTATCGAGTCTTTAGAGTCCCACACAGAGAGCTATTCGCTTTTAGGCAAAAGAGTAGAGGTCGCATGGTTTTGCGACAGGGTTCGGTCACATCCGTGCACTTGTGCACGTTTAGTGTCCGGGCAGTTATTACTAGCGGGCTTTGGTTTAAGCCAGATCCTACTATACGTTTTGGGATTGGTTTTATCTCGTTTGTTTTCGTGTTCCTTGGAACGTGGATGCGGGTGTGTATGCACGGTTGACGGAGACAGAGGCAGAGGATTCTCATTAGGGTTGTTGACTATTGACTTTTGCTAAACCCTAATGAGAATTATAAATATGATTAATAATAATATTAATTAAGTATTATTGTGCCATGGTTGGGTTGAAAGGTTGACTTTGTTGACCGGTTGACTTGGTTAGACTTGTTGACCATCATCATGACAATGGCTATCATTTCATCGCATTGACCTTTGCTTGCTTGTTTTGTTCAAAAATTGAATTTAATGCATGAAATGATATTACCATTTGATATGATAAGAACCATCACAAAAATACTCAATTACTATTATTATTATGATTATTTTGTGTTATAAGAGCACGGGTGGAAAAAATCTTGGTCATTCTATCATTTGTTTTCTCTCTCATCCTCAAGCTCTCCCTCTTCCTCATGCTCTCTCTCTCTAGTTCATGGTTCTATTGTCTCATGTGTTGAGAAACAAGAACCATAGAGATAAAACCCAAAACAGTTCTCTACTCATCCTAGTATACAAGGTCTAGCAAGCCAAGTGTTCTAGTTTCCTCTAGATTGAGGTTGGAGCCAGAGGTAGAAGCTTTCTGGTGGATCCATCTTCGGCACAAGGAGACGACGAGGTGAGGCCGATCCGACCACCATAAAGAGTTGAAGAGAAGGAGTTCAAGTTAAGGTATAACCGCTAACATAGTAGTTAAACTCCTAGTTAGGTTGTTAGATAGTTTGTTTAGCAAAGATCCTATTCTAAAGTCCATGTTACCATCACCGAAAAAATCGTTTTTCACCATTTCCGCAAGCCCGAAAGAACGGGGACGGGTAATGTGGACTTACAGTGGTATCAGAGCCTAGTTAAACACTATCTAACATGTTAGAAAATTAACTAGAAGTTCGATCGAAAAGAAAATCACAAAACACGCCCGGGATATGAACTTTCTGTCGATTTTTAAACTGCTGTAAAAATTATTTGACATATACCAAAAATCGGCTCAGGGTTTTTAGTGAACAGTGCAGAAAAACGATCCACTGAACCGACTAACTCACCGCGGAAATGCGGCAAGAAGAATTTCTTGCCGCGGATCCGCGGCCGAGTTGACTCGGCCGTCGATCGGTTTTGCTGCAGTGTATTTACTGGGGTATTTTGGGATTTTTGGAATATGATTTTTCTGCCCAGATTTTCCAGAAAGCAAAATTTGTTTTTGGGATGGTTAAAAATCCGTATTTTGATCGAACTTCTAAAGACTTAAGCTAACGGGTTATATATGTGATGTGATATATGTATTGAACGTGTGCTAATCACTATACGTCGATTAGTAGGGGTTATACATATCTGTGATCTGTAATGTTGATGGTTTGTGTATATGAATTCGTTGGATTGTCGAGGATGAATAGCCGGGGGGTTGTGAGATGAGAGTTTTCTTTATCTTTCAATTCATGTAATTTGTAATTGATGTAATATTATTTATATGGCCGCACATCCGGGATGAGATTGTAGCCACCATTGTATAATTTTTTTTTACTGTTTTTGCTCTTAGGATAGACCCAAGGTGGGTTGCACAAACTACCGGGTACCTCGAAGCCCCGAGTGGCCTACTCACGTTGTTGAGGGATGTTGCTTCACTTCGGGTATTTGGCGGGTAGTTTGCCGCATCCGTAGGGGTCTAGGGTGGGGTATTGGCTATTCATCGCGACCATATAATCCGCTTTTCGTTACAGGCTTGAACGAATCGCGGATTCCTAGTATATCCAAAGTATTCATCTGTGATCTGGAATGGCTATCATTGCATGTGACGAATGTATATATCTATATATGATATCTATTTAGGCGTTGCTTATGTTTTGCATCTGCGCTAGTCCAGCCCCCGCTCTGTCGTTAGTTAAGTAACCTAACGGGTAATGACGGGGCCCCGTGGCTAATGCGGATGGCATAAGCGTACGTCATATTTTCATTGTTTTCTGCAATGGTAGGATTAAATGATGGGATGCATTAAAATTAATGCAAGAAAATAAACCAAAGTAAAGTCGTTGGAACACTTTCAAAACCACTCGGTTTCTTTTCAAAAACAACTTTTAAACGCGGAGCTTAACCACTCCTTTTAAAAGCTATCTCATTCTATCGATTATATCAAGTTCACTACGTTCACGGTTTCGCCAAAACCATTCGTAGCCCTCCGTCATTTCACATGGATAGTCAATAGTATTCAAGCTATATTTGTTGGCCAAAGTCAAGGCATAGTGATTGGTAGCTATTGGGTATTCATGTGCAGCATAGATAGATGTTGGTTTGGGACAGTCGTACTGTCTTGTTGGCCAAATTCAAGGTTAGGTACGAGTGGGTTCAAATTAACCTGGAGAATGACGGGTAGAACTTGACATGTGACTTATGATTTGTTGGCCAAAGTCAAGGTTATAAGAGCATGGGGCAAAATTCCACATCGGGAGTTTCTAAAGAAACTGAAACTTGCTAGCGCTGCATACCATTTGGAGTGTGATGATTCTGGTAGGATTCCTTCAGTTTTGTCACACGATGATATTTGGATCCCGATCCTACTGTGAGTATATGCTACTCCTCCGGAACTTTCTCACTTAACGATCAATGCTATAAATCAAGTAGGTGTCTAGAAAGGTGTTAGCGGGGCTACGCCCACAGGGAAAAGAGGTTATTTATTTAAGGAACTTCGCGAAAGCGTTGGAAAACCTCCCTCGAAGTACCAACACTAGCCTGGCTGAACGGTTAAGCAAGTATTGTACGGTAAGATTGATCCCGACTAATTCTTCCTTTTTGGTTTGAGGAGGGATTCAAGAGATAGTGGGAGCCATCCTGTTTAAACAAACTAAAAACCACTCTAAACTTGCAAGAGCATCATGCTAAAGTGTTTCTTTTCTCTCTCCTAATTGCAGCGACCAAACATCATGACCGGACTTAAGTTATTACTGGATAAAAATATACTGACAGGGCCAAACTATAAAGATTGGCTCAGGAATGTCAAAATGGCAATCACTTATGACAAGTTGGGGTATCTCCTTACCACCAAAGCTCCCCCTGTCCTAGGTCCCAAAACCAGCGTCGCGGATAAAGAAATCCGTAAGACCAGGGAAATCGACTGCGCGAAGGCCAAGCGCCTCGTGCTTGCCTCTATGGACAATGAACATCAGAGGAGGCACGAGAATATGGACCTTGAATCCATATTTCTCCATACAAAAGAACTGTATGGAGAGCAATCCCGAATCGCTAGATACGAAATCTCGAAAAGCTGTTTTCGACGAGATTGGCCGTCGGATCATTGGTAGCGGAACACGTGCTTAAGATGATTGGCTTCATTGAGGAGCTCGCGGACCTTAGGACCACGTTAGAGAACGAGCTCTACACGGACTTGATTCTCCAGTCCCTTCCTCCCACTTACGCCCAGTTTATCCTAAACTTCAACTTGCAAGAAAAAGAAGTTGAACTTTCAGAACTCCTCAACATACTGAGAAGTGCAGAGGGCACCCTACAGAAGGTAGGGAAACATCCACTTTGTTTGCAGGAGGATCTTCCTCTTCTAGGTCCAAGGAGAAAGCCAAGGGAAAGAAGAAGAAAACCCCCACCAAACCAAGGGGCGGTGTTAGTAAAGTGGATACGAAGGGAAAGGCAAAGGAAACAAAGGTAGCGGGAAAGCTTGTGAGGAAGGAGGAGTGCATTTACTGTCACAAGAGTGGACACTGGAAAAGGATTGCAGGGCTTGGAAGGCCAGAAACTAGGACCCGAAGCAAGTTGCGGCTTCGGCTTCAGGTGTGTATGTTATTGAAAACTGTCTATCAATAAACTCTACTTCCTGGGTATTGGATACCGGATCAGGATCTCATATCTGTAATTCTTTGCAGGCACTGAGAAAGCGTAGGGTTTTGAAGGCAGGTGATATGACCCTCAGAGTTGCAAACGGAGCTGGCATGGATGCTGAGTCCGAGGGGAACTATCACTTGGGAATGTCAGATGGACATGTTTTGGTTTTACGTGATTGTTATTTTGTACCCAATGCAACTAGTAATATCATATCTATATCTTTATTATCTAAAGAAGGTTATGAATTTGCATTTGTAAGCAATGTTGTAAACATTCACCTTAATCAAGTTTTGATTGGGTCATGTACATTAAGCAATGGTATATACGTATTAAATCAACCACAGATTTTCAATGTCTAGAATACACATAAAAGAAAATCTCCGGAAACAAATCAGGCTTTCTTATGGCATTGTAGACTGGGTCACATCATTGAGAGAAGGTTGACGAAGTTACATACAGAAAGATATTTGGATCCGTTCCAATATCAATCGCATGCAACTTGTCAATCCTGTCTCAAAGGAAAGATGACAAAGACTCCGTTCACTGGACACGGAGTAAGAGCGAGCGAGCCCTTGGGACTCATACACAGCGATGTGTGCGGTCCAATGTCTACGCATGCGCGAAGCGGTTATTCTTCATTACTTTTACGGATGACTTTTCAAGGTACGGATATGTCTTCTTAATGAAACATAAATCCGAAGCCTTTGGAAAATTCCAGGAATATAAGAATGAAGTAGAAAAACAAACCGGCAAAAGTATCAAGACACTGAGATCTGATCGAGGTGGTGAATACTTAAGTGCCGAGTTCCGGGATTACCTAAAAGTGAATGGAATTCTCTCTCAACTTACTCCTCCATACACTCCGCAACATAACGATGTATCGGAGAGACGGAACCGGACCCTATTGGATATGGTACGTTCCATGATGAGTAACGCTGAGTTACCGCGATCATTCTGGGGATATGCACTATAATCAGCTGCATACCTTTTGAACCGAGTTCCAACTAAGACTATGCCTACCATACCATATCAGATGTGGAGTGGGAAGAAACCCTATCTTATGCACATTAAGATATGGGGATGTCCAGCTTTTGTCAAAAAGCAGCATACGGACAAACTCGAAGCACGCTCAGTACAGTGCAAGCTTGTGGGATATCCAAAGAACTCCAAGGGATATTTCTTCTATTACGAAGAGGAACAAAAGGTTTTTGTTTCTCGTCATGCCCACTTCTTGGAAACTGAGTTTTTGGAAAATCAGATAAGTGGGAACGCAATAGAACTGGAAGAAATTCCAGAACCATAAGCTATTACTGAAAGCTTAGTAGAACCAGAGGGTTCAAAAGATCAGGACATTCCTACGCTGCTCCGCAAGAGTAGTAGGCAGTCTCATCCGCCCGAGAGATACTACGGTTTTCTCGTAGACGGGGATAGAGAGGTTGCATCATTGATAGTGATGAGCCGACTAGCTTCCAGCAGGCCATTCAGAGTGTTGACTCGGTAAATTGGCTGGATGCAATGCTGACCGAAATGGAGTCCATGTACACCAACAAAGTATTGACTTTGGACGTTGCTCCGGATGGGGTAAAACCCGTAGGATGCTAGTGGATCTTAAAAAGGAAGATTGGTGTAGATGGACAGGTTGAGACCTATAAGGCTAGACTTGTTGCAAAGGGTTTTCGTCAAAGACCAGGTTTGGACTATGACGAAACCTTTTCTCCAGTGGCTATGCTGAAATCCATTCGGATCCTTCTTGCCATTGCTGCCTTCCACGATTATGAGATTTGGCAGATGGACATAAATGTTGGAGATAGTGCCCTCAGAGTCAATTATTGGATCACAGGCACGTGATTGCAATGATTGAGGGAGGACCTGTCCCAGTTGGACAGTCTTACTCAAGATGATAGTATGCTATCTGGTTTATCTTTATCATTGTGTACTGCTTTAGGTGACCTTACGAGTCGCTATTACACGTTGATAGAGCCCCTAGGATTCTTGCTTGACTACCAGCAGTATGAGGGCGATCATATACATGGGAGCTGGGGTCTATAAGCACATCCTTAAAAGGTCCCTAGTCATCGGAGTTTCGAGACAGGGCATCGATTCTCCAGAATAGACTAGTGTATACAGTCGAGACCCCGACGAGGGGTGGTGGCCGGTCTCACAAGCCACTGGTGTCAGTTGGTTCACCTAAGATGTATACAGGTGCTCAATGGGTTATGAGTACAACGGACATGACTCGCCGAGAACCTGCTAGTTTGGATTATACCAGACGTCAGATAGCAGTTCCTTGGTGACATGTGTACAGGTTAGTTCATCGACCTGAGATCGTCATTTGTCTTGTGTGAGTTCTCACTGTGCTTTGATTACTACCCTACCACGCTCAAAGGAGACGTGCAAACAGGTTTTAGTTGGGTACAGTCCCGAGCCACATGGAGGAGGTGAGCGGATCTGCAGGGGTTCGTCTCTCCCGGTATTGGGGGTGAGGTCGCACTGTGTCTAGGAGAGTCAGTACATGAAAAGTCCTTGGCCAAGGCAGGAGATTTACTGGTAGGCATTCCAGTAGTATCTCAGGGTGTTCTGGGCTTCTCTCCGACATGACTTGTACCGCTATTGGGGTCTAAGTTTTACCAACCCCTAGGCCAGCCATGCGATGCTCATAGACGAACGGACCAGACTGTACGGATATTATCACTGACAGGCTCAGTAGGGTGTCAGGATGAGTTCGCTCATTGACGTCCCTTTTGGTCAATAGCTGGTGGCCCGTCACGTATGGCTAATACCTCTGACGTGCTAGTGGTTAAATCCACAGCCATAGTATTGACGAGTCTTTAGAGTCCACCACACACAGTTACTCAAGTTTCGGGCGAAACGCTGTAGAGGCCGTATGGAGATATGGCAGGGTTCGATCGGATACATGCGGTATTGCACGGATCGTGATCGGACGGATTTTACTAGCCGGCTTTGGCTTAAGCCGAATCCTAGTATTAGACAGTGTAGTTTTGTCTCTTTGCATTTATGTTCAGTGGGAATACAAATGCGGGCATGTATATGCAGTAGCGGGGTTTTCCTGTAATTTATTACGGGATCAGTTTTCTGAAGTTGCCAGTTTGCATTCCGTTCCGGCCAGTTTTCTTTTGTTCCTTCGCGGCCGGACTTTCTGATGGAGGGGGTAATTTGCAATTGTGCAAATTACTTTTTGTGGAGGGGTTTTCTTGCATTTATGGCTTCCTCTTCATGAGATCCTTTTCTAGTCACTTCTTTTGAATTTATGAGAAAAGAATGGATGAGATTTTGGTGTGACATTGTTATCATGATTTTTGGGTGTGGTCACCCTCTACTTTTCCTACCATCACCTCCCTTCATGTTTTGTTGATTCCTCCACCATTTGATCAAGAGGGGCCGGCCACAATTTTGGGTGAGAGAGGCTTCATTTTGCATGAGGGAAAAATCTACCATCTCATTTTTGCATGCTTGCAAAAATTCCTAACACATCTCCAAAGCTCATCTCATTCTCCTCTCCATCAAAGGCAACTTCAAACCCCAAAGAGGCAACCATACTACACTATATCTATAGCAAATCTTGGACGCGTCGACTAGCCAACTTCGCGCCCGAGTTGCCTCAGTCCAGAGGTGGGAGCCCGTACAAGAATCCGGCTACGTGGGGCCCTTTCCAACGAGGAGGTGACGGACGGAGATTCCGCGGGAGATCGGAGTGGAGACGAAGACCGAAGGACACGGATCGCTTGGTATAACTCTTTACCCATCTTTTAGTTTTCTAGTAGCTAGGTTAATGGCCCGATCCGGGTTGATAGTGTGCGGTGGTGCCGGTTTGCAAGTTTCGCAAAGTTTTTCGTTTCCGCGTTTCCGGCGTCGGATCGACGACCGGGGCGCCGCCGTGCACTTACATTGGTATCAGAGCTACGCCATTAATCTAGCCTAGCTTGCTCTAGTATGTTTAAAACTCGATCGAACAAAAATCCCGAAAACCCCATTTCAAGTGTATCAGTTTCTGTCGAATTTTTTTTGGCTCCAAAATTTTTTCAGGTTGTTGCAGAATACTGTGCAGGGAATTCTAAGCACTCTGTGAAAAATTGGTCACGTGATCTCACCATACCACCGTGGAACCACGGCCAAACCCATGCATGGGCCGTGGTTCCGCCGCGCTTTTGACTGTTCATTTGATCAAATTTTTGCAGAGAGCTTATGAGATGAAAATAGGGGTTTTGGGATATTCTGTTTGGGCCCAGATTTTCTGTAAGTGCTACAGTAGTGCTTGGGGCCCACTTCGATAATTTTGATGGATCGAAAATTTTAAACATGCTAGTTCACAGTATTTACATTATATCTGTGACCGTGAATGTCACTCGATCGGTAAATCCAGTCTATCTGCTATAGCCCTTTTAGACGGATTTACGAACGTGACATTCACGTTGTTGTTATGTGTTGTGCTGTGATGTTGCGGATCGGTCGTGGGGATAGCCTGGATGCAATGGTAGTACAGTTTTGTTTTATATGTACATTTGATATTGCGGGACGAGCGTCCGACATGTGGGCTGCCGTCACTGCCTGTTTGTATATTATTCTTTTAGGGCACGACCAGGTTGCGGTCGATGTACCCGTTGTATGTATATTTTACTTTCTGTACGAGGATTGCCCCGCGGAGGGGTGCACGGATAGCCGGGTTCTAGAGGGCAACAAGCCCGCATCTCATGGCGTTGAGACAGAGGGGGCTTCACTCTAGAATTAGCGGGCTATTCGCCGCACTCGTTGGGGGTACAGGTTGACCCAGGAGGGGTGCCCAAGTTACCGGATTCCGTGAAGTGCTGGGTGGTCCATTCACGTTGCTGAAGGGGGCTGCCTTGCTTCAGGTTTTGGCGGGTAACTTGCCGTGCCCGTAGGGGTTTAGGATTTTCATTGCACAGGCTATCCACATGGCCAGGGGAACGTCGGGTTTCAGTAGCGGCTCTGTGTAACCCGGGGATCCCAGATATCTGTATTGTTCTATGATGCTGTACATTTCTGTGATGTTGCATTTTATCACGCCTTGAGCGAAATATTATATATTGATATATATACTAGTAGATGTTGTATATGTTTTGCATCCACGCTAGTCCAGTTCCCGCTCTGTCGTTAGTTAAGTAACCTAACGGGTGATGACGGGACCCAGTGGCGAATGCGGATGGCATATACGTACATCATTATTTTCGTTCTTTTGTGGTGTGATCAATTGATGGGACTGTGTTGATTCGGATCAATGCAAGATAAACAAACCTATTCTGATGTTGTTGGAACATTTTTCAAAAAGCTGTTATTGCAAGGTCGTTCTCTTTTGTTTTGCATCGTGGTATTCAGTTGGAATATCTCGCTCCTCAGTCGACGAGGCAAAGGCCGAGATCCCCTCACCGGGAGTGACCCCTTGGACAGAAGTTTGCGTCAGGGCAATAGCTTCACTATAGCCGATTACTTTTGCTTTGCATCGTGGTATTCAGTTGGAATATCCTGCACCTCATTCTACGGGGAAAGAGCCGAGATCCCTTCACCGGGAGTGACCTTTTTAGCAAAGGTTTTCGTTACTATATTTTTCTAAAAAGCTATCCGTTCCTTCAACGATATCAAGTTCATTACGTTAAAGGTTTTCGCCAGAAACCATTCGTAGCCCTCCGTCGTTTCATATAGATAGTCAATAGTATTCAAGCTGTGTTTTTTGGCCAAAGTCAAGGCACAGTGTTTGGTAGCTGTTGGTTATTCATATGCAGCAAAGATAGATGCGTTGGTTTGGGACTGTCGTATAGCCATGTTGGCCAAAGTCAAGGGCTTGTGCGGGTGGGTTCAAATCAACCTGGAGAATGACGGGTAGAACTTGACATGTGACTTATGATTTGTTGTCCAAAGTCAAGGTCATAAGAGCATGTGGCAAAAATCCACATCGGGAGTTTCTAAAGAAACTGAAACTTGCCAGATATGTGCATACCTTCTGGAGTGTGATAACGTGAGCGGATTCCGTCATGTTATCATGCGATGATAGTTGGATCCCGATTCCCACTGATGAGTTGGTTTACTCCTCGGGTGATCCTGGCTAATTCTTCTTTCAGGTTTGGGGAAGATTTGACGTTACAGTGGGAGGTTTCCAGATTAGATAAAGTGATAACCATTCTGATCTAGGTTAGAGTGCACGCTGAGTGTTTCTTTTCTCTCTCTCTTTGGCAGCGACCATTGACCCAACCCTAGACTATGACTCAGTGACCAAGTTGACCGAACCTTCTTAACACTGGCTTTTGGATTGTCAGAGTTGCAAACCTCATTGCCACTCCTACTTTTACCCTTTCTTCCAGGACACCCCGTATTACTACGAACGTCCACTTCCATTGGACAAAACCATCGTATGGTTATATACGAACTCGAAAGAATTCGAGGATGGTTTCCGGTTCTGGAGAAAATTAATAGGACTATTCAGTTGTCTTTTCCTTTTACCTTCTCTCAGGTTGCGAGTACTCCTTGGTTTAGAAGATAGTACACCTATTACGCAAATTGGATAGTCTTCTTCCAAACCTTAGGCTGGTGCCGACCAGTAGGGAATGAAGAAAACCAATTAGCATAACGATGGTGTGCAGAAGGTATTAAGTTAAGACAAAGAAAGGGATTAGTAAGAGGGCAAAGTAAATTGTGACTGCTATTCAAGACCAAACCAAGTATTTCTTCGCCAATCCTAAATCACCTTTGTATTTCTACAGGACACTCCGTATCACTACGAAGATCCCAAGTTTATTGGATAATCCATCGTATGGTTATATACGAACTCGAAAGGAACTTGTTCCAGTTCGAGGATGGATCCTGGTTAAGGAGAAATAGGAATAAGGTTTATTCGGTTGTCATTTATCTTCACCTTCTCTCGCATTGCGAGTGCTCATAAGATTAGGATAGTACACCCATTATGCTTATTGGATAGTCTTCGTCCAAACCATAGGCTGGTGCCGAACGGTAGGGAAGGAAGAAAACCATTTGGCCTAAAGGGGTGTACAGTGTTAGTTATATGTATGCCCTAGAGGCCATTGCTGTACATAGGATGTATATTGTAGTGGATGCTGGGACATATATAGGGAGGACTTTCTTGCTCGACATGATAGTATGATATCTGGTTACTCTTTACCTTAACGTGTATACTGATTGTCTCTCTGTTACATGTTGGTAAAGCCCTTAGGATGTGTACTTGACTATCTGGACTCTAATGCGGATCATACTAGTGGGGACATGGTAGTCCATAAGTACATCCTTCAAATTCCCTAGTCGTGGGTGTATCGAGACGGGGCATCGATATACCAGAGTAGACTAGCGTATACCTTCTCGACCCATACAGATGGGCGATGGATGATCCCATATCCATTGGTGTTTGACATCAGAGATGATATACGGGTGCTCAGTGGAGACTGGGTACACTGGACGGACTCCCGGAGAACTCCCAGATGGTATTATACCTTACGTCAGATGGCAGTTCTCTGGTGACACTGGTACAGAGTAGTCTGTTGACCCGAGATCGTCATAGAGTCTTGTGTGGTTCCCACTGTGCTTTGATTTCCACCTTACCACGTCCAAGAGGGCATGCAAAACGGTGGTTTTTGGGTACAGTCCCGAGTCACATGGAGGCAATGAGCGATAGGAGGGGATTCGTCTCTCCCGGTATAGGGAGTTGATGTTGTGCCGTGTTCGATTGGCTATAACCAGAAATCCCTGGCCAGGGTTGCTGAGATTTACTGGTAAGTGTTACCAGTAGTTTCTCGAATTGTTATAGACCTCATATCGACACGACTTATCGAGCTATTGGGGTCTGACGTTTACCACCCCTAGGCGAGATATGCGACATATCAGACGAACAGACCGGACCGTACGGTAAGTGTTACTGGTTGGATTCACAGGAGTGTGAGTGGGCTTGCTCGTCGATCTTCTGATCGCTCAATACCCGGGTGGCCGTTACGTTTAGCAGACCGCTTACGCTTTTGGGTGTTTGATATGATCATCACCTGCTGCCGGCGTATTGGCGAGTCTTTATAGTCCTAAACAGAGGTTTCCTGGCTCAAGCGAAACGAAATAGGAGCGCATATGAGATATGTGCGGGATCGAGAATAATGCGTGTATGTGATACCGTATTCTATTCTCGCGATGAATGTATCGAATGGTTATATGCGATATAACCTAGTTATCGAATCGAGGGTTGATTCGATAAGCCGATACATTGGATACTAGTCGGTTATATGCGATATGACCGGATCGTTAAATCAAGTGTTGATTTAATGATTTAATGTATAATTATATATTTGATATATTACTTTGCATTAACTAGTATTGGTTCACTTTAAATGGATTTTCTCACTTGGATGTACAAGTTGTATATGTGATATACTTTTTGTGCAAATGATTGTATCATGTTTGATGATACATGTTTACTTGGTTAAGTGTAAAGAATTAAACCATGGTTAAACTAATGATTAGGTTTTTGTTTATCCATATTTATTTATTCATTTATTTGTTTATTTCATTTAGAAAAGATAATAAGAATGGTGGCTTATTTTGTAGTTTTGTGGAAACTTCATGATGTGTTGAAAGCTTGACCATTCTTGTTCTTTTCCTAAACCTAACCATTAACCCTAACCATGGTTTATTCTCTACACCTAACTAAGGTTAAGATTATGATAAGTATCATATTGGTTTTTATTTTAAAAACACTTATCATATTCTTTTCATTATCTTCTTCATCTTCTACTTGAAGAAAAAGCTTGCCTCATCAATGGCAACTTGAGAAAAAGAGTGAGAAATCCAATTCTAAAGTGAACCCACTTCCTATTTCTTCATCCTCTACCTCTTGCCAAGTAGTATAGGGTGTTTCCTTCATAAGTTTTCAGGGCTTGGTGAAGGTGGAGCATGATCTAGTGATGTCTCGACGTAGATCATCTTCGGCATCGTCGTCGATGACCTAGCCCGCTTTTTCTCCGATGAAGCTGATGCAAGAGTCATAGATTCGATTTGGACAGCGAGGAGACATCATCACGGAGCTATGGAGGTGGAGAACCGGATCTACAAAGGTTGTATTTCCGTTACCATTTAGTTAAGTTGTTAACTAGTTTCTTTTTCGCCTAAACTTCTAGCCAACGATCCGTATTAGGGTTTCTCGGCACCGTAAAATTCGAAATTGGCATGGTTGATGCCTTGTGAGACCTCCTTAGTGTGCCTAGGAACCCTACACTGGTATCAAAGCCTAGCTAGAGCCTTAGGCGATGGGTAGACGAAGTTAGAGATCCGATCGAACCCCGAAACCCCAATCAAAATGCCTCTCTGTATATTTTTCAAAACTGTTGAATTTTGTGAATTAAAAATATGCAGAAAAGTAAGCAGGAAAAACTAAGAATTACTGTGAAGTTTGGGCCCCTAATTCCATAATTCGACCGCGGAACCGCGGCCAAACCAGGGATTTGGCGGCGCTTCCGCGGCCCAAATTTGGACTTAGTCCCTCAAATTTCATATATTTATTCTTAGGTCCTTTCTTGGCAATTTTTTATGTGAATTTTTTAATTCCACTTAAGTGTTGAGTTTTCTAGGGTTTTATTGGGGATTCGTTAATTTGATCGGATAATTTAACTTCGTTTATGTTTTTCCGGATATTTTAGAAACTGTTAAAAAGTTCGACTGGATATAAATACCCACTTTTTCCCCTGCCGGAAAATTTCCAAGTGTTGGATTTTTCCATGGTTTAAAGACGTTCTAAGTAGTGCAAGTAAAGCGATGGTCTCTCAAGAAGACAACAAATCTTAACTCGATTATGTGACCGTCTTGAACTGCCCTTTGAACCTTCGGGTTTGGGGCAGTATGGCGTGCCACATATGAGGCGTTGGCTTGACCCTTCTACGGCTGGACCGTTGGTACTGAGGCACGAAGTGAATGTTTTTAAACTTATTTCAAGTGTTGATCTGTTTCGGGAAAACTTGGGTGTTCGATTGTTCGATCGGAAAGTTTATCATTTTCTATTTATCCGGAATGGGATACAATAATTGGAATTTACAATAAGTTATGAGATAACTGAATAAATGTTACAAACATAGCAGTTTAGTCTCACTTGATCGGTTGCCACGGAATTTTGATGCGATCAAAAGTCCGTCGCAATCACGTAGCGTACGCGGATACTCGCCGGGTAAACTTAACAGACAGCCTCGCCCCATAGCCCCGACCAAGTGACTGTAGGAGAACCCCGTCGCCGAAAGCATCCGTTTGGGTGCTCGCGGCAGCGGTGTTCCGCCTTGGTGCATTTTGTCGACGGCGTCGGGGGTGCGGCCGTCCACTAAAGTTTGCGACGAGCATTCGATCAGGATGTCGGGAATCTTGTTGAATTGCCCGACTTGATATTGAAAAGAGTTTTTGATTTTGAGACTAAAATGCGGGGTTTATAATTGTTAAGCATGTGATGTCTAAGTATTTCATTTAATTAGGCATGCGATGTCTAAAGAGATTGCGGATTCTAACTATTGTAGTTTTACACTTTCTTTTCTGTGACCGTAAGTGTAATATGTGATATCGCCGGTTTCGTTGCTATATGTCAACGACAATTGGGATGCGCATATTTACTTACGTTGATGACATGTGATGTTATGTGTTGCTGGATATGTTATATTGGATCGTCGTGTTTGAATAGCCGGGGGTTTTTATGTGAGATGAGTGTTTTTCATTTTCATTCATGTAAAAACTTGTATGTAATATTCTTTTATTGGGGCACTTCCAGGTTGCGGAAGTTGTCACCTTTTGTATATTATTTACTTTTCCGCACTAGGATAGACCCAAGGAGGGGAGCACAAGTAACCGGGTTCTGGAGTCTAGTGGGAGACCAACTCGAGGAGTCGAGTCCGGGTCTCCTAACTCTAGAATTGGTAGGGTTACTTGCCGCTCTCGTAGGGGTCTAGGGGTGTGGGTTTGGCTATTCATCACGACCGTGGAATCCGTGTTTTATACTGGCTCGTATTGAAAACACGGACGTCCTAGTATATCCAATATTTCATATGTTTCTTTTGCTGCGATATCTGTGATGTGATCATGTGATGTTCTGTGATAGATATAGTATATAGTATATATGATATATTATATAGACGTTACTTATGTTTTACACCCGCACTAGCCCTGCCCCGCTCTGCCGTTAGTTACCTAACCTAACGGTGCACGAGTGGACATCGAGGCGAATGCGGATGGCATAAGTGTACGTCGTATTTATCTGTGATGCATTAGGTACTTAAATGATGGGACTTCATTAATGTGATTAATGAAAATAAAAGAAACCTAAGATGTTGTAGAATCGATTTTCAAAATAAAAATAAAACAGGTAGCTACAGTTCTTGCTTTGCACAGCGGTATATGTGATATATCCTGCACCTTATTCGATGAGGAAAGGACCGAGATCCCTTCACCGAGAGTGACTCCTTTAGCAATAACTGGCAGATGCTACACACTCGGTTTGTTTTTTGATTGCTTTTAAGAGTTTTTGCTTTGCACAGTGATATATACGATATATCCCGCACCTCATTCGACGAGGAAAGGACCGACGATCCCTTCACCGGGAGTGACTCCTTTAGCAAAACTAGAAAAGCCTAAAAAACAATCCATTTTAAAATCATTTGATTCTACAACAATATCAAGTTCATTACGCAATAGGTTTTCAGAAAAACCTGTCGTAGCCCTCCGTCATTTCAGATAAGTCCTACTTAGTATTCGTGCTACATTTGTTGACCTCCGTCAAGGCGTAGTGTGCGGTAGCTAACTAGTATTTATCTGCTTATGCATATGATGCAGATTGGATTAGGGTAGTCGTGCGGCCTTGTTGACCTCCGTCAAGGGTCGTGCGGGTGGGTTTAATTCGATCAAGAAATGACGGGTTGAACTTGACTAGTAGCCTATGGTTTGTTGACCTCCGTCAAGGACATAGGGTGCTAGGGGCAAAATATTATCGGGAATTTCAAGTGTTGAAATTTGCAATGAGATTGCATACCTTCTATGAGATAGTTGGATCCCGATACCCGCTGCGAGTAATTGTTACTCCTGGGAGAGTTTTACACATTACAATTAGCCGATCAAGTAGGTGTCTAGAAAGTTGTCAACGGGGTTACGCCTCTGGGAAAACGAGATTTACATTAATTAGGTTCGTGCGAAAGCACGGGGGACCTCCCTCAAAGTACCGACACTGGCCTGGCTGAAAGATTGGCGAACTTGTAGTGTGTAATTAATCCCGGCTAGTCTTTCCTTTTAGGGTTTGAAGGAAGATTTGATAAAAAGCAGTGGGAGCCATCCTGATTAGATAAAATAATAACCAATCTGATCTTGCAAGAGCGCACGCTGAGTGTTTTTCTTCTCTCTCTCTCCAGGTAGCGACCAAATCATGCCTTAATCAAGATAATAATACGGCAGTATTGACCGAACCCGCTTGTTATACTGAGCTGGGGAACGTCGGTCCCGCTCCAACTTATAATTGTTATAAGACAGAGCAGGAAATTGGGGAATACCAGAATTCCCGTGCCGCCCAAACGAAGAGAGTGCATGTTGATGCATCATCTTCGGGTGTGCTCATTACAGAGAACTGTTTCTCAGTATCCTTTATATCCTGGGTATGTGATACCGGATCAGGATCCCAGATATGTAAACAGTTACATAGGGCTACAGAAAGGTAGAGAACTGAGAACGGGTGATAAGTTTCATGAGGCAGAAAACGGTGCAAGTGTTGCAGCCAAGTCTGTTGGTCACTGTCACCCTGTATTACCAATACATTGATTCTGAACGAATGTTATTAGATACCGTACCTGATATACAAAATCATATCAGTCTCTTTATTAGTAAAGAAAGGATATAATTTTGTATTGTCGGACAATGTTTTGAACATTTCCTATATCAAAATTTGATCGGTTCAGGCACGTTATCTAAAAGCATTGATGCTCTAAATCAAACTACAGTTCTTTAGTATACTGAACACACACAAGAGGAAGAGTTCAGAAATGAACGAATCCTTCTTGAGGTATTGTAGACTAGGTCAAATCAATGCGACCCGACTAGCTAAGTTGCACATAGATGCATATTTAAATCAGTTTGAATTTACATCTTGTGAAACCTGCCAGTCATGTCACAGAGATAAGATGACCATAGCTCCATTTACTGGAAACAGAGAAAGAGTTAGTGAACTCTTGGGACGATACAAGTTGATGTATGTAGGTCCCCTGCCTACACATGCCAAGACCGGTTCTTTGTACTTCATTACATTCTCTGATGATCTCTTTAGATTCAGACATATGTTCCTGTTGAAACACAAGTCCAAACCTTTTGAGATATTCACAGAATATGATTTAGAAGTAGAAAACCAAAACACGGGTATAAGTATTATGTCCTTTGATGAGATCAAGAAGGAGAATACTTGAGCACGGAAATCCTGGACTATTCTAAAGGAGAATGAGATTCTCTCTCAGCATTCCTCCTCCATATACACCATAGCACGATGGTATATCGGGGCAGAGCAATCACACCCTATAAGATATGGTGTGCTCTATGATGAGTACCACTGAGTTTCCTATTTCCTTTTGGGAGTTATGCGCTTGAGAAGTTGCATACCTATTGAATTGGGTTCCAATCAAATCAGTTGCCTACCGCTTCATATGTGATATGGAAAAGAAAGAGCCCATATCTTAAGTTGGTTAAGATTTGGGGTTGTCCAGCCTTTGTCTAAAAAGCAAAATCCGGACAAGCTCGAGGCAAGATCTGTTACGTAGAACTGGAAAGGTTCCAGCTATACATAACTACAGCAGATGATTTGGTAGAACCAAAGGATTCAGTAGATTCGAACGAACCTCAGCCTCTCCGCCGATCTAGTAGGGTTCCTCACCCACCTGAGAGATATTTCGGTTTCTCTATGACAGTGGGAGCGAGGATTGCGTCATGAGATGATGACCCAACTAGTTTCGAGCTGACAATCAGGAGTGGGACTCTGTAAGAATGGCTGGATGCTTAGCGATCTGAGATGGAATCCATGTACACCAACAAAGTATGGACTTTGGTTGCTATATCTGAAGGGTTAAATCCCCATCAGGAGCAAGTATATCTTGAGAAGATTACTTGGTGTAGATGGAAAAGTTGAGACTTATTAAAGCTTTTCTTCATCGACCAGGCGTGGATTATGAAGAAACCTTTTCAAGTGGCTATGCTTAAGTACATCCAGATCCTACTTGCCACGGCTACATACCATGACTACGATATCTGGCGGTTGGGTGCCATGACTGCTTTTCTAAATGATGTTTTAGAAGAGAACGTCTATAAGTACACAGCTAGAGGGCTTCGTAGACAGTTGGAGCAGCGGAAACGTGTACAAGATGCTTTATAGGATAAAGCAGGTATCGCGGAGTTGGAACATCTGTTTTGATGCATTAGTCATAGAGTTTGATATCATCAAAAATGGTAGATGAACCTTGTATAAACAAAAAGGTAGTAGGGAGTATAGTAGCGATCCTCGTAGAGTACATGGATGACATGCTCTTGATAGGGAAGGAGTTTCCTATACTGTGCTCGGTCAATCTCCGCTTATCACTATGATTCTACATATAGGATCGAAATGATACCTCCTAAATCCTGGGTTTTGGATCTATGAGAAAGATCTAATTGGATGTTAGGAATCTCACTAGTTGTAGTGAGATGGTATCAATCGATCCTGGGGTGAATCACTGGAAGTGTTCCAAGGTGATAAAACGACTGAATGTCAGTCACAGGCATTGTCTTTACCCTCAGTAAAGGGACGGTATGTTGGAAGAGTTCCAAGCTAGATACCGTGACATACTAGACGATAAAGGCAGGATACATCGCTACATAAGATGCTACCAAAGAGGATGTTTGGGTATAAATACAGGTTCATGAGATGAACTACGTTCCAACCATTCTGAGACAATGGAGTTGTGGCTTATGCCAAGGAACGCTGGTCCCATCAGTGATCCATACATATTCTAAGGCAGTGTCACCTGATCGTGGAGTTGGTTGATCTCCAGGGGATCGAGGTAAGGAAAGTAGATTCAGAGGACAACACGGCGGATCCACTCGCGAAGGCCTTTTCCCAGAGAGAGACTATTAAGGGATGGTTGAGTATGAGATACTACAACCACTGCTATCAGATGGCCCTAGTGCAAGTGGGAGATTGTTAGTTATATGTATGCCCTAGAGGCCATTGCTGTACATAGGATATATATTGTAGTGGATGCTGGGACATATATAGGGAGGACTTTCTTGCTCGTCATGATAGTATGCTATCTGGTTACTCTTTACCTTAACGTGTATACTGATTGTCTCTCTGTTACATGTTGGTAAAGCCCTTAGGATGTGTACTTGACAACCTGGACTATGATGCGGATCATACTAGTGGGGACATGGTAGTCCATAAGTACATCCTTCAAATTCCCTAGTCGTGGGTGTATCGAGACGGGGCATCGATATACCAGAGTAGACTAGCGTATACCTTCTCGACCCGTACAGATGGGCGATGGATGATCCCATATCCATTGGTGTTTGACATCAGAGATGATATACGGGTGCTCAGTGGAGACTGGGTACACTGGACGGACTAGCCGAGAACTCCCAGATGGTATTATACCTTACGTCAGATGGCAGTTCTCTGGTGACACTGGTACAGAGTAGTCTGTTGACCCGAGATCGTCATAGAGTCTTATGTGGTTCCTACTGTTCTTTGATTTCCACCTTACCACGTCCAAGAGGGCATGCAAAACGGTGGTTTTTGGGTACAGTCCCGATTCACATGGAGGCAATGAGCGATAGGAGGGGATTCGTCTCTCCCGGTATAGGGAGTTGATGTTGCGCTGTGTTCGATTGGCTATAACCGGAAATCCCTGGCCAGGGTTGCTGAGATTTACTGGTAAGTGTTACCAGTAGTTTCTCAAATTGTTATAGACCTCATATCGACACGACTTATCGAGCTATTGGGGTCTGACGTTTACCACCCCTAGGCGAGATATGCGACATATCAGACGAACAGACCGGACTGTACGGTAAGTGTTACTGGTTGGATTCACAGGAGTGTGAGCGGGCTTGCTCGTCGATCTTCTGATCGCTCAATACCCGGGTGGCCGTTACATTTAGCAGACCGCTAGCGGCTTGTGGGTGTTTGATATGATCATCACCTGTTGCCGGCGTATTGGCGAGTCTTTAGAGTCCTACACAGAGGTTTCCTGGCTCAAGCGAAACGAAATAGGAGCGCATATGAGATATGTGTGGGACCAAGAATATTGCGTGTATGTGATGCCGTATTCTATTCTCACGATGAATGTATCGAATGGTTATATGCGATATAACCTAGTTATCGAATTGAAGGTTGATTCGATAAGCCGATACATTGGATACTAGTCGGTTATATGCGATATGACCGGATCGTTAAATCAAGTGTTGATTTAATGATTTAATGTATAATTATATATTTGATATATTACTTTGCATTAACTAGTATTGGTTCACTTTAAATGGATTTTCTCACTTGGATGTACAAGTTGTATATGTGATATACTTTTTGTGCAAATGATTGTATCATGTTTGATGATACATGTTTACTTGGTTAAGTGCAAAAATTAAACCATGGTTAAACTAATGATTAGGGTTTTGTTTATCCATATTTATTTATTCATTTATTTGTTTATTTCATTTAGAAAAGATAATGAGAATGGTGGCTTATTTTGTAGTTTTGTGGAAACTTCATGATGTGTTGAAAGCTTGACCATTCTTGTTCTTTTCCTAAACCTTACCATTAACCCTAACCATGGTTTATTCTCTACACCTAACTAAGGTTAAGATTACGATAAGTATCATATTGGTTTTTATTTTAAAAACACTTATCATATTCTTTTCATCATCTTCTTCATCTTCTACTTGAAGAAAAAGCTTGCCTCATCAATGGCAACTTGAGAAAAAGAGTGAGAAATCCAATTCTAAAGTGAACCCACTTCCTATTTCTTCATCCTCTACCTCTTGCCAAGTAGTATAGGGTGTTTCCTTCACAAGTTTTCAGGGCTTGGTGAAGGTGGAGCTTGATCTAGTGATGCCTCGACGTAGATCATCTTCGGCATCGTCGTCGATGACCTAGCCCGCTTTTTCTCCGATGAAGCCGATGCAAGAGTCATGGATTCAATTTGGACAGCGAGGAGACATCATCACGGAGCTATGGAGGTGGAGAACCGGATCTACAAAGGTTGTATTTCCGTTACCATTTAGTTAAGTTGTTAAATAGTTTCTTTTTCGCCTAAACTTCTAGCCAACGATCCGTATTAGGGTTTCTCGGCACCGTAAAATTCGAAATTGGCATGGGTGATGCCTTGTGAGACCTCCTTAGTGTGCCTTGGAACCCTACATACAGAAGGTAATGACTAAAGACATATAAAGGGATTTGGAGAGATGGCAAAGAATTATACGGTTACAGTTGTGAATCTGGATAATGGAAGTGGCATTACTAGGAATACCGGGATACCCCATCGAAATATTTCAATGTTTCAGTTTCACTGTGTACTGTTAAAAAAAAACTGATTTCCCAATTAGACACTTGCTCCAGGGTATGTATTTACCAGGTTTGATTCTCACATCTGTATGGTTTTACAAATGATGAGTGGGAGTAAGTTATTGGGAATTAGGTGATCATCCTCATTATATCGGGATTCGTTGTAATTGGTGATATTTGAGGAAGTCACCTGGGTTGTTTGCCGGACGGCAAATATTTGGTTTTGAATATCCGTTGTTATGCACCAATTTCAAATTGATATATCTGTACGTCTATTTTTATAGAGTGAGATATACCTTTTTGAAATTATGTCTATGACATTTACCTATACTAGTGGATGGTTAGGTAAGGAGTATTGAACAGCGGTGTAATTCTTCTTAACCATAAGTACAGTTTTCAACCTACGATACTCATTGAATGAGTCACTAGACTCAAGGGACTTATACAGAGTATTGTATGTTGTCCAGTGTCCATTAGGACAGAGCGGATGGTCCTCGTACTATATTCTGTTTACTTATGACTTCTCTAGTTCTTAGACAGGTGTTTCGTAGAAACACAGGATCTGAGTTTTGAGAAGTTATAGGTATAAGAATAAAGTAGAGAACCAGATGTTGCAAATATCGGGATTCTTCAAGGTGATCGAAGATGTAGATACTTGTGAATGGTATTCAGTTGATAGTAATGATTAAGAGAACTAGCTTCTCTTTCAGGTTACTCATAATTGGAAGTACTCCTAAGTTGAGTAACGCTAATCGGCCTCTCTTCCATTTAGTTGACATGCACTGGAGACAGCTGCATGATTTGAATCTGGTTCAATTAAATCAGTGCCCCTGTTTCTATATTGGATATAGAACAGTTCATATCTTGACATTGTTAAGGTACGAGGAGTTGTCCGTCTTATGCTTAAAACCAGACTCTGGATAACTCAAGGCACGATTCTGTAATGGCTGTTTGTGGGTTGACCCGGGCTATAACGAGGGTTGACTTTCTACCATCTGGAAGATCAATAGTGATATTGTTCTTAACTCGCCACAGTTTTAACAAAAATGGATTTTTTTCTAAAAAAAACAGTAGTGGGAGTATGGTAGAACTGGAAGTGATTCCAGAACCGCAAACGATTACTGATGATTTGATAAGAACCTAAAGATTCAATCTGGTTTGACATTCCATTAGCCACTCCGCAGATATGGTGGGTAACCTCAGGAACCCGAGAGGTACTTTGGTATGCTCAAGGACGGTGGAAGGGAGGTTTTTGTTTACCCAGACTTGCCACTACTGTTGTTCCAGGCTGTGAGACCCGGCAGGAGGATGAGTATAGCGTCCTTCTGAACTAGCTTTCGAAGTGTACGTCTATATGACTCTGCCAGAGGGTTGTCGTAGTCAGTGGGAGTAGCGGAAGCATTGGTCGACAAGTGGCTTATGTCTATTTATAGACTAAAGCAAATATAGCGGAGATAGATCATCTATTTCTGATGTGACAGTCATAGGTTTGACTTCATCAGAATAGGGGATGGATCTGTTAAGAAGGTAGTAGGGTGTGATGTCCTGGTATTTGGATGACATATACAGAGTAGGAAGTGATATTCCTATACTACAATCGGTTATACTTTGGTCGTCACACAGTGGTTTCTCCACATAGGACTTGGATATTATATCAGACATTCTGGTTAATAGATCTATGGTTTTAGATCTAGATTTGGGTGGTTTCCCAATCTGGGTACTTAGACAGCATTCTAAGAGTATTTAGAATGGACGACCCTGGCATGGTGGTGTACCTGCAGGTGATGGAGTCACCCTTTCTAAAGGTGTCTTACAGACTAAAGGGGAGAGGGATGTGCATGATTGGCAAATCACTTGCTTAGGCAATTGAGTCAATCATGAGATGTCAAGTACCACACCAGATGTTGTTCTTGCAGTAGATGCAATAAGTTGATATTGATCCAATCCTGGAGAAACAGTCGGAAGCAGTTTTAGAACATAAGTTGATGTTCTAGGGATATGATAACGGTAGTCTCCTTCGGGAGACAGTTATCATTCCAGGCTTCCAAGGTGACCTGGATGAAAGAGTGACTGTCATAGTTATAGTTTTCCCTCTGACGAGGGGCAGTATTTTGGACAGGTGGTCCAGGTAGATACTGAGGGAAGGTATGGCACAGGATACTGATTAAGTTCAGTTGACGATACAGTCTAAGAAGTTTGGATTTGGAGTTCATTTATGAGCTAGGTCCCATCAGACATCCAGACACATTCTAAGACAGGTATTGCTCATTTTAGGAGATGGCTTTCTCCGCTAACATGAGATAAAGAGAGACATAGAAAGAAACATCAGAGCGGATCCACTCAATGAGGCTATTCCTCGAACGCAATAGTTTCGCAACGAGCTTTGTGAGACTGACTAGTAGAGGAGTTGGGTGTTCGGTATCACACGGGCTATGAGTACGCAACATCACAACAATTAGCCTTGAGTGCAAGTGGGAGATTGTTGGAGATAGCGCCCTCAGAGTCAATTATTGGATCACAGGCACGTGATTGCAATGATTGAAGGAGGACCTGTCCCAGTAGGACAGTCTTACTCAAGATGATAGTATGCTATCTGGTTTATCTTTATCATCGTGTACTGCTTTAGGTGACCTTACGAGTCGCTATTACACGTTGACAGAGCCCCTAGGATTCTTGCTTGACTACCAACAGTATGAGGGCGATCATATACGTGGGAGCTGGGGTCTATAAGCACATCCTTAAAAGGTCCCTAGTCATGGGAGTTTCGAGACAGGGCATCGATTCTCCAGATTAGACTAGTGTATACAGTCGAGACCCCGACGAGGGGCGGTGGCCGGTCTCACAAGCCACTGGTGTCAGTTGGTTCACCTAAGATGTATACAGGTTCTCATTGGGTTATGAGTACACTGGACAGGACTCGCCGGGAACCTGCTAGTTGGGATTATACCAGACGTCAGATAGCAGTTCCTTGGTGACATGTTTACAGGTTAGTTCATCGACTTGAGATCGTCATTTGTCGCGTGTGAGTTCTTACTGTGCTTTGATTACTACCCTACCACGCTCAAAGGAGACGTGCAAACAGGTTTTAGTTGGGTACTGTCCCGAACCACATGGAGGAGGTGAGCGGATCTGCAGGGGTTCGTCTCTCCCGGTATTAGGGGTGAGGTCGCACTGTGTCTAGGAGAGCCAGTACATGAAAAGTCCTTGGCCAAGGCAGGAGATATACTGGTAGGCATTCCAGTAGTATCTCAGGGTGTTCTGGGCTTCTCTCCGACACGACTTGTCCCGCTATTGGGGTCTGAGTTTTACCAACCCTTATGCCCGCCATGCGATGTTCATAGACGAACGGACCGAACTGTATGGATATTGTCACTGACAGGCTCAGTAGGGTGTCAGGATGAGTTCGCTCATCGACGTGCATTTTGGTCAATAGCTGGTGGCCCGTCACGTATGGCTAATACCTCTGACGTGCTGGTGGTTAAATCCACAGCCATAGTATTGACGAGTCTTTAGAGTCCACCACACACAGTTACTCAAGTTTTGGGCGAAACGCTGTAGTGGCCGTATGGAGATATGGCAGGGTCCGATCAGATACATGCGGTATTGCACGGATCGTGATCGGACGGATTTTACTAGCCGGCTTTGGCTTAAGCTGGATCCTAGTATTAGACAGTGTAGTTTTGTCTCTTTGCATTTGTGTTCAGTGGGAATACAAATGCGGGCATGTATATGCAGTAGCGGGGTTTTCCTGTAATTTATTACGGGATCAGTTTTCTGAAGTTGCCAATTTGTATTCCGTTCCGGCCAGTTTTCTTTTGTTCCTTCGCGGCCGGACTTTCTGATGAAGGGGGTAATTTGCAATTGTGCAAATTACTTTTTTTGGAGGGGTTTTCTTGCATTTGTGGCTTCCTCATCATGAGATCCTTTTCTAGTCACTTTGAATTTATGAGAAAAGAATAGATGAGATTTTGGTGTGACATTGTTATCATGATTTTTGGGTGTGGTCACCCTCTACTTTTCCAACCATCACCTCCCTTCATGTTTTGTTGATTCCTCCACCATTTGATCAAGAGGGGTCGGCCACAATTTTGGGTGAGGAGAGAGGCTTCATTTTGCATGAGGGAAAAATCTACCATCTCATTTTTGCATGCTTGCAAAAATTCCTAACACATCTCCAAAGCTCATCTCATTCTCCTCTCCATCAAAAGCAACTTCAAACCCCAAAGAGACAACCAACTACACTATATCTACAGCAAATCATGGACGCGTCGGTAAGCCAACTTCACGCCCGAGTTGCCTCGGTCCAAAGGTGGGAGCCCATAAAAGAATCCGGCTACGTGGTGCCCTTTCCGACGAGGAGGTGACGGACGGAGATTCCACGAGAGATCGGAGTGGAGACGAATACCGAAGGACACGGATCGCTTGGTATAACTCTCTACCTATCATTTAGTTTGCTAGTAGCTAGGTTAATGGCCCGATCCGGGTTGATAGTGCGCGGTGGTGCCGGTTTGCAAGTTTCGCAAAGTTTTTCGTTTCCGCGTTTCCGGCGTCGGATCGACAGCCGGGGCGCCGTCGTGCTCTTACAATAAAGACCGCTTTTCTAAATGGAAATTTAGAGGAGTGTGTCTAAATGGACCAGCCAGAGGGTTTCATTTAGAGTGGGAGCAGCGGAAAGGTGTGCAAGTTGCTTAAGTCCATCTATGGACTAAAGCAGGCATCGCGGAATTGGAACATCTGTTTTGATGAAACAGTCAAAGATTTTGGCTTTATCAAAAATCCAGATGAACCATGCATCTATAGTAGATTTGTAGCAAGAACTGTCGTATTTCTCGTTTTATACATGGATGACATTCTCTTGATAGGAAATGACATTCCTATGCTACAATTTGCCATAGGGTTCTTGTCACACAGGTTCTCCATGAAAGACCTGGGTGATGCCTCTTACATTCTGGGGATCCGGATCTATCATGACAGATCCAAGAGGATATTAGGACTTTCACAGTCCAGGTACATCGACACCATACTGAAAAGATTCAGTATGGAAGATTCCAAGCGCGGTAATCTACCGGCTTGTCACGGGATCACCCTCTCCAAAGAGATGTCTCCCAAGACTGATTTGGAAAGGGATAGCATGTTTATTATACCCTACGCTTCTGCAGTAGGCTCTATAATGTATGCGATGTTGTGTACAAGACCAGATGTATGCAATTTTAATATTCCAAAACCCCTAATTACAGCCCATAAGCCCACTGCAAAAAAATAAACACACGAACCCACACTACTGCGGCGGAAGCGCGGCCAAAAGGGGGTTATGGCCGCGCTTCCGCGGTCGTACGGAGGAATCGTGTGACCAACTTTTTCCAGTGTTCTTCGGACTCCCTGCACATCATTCTGAGACCACCTGAAAAATTTTTAGACTCCAAAAAATTTCGACAGAAACTGATTGTGCTAGAAAAATACGGTTTTTGGAAATTTTGGTCGATCGGAAACGCAAACACATCAAACGAAGCTAGGTAAGGTTAATGGCATGGCTCTGATACCATGTTGCGCCACGGCAGCGCCCCGGCCGCATACTCGAGGCCAAATTGCGGAATCAAAATTTTTTCCTTACTCGGAAACCGGCGCTACCGCGGACAAAGAAAACTCGGATCGTAACCATTAACCTAATGCTAGCAATCAAGAGATAGGGTGAGAAGTATACCGAGTGATCCGAGTCCTCCGGTCTTCTCGTCATCGTCCCGATCTCCCGCGGAAAGTGTAGTCTCCATATCGTCGCCTCCTCGCCGGAAAGGGCACCACATCGCCTGCGTCTTTTACGGGCTCCCGCCTCAATACCGAGGCAACTCGGGCATGAAGCCGGCAACTCGACATGCTCAAGATATGCTGTAGAATGTGTAGTGTAGTGTCTCACTTGGGTTTTGGTTGCCTTGATGGAGGAAATGAGATAAGAAAAATGGTGCTTGCATTTTTCTAACATGAATGAGATCAAGAAGATGAAACTCTCAAGAATGAAGAACTCTCTCCTTCTTCTTCTCTCTTTCCTTTTTCTTCTTCTCTCTTTTCTAATGAAAAACTTATTATCCAAATGAGAATGGTGGAGGAGGTAATATGAAGTATGAAGGGAGGTGAGTGTAGGGTAAAGCAAGTGGTGACCACATCAAGACATAATCATCATCAAACTTACATCAAACTTCATCTCAAATCTAATCTTCATAAAGCAAGACAAGATGATAGAAAAGAATGGAATAAAAAGATGCTATCATAATTAATCATCTTACAAATAAAACCTCCACCAAATGTAATTTGCAAAACTGCAAATTACCCCCCTCCATCAGAAAAGTCCGGCCGGGAAAGAACAAAGGAAAACCGGCCGGAACGGAATGCAAACTGGCAACTCCAGAAAACTGGTCCCGTAATAAATTACAGGAAAACCCCGATACTGTGCATACACACTCGCATCTGTATTCCGACCGGATACAAATGCAATGAGACAAAATCTACACTGTACTAGACTAGGACCGGCTTAAGCCAAAGCCGGCTGGTAAAATCCGTTCGATCCTGATCCGTGCAATACCGCACATATCAGATCAAACCCTGCCATATAACTATACGGCCACTAGTACAAAACTGTCCGATCCTGATCCGTGCAATACCGCGCGTATCTGATCGGACCCTGCCATATCTCCATACGGCCTCTACAGCGTTTCGCCCGAAAGCTGAGTAACTGAAAGTGTGGTGGACTCTAAAGACTCGTCAATACTATGGTTGTGGATTTAACCACCAGCACGTCAGAGGTATAAGCCAATACGTGACGGGCCACCAGCTATTGACCAAAAGGGACGTCGATGAGCGAACTCATCCTGACACCCTACTGAGCCTGTCAGTGACAATATCCGTACAGTCCGGTCCGTTCGTCTATGAGTATCGCATGGCGGGCCTAGGGGGTTGGTAAAAGTCAGACCCCCAAAAGCGGTACAAGTCGTGTCGGAGCGTAGCCCAGAACGCCCTGAGATACTACTGGAATACCTACCAGTAAATCTCCTGCCTCGGCCGAGGGCTTTGCGTAATGGCTCTCCTAGACACAGCGCGACCTCACCCCCAATACCGGGAGAGACGAACCCCTGAAGATCCGCTCACTGCCTCCATGTGGCTCGGGACTGTACCCAACTAAAACCTGTTTGCACGACTCCTTTGAGCCGTGGTAGGGTAGTAATCAAAGCACAGTGGGAACTCACACGAGACAAATGACGATCTCAGGTCGATGAACTAACCTGTACACATGTCACCAGGGAACTGCTATCTGACATCTGGTATAAGACCAACTAGCAGGTTCCCGGCGAGTCCTGTCCGGTGTACTCATAACCCAATGAGCACCTGTATACATCTTAGGTGAACCAACTGACACCAGTGGCTTGTGAGACCGGCCACCGCCCCTCGTCGGGGTCTCGACTGTATACACTAGTCTACTAATGGAGTATCGATGCCCAGTCTCGAAACTCCCACGACTAGGGACCTTTTAAGGATGTGCTTATAGACCCCAGCTCCCACGTAATTGATCGCCATCATACTGCTGGTCGTCAAGCAAGAATCCTAGGGGCTCTATCAACGTGTAATAGCGACATGTCAGGTCACCTAAAGCAATACACGATGATAAAGATAAACCAGATAGCATACTATCATCTCGAGTAAGATTGTCCCACCGGGATAGGTCCTCCCTCAATCATTGCAATCACGTGCCTGTGATCCAATAATTGACTCTGAGGGCACAATCTCCAACACAAACCCTGGGGAGAAGCACTGGATAGCGGTAAAGAACATTCTCAAGTACCTGAGAAGGACTAAGGAGATGTTCTTGGTGTATGGTGGAAAAGACCTCCAGATCGAGGCCTTTGCTGACTCTAGCTTCCAGAGTGACAAGGATGATTCCAAGTCCATGTCGGGTTATGTCTTTACCCTCAATGGAGGGGCGGTGTGTTGGAAGAGTTCCAAACAGGAAACCGTTGCTGACTCGACGATAGAAGCGGAATATATCGCTGTTGCTGATGCCGCAAAAGAAGCCGTCTGTATGTGGAAGTTCTTAATGGAACTTCAGGTGGTTCCGTCCATTGTTGATCCAATACCACTGTATTGCGACAACAACGGGGCTATAGCTTTAGCGAAGGAACCCAGGTCCCATCAGAGGTCCAGACACATCTTGAGGCAGTATCACCTGATCAGGGAGATCGTGGGTCGCCAGGAGATCGAGGTTCGGAAAGTTGCTACTGTTGGAGATAGTGCCCTCAGAGTCAATTATTGGATCACAGGCACGTGATTGCAATGATTGAGGGAGGACCTATCCCGGTAGGATAGTCTTACTCGAGATGATAGTATGCTATCTGGTTTATCTTTATCATCGTGTACTGCTTTAGGTGACCTGACATGTCGCTATTACACGTTGATAGAGCCCCTAGGATTCTTGCTTGACTACCAGCAGTATGATGGCGATCATATACGTGGGAGCTGGTGGTCTAGAAGCACATCCTTAAAAGGTCCCTAGTCGTAGGAGTTTCGAGACAGGGCATCGATACTCCGTTAGTAGACTAGTGTATACAGTCGAGACCCCGACGAGGGGCGGTGGCCGGTCTCACAAGCCACTGGTGTCAGTTGGTTCACCTAAGATGTATACAGGTGCTCATTGGGTTATGAGTACACCGGACAGGACTCGCCGGGAACCTGCTAGTTGGTCTTATACCAGATGTCAGATAGCAGTTCCCTGGTGACATGTGTACAGGTTAGTTCATCGACCTGAGATCGTCATTTGTCTCGTGTGAGTTCCCACTGTGCTTTGATTACTACCCTACCACGGCTCAAAGGAGTCGTGCAAACAGGTTTTAGTTGGGTACAGTCCCGAGCCACATGGAGGCAGTGAGCGGATCTGCAGGGGTTCGTCTCTCCCGGTATTGGGGGTGAGGTCGCGCTGTGTCCAGGAGAGCCATTACGCAAAGCCCTCGGCCGAGGCAGGAGATTTACTGGTAGGTATTCCAGTAGTATCTCAGGGCGTTCTGGGCTACGCTCCGACACGACTTGTACCGCTTTTGGGGGTCTGACTTTCACCAACCCCCTAGGCCCGCCATGCGATACTCATAGACGAACGGACCGGACTGTACGGATATTGTCACTGACAGGCTCAGTTGGGTGTCGGGGTGAGCTTCCTCATCGACGTCCCATTTGGTCAATACCTGGTGGCCCGTCACGTATTGGCTTATACATCTGACGTGCTAGTGGTTAAATCCACAGTCAAGGTATTGACGAGTCTTTAGAGTCCACCACACTCAGTTACTCAAGTTTCGGGCGAAACGCTGTAGAGGCCGTATGGAGATATGGCAGGGTTCGATCAGATACGTGCGGTATTGCACGGATCGTGATCGGACGGTTTTTACTAGCCGGCTTTGGCTTAAGCCGGATTCTAGTATTTGATAGTGTAGTTTTGTCTCTTTGCATTTGTGTTCAGTGGGAATACAAATGCGGGCATGTATTTGCAGTAGTGGGGTTTTCCCGTATTTTATTACGGGATCAGTTTTTCTGAAGTTGCCAGTTTGCATTCCGTTCCGGCCGGTTTTCCTTCATTCCTTCTCGGTCGGACTTTCTTGTTGGAAGGGGGTTATTTGCAGTTTGCAAATAACTCTTTTGTGGAGGGTCTTGTTGCTTATGTGCCTTTGTCATGATGAGATTCCTTTTTAATCTCATCACTTGCTTTTCATTTGATGGATGGTGGAAAGTATTTGGATTGAAATGAGTGTGACCTTCTTCTTTAATTATCTTTTCCTTTTCTTTTTTGAGAAATTCTTTTTTTCTCTCTCCAATCTCATACTTGAGATAAAGGGGCCGGCCACATTCTTTGGAGGAGGAGGGGATAATTATTTTTGGTGTGGCATTTTTCCATCTCATTCCATGGTTGCAAAAGATTAGCTTCAAAGCTCATTTCTTTCTCTCCTTCTCTTCTCTATTCCTCCACATCAAGGCAACCTCATAACCCCAAGAGACAAGTTCACTACACTATTCTATAGCAAGCCTTGGACGCGTCGGCTAGCCAACTTCGCGCCCGAGTTGCCTCGGTCAAGAGGCGGGAGCCCGTAAAAGATTCCGGCTACGTGGTGCCCTTTCCGACGAGCGAGGAGGTGACGGAGTTTCCGCGGGAGATCGGAGTGGAGACGAAGACCGAAGGACACAGATCGCTTGGTATATTTCTCACCCCATCTCTAGTTAGCTAGTATAGGTTAATGGTTTACGATCCGGGTTTTTCATTGTCCGCGGTAGCGCCGGTTTCCGAGTAAGGAAATTTTTTGATTCCGCATTTTGGTCTCGAGTACGAGGCCAGGGCGCTGCCGTGGCGCAACATGGTATCAGAGCCACGCCATTAACCTTACCTAGCTTGTTCTAATGTGTTTTTCAGTTCCGATCGACCGAAATTCCAAAAACCGTATTTTTCCTTGACATCAGTTTCTGTCGAATTTTTTTGGAGTCTAAAAATTTTTCAGGTGGTCTCAGAATTATGTGCAGGAAGATCTAAGACTACTGCAAAAATTTGATACAGTGATCATATCTTTCGACCGCGGAAGGGCGGCCTAAACCTCTCATTGGCCGCGCTTCCGCCGCGGGAACAGGAGTTCACTTCATCATTTTTTTCCAGTGGTCTTGTGGGCTTAAAATATGGGTTTTGGGATATTAAAATTGGGCCCAGGTTTTCTGTGAGTGCTACAGTTTTGATTGGGGCCCACTTGTTAATTTTTGGTCAATCGGAAAATTTTAAACACATTATTTCACAGTATTTACATTATATCTGCGACCGTGAATGTCACTTGATCGGTAAATCCCGTCTAACTGCTATAGCCCGGTTAGACGGATTTGCGAACGTGACTTTCACGTTGATGTTCTATGTTTATGCTGTGATGTTGCGGATCGGTCGTGGGGGATAGCCTGGTTGCAATATAGTACAGTTTTGTTGTATTATGTACATTTGTTATTGCGGGGCGAGCGTCCGACATGTGGACTGCCGTCACTGCCTGTTTGTATTATTCTTTTGGGGCACGACCTGGTTGCGGTCGATGTACCCGGTGTATGTATATTTTACTTTCTGTACTAGGTTTACCCCGCGGAGGGGTGCACGGATAGCCGGGTTCTAGGGGGCAACGGGCCCGCATCTCATGGCATTGAGACGGAGGGGGCTTCACTCTAGGATTGGCGGGCTATTCGCCGCACTCTTAGGGGGTACAGGTTGACCCAGGAGGGGTGCCCAAGTTGCCGGATTCCGTGAAGTGCTGGGTGGTCCATTCACGGTACTGAAGGGGGCTGCCTCGCTTCAGGTTTTGGCGGGTGACTTGCCGCGCCCGTAGGGGTCTAGGATTTCATTGCACAGGCTATCCACACGACCAGGGGAACGTCGGGTTTCAGCAGCGGCTCTGTGAAACCCGGGGTTTCCAGATATCTGTATTGTTCTGTGTTGCTATACATTTCTGTGTTGCTGCATTTTTATCACGCCTTGAGCGAAATACTATATATTGGTATATATATTAGTAGACGTTGTATATGTTTTACATCCGCGCTAGTCCAGTCCCCGCTCTGCCGTTAGTCAGCTAACCTAACGGGTGATGACGGGACCCAGTGGCGAATGCGGATGGCATATACGTACGTCAGTATATTTTCGTTCTTTGTGGTGTGATTAATTGATGGGACTGCATTGATTCGGATCAATGCAAGATAAACAAACTTAATCTGATGTTGTTGGAACACTTTTTCAAAAAAAAGCTGTTATTGCAAAGACGTTCACTTTTGTTTTGCATCGTGGTATTCATTTGGAATATCCTGCTCCGCAGTCGACGAGGCAAGGGCCGAGATCCCTTCACCGGGAGTGACCCCTTGGACAGAAGTTTGCGTCAGGGCATTAACTTCACTATAGCCGATTACTTTTGCTTTGCATCATGGTATTCAGTTGGAATATCCTGCACCTCATTCTACGGGGAAAGAGCCGAGATCCCTTCACCAGGAGTGACCTCTTTAGTAAAGGTTTTCGTCACTATATTTTTATAAAAGTTATCCAGTTCCTTCAACGATATCAAGTTCATTACGTTAAAGGTTTTTCGCCAGAAACCATTCGTAGCCCTCCGTCATTTCGGATTAGTATTGCATAGTATTCGCGCTACGTTTGTCGTTGCTATTCGCCGAGGCGTAGTGTGCGGTAGCTCTGTAATGCTTTCTGTCGCATGGATATGTGGATTGGTTAGGACAGTCGTGCGACTTTGTTGATTATTCGTCAAGGGTCGTGCGGGTGGGTTTAACGCAATCAAGATAATGACGGGTTGAACTTGACTAGGACCTTTTGATTTGTTGATTATTCGTCAAGGTCACTTGGGTCCTAGGGGTAAAAATCACATCGGGAGTTTCAAAAGAACTGAAACTTGCCAGGCATGCGCATACCTTCTGGAGTGTGGTGACGTGAGTGGATTCCGTCACGTTATCATGCGATGATAGTTGGATCCCGATTCCCACTGATGAGTTGGTTTACTCCTCGGGTGATCCCGACTAATTCTTCTTTCAGGTTTGGAGGAGAATTTGAGGTACAGTGGGAGGTTTCCAGATTAGACAAAGTGATAACCATTCTGATCTAGGTTAGAGTGCACGCTGAGTGTTTCTTTTCTCTCTCTCTGGCAGCGACCATTGACCCGACCCTGGACTATGACTCAGTGACCAAGTTGACCGAACCTTCTTAACACAGGCTTTTGGATTGTCAGAGTTGCAGGCCTCTTTGCCACTCCTACTTTTACTCTTTTCTCCGGGACACCCCGTATTACTACGAACGTCCACTTCCATTGGAAAAAACCATCGTATGGTTATATACGAACTCGAAGGACTTCGAGGATGGTTTCTGGTTCTGGAGAAAACGAATAGGATTATTCAGTTGTCTTTTCTTTTCACCTTCTCTCATTGCGAGTACTCCTTGGTTTAGGAGACAGTACACCTATTACGCAAATTGGATAGTCTTCTTCCAAACCTTAGGCTGGTGCCGAACGGTGGGGAATGAAGAAAACCAATTAGCATAACGATGGTGTGCAGAAGGTATTAAGATTAAGACAAAGCAAGGGATTAGTAGGAGGGCAAAGTAAATTGCGACTGATATTCACGACCAACCCAAGTATTTCTTCGCCAATCCCAAATCACCTTTGTATTTCTCCAGGACACTCCGTATTACTACGAAGATCCCAGTTTATTGGATAATCCATCGTATGGTTATATACGAACTCGAAAGGAACTTGTTCCAGTTCGGGGATGGATCCTAGTTCAGGAGAAATAGGAATAAAGTACATTCAGGTGTCTTTTATCTTCACCTTCTCTCGCTTTGCGAGTGCTCCTAGGATTAGGACAGTACACCCTTTATGCTTATTGGATAGTCTTCTTCCAAACCATAGGCTGGTGCCGAACGGTAGGGAAGGAAGAAAACCATTTGGCTTAAAGGGGTGTACAGAAGGTAATGACTAAAGACATATAAAGGGATTTGGAGAGGTGACAAAGAATTATACGGTCATAGTTGTGAATCTGGATAATGGAAGAGGCATTACTAGGAATACCAGGATACCCCGACAAAACATTTCAATGTTTCAGTTTCACCGTGTACTGTTAATGGAAAACTGATTTCCTGATTAGACACTTACTCCAGGGTATGTATTTACGAGGTATGATTCTCACATCTGTATGGTTTTACAGATGATGAGTGGGAGTAAGTTATTGGGAATTGGGTGATCATCCTCATTATATCGGGATTCGTTGTAATCGGTGATATTTGAGGAGATCACCTGGGCTGTTTGCCGGTCGGCAAATATTTGGTTATGAATATCCGCTGTTGTGCACCAATTTCAAATTGATATATCTGTACGTCTATTTTCATAGAGTGAGATATACCTTTTGATATTATGTCGATGACATTTACCTATATCAGTGGATGGTTAGGTAAGGAGCATTAAACAGCGGTGTAATTCTTCTTAACCATAAGTACAGTTTTCAACCTACGACACACAGTGAAAGAGTTGTTAGACTCAGCGGACTTATACAGAGTATTGTATGTTGTCCAGTGTCCATTAGGACAGAGGGGTTGGTCCTCATACTATATTCTGTTTACTTTTAACTTCTCTAGTTCTTAGACATGTGTTTCGTGGAAACACAGGGTCTAAGTTTTGAGGAGTTATAGGTATTTGAATGGAGTAGAGAACCAGGTGTAGCAAGTATCGGGATTCTTCAAAGAGATCGAAGATGTAGATACTTGTGTATGGTATTCAGTTGATAGTAATGATAAAGAGAAATTGCTTCTCTTTCAGGTTACTCATAATTGGAAGCATTCCTAAGTTAAGTAACGCTGATCGGCCTCCTTCCATTTACTTGACATGCACTGGAGACAGCTACATGATTTGAATCTGGTTCAATTAAATCAGTGCCTCTGTTTCTTGGATATAGAACAGTTCATATCTTGACATTGTTAAGATACGGGGAGTTGTCCGGCTTATGCTTAAAACCAGACTCTGGACAACTCAAGGCACGTTTCAGTAATGGCTGTTTGTGGGTTGACCCGGGCTATGACGAGGGTTGACTTTCTACCATCTGGAAGATCAATAGAGATATTGTTCTTGACTCGCCACAGTTTTATCAGAAATGGATTTTTTCAGAAAACAGTAGTGGGAGTATGGTAGGACTGGAAGTGATTCCAGAACCACAAACGATTACTGAAGATTTGATAAAGAACCTAAAGATTCAATCTGGTTTGACATTCCATTGGCCACTCCGCAGATAAGGTGGGTAACCTCAGGCACCCGAGAGGTACTTCGGTATGCTCAAGGACGGTGACAGGGAGGTTCTTGTTTACCCACAGTTGCCATTACTGTTGTTCCAGGCTGCGAGACCCGGCGGGAGGATGAGTATAGCGTCGTTCTAAACTTGCTTTAGAAGTGTACGTGTATATGACTCTGCCAGAGGGTTGTCGTAGTCAGTGGGAGCAGCGGAAGTATTGGTGGATATCAGGCTTATGTCTATTTATAGACTCAAGCAGATATAACGGAGATAGATCATCTATTTCTGATGTGACAGTCATAGGTTTGACTTCATCAGAATAGGGGATGGATCTGTTAAGAAGGTAGTAGGGTGTGATGTCCTGGTATTTGATGACATACACAGAGTAAGAAGTGATATTCCTATACTACGATCGGTTATACCTTGGTCCTCACACAGTAGTTTCTCCACATAGGATTTGGATATTATATCAGACATTCTGGTTACTAGAACTATAGTTTTAGATCTAGATTTGGGTGGTTTCCCAATCTGGGTACTTTGACAACATTCTATGAGTATTTAGAATGGACGACTCCTGGCACGGTAGTGTACCTGCAGGTAATGGAGTCACCCTCTCTAAAGGTGTCTTACAGACTAAAGGGGAGAGGGACACGCATGATTGACAGATCACTTTCTTAGACAATTGAGTCAATCATGAGATGTCAAGTACCACACCAGATGTTGTTCTTGCACTAGATGCAATAAGTTGATATTGATCCAATCCTGGAGGAACAGTCGGAAGCAGTTTTAGAACATAAGTGAATGTTCTAGGGATATGATAACGGCTGCCTCCTTTAGGAGACGGTTATCACTCCAGGCTTCCAAAGTGACATGGACGACAAGGAGGTTGTCAGAGTTATAGTTCTCCCTCTGACGAGGGACAGTATTTTGGACAGATGGTCCAAGGCAATACTGAGGGAGGCATGGCGCAGGATACTGATTAGTTTCAGTTGATGATACAGTCTAAGAAGTTTGGATTTGGAGTTCATTTATGAGCTAGGTCCCATCAGACATCCAGACGTTCTAAGACAGGTATTGCTCATTTCGGGAGATGGCTTTCTCCGCGAACTTGAGATATAGAGAGACATAGAAAGAAACATCACAACGGATCCACTCACTGAGGCTATTCCTCGAACGCAATAGTTTCGCAAACGGGTTTTGTGAGACTGACTAGTAGAGGAGTTGGGTGTTCGGTATCACACGGGCTGTGAGTATGCGGCATCGCAATAATTAGCTTTGAGTGCAAGTGGGAGATTGTTGGAGATAGTGCCCTCAGAGTCAATTATTGGATCACAGGCACGTGATTGCAATGATTGAGGGAGGACCTATCCCGGTAGGACAGTCTTACTCGAGATGATAGTATGCTATCTGGTTTATCTTTATCATCGTGTACTGCTTTAGGTGACCAGACATGTCGCTATTACACGTTGATAGAGCCCCTAGGATTCTTGCTTGACTACCAGCAGTATGATGGCGATCATATACGTGGGAGCTGGTGGTCTATAAGCACATCCTTAAAAGGTCCCTAGTCGTAGGAGTTTCGAGACAGGGCATCGATACTCCGTTAGTAGACTAGTGTATACAGTCGAGACCCCGACGAGGGGCGGTGGCCGGTCTCACAAGCCACTGGTGTCAGTTGGTTCACCTAAGATGTATACAGGTTCTCATTGGGTTATGAGTACACCGGACAGGACTCGCCGGGAACCTGCTAGTTGGTCTTATACCAGATGTCAGATAGCAGTTCCCTGGTGACATGTGTACAGGTTAGTTCATCGACCTGAGATCGTCATTTGTCTCGTGTGAGTTCCCACTGTGCTTTGATTACTACCCTACCACGGTTCAAAGGAGTCGTGCAAACAGGTTTTAGTTGGGTACAGTCCCGAGCCACATGGAGGCAGTGAGCGGATCTGCAGGGGTTCGTCTCTCCCGGTATTGGGGGTGTGGTCGCGCTGTGTCTAGGAGAGCCATTACGCAAAGCCCTCGGCCGAGGCAGGAGATTTACTGGTAGGTATTCCAGTAGTATCTCAGGGCGTTCTGGGCTACGCTCCGACACGACTTGTACCGCTTTTGGGGGTCTGACTTTCACCAACCCCCTAGGCCCGCCATGCGATACTCATAGACGAACGGACCGGACTGTACGGATATTGTCACTGACAGGCTCAGTTGGGTGTCGGGGTGAGCTTCCTCATCGACGTCCCATTTGGTCAATACCTGGTGGCCCGTCACGTATTGGCTTATACCTCTGACGTGCTAGTGGTTAAATCCACAGCCAAGGTATTGACGAGTCTTTAGAGTCCACCACACTCAGTTACTCAAGTTTCGGGCGAAACGCTGTAGAGGCCGTATGGAGATATGGCAGGGTTCGATCAGATACGTGCGGTATTGCACGGATCGTGATCGGACGGTTTTTACTAGCCGGCTTTGGCTTAAGCCGGATTCTAGTATTTGATAGTGTAGTTTTGTCTCTTTGCATTTGTGTTCAGTGGGAATACAAATGCGGGCATGTATTTGCAGTAGTGGGGTTTTCCCGTATTTTATTACGGGATCAGTTTTTCTGAAGTTGCCAGTTTGCATTCCGTTCCGGCCGGTTTTCCTTCATTCCTTCTCGGTCGGACTTTCTTGTTGGAAGGGGGTTATTTGCAGTTTGCAAATAACTCTTTTGTGGAGGGTCTTGTTGCTTATGTGCCTTTGTCATGATGAGATTCCTTTTTAATCTCATCACTTGCTTTTCATTTGATGGATGGTGGAAAGGATTTGGATTGAAATGAGAGTGACCTTCTTCTTTAATTATCTTTTCCTTTTCTTTTTTGAGAAATTCTTTTTTTCTCTCTCCAATCTCATACTTGAGATAAAGGGGCCGGCCACATTCTTTGGAGGAGGAGGGGATAATTATTTTTGGTGTGGCATTTTTCCATCTCATTCCATGGTTGCAAAAGATTAGCTTCAAAGCTCATTTCTTTCTCTCCTTCTCTTCTCTATTCCTCCACATCAAGGCAACCTCATAACCCCAAGAGACAAGTTCACTACACTATTCTATAGCAAGCCTTGGACGCGTCGGCTAGCCAACTTCGCGCCCGAGTTGCCTCGGTCAAGAGGCGGGAGCCCGTAAAAGATTCCGGCTACGTGGTGCCCTTTCCGACGAGCGAGGAGGTGACGGAGTTTCCGCGGGAGATCGGAGTGGAGACGAAGACCGAAGGACACGGATCGCTTGGTATATTTCTCACCCCATCTCTAGTTAGCTAGTATAGGTTAATGGTTTACGATCCGGGTTTTTCATTGTCCGCGGTAGCGCCGGTTTCCGAGTAAGGAAATTTTTTGATTCCGCATTTTGGTCTCGAGTACGAGGCCGGGGCGCTGCCGTGGCGCAACAGCTATGGAAGATAACACTGGTGATCCACTCACGAAGTCCTTACCCCAGACTCAGTTCGAGCAGCTGATCGAGATGATAGGTCTTCGATACGCCAGTATATGGCCTTAGTGCAAGTGGGAGATTGTTAGTGTATATGCCTTTGAGGCCATTACTGTATCATACTAGTTTGTATATTACTTAATGGAAGCTTGGGACATTCACAGTTGTATAGACAATCTTGCTCAAAATAGTAGTATGCTACTTGGTTTGTTTCTACTTTAATGTGTACATGTGTTTCTTTTAGTATATCACCTATACACATTAGTGGAGCCCTTAGGATCTTTGCTTGATTACCAGCGTTGTGATGGCAGTCACACTCGTGGGGGCTGGGTAATCCACAAGCACATCCTTATACAGGTCCCTAGTCATAGGACTATCGAAACAGGGCATCGATACTCCGGAGTAGACTAGCGTATGCGTTTCTCATCCCAGCATGGGAGACGGTCTGTCCCACAGCCGTCAGTACGTCGTACTTGAGATAGTATGCGGGTGCTCGTTAGGTTATGAGTACACTGGACAGGACTCATCGGGAACTGTTGGTTGGTACTATACCTATCGTCAGTTATCAGTTCCCAGGTGACATTAGTACAGCTTAGTCCGCTGACTTGACACTGCCACTTTGCCTCGAGTGTGTTCCCACTGTACTTTGATTACTACCCTACTACGGCTCAAAGGAGTCGTGCAAACAGGTAGTAGTTGGGTGCAGTCCCGAAGCACTTGGAGACAGTAACGGTTAGACAGGATTCGTCTCTCCCGATATTGGGGGTTGATATCGCAATGTGTCTACAAGGGCCATTACACAAAGTCCCTGGCCAGGGCAAGCGAGATATATTGGTGGGTTTCCAGTGTTATCTCAGGGTGTTCTGTGCTACACTCCGACAAGACTTTTACCGCTATTAGGGGACTGAAGTTTACCGCCCCCTAGGCCCGCCATGCGATATTCGCAGAAGAACAGACCGGACTGTACGGAGACTGTCACATTCTGGCTCAGTAGGAGTTCAGATGGGTTTCACCTCGTCAGTCTTTTTATCGGCATCTACCTGGGGGCCGCTACGCACAGCTAGTGTCGCTTGCGGTCTATGGTTAAACCCACTGCCGGCGTAGTTTCGATTCTGTAAGGTTCCTAGGCATACTAAGGAGGTCTCACAAGGCATCAACCAAGCCAATTTCAAATTTTACGGGTGCCGAGAAACCCTAATATAGATCGTTAACTAGATTTTAGGCGACAAAAGAAACTAGTTAACAACTTAACTACAAGAACGGAAATACAACCTTTGTAGATCTGGTTCTCGACCTCCATAGCTCCGCAATGAAGTCTCCTCGCTGTCCAAAACGAATCCCGGGCTCTAGCGTCGGCTTCATCAGAAAAATGGGCGGGCTAGGTCGTCGAATTCGATGCCGAAGATAATCTACGTCGAGGCATCACAAGATCAAGCTCCCACTTCACCAAGTCATGAAACTTGTGAAGAGAACACCCTATACTACTTGGCAAGAGGTAGAGGATAAAGAAATAGGAGGTGGGTTCACTTTAGAATTGGATTTCTCACTCATTTTCACAAGTTGCCATTGTTGATAGCAAGCTTTTTCTTGAGGTGAATAAGAAGAAGAAGAAGCAAGAATATGATAAGTGTTAATTAAAAAATGGAAAAGAAAATCAATACTTATCATATTCAAACCATGATTAGGTGTAGAGAATAAACTAGGGTTAAGTGGAATGGTTAGGTTAAAGGAAAGAAACAAAATGGTCAACTTTTCTAACCTTCATGAACTTTCAATATAAAACAAAACTAGCAACCATTTTATTTCTTGCCAAAATGAAATAAATAAATGAATAAATAAATAAAAACCTTAACCATTTACATAACCAAGGTTTAAACCAAAACTACACCCAAGTGAGCATGTATCATCAAACATGATACAAACAAGTGCACAAAAGTATATCACATATACAAGTTGTGTGCTTCAAGTGAGAAAATCCTTCTAAAGTGAACCAATACTAGTTAATACAAAGTAATATATCAAATATATAATTATGCATTAAATCATCAAATCAACACTTGATTTAACGATCCGGTCATATCTCATATGACCGACTAATATCCAATGTATCGACTTATCGAATTAATCCTTGATTCGATAACTAGGTTATATCGCATACAACCATTCGATACATTCATCGCGAGAATGAAATACGGTATCACATACACGCATTATTCTCGGTCCCGCACATATCTCATATGCACTCCTATTTCGTTTCGCTTGAGCCAGGAAACCTCTGTGTAGGACTCTAAAGACTCATCAATACGCCGGCAGCAGGTGATGATCATATCAAACACCCACAAGCCGCAAGCGGTCTGCTAAACGTAACGGCCATCCGGGTATTGGGCAATCAGAAGATCGACGAGCAAGCCCGCTCACACTCCTGTGAATCCAACCAGTAACACTTACCGTACAGTCCGGTCTCGTCGTCTGATATGTCGCATATCTCGCCTAGGGGTGGTAAACGTCAGACCCCAATAGCTCGATAAGTCGTGTCGATATGAGGTCTATAACAGTACGAGAAACTACTGGTAACACTTACCAGTAAATCTCAGCAACCCTGGCCAGGGATTTCCGGTTACAGCTAATCGAACACAGCGCAACATCAACCCCCTATACCGGGATAGACGAATCCCCTCCTATCGCTCATTGCCTCCATGTGATTCGGGACTGTACCCAAAAACCACCGTTTTGCATGCCCTCTTGGACGTGGTAAGGTGGAAATCAAATCACTGTGGGAATCACACAAGACTCTATGACGATCTCGGGTCAACAGACTACTCTGTACCAGTGTCACCAGAGAACTGCCATCCGACGTAAGGTATAATACCATCTTGGAGTTCTCGACGAGTCCGTCCAGTGTACCCATTCTCCACTGAGCACCCGTGTATCATCTCTGATGTCAAACACCAATGGATATGGGATCATCCATCGCCCATCTGTATGGGACGAGAAGGTATACGCTAGTCTACTCTGGTATATCGATGCCCCGTCTCGATATACCCACGACTAGGGACTTTGAAGGATGTACTTATGGACTACCATGTCCCCACTAGTATGATCCACATCATAGTCCAGGTAGTCAACTACACATCCTAAGGGCTTTACCAACATGTATCAGAGAGACAATCAGTATACACGTTAAGGTAAAGTGTAACCAGATAGCATACTATCATGTCGAGCAAGAAAGTCCTCCCTATATATGTCCAAGCATCCACTACAATATACATCCTATGTATAGTAATGGCCTCTAGGGCATACATATAACTAACAATCTCCCACTTGCACTAGGGCCATCTGTAGCAGTGGTTGCAGTATCTCATACTCAACCATCCCATAATAATCTCTCTCTGGGAAAAGGCCTTTCGTGAGTGGATCCGCCGTGTTGTCCTCTAAGTCTACTCTACTAACCTCGATCACCCTGGAGATCAACTATCTCCATGATCAGGTGATGCTGCCTCAGAATATGTCTGGATCACTGATGGGACCTGCGTTCCTAGGCATAAGCCACAACTCCATTGTCACATAATGGGAGGAACGAAATTCATCTCATGAACTATTATACACCCAGACTGCCTCTTTGGTAGCATCTTAAGTAGCGATGTATCCAGCCTTTATCGTCTAGTTATGCCACGGTATCTAGCTTGGAACTCTTCCAACATACCGTCCCTCGATAGAGGGTAAAGACAATGCCTGTGACTGACATTCAGTCGTCTTTATCACCCTGGAACACTTCCAGTGATTTTCCCCAGGATCAACTGATACAATCTCACTACAACTAGTGAGTATCCTAACATCCTTTTAGATCTATCTCATAGATCCAAAGCTTAGGATTTAGTAGGTATCACTTTGATCCTATGTGGAGAATCATTGTGATAAGCGGAGATTGATCGAGCGTAGCATAGGAAACTCCTTCCCTATCAAGAGTATGTCATCCACGTACTCTACGAGGATCGCCACCATACTCCCTACTACCTTTTTGTATATACAAGGTTCATCTACCATTTTGATGAACTCAAACTATTTGACTACTACATCAAAACAGATGTTCCAACTCCGCGATGCCTGCTTTATCCTATAAAGCATCTTGTACATGTTTCCGCTGCTCCCACTGTTTACGAAGCCCTCTGGCTGTGTATTTATAGACGCCCTCTTCTAAAACATTATTTAGAAAAGTTGTCATGACACCCGACCACCAGATATCGTAGTCATGGTATGTAGCCGTGGCAAGTAGGATCTGGATGGACTTAAGCATAGCCACTGGAAAAGGTTTCATCATTATCTACGCCTGGTCGATGACGAAAAAACCTTTAACAAGTCTAGCTTTGAAAGTCTCAACCTTTCCATCTACACCAAGTAATCTTCTCAAGATATACTTGCTCCTGATGGGGATTTAACCCTTCAGATATAGCAACCAAAGTCCACACTTTGTTGGTGTATAAGGATTCCATCTCAGATCACTAAGCATCCAGCCATTCTTTCAGAGTCACACTCCTGATGGCCAGCTCGAAACTAGTTGGGTCATCATCTCATGATGCAAACCTCGCTCCCACTGTCATAGAGAAACTGAAGTATCTCTCAGGTTGGTGAGGAACCTTACTAGATCGGCGGAGAGGCTGAGGTTCGTTGGAATCTACTGAATCCTTTGGTTCTATCAAATCATCAGCTGCAATTTGTATAGCTGGAAAATTTCCAGTTCTACATAACAGACCATGCCTCGAGCTTGTCCGGATTTTGCTTTTAGACATAGACCGGACAACCCCAAATCTTAACTAACTTAAGATATGGGCTCTTCCCTTTCCATATCACATATGAAGTGGTAGGCAACTGATTTGATTTGAACCCTATTCAATAGGTATGCAGCTTCTCAAGTGCATAACTCCCAAAAGGAAATAGGTAACTCAGTAGTACTCGTCATAGAGCACACCTTATCATATAGGGTGTGATTGCTCCACCCGATATACCATCGTGCTATGGTGTATACGGAGGAGTAATACTGAGAGAGAATCTTATTCTCCTTTAGAATAGTCCAGGATTTCCGTGCTCAAGTATTCTCCTCCTTGATCTCATCAAAGGACATAATACTTATACCTATATTGGTTCTCTACTTCTTGCTTATATTCTGTGAATATCTCAAAAGGTTCGGACTTGTGTTTCAACAGGAACATATGTCTGAATCTTGAGAGATTATCAAAGAACGTAATGAAGTATAAAGAACCGGTCTTGGCATTTGTAGACAGGGGACCTACATACATCAACATGTATCATCCCAAGAGTTCATTAACTCTTTCTCGGTTTCCAGTAAACGGAGCTATGGTCATCTTATCTTTGTGACATGACTGGCGAGTTACATAAGATGTAAATTCAAACAGATTTAAATATGCATCTTTGTGCAACTTAGCTGGTCGGGTCGCATTGATATGACTTAGTTTACGATACCTCAAGAAGGATCCGTTCATTTCTGAACTCTTCCTCTTGTGTGTGTTCCATATACTAAGAACTGTAGTTTGATTTAGAACTTTAATGCTTTTAGATAACGTGCCTGAACCGATCAACTTTTGATATAGGAAATGTTCAAAACATTATCCAACAATACAAAATTTTATCATTTCTTTACTAATAAAGAGACTGATTTGACTTTGTATATCAGGTTCGGTATCTAATAACATTCGTTCAGAATCAATGTATTTGTAATACAGTGTGACAGTGACCAACAGACTTGGCTGCAACACTTGCCCCATTTTCTGCCTCATGAAACTTATCACCCGTTCTCAGTTCTCTACCTATCTGTAGCCCTATGTAACAGATTACATATCTGGGATCCTGATCCGGTATCAGATACCCAGGACGTAGAGAATAAAGAAACAGTTCTGTATAAAGAACACACCCGAAGACGATGCATCAGCATGCACTTTCTTCGTTTGGGCGGCACGGGAAATCTAGTATTCCCCAATTTCCTGCTCTGTCTTATAACAATTATAAGTTGGAGCGGGACCAACGTTCCCCAGCTCAGTATAACAAGCGGGTTCGGTCAATACATCCGTATTATTATCTTGATTAAGGCATGATATGGTCTCTACCAGGAGAGAGAGAGAAGAAAACACTCAGCGTGCGCTCTTGCAAGATCAGATTGGTTATTATTTTATCTAATCAGGATGGCTCCCACTGCTTTTTATCAAATCTTCCTTCAAACCCTAAAAGGAAAGACTAGCCGGGATTAATTACACGCTACAAGTTCGCCAATCTTTCAGCCAGGCCAGTGTCGATACTTTGAGGGTGGTCCCTCGTGCTTTCGCACGAACCTAATTAATGTAAACCTCGTTTTCCCAGAGGCGTAACCCCGTTGACATCTTTCTAGACACCTACTTGATCGGCTAATTGTAATGTGCAAAACTCTCCCAGGAGTAACTCTTACTCGCAGCGGGTATCGGGATCCAACTATCTCATAGAAGGTATGCAATCTCATTGCAAATTTCTGTAAGTCCATATTGCGACCCCCGGTGCTTACGGGGAGGCAGAAACGGTATAAAAAACGAATTTTTATCGCAAGAGGCAACATGGACTAAACTAGGTCGGGATCGTTGTCTAAACTAAAACTAGTTTACAAGCTAAAGAGAGTTAGCTACTATGGAACATGGTTATACCTAAACTTGAACTCCTTCTTCTTCAAACCTTGTAGAGGTTGATGGTTCTCTTTTCGTCGCCTTCTCCCGTCGAAGATGGATCCACCTCGAAGGTTCGACTTTGGGCTCTTCCTCGATCTTTGAGTGAACTAGGGTTTCCGGCTTGCTAAACCTTCATCCTAGAATGAGTAGAGAGTGATTAGGGTTTGCTTTTCTTTCTAAAGAGAATGATTCTCAACACATGAGAAGGTTTCTCTTTTCAAGAGGAAGAAGAAGATGAAATGAGGAGAGAGAGAGGTTATGATAGAATGAGCTCAATTATTTCTTTCTTGCAACCATATTGCAAAAGAAATGAATTATCTAAATGATAATAATTGAAAATGAGAATAGTTGATGGTAGTATTTGGAATGACCATTATCATACCTCTTTAAACGAAGTGTAAGCATGAATCAAGGAAGACTTTCAAGGCATGAAAGTGGTCAATAGTCAACAAGTCAACCAAGGTCAACAAGTCAACAAAAAACAACCATAACATAATTCTCATTTAATTACTATTATTAATAGATAATATATAAATCCATTAGGGTTTCGAAAATGAAGACTGTCAACTGTGCATACGCACCCGATCCGAAACCCTAATGAAAAACCTCATTCTCCGCCTCAAGCAACTGTGCATACACACCTGCATTCTCGTTCCGAGGAACAAGAATACCAAGATATAAAAGCAACCCCCAAAACATATACCAGTATCTGGCTCAAACCAGAGCCTGCCAGTATAATCCGTCCGGACTCCAAACGTGCACAAGTGCGCGGATGAGAACGAACCCTGTCGCAAAACCATGCGACCTCTACTCTGTTTTGCCCAGAGGCGAATACCCTCTGTGTGGGACTCTAAAGACTCGACACTACGCTGGCAGTGGGTTTAACCACAGACCGCAAGCGGCACTAGCTGTGCGTAACGGTCCCCAGGTAGATGCCGACAAGAAGGCTGACGAGGTGAAACCCCATCTGAACTCCTACTGAGTCTGAATGTGACATTCTCCGTACAGTCCGGTCTGTTCGTCTGATACATCGCATGGCGGGCCTAGGGGGCGGTAAAACGTCAGTCCCCCAATAGCGGTACAAGTCGTGTCGGAGTGAAGCCCAAAACACCCTGAGATAACACTGGAAACCTACCAGTATATCTCGCTTGCCCTGGCCAGGGACTACTCGTGTAATGGCTCTCCTAGACACAGCGCGATGTCAACCCCCAATACCGGGAGAGACGAATCCTGTCTAACCGTCACTGCCTCCAAGTGCTTCGGGACTGCACCCAACCACCACCTGTTTGCACGACTCCTTTGAGCCATGGTAGGGTAGTGATCAAAGTGCAGTGGGAACACACTCGAGGCGAAGTGTCAGTGTCAAGTCAGCGGACTAAGCTGTACTCATGTCACCTGGGAAATGATAACTGACGATAGGTATAATACCAACCTGTCAGTTCCCGACGAGTCCTGTCCAGTGTACTCGTAACCCAACGAGCACCCGTATACTATCTCCAGTACGACGTACTGATGGCTGTGGGACAGACCATCTCCCACACTGGGATGAGAAGCGCATACGCTAGTCTACTCCGGAGTATCGATGCCCTGTCTCGATAGTCCTACGACTAGGGACCTGTATAAGGATGTGCCTATAGATTACCCAGCCCCCACTAGTGTGACTGCCATCACAACGCTGATAATCAAGCAAAGATCCTAAGGGCTCCACTAATGCGTATAAGTGATATACTGAAATAAACACAAGTACACATTGAAGTAGAAACAAACCAAGTAGCATACTACTATATTGAGCAAGATTGTTTATACAAGGTGAATATCCAAAGCTTCCATCAAGTAATATACAAACTAGTATGATACAGTAATGGCCTCTAGGGCATATACACTAACAATCTCCCACTTGCACTAAGGCCATGTACTGGCGTATCGAAGACCTATCATCTCGATCAGCCGCTCGAACTGAGTCTGGGGTAGGGCCTTGGTGAATGGATCTGCAGTGTTCTCTTCTGAAGCAACCCTCCGAACCTCGATCTCCTTGCGATCCACGATCTCCCTGATCAGGTGATACCGCCTTAAGATGTGCCTGGATCTCTGATGGGACCTGGGTTCCTTTGCTAAAGCTATAGCCCCGTTGTTGTCGCAATACAGAGGTACTGGGTCAACAATGGACGGAACCACCTGAAGTTCTTTTAAGAACTTCCTTATCCAGACAGCTTCTTTTGCGGCATCAGATGCAGCGATGTATTCCGCTTCCATAGTCGAGTCTGCAACGGTTTCCTGTTTGGAACTCTTCCAACACACCGCCCCTCCATTGAGGGTAAAGACAAAACCCGACATGGACTTGGAATCATCCTTGTCACTCTGGAAGCTGGAGTCAGCAAAGGCCTCAATCTGGAGGTCTTTTCCGCCATACACCAAGAACATCTCCTTAGTCCTCCTCAGGTACTTGAGAATGTTCTTTACCGCTATCCAATGTTTCTCCCCAGGGTTTGACTGATACCGGCTTACTACACTCAGTGCATAAGCTACATCCGGTCTGGTACACAACATCGCATACATTATAGAGCCTACCGCAGAAGCGTAGGGTATAATAGACATGCGATCCCTCTCCAAATCAGTCTTGGGAGACATCTCTTTAGAGAGGGTGATCCCGTGACAAGCCGGTAAGTTACCGCGCTTGGAATCTTCCATACTGAATCTTTTCAGTATGGTGTCGATGTACCTGGACTGTGAAAGTCCTAATATCCTCTTGGATCTATCACGATGGATCCGGATCCCCAGGATGTAAGAGGCATCACCCAGGTCTTTCATGGAGAACCTGTGTGACAAGAAACCCTTGACAGATTGTAGCATAAGAATGTCATTTCCTATTAAGAGAATGTCATCCACGTATAAAACAAGGAATACTACAGTTCTCGCTACAAATCTACTATAGATGCACGGTTCATCTGGATTTTTGATAAAGTCAAATTCCTTGACCGTCTCATCAAAACAGATGTTCCAACTCCGCGATGCCTGCTTTAGTCCATAGATGGACTTAAGCAACTTGCATACCTTTCCGCTGCTTCCACTCTGAATGAAACCCTCTGGCTGATCCATATAGACACACTCCTCTAAACTTCCATTTAGAAAAGCGGTTTTTACGTCCATCTGCCAAATCTCATAATCGTGGAAGGCAGCAATGGCAAGAAGGATCCGAATGGATTTCAGCATAGCCACTGGAGAAAAGGTTTCGTCATAGTCCAAGCCAGGTCTTTGACGGAAACCCTTTTCTACAAGTCTAGCTTTATAGGTCTCAACCTGTCCATCTACACCAATCTTCCTTTTGAAGATCCACTTGCATCCTACGGGTTTTACCCCGTCTGGAGCAATGTCCAACGTCCATACTTTGTTGGTGTACATGGACTCCATTTCGGTCCGCATTGCATCCAGCCATTTTACCGAGTCAACGCTCTGAACGGCCTGCTGGAAGCTAGTAGGCTCATCATAATCTATGATGCAATCCTCTCGATCCCCGTCTATGAGAAAACCGTAGTATCTCTCGGGCGGATGAGACTGCCTACTACTTCTGCGGAGCGGCATAGGAATGTCCTGTTCATTTGAACCCTCTGGTTCCATTAAGCTTTCAGTAATAGTCTGTGGTTCTGGAATTTCTTCCAGTTCTACTGCGCTCCCACTTAATTCTTTTTCTAAGAACTGATGTTCTAGAAAGTGGGCATGACGAGAAACAAGAACTTTTTGTTCCTCTTCGTAGTAGAAGAGATATCCCTTGGAATTCTTTGGATATCCCACAAACTTACACAGTACTGAGCGCGCCTCGAGCTTGTCCGCATGCTGCTTTTTAACAAAAGCTGGACTTCCCCAAGTCTTAATGTGACTGAGATGGGGTCTCTTCCCACACCACATCTCATATGGTGTAGTAGGCACAGTTTTAGTAGGAACTCGGTTCAAAAGGTACGCAGCTGATTCTAGCGCATACCCCCAGAATGATCGCGGTAACTCAGCGTTACTCATCATGGACCGTACCATATCCAATAGGGTTCGGTTCCGTCTCTCCGATACACCGTTGTGTTGCGGAGTGTATGGAGGAGTAAGCTGAGAGAGAATCCCATTCTCTTTTAAGTAATTCAGGAACTCGGCACTTAAGTATTCTCCACCTCGATCCGATCTTAGAATCTTGATACTTTTGCCGGTTTGTTTTTCTACTTCATTCTTAAATTCCTGGAATTTTTCAAAAGCTTCGGACTTATGTTTCATTAAGAAGACATAACCGTATCTTGAAAAATCATCCGTAAAAGTAATGAAGTAAGAATAACCGCTTCGCGCATGTGTAGACATTGGACCGCACACGTCGCTGTGTACGAGTCCCAAGAGCTCGCTCGCTCTTACTCCGTGTCCAGTGAACGGAGTCTTTGTCATCTTTCCTTTGAGACAGGATTGACAAGTGGCATATGATTGATATTCGAACGGATCCAAATATCCTTCTGTATGTAACTTAGTCAACCTTCTCTCATTGATGTGACCCAGTCTACAATGCCATAAGAAAGTCTGATTAATATCTGGTGACTTTCTTTTGTGTGTATTCTGGACATTGAAAATCTGTGGTTGGTTTAATACGTATATACCATTGCTCAATGTACCTGACCCAATCAGAACTTGATTAAGGTGAATGTTAACAACATTACTTACAAACGCAAATTCATAACCTTCTTTAGAAACCAAAGATACAGAAATGATATTACAAGTTGCGTTGGGTACAAAAAAGCAATTACGCAAAACCAAAACATGCCCATCTGACATTCCCAGGTGATAGTCCCCCACGGCTTTAGCATCCATGCTAGCTCCGTTCGCAACTCTGAGGGTCATGTCACCTGCCTTCAAAACCCTACGGTTTCTCAACGCCTGCAAAGAATTACAGATATGAGATCCTGATCCGGTATCCAATACCCAGGAAGTAGAGTTTATAGAAAGACAGTTTTCAATAACATACACACCTGAAGCTGAAGCCGCAACCTGCTTCAGTTCCTGTGTCCTGGCTTTCCAAGCCCTGCAATCTTTCTTCCAGTGTCCACTCTTGTGACAATAGAAGCATTCCTCTTTACCAACAAGCTTCCCCGCTATCTTTGTTGCCTTATCCTTTCCCTTCGCACCCACTTTACTAACACCGCCTCTTGGTTTGGCGGGGGCTTTCTTCTTCTTTCCCTTGGCTTTCGCCTTGGACCTAGAAGAAGAAGATCCTCCTACAAACAAAGTGGATGTATCCCTACCCTTCTGTAGGGTGCCCTCTGCGCTCCTCAGCAGGTTGAGGAGTTCTGAAAGTTCAACTTCCTTTTCTTGCAAGTTGAAATTCAGTATGAACTGGGCGTAAGTGGATGGAAGGGACTGGAGAATTATATCTGTATAGAGTTCACTATCCAACGTGGTCCCAAGTTCCGCGAGCTCCTAAGTGTAGCCAATCATCTTAAGCACGTGGTCCGCTACCGATGATCCGACGGCCAACTTAGTCGAAAATAACTTCTTCGACACTTCGTATCTTGCGATACGAGACTGCTCTCCATACAGTTCTTTTGTATGAAGAAATATGGATTCCAAATCCATATTCTCGTGCCTCCTCTGATGGTCGTTGTCCATCGAGGCAAGTACGAGGCATCTGGCCTTCGCGCTGTCAATCTCCCAAGTCTTACGGATTTCCTTATCCGCGACGCTGGAGGTGGGACCTGGGACGGGGGGAGCTTTGGTGGTAAGAAGATACCCCAGCTTGTCGTAAGAGATTGCCAATTTGACATTCCTGAGCCAATCTTTGTAGTTTGGCCCTGTCAATATGTTTTTATCTAGAAGTAACTTAAGTCCAGTCATTTCGATTTGGTCGCTGCAGGGGGAGAGAAGAAACACTTAGCACGATGCTCTTGCAAGTTTAGAATGGTTTTTAATTTGTCTAAACAGGATGGCTCCCACTGTCTCTCGAATCCCTCCTCAAACCACAAAGGAAGAATTAGCCGGGATCAATCCCACCGTACAATACTTGCTTAACCGTTCAGCCAGGCCAGTGTCGGTACTTCGAGGGAGGTTTTCCAACGCTTTCGCGAAGTTCCTTAATTTAAGAACCTCTTTTCCCTGGGGGCGTAGCCCCGCTAACACCTTTCTAGGCACCTACTAGGTTTATAGCATTGATCGTTTAGTGAGAAATTTCCCGAGGAGTAGCATATACTCACAGTAGGATCGGGATCCAAATATCATCGCGTGACGAAAATGAAGGAATCCTACCATAATCATCACACTCCAAATGGTATGCAAATCTAGCAAGTTTCAGTACTTATGAAACTCCCGATGTGGATTTTTGCCCCATGCTCTTATGACCTTGACTTTGGCCAAAATATCATAAGTCACATGTCAAGTTCTTCCCGTCACTTTCCAGGTTAATTTGGATCCATCCGTACATACCCTTGACTTTGGCCAAAATGGCAGCACGACTGTCCCAAACCAACGCATCTATCTATGCTACACATGAACACCCAATAGCTACCAATCACTGTGCCTTGACTTTGGCCAAAATACACAGCTTGAATACTATTGCCTATTCATGCGAAACGACGGAGGGCTACGAATGGTTTTGGTAAAACCGTGAACGTAGTGAACTTGATATAATCGATGGAACGAGATAGCTTTTAGAAGGAGTGGCTCAAGCTCCGCATTTAAAAGTTAGTTTTGAAAAGAACCGAGTGGTTTTTCGAAAGTGTTCCATCGACTTAAACTTGGTTTATTATCTTGCATTAGTTCTTTTAATGCGTGATATTCTTGCATTAGTTCTTTTAATGCGTCCCATCATTTAATTCCTACCATTGCAGAAAACAACCAAAATATGACGTACGCTTATGCCATTCGCATTCGCCACGGGGTCCCGTCATCACTCGTTAGGTTACTTAACTAACGACAGAGCGGGGGCTGGGCTAGCGCGGCTGTAAAACATAAGCAACGCCTAAATAGAAAGCAATGATAGACATTACAGATCACAGATGAATACATTGGATATACTAGCAATCCGCAATCCTTTCGAGCCTGAAACGAAAAGCGGATAACACGGTCGCGGTGAATAGCCAAATACCCCACCCAAGACCCCTACGGGTGCGGCAAACTACCCGCCAAGTTCCCGGTAGTTTGTGCACCCCACCATGGGTCTATCCTAGGAGCAAAAATAGTAAAATGAATTATATAATGACGGCTACAACCCCGACCCGGTTGTGCGGCCAAACAAATAATATTATTACATCAATTTACATTTACAATGAATGAAAGAAAAACAAAAGCTCATCTCACATCCACCCCGGCTATTCACCCGCGACAGTCCAACACATTCATATACACATTCCAGCACATTACAGATCATGTATAACCCCGACTAATCGACTTATAGCGATTAGCCGACGTTCAATACATGCAAACATCACAGATATAACCAACATAGCCAAAGTGCAGTGAAGTTCGGAAAAAATACGGAATTATAGGACCCCAAAAGGAAATTTCTTTCCTGGAAAATCTGGGTACATATAATATATTTTAAAAATCCTAAAACCAACACAGAAGAACACTGCACGAAAAACGATGCAGTGAAGAAACTATACTGCGGCGCTTCCGCAGCACATGCCTACCTCGTGCCGCGGAAGCGCGGCGCTTTAAGGGAATTGGTGCATCGTTTTTCTTGGCTGTTCAAACAAAACCCTGAGCCGAATTTACAAGTATAAAGTTTTTCATTTTGAGCAGAAAAAAAATCAACAGAAACTTAGGGTTTTGGTTTTTCCGGTTTTGTGATTTTTTTCGGTTCCGAACTTCGTTACACCTTACTACCAAGCTAGTTTAAGTTTAGTTAGGCTCTGATACCACTGTAAGTCCATATTGCGACCCCCGGTGCTTACGGGGAGGCGGAAACGGTATAAAAAACGAATTTTTATCGCAAGAGGCAACATGGACTAAACTAGGTCGGGATCGTTGTCTAAACTAAAACTAGTTTACAAGCTAAAGAGAGTTAGCTACTATGGAAGATGGTTATACCTAAACTTGAACTCCTTCTTCTTCAAACCTTGTAGAGGTTGATGGTTCTCTTTTCGTCGCCTTCTCCCGTCGAAGATGGATCCACCTCGAAGGTTCGACTTTGGGCTCTTCCTCGATCTTTGAGTGAACTAGGGTTTCCGGCTTGCTAAACCTTCATCCTAGAATGAGTAGAGAGTGATTAGGGTTTGCTTTTCTTTCTAAAGAGAATGATTCTCAACACATGAGAAGGTTTCTCTTTTCAAGAGGAAGAAGAAGATGAAATGAGGAGAGAGAGAGGTTATGATAGAATGAGCTCAATTATTTCTTTCTTGCAACCATATTGCAAAAGAAATGAATTATCTAAATGATAATAATTGAAAATGAGAATAGTTGATGGTAGTATTTGGAATGACCATTATCATACCTCTTTAAATGAAGTGTAAGCATGAATCAAGGAAGACTTTCAAGGCATGAAAGTGGTCAATGGTCAACAAGTCAACCAAGGTCAACAAGTCAACAAAAAACAACTATAACATAATTCTCATTTAATTACTATTATTAATAGATAATATATAAATCCATTAGGGTTTGGAAAATGAAGACTGTCAACTGTGCATACGCACCCGATCCGAAACCCTAATGAAAAACCTCATTCTCCGCCTCAAGCAACTGTGCATACACACCTGCATTCTCGTTCCGAGGAACAAGAATACCAAGATATAAAAGCAACCCCCAAAACATATACCAGTATCTGGCTCAAACCAGAGCCTGCCAGTATAATCCGTCCGGACTCCAAACGTGCACAAGTGCGCGGATGAGAACGAACCCTGTCGCAAAACCATGCGACCTCTACTCTGTTTTGCCCAAAGGCGAATACCCTCTGTGTGGGACTCTAAAGACTCGACACTACGCTGGCAGTGGGTTTAACCACAGACCGCAAGCGGCACTAGCTGTGCGTAACGGTCCCCAGGTAGATGCTGACAAGAAGGCTGACGAGGTGAAACCCCATCTGAACTCCTACTGAGTCTGAATGTGACATTCTCCGTACAGTCCGGTCTGTTCGTCTGATACATCGCATGGCGGGCCTAGGGGGCGGTAAAACGTCAGTCCCCCAATAGCGGTACAAGTCGTGTCGGAGTGAAGCCCAAAACACCCTGAGATAACACTGGAAACCTACCAGTATATCTCGCTTGCCCTGGCCAGGGACTACTCGTGTAATGGCTCTCCTAGACACAGCGCGATGTCAACCCCCAATACCGGGAGAGACGAATCCTGTCTAACCGTCACTGCCTCCAAGTGCTTCGGGACTGCACCCAACCACCACCTTTTTGCACGACTCCTTTGAGCCGTGGTAGGGTAGTGATCAAAGTGCAGTGGGAACACACTCGAGGCGAAGTGTCAGTGTCAAGTCAGCGGACTAAGCTGTACTCATGTCACCTGGGAAATGATAACTGACGATAGGTATAATACCAACCTGTCAGTTCCCGACGAGTCCTGTCCAGTGTACTCGTAACCCAACGAGCACCCGTATACTATCTCCAGTACGACGTACCGATGGCTGTGGGACAGACCATCTCCCACACTGGGATGAGAAGCGCATACGCTAGTCTACTCCGGAGTATCGATGCCCTGTCTCGATAGTCCTATGACTAGGGACCTGTATAAGGATGTGCCTATAGATTACCCAGCCCCCACTAGTGTGACTGCCATCACAACGCTGGTAATCAAGCAAAGATCCTAAGGGCTCCACTAATGCGTATAAGTGATATACTGAAATAAACACAAGTACACATTGAAGTAGAAACAAACCAAGTAGCATACTACTATATTGAGCAAGATTGTTTATACAAGGTGAATATCCCAAGCTTCCATCAAGTAATATACAAACTAGTATGATACAGTAATGGCCTCTAGGGCATATACACTAACAATTTCAACACTTGAAATTTCCGATAATTTTGCCTCTAGCGTCCTATGACCTTGACGCAGGCCAACAAACCATAGTGCGCTAGTCAAGTTCAACCCGTCATTTCCTGATTGAATTAAACCCACCCGCACGACCCTTGACGTAGGCCAACAAAGTCGCACGACTATCCTAATCCAATCTGCATCATATGCATAAGCAGATAAATACTAGTTAGCTACCGCACACTACGCCTTGACGCAGGCCAACAAACGTAGCACGAATACTAACTACCACTAATCTGAAATGACGGAGGGCTACGACTGGTTTTTCTGGAAACCTATTGCGTAATGAACTTGATATCGTTGTAGAATCAAATGATTTTAAAATGGAGTTCTTTTGAGGTTTTTCTAGTTTTGCTAAAGGAGTCACTCCCGGTGAAGGGATCGTCGGTCCTTTCCTCGTCGAATGAGGTGCGGGATATATCATATATATCACTGTGCAAAGCAAAAACTCTTAAAAGAAATCAAAAGACAAACCGAGTGTGTAGCATCTGCCAGCTATTGCTAAAGGAGTCACTCCCTCTGAAGGGATCTCGGTCCTTTCCTCATCGAATAAGGTGCAGGATATATCATATATACCGCTGTGCAAAGCAAGAACTGTAGCTACCTGTTTTTATTTTTTAAATTTGATTCCACAACATCTTAGGTTTCTTTTTCTATCATTAATCATATTAATGAAGTCCTATCATTTAAATACCTAAACATCACAGATAATTACGACGTACACTTATGCCATCTGCATTCGCCTCGATGTCCCTTCGCGCACCGTTAGGTTAGGTAACTAACGGCAGAGCGGGGCAGGGCTAGCGCAGGTGTAAAACATAAGTAACGTCTATATAATATATCATATATACTATATACAGTATCTATCACAGAACATCACATGATCACATCACAGATATCGCAGCAGAAGAAACATATGAAATATTGGATATACTAGGACGTCCGTGTTTTCAATACGAGCCATTATAAAACACGGATTCCACGGTCGCGATGAATAGCCAAACCCACACCCCTAGACCCCTACGAGAGCTGCAAGCAACCCTACCAATTCTAGAGTTAGGAGACCCGGACTCAACTCCTCGAGTTGGTCTCCCACTGGACTCCAAAACCCGGTTACTTGTGCTCCCCTCCTTGGGTCTATCCTAGTGCGGAAAAGTAAATAATATACAAAGGGTAACATCTTCCGCAGCCTGGAAGTGCCCCAATAAAAGAATATTACATACATGTTTTTACATGAATGAAAATGAAAAACACTCATCTCACATAAAAAAAACCCCGGCTATTCAATCACGACGATCCAATATAACATATCCAGCAACACATAACATCACATGTCATCAATTTAAGTAAATATGCGCATCCCAATTGTCGTTGACATATAGCAACGAAACCGGCGATATCAGATATTACACTTACGGTCGCAGAAAAGAAAGTGTAAAACTACAATAGTTGGAATCCGCAACCTCCATAGACATCGCATGCCTAATCAAATGAATTACTTTGACATCGCATGCCTAACAATTATAAACCCCGCATTTTAGTCTCAAAATCGAAAACTCTTTTCAATATCAAGTCGGGCAATTCAACAAGATTCCCAACATCCTGATCGAATGCTCGTCGCATACTTTAGTAGGCAGCTGCACCCCCGATGCCGTCGAAAAAGTGCACCAAGGCGGAACACCGCTGCCGCGAGCACCCGAACGGATGCTTTCGGCGACGGGGTTCTCCTACAGTCACTTGGTCGGGGCTATGGAGCGAGGCTGTCTATTAAGTTTATCGGCGAATATTCGCGTACGCTACGTGATTGCGACGGACTTTTGATCGCATCAAAATTCCGTGGCAACCGATCAAGTGAGAATAAAATGCTATGTTTATAACATTCATTCAGTTATCTCATAACAACTTGTGAATTCCAAATATTGTATCACATTCCGAATAAGATAGAAAATATTAAATTTTCCGATCGAACAATCAAACACCCAAGTTTTCCCGAAACAGCTCAACACATGAAATAAGTTCAAAGACATTCACTTCATGCCTCAGTACCAACGGTCCAGCCGTAAAAGGGTCAAGCCAACGCCTAATATGTGGCACGCCGTACTGCCCCAAACCCGAAGGTTAAAAGGGCAGTTCAAGACGGTCACATAATCGAGTTAAGGTTTGTTGTCTTCTAGAGGGACCATCGCGTTACTTGCACTACTTAGAACGTCGTTAAACTACGGAAAAGTCCAACACTTGGAAATTTTCCGGCAGGGGAAAAGTTGGGTATTTATATCCGGTCGAACTTTTTAACATATTCAAAAATTATCCGGAATCCACATAGACAAAATATGATAATCCGATCGAATCATCTAATCCCCAAAACAACCCCAGAAAATTCAACTCTTGAATAAATATTAAAAATTCCCATAAAACTCGGCATTTAAATAAAGAAGTTACTGTGCAAAAATGGTTGACTGAAGAGACTAAATGAGCGCGGAACCGCCGCAATAGGCGGCTAATGCCGCGGTTCAGCCACACTTTAGACAGATCATTAGGTAATTTTTGCACCGTAATTCTTAGAATTTCCTGCTGAATTTTTTAAGCATTTTTAATTTGGAAAAAACCCAGTTTTTGAAAAAAGTCCAGAGAGCGTGAAATTTTAGGGTTTCGGGTTCGTTCGGGTTTCAAACTTCGTCTACGCATCGCCTAAGGCTCTAGCTAGGCTCTGATACCACTGTAGGGTTCCTAGGCACACTAAGGAGGTCTCACAAGGCATCAACCATGCCAATTTCAAATTTTACGGGTGCCGAGAAACCCTAATACGGATCGTTAACTAGATTTTAGGCAATAAAAGAAACTAGTTAACAACTTAACTACAAGAACGGAAATACAACCTTTGTAGATCCGGTTCTCCACCTCCATAGCTCCGCAATGAAGTCTCCTCGCTGTCCAAAATGAATTCCGGGCTCTAGCGTCGGCTTCATCGGAAAAACGGGCGGGCTAGGTCGTCGAATTCGATGCCGAAGATGATCTACGTCGAGGCATCACAAGATCAAGCTCCCACTTCACCAAGTCATGAAACTTGTGAAGAGAACACCCTATACTACTTGTCAAGAGGTAGAGGATGAAGAAATAGGAGGTGGGTTCACTTTAGAATTGGATTTCTCACTCATTTTCACAAGTTGCCATTGTTGATAGCAAGCTTTTTCTTGAAGTGAAGAAGAAGAAGAAGAAGCAAGAATATGATAAGTGTTAATTAAAAAATGGAAAAGAAAATCAATACTTATCATATTCAAACCATGATTAGGTGTAGAGAATAAACTAGGGTTAAGTGGAATGGTTAGGTTAAAGGAAAGAAACAAAATGGTCAACTTTTCAAACCTTCATGAACTTTCAATATAAAACAAAACTAGCAACCATTTTATTTCTTGCCAAAATGAAATAAATAAATGAATAAATAAATAAAAATCTTAACCATTTACATAACCAAGGTTTAAACCAAAACTACACCCAAGTGAGCATGTATCATCAAACATGATACAAACAAGTGCACAAAAGTATATCACATATACAAGTTGTGTACTTCAACTGAGAAAATCCTTTTAAAGTGAACCAATACTAGTTAATGCAAAGTAATATATTAAATATATAATTATGCATTAAATCATCAAATCAACACTTGATTTAACGATCCGGTCATATCTCATATGACCGACTAATATCCAATGTATCGACTTATCGAATTAATCCTTGATTCGATAACTAGGTTATATCGCATACAACCATTTGATACATTCATCGCGAGAATGAAATACGGTATCACATACATGCATTATTCTCGGTCCCGCACATATCTCATATGCGCTTCTATTTCGTTTCGCTTGAGCCAGGAAACCTCTATGTAGGCTCTAAAGACTCGTCAATATGCTGGCAGCAGGTGATGATCATATCGAACAACCACAAGATGCAAGTGGTCAGCAAAACGTAATTAGCCACCCGGGTATTGAGCGATCAGAAGATCGACGAGCAAGCCCGCTCACACTCCTGTGAATCCAACCGGTAACACTTACCGTACAGTCCGATCTCGTCGTCTGATATGTCGCATATCTCGCCTAGGGGTGGTAAACGTCAGACCCCAATAGCTCGATAAGTCGTGTCGATATGAGGTCTATAACAGTTCGAGAAACTACTGGTAACACTTACCAGTAAATCTCAGCAACCCTGGCCAGGGATTTCCGGTTACAGCCAATCGAACACAGCGCAACATCAACCCCCTATACCGGGAGAGACGAATCCCCTCCTATCGCTCATTGCCTCCATGTGATTCGGGACTGTACCCAAAAACCACCGTTTTGCATGCCCTCTTGGACGTGGTAAGGTGGAAATCAAAGCACAGTGGGAATCACACAAGACTCTATGACGATCTCGGGTCAACAGACTACTCTGTACCAGTGTCACCAGAGAACTGCCATCTGACGTAAGGTATAATACCATCTGGGAGTTCTCGGCGAGTCCGTCCAGTGTACCCAGTCTCCACTGAGCACCCTTGTATCATCTCTGTGTAGGGTTCCTAGGCACCCTAGTGAGGTCTCACAAGGCATCGAACATGCCATTATAAAATTTTACGGGGGCCGAGACACCCGACTACGGATCGTTTGCTAGAAGACTAGGCGAAAAAGCTAACTAGTTAACACTTAACTAAGGGATACGGATATACAACCTTTGTGGATCCGGTGCTCCACCTCCATAGCTCCGCAACGAAGTCCTCTCCGCTGTCCAAAAAGAATCCGGGCTCTAGCGTCGACTTCATCGGAGAATAAGCGAGCTAGGTCGTCGATGTCCATGCCGAAGATGATCTACGTTGAGGCATCGCTAAATCAATCTCCGACTTCACCAAGTCAAGAAACTTGTGAAGAAAACACACTCTACTACTTGGCAAGAGGTAGAGGATGAAGAAATAGGAAGTGGGTAGACATTAGAATTGGATTTCTCACTCATTTCATCAAGTTGCCATTGATGGTCAAGCTTTTCTTCACTTGAAGGAAGAAGAAGAAGCAGCTAAATTATTATGATAAGAATTATTTAAAATGAAAAGAATAATCCATTCTTATCATAAGTGAACCATGGTAAAGTGTAGAGAGCTAACTTCAGTTAATGAGAATGGTTAGGGTTAAAAAGAAGACAAAAATGGTGACATGGTCAAAGTATTCATGAAGCTTCATGAAAGTAAAAGAATGCCACCATCTATCTCATTTCTTTTTCTTTTTATAAAAGAATAAAAGAATAATTGAATAAGCAAATAACTAAAAGAATAAACATAACCCTAATCATCATCTTAATCTTTGTTTAATTCTATACACTTAACCAAAAACCATTTATCATCAATCATGATACAAACATGTGCACAAAATCATATCGCATATTTAATGCGCACATCCGAGCGAGAAAATCCATTTAAAGTGAACCGATACTAGTTAATGCAAAGTAATATATCAAATATATAATTATGCATCAAATCATTAAATCAACACTTGATTTAACGATCCGGTCATATCGTATATAACCGACTAGTATGCAATGCATCGGTTTATCGAATCAACCCTTGATTCGATAACTAGGGTATATCGCATATAACCTAATCGATACATTCATCGCGAGAATGAAATACGGTATCACATACACGCATTATTCTCGGTCCCGCACATATCTCATATGCGCTCCTATTTCGTTTCGCTTGAGCCAGGAAACCTCTGTGTAGGACTCTAAAGACTCGTCAATACGCCGGCAGCAGATGATGATCATATCAAACATCCACAAGCCGCAAGCGGTCTGCTAAACGTAACGGCCACCCGGGTATTGAGCGATCTGAAGATCGACGAGCAAGCCCGCTCACACTCCAGTGAATCCAACCAGTAACACTACCGTACAGTCTGGTCTGATCGTCTGATATGTCGCATATCTCGCCTAGGGGTGGTAAACGTCAGACCCCAATAGCTCAATAAGTCGTGTCGATATGAGGTCTATAACAATTCAAAAAACTACTGGTAACACTTACCAGTAAATCTCAGCAACCCTGGCTAGGGATTTCCTGTTATAGCCAATCGAACACAGCGCAACATCAACCCCCTATACCGGGAGAGACGAATCCCCTCCTATCGCTCATTGCCTCCATGTGACTCGGGATTGTACCCAAAAACCACCGTTTTGCACGCCCTCTTGGAAGTTGTAAGATGGAAATCAAAGCACAGTGGGAACCACACAAGACTCTATGACGATCTCGGGTCAACAGACTACTCTGTACCAGTGTCACCAGAGAACTGCCATCTGACGTGAGGTATAATACCATCTGGGAGTTCTCGGCGAGTCCGTCCAGTGTACCCAGTCTCTACTGAGCACCCGTATATCATCTCTGATGTCGAACACCAATGGATATGGGATCATCCATCGTCCATCTGTATGGGTCGAGAAGGTATACGCTAGTCTACTCTGGTATATCGATGCCCCGTCTCGATATACCCTCGACTAGGGACTTTGAAGGATGTACTTATGGACTAACATGTCCCCACTAGTATGATCTGCATCATAGTCCAGGCAGTCAAGTACACATCCTAAGGGCTTTACCAACATCTAACAGAGAGACAATCAGTATACACGTTAAGGTAAAGTTCAACCAGATAGCATACTATCATGTCGAGCAAGAAAGTCCTCCCTATATACGTCCCAGCATCCACTATAATATACATCCTATGTACAGTAATGGCCTCTAGGGCATACATATAACTAACAATCTCCCACTTGCACTAGGGCCATCTGATAGCAGTGGTTGTTGTATCTCATACTCAACCATCCCATAAAAGTCTCTCTCTGGGAACAGGCCTTTGTGAGTGGATCCGCTGTGTTGTCCTCTGAGTCTACTCTCTTAACCTCGATCTCCCTGGAGATCAACCATCTCCATGATCAAGTGATACTGCTTTAGAATATGTCTGGATCACTGATGGGACCGGCGTTCCTTGGCATAAGCCACAACTCCATTGTCACACAATGGGAGGAACATAGTTCATCTCATGAACCAATATACACCCAAACAGCCTCTTTGGTAGCATCTTTAGTAGCGATGTATCCTGCCTTTATCGTCTAGTATGCCACGGTATCTAGCTTGGAACTCTTCCAACATACCGTCCCTTTACTGAGGGTAAAGACAATGCCTGCGACTGACATTCAGTCGTCTTTATCACCCTGGAACCCTTCCAGTGATTCTCCCCAGGATCGATTGATACCATCTCACTACAACTAGCGAGAATCCTAACATCCAATTAAATCTATCTCATAGATCCAAAACTCAGGATTTAGGAGGTATCATTTTGATCCTATATGGAGAATCATAGTGATAAGCGGAGATTGATCGAGCGTAGCATAGGAAACTACTTCCCTATCAAGAGTATGTCATCCACGTACTCTACGAGGATCGTCACCATATTCCCTACTACCCTTTTTGTTTATACAAGGTTCATCTACCATTTTGATGATGTCAAACTCTTTGACTAATCTATCAAAACAGATGTTCCAACTCCGCGATGCCTGCTTTAATCCTATAAAGCATCTTGCACACGTTTCCGCTGCTCCCACTGTCTACGAAGCCCTCTGGCTGTGTACTTATAGACGCACTCTTCTAAAACATCATTTAGAAAAGCAGTCATGACACCCAACCACCAGATATCGTAGTCATGGTATGTAGCCGTGACAAGTAGGATCTGGATGGACTTAAGCATAGGTACGGGAAAAGGTTTCATCATTATCCACGCCTGGTCAATGACGAAAACCTTTAACAAGTCTAGCTTTGAAAGTCTCAACTTTTCGATGTACACCAAGTAATCTTCTCAAGATATACTTGCTCCTGATGGGGATTTAACCCTTCAGATATAGCAACCAAAGTCCATACTTTGCTGGTGTATAAGGATTCCATCTCAGATCACTAAGCATCCAGCCATTCTTACAGAGTCTTACTCCTGATGGCCAGCTCGAAGCTAGTTGAGTCATCATCTCATGATGCAATCCTCGCTCCCACTGTCATAGAGAAACCGAAGTATCTCTCAGGTGGGTGAGGAAGTCTACTAGATCGGCGGAGAGGCCGAGGTTCGTTGGTTACTACTGAATCCTTCGGTTCTACCAAATCATCAGCTGCTGTTTGTATAGCTGGAACCTTTCCAGTTCTACATTACTGACTTTGCCTCAAGCTTGTCCGGATTTTGCTTTTAGACATAGGCCGGACAACCCCAAATCTTAACTAGCTTAAGAGATGGGCTCTTCCCTTTCCATATCTCATATGGAGTGGTAGGCAACTGATTTGATTTGAACCCTATTCAATAGGTATGCAGCTTCTCAAGTGCATAACTCCCAAAAAGGAAATAGGTAACTCAGTAGTACTCATCATAGAGCACACCTTATCACATAGTGTGTGATTGCTCCGCCCCGATATACCATCGTGCTATGGTGTATTCGGAGGAGTAATGCTGAGAGAGAATCTCATTCTCCTTTAGAATAGTCCAGGATTTCCGTGCACAAGTATTCTCCTCTCTGATCTCATCATAGGACAAAATACTTATACCCGTATATCTGGTTCTCTACTTCTAACTTATATTCTGTGAATATCTCAAAAGGTTCGAACTTGTGTTTCAACAGGAACATAGGTCTGAAACTCGAAAGATTATCAGAGAACGTAATGAAGTATAAAGAACCAGTCCTGGCATGTGTAGACAGGGGACCTACATACATCAACATGTATCATCCCAAGAGTTCACTAACTCTTTCTCTGTTTCCAGTAAACGGAGCTATAGTCATCTTATCTTTGTGACATGACTGGCGAGTTTCACAAGATGTAAATTCAAACTGATTTAAATATGCATCTATATGTAACTCTAGCTAGTCGGGTCACATTGATCTGACCTAGTCTACAATACCTTAAGAAGGAATCATTCAGTTCTGAACTTTTCCTCTTGTGTGTGTTCAGTATACTAAGAACTGTAGTTTGATTTAGAACATTAATGCTTTTAGATAACGTGCCTGAACCGATCAACTTTTGATATAGGAAATGTTCAAAACATTATCCAACAATACAAAATTTTATCATTTCTTTACTAATAAAGAGAGTGATATGATTTTGTATATCAGGTTCGGTATCTAATAACATTCGTTCAGAATCAATGTATTGGTAATACAGGGTGACAGTGACCGACAGACTTGGCTGCAACTCTTGCCCCGTTTTCTGCCTCATGAAACTTATCACCCGTTCTCAGTTTTCTAACTAGCTGTAGCCCTATGTAACAGATTACATATCTGGGATCCTGATCTGGTATCACATACCCAGGACGTAAAGGATACTGAGAAACAGTTCTCTGTAATGAACACACCCGAAGATGATGCATCAGCATGCACTCTCTTCGTTTGGGCGGCACGGGAAATCTGGTATTCCCCAATTTCCTGCTCTGTCTTATAACAATTATAAGTTGGAGCGGGACCAATGTTCCCCAGCTCAGTATAACAAGAGGGTTCGGTCAATAATCCGTATTATTATCTTGATTAAGGCGTGATATGGTCGCTACCTGGAGAGAGAGAGAATAAAACACTCAGCGTGCGCTCTTGCAAGAATAGATTGGTTATTATTTTATCTAATCAGGATGGCACCCACTGCTTTTTATCAAATCTTCCTTCAAACCCTAAAAGGAAAGACTAGCCGGGATTAATTACACACTACAAGTTCGCCAATCTTTCAGCCAGGCCAGTGTCGGTACTTTGAGGGAGGTCCCCCGTGCTTTCGCACGAACCTAATTAATGTAAACCTCGTTTTTCCAGAGGCGTAACCCCGTTGACACCTTTCTAGACACCTACTTGATCGGCTAATTGTAATGTGCAAAACTCTCCCAGGAGTAACTCTTACTCGCAGCGGGTATCGGGATCCAACTATCTCATAGAAGGTATGCAATCTCATTACAAATTTCAACACTTGAAATTCCCGATAATATTTTTCCCCTAACGTGCTATGACCTTGACGAAAGCCAACAAACCATAGCCCGCTAGTCAAGTTCAACCCGTACATTTCTTGATCGAATTAAACCCACCCGCACGACCCTTGACGAAAGCCAACAAAGCCGCACGACTACCCTAATCCAATCGCATCGTATGCTGCAGATAAGCAGCATATAGCTACCGCACACTGCACCTTGTCGAAAGCCAACAAATGCAGCACGAATACTATATACAACTTATCTGAAATGTCGGAGGGCTACGACAGGTTTTTCTGAAAACCTATTGCGTAATGAACTTGATATCGTTGTAGGATCGAATGAATTTTGAAATGGAGTGTTTTTGAGGCTTTTCTAGTTTTGCTAAAGGAGTCACTCCCGGTGAAGGGATCGTCGGTCCTTTCCTCGTCGAATGAGGTGCGGGATATATCATATATATCACTGTGCAAAGCAAAAACACTTAAAAGCAATCAAAATACAAACCGAGTGTGTAGCATCTGCCAGTTATTGCTAAAGGAGTCACTCCCGGTGAAGGGATCTCGGTCCTTTCCTCATCGAATAAGGTGCAGGATATATCACATATACCTCTGTGCAAAGCAAGAACTGTAGCTACCTGTTTTATTTTGAAATTCGATTCTACAACATCTTAGGTTTCTTTTATTTCATTAATCACATTAATGAAGTCCCATCATTTAAATACCTAATCATCACAGATAAATACGACGTACACTTATGCCATCCGCATTCGCCTCGATGTCCCCTCGTGCACCGTTAGGTTAGGTAACTAACGGCAGAGCAGGCCAGGGCTAGCGCGGGTGTAAAACATAAGTAACGCCTATATAATATATCATATATACTATGTACTGTATCTATCACAGAACATCTCATGATCACATCACAGATATCGCAGCAGAAGAAATATATGAAATATTGGATATAGTAGGACGTCCGTGTTTTCAATACGAGCCAGTATAAAACACGGATTCCACGGTCGTGATGAATAGCCAAACCCACACCCCTAGACCCCTACGAGAGCGGCAAGCAACCCTACCAATTCTGGAGTTAGGAGACCCGGACTCGACTCCTCGAGTTGGTCTCCCACTGGACTCCAGAACCCGGTTACTTGTGCCCTCCTCCTTGGGTCTTTCCTAGTGCGGAAAAGTAAATAATATACAAGAGGTGACAACTTCCGCAACCTGGAAGTGCCCCAATAAAAGAATATTACATACAAATTTTTACTTGAATGAAAATGAAAAACACTCATCTCACATAAAAACCCCCGGCTATTCAAACACGACGATCCAATATAACATATCCAGCAACACATAACATCACATGTCATCAACGTAAGTAAATATGCGCATCCCAATTGTCGTTGATATATAGCAACGAAACCGGCGATATCACATATTACACTTACGGTCACAGAAAAGAAAGTGTAAAACTACAACAGTTGGAATCCGCAACCACCTCAGACATCGCATGCCTGACCAAATGAATTACTTAGACATCGCATGCCTAACAATTATAAACCCCGCATTTTAGTCTCATTATCGAAAACACTTTTCAATATCGAGTCGGGCAATTCAACAAGATTCCCGACATCCTGATCGAATGCTCGTCGCAAACTTTAGTAGACGGCCGCACCCCCGATACCGTCGACGAAGTGCACCAAGGCGGAACACCGCTGCCGGGAGCACCCGAACGGATGCTTTCGGCGACGGGGTTCTCCTACAGTAACTTGGTCGGGGCTATGGAGTGAGGCTGTCTATTAAGTTTACCCGGCGAGTATCCGCGTACGCTACGTGATTACGACGGACTTTTGATCACATCAAAATTCCGTGGCAACCGATCAAGTGAGACTAAACTGCTATGTTTATAATATTCATTCAGTTATCTCATAACTACTTGTGAATTCCAATTATTGTATCCCATTCCAGATAAACAGAAAATGTTAAACTTTTCGATCGAACAGTCAAACACCCAAGTTTTCCCGATACAATCCAACACATGAAATAAGTCTAACAACATTCAGTTCGTGCCTCAGTACCAACGGTCCAGCCGTAGAAGGGTCAAGCCAACGCCTCACATGTGGCACGCCGTACTGCCCCAAACCCGAAAGTTCAAAGGGCAGTTCAAGACGGTCACATAATCGAGTTAAGGTTTGTTGTCTTCTAGAGGGTCCATCGCGTTACTTGCACTACTTAGAACGTCGTTAAACTTCGGAAAAATCCAACACTTGGAAATTTCCCGACAGGGGAAAAATTGGGTATTTATATCCGGTCGAACATTTTAACATATTCTAAAATTTATCCGGAAAGCCACACAGTCAAAATTTGAAACCCCGATCGAATCATTGATTCCCAATACAACCCAAAAATGCTCAACTGTTTACAACATATTAAAAATTCCCAGAAAACTCAGCATATTAAAATATGAATTACTGTGCAAACAGGAGTCAACGAGTCAACAAAACGGCCGCGGAACCGCCGCGCCACGTGGGCTTAGGCCGAGGTTCCGCGGCGTTATGACGGAGTTAAGTCTCCGTTTTTCACAATATTTCATAGAAAACCCTGCTTGATTTTCTGGATAATTTTAATCTTGAAAAATCCACATTTTTAAAATCTGGACAGAGAGCATTTTTGAATATGGGTTTCGGGTTCGTTCGGATTTCAAACTCCGTCGGGACTTCGCCTAAGGCTCTAGCTAGGCTCTGATACCACTGTAGGGTTCCTAGGCACCCTAGTGAGGTCTCACAAGGTATCGAACATGCCATTATAAAATTTTACGGGTGCCGAGAGACCCGACTACGGATCGTTTGCTAGAAAACTAGGCGAAAAAGCTAACTAGTTAACACTTAACTAAGGGATACGGATATACAACCTTTGTAGATCCGGTGCTCCACCTCCATAGCTCCGCAACGAAGTCCTCTCCGCTGTCCAAAAAGAATCCGGGCTCTAGCGTCGACTTCATCGGAGAATAAGCGAGCTAGGTCGTCGATGTCCATGCCGAAGATGATCTACGTCGAGGCATCGCTAAATCAAGCTCCGACTTCACCAAGTCAAGAAACTTGTGAAGAAAACACACTCTACTACTTGGCAAGAGGTAGAGGATGAAGAAATAGGAAGTGGGTAGACTTTAGAATTGGATTTCTCACTCATTTCATCAAGTTGCCATTGATGGTCAAGCTTTTCTTCACTTGAAGGAAGAAGAAGAAGAAGCTAAATTATTATGATAAGAATTATTTAAAATGAAAAGAATAATCCATTCTTATCATAAGTGAACCATGGTAAAGTGTAGAGAGCTAACTTGAGTTAATGAGAATGGTTAGGGTTAAAAAGAAGACAAAAATGGTGACATGGTCAAAGTATTCATGAAGCTTCATGAAAGTAAAAGAATGCCACAATTTATCTCATTTCTTTTTCTTTTTCTAAAAGAATAAAAGAATAATTGAATAAGCAAATAACTAAAAGAATAAACATAACCCTAATCATCATCTTAACCTTTGTTTAATTCTATACACTTAACCAAAAACCATGTATCATCAATCATGATACAAACATGTGCACAAAATCATATCGCATATTTAATGCGCACATCCGAGCGAGAAAATCCATTTAAAGTGAACCGATACTAGTTAATGCAAAGTAATATATCAAATATATAATTATGCATCAAATCATTAAATCAACACTTGATTTAACGATCCGGTCATATCGTATATAACCGACTAGTATGCAATGCATCGGTTTATCGAATCAACCCTTGATTCGATAACTAGGGTATATCGCATATAACCTAATCGATACATTCATCGCGAGAATGAAATACGGTATCACATACACGCATTATTCTCGGTCCCGTACATATCTCATATGCGCTCCTATTTCGTTTCGCTTGAGCCAGGAAACCTCTGTGTAGGACTCTAAAGACTCGTCAATACGCCGGCAGCAGATGATGATCATATCAAACATCCACAAGCCGCAAGCGGTCTGCTAAACGTAACGGCCACCCGGGTATTGAGCGATCTGAAGATCGAAGAGCAAGCCCGCTCACACTCCAGTGAATCCAACCAGTAACACTACCGTACAGTCCGGTCTGATCGTCTGATATGTCGCATATCTCGCCTAGGGGTGGTAAACGTCAGACCCCAATAGCTCAATAAGTCGTGTCGATATGAGGTCTATAACAATTCGAGAAACTACTGGTAACACTTACCAGTAAATCTCAGCAACCCTGGCCAGGGATTTCCTGTTATAGCCAATCGAACACAGCGCAACATCAACCCCCTATACCGGGAGAGACGAATCCCCTCCTATCGCTCATTGCCTCCATGTGACTCGGGACTGTACCCAAAAACCACCGTTTTGCACGCCCTCTTGGACGTGGTAAGATGGAAATCAAAGCACAGTGGGAACCACACAAGACTCTATGACGATCTCGGGTCAACAGACTACTCTGTACCAGTGTCACCAGAGAACTGCCATCTGACGTGAGGTATAATACCATCTGGGAGTTCTCGGAGAGTCCGTCCAGCGTACCCAGTCTCTACTGAGCACCCGTATATCATCTCTGATGTCGAACACCAATGGATATGGGATCATCCATCGCCCATCTGTATGGGTCGAGAAGGTATACGCTAGTCTACTCTGGTATATCGATGCCCCGTCTCGATATACCCTCGACTAGGGACTTTGAAGGATGTACTTATGGACTACCATGTCCCCACTAGTATGATCTGCATCATAGTCCAGGTAGTCAAGTACACATCCTAAGGGCTTTACCAACATGTAACAGAGAGACAATCAGTATACACGTTAAGGTAAAGTTCAACCAGATAGCATACTATCATGTTGAGCAAGAAAGTCCTCCCTATATACGTCCCAGCATCCACTACAATATACATCCTATGTACAGTAATGGCCTCTAGGGCATACATATAACTAACAATCTGATGTCAATCACCAATGGATATGGGATCATCCATCGCCCATCTGTATGGGACGAGAAGGTATACGCTTGTCTACTCTGGTATATCGATGCCCCGTCTCGATATACCCACGACTAGGGACTTTGAAGGATGTAATTATGGACTACCATGTCCCCACTAGTAAGATCCGCATCATAGTCCAGGTAGTCAAGTACACATCCTAAGGGCTTTACCAACATGTATCACAGAGATAATCAGTATACACGTTAAGGTAAAGTGTAACCAGATAGCATACTTTCATGTCGAGCAAGAAAGTCCTCCCTATATATGTCTAAGCATCCACTACAATATACATCCTATGTATAGTAATGGCCTCTAGGGCATACATATAACTAACAGAGTCTTTAGAGTCTCACACAGAGAGCTATTCACCTTTAGGCAAAAGAGTAGAGGTCGCATGGTTTTGCGATAGGGTTCGGTCACATCCGTGCACTTGTGCACGTTTAGTGTCCGAGCAGTTATTACTAGCGGGCTTTGGTTTAAGCCAGATCCTACTATACGTTTTGGAATTGGTTTTATCTCGTTTGTATTCGTGTTCCTTGGAACGCGGATGCGGGTGTGTATGCACGGTTGACGGAGACAGAGGCAGAGGATTCTCATTAGGGTTGTTGACTGTTGACTTTTGCTAAACCCTAATGAGAATTAGAAATATGATTAATAATAATATTAATTAAGTATTATTGTGCCATGGTTGGGTTGAAAGGTTGACTTTGTTGACTGGTTGACTTTGTTGACCGGTTGACTAGGTTGGACTTGTTGACCATCATCATGACAATGGCTATCATTTCATGGCTTTGACCTTTGCTTGCTTGTTTTGTTCACAAATTGCATTAAATGCATGAAATGATATCGCCATTTGATATGATAAGAACCATCACAAAAATACTCAATTACTATTATTATTATGATTATTTTTTGTTATGAGAGCATAGGTGGAAAAAGTCTTGCTCATTCTATCATTTGTATTCTCTCTCATCCTCAAGCTTTCCCCCTTCCTCTTGCTCTCTCTAGTTCATGGTTCTATTGTCTCATGTGTTGAGAAACAAGAACCATAGAGATAAAACCCAAAACACTTCTCTACTCATCCTAGTATACAAGGTCTAGCAAGCCAAATGTTCTAGTTTCCTCTAGATTGAGGTTGGAGCCAGAGGTAGAAGCTTTCTGGTGGATCCATCTTCGGCACAAGGAGACGACGAGGTGAGGCCGATCCGACCACCACAAAGAGTTGAAGAGAAGGAGTTCAAGTTAAGGTATAACTCCTAACATAGTAGTTAAACTCCTAGTTAGGTTGTTAAATAGTTTCTTTAGCAAAGATCCTATTCTAGAGTCCATTTTACCATCACCGAAAAAATCATTTTTCACCATTTCCGCAAGCCCGAAAGAACCAGGACGGGTAACGTGGACTTACACAGTCGAGAGTATGACTCTATTTGAGTGATCGTAGACCGATTGATGAAAGCATCTCACTTTCTGCCAGTCAAGACCACTTTCGGATTCGTTCTGTATTCTCAGATATATGTTGATGAGATGGTGCTACTACACGGCGTTCTGACTTGTATTGTTTTCGACAAAGGCACTCAGTTCACTAGCCGATTATGGCAGAAACTTCAGGAGGCTTTGAACACCAGATTGAGTTTCAGTACAGCTTTCCATCCGCAGACCGACGGTCAGTCAGAGTGGACCATTCAAACTCTTGAGGAAATGCTCCGAGCTTGCTTTCTAGATTTCATGGCAGTTGGGTGTTGGGTTACTAGGCACTCTAACAAGGATTAAGAAAGCATCAACTATGCCCGATAAAAATTTTAGCCGTGCCTAACAACCCTAAACAAGATCTTTACAAGAAAATTAGGGTTTCACATGCAAGTAAATAGCATCTATGACTAAGTGAATACGAAATACAACCTTTGTAGATCGGTCCTTCACTTCATTAGCTCCTTGTTGAAGTCCCTTCGCTGCGATCGTGGTTCTCCCGGACTCTTGCATGGCTTCACGAGGCAAAGGAAGCGTCCTTGCTTGAAGTCTTCGAGGCCGAAGATGATCTACGCCGAGGGAATACCAACTAAAGCTACTACTTCACTAACTAGAGAATTAGTGAAGCAAACACCCAAAACTAAAGTTCTAGTCTAGTAGAGGATGGAGAAATAGGAAGTGGGTTCACTTTAGAATTTGGTTTCTCACAATATTTCTCACTTTGGATCAAACCCTAGAGAGCTCTTTTGCTCAAGGAAGAAGATGAAGAAAATAAAGAGAGAAAGATAATGATCAAGCGAGAAAGCTAACCATGGTGAGTGAGTAACATATACTAACTCATGTAGAGACATAACCATGGCTAATCCTTTATGGTTGGGTTGACAAAATATCCATAGTAAAAACAAACTTAGTGGACTTAGTCAATGCATCCACAAGCTTCCACAAGCTTCATGCATTTTTCTAATCCTCCACTAATTTTGTAATTACTTTAAATATTAAAACCCAACATAATAAATAGCATGGTGTAAGTCTCATACACCCATGAATGATGTATCAACAATTATGATACAAAAACGAAAACACATTTTAATATATATCATATATACATTAAAGTTGTGCACATGTGAGAAAAACCCTTAAGTGAACAAATGTTAGTTAATGTAAATTAGTATATCAAATATACAATTATACAATAAATTATTAAATCAACACTTGACTTAATAATCCGGTCATAACACATATAACCGACTAACATGCAATGTATCGACTTATCGAATCAACACTTAATTCGATAACCCTGGCTATATCACATATAACCGACCGATACAAAAAGTCGCGAGAATAGAATACGGTATCACATACACGCATTATTCTCGGTCCCGCACATATCACATACGTGCTCCTATTTCGTTTTTCCTGAGCCAGAAAAACCTCTATGTAGGAGTCTAAAGACTCGTCAATACGTCGGCAGTAGGTGATGATCACATCAAGCATCCACAAGCCGTCAGCGGTACTAGCTGGACGTAACGGCTACCCGGGTATTGAGCGATCAGAAGATCAGTAAGCAAGCACGCTCTAACTCCTGTAAAATCCAAATGATAACACTTCCCGTACAGTCCGGTCTCCTCGTCAGATATGTCGCATATCAAGTCTAGGGGTAGTAAACGTCAAACCCCAAAAACCGATAATTCGTGCCGATGTGAGGCTCATAACGGGTCAAGAAACTACTGGTAACACTTACCAGTAAATCTCTAAATCAGCCCTGGCCAGGGACTTCCCTATTACGGCCAATCGAGAAGAGCGCAACATCAACCCCCAATACCGGGAGAGACGAAACCCTTCCTATCGCTCATTGCCTCCATGTGACTTGCGACTGTACCCAAAAACCAACGTTTTGCATGCCCTCTTGGACATGGTAAGGTGGAAATCAAAGCACAGTAGGAATCACACAAGACTCTATGACGATCTCGGGTCTACAGATTAAGCTGCACAAGTGTCACCAGAGAACTACCATCTGACGTAAGGTCTAATACCATCTGAGAGTTCTCGGCGAGTCCGTCCAGTGTACCCAGTCTCCACTGAGCAGCTGTATACCATCTCTGATGTCAAACACCAATGGATATGGGATCATCCATCGCCCATCTTGTTAGTGTATATGCCCTAGAGGCCATTACTGTATCATACTGGTTTGTATATTACTTGATGGAAGCTTGGGATATTCACCTTGTATATATAATCTTGCTCAAAATAGTGGTATGCTACTTGGTTTGTTGCTACTTCAATGTGTACATGTGTTTATTTTAGTATATCACCTATACACATTAGTGGAGCCCTTAGGATCTTTGCTTGATTACTAGCGTTGTGATGGCAGTCACACTAGTGGGGCTGGGTAATCTATAAGCACATCCTTATGCTGGTCTCTAGTCGCAGGACTATCGAGACTGGGCATCGATACTCCGGAGTAGACTAGCGCATGCGCTTCTCATCCCAGTGTGGGAGACGGTCTGTCCCACAGCCGTTGGTACGTCGTACTTATGATAGTATGCGGGAGCTCATTAGGTTACGAGTACACTGGAAAGGACTCGTCGGGAACTGACCGGTTGGTATTATGCCTATCGTCAGTTATCAGTTCCCAGGTGACATGAGTACAGCTTAGTCCGCTTACTTGACACTGTCACTTCGCCTCGAGTGTGTTCCCACTGCACTTTGATTGCTACCCTACCACGGCTCAAATGAGTCGTGCAAACAGGTGGTAGTTGGGTGCAGTCCCGAAGCACTTGGAGGCAGTGACGGTTAGACAGGATTCGTCTTTCCCGGTATTGGGGGTTGACATCGCGCTGTGTCTAGGAGAGCCATTACACGAGTAGTCCCTGGCCAGGGCAAACGAGATATACTCGTAGGCTTCCGGTGTTATCTCAGGGTGTTTTGGGCTTCACTCCGACACGACTTGTACCGCTATTAGGGGACTGACGTTTACCGTCCCCTAGGCCCGCCATGCGATGTATCAGACGAACAGACCGGACTGTACGGAGAATGTCATATTCAGGCTCAGTAGGAGTTCAGATGGGTTTCGCCTCGTCAGTCTTCTTGTCGGCATCTACCTGGGGACCGTTACGCACAGCTAGTGCCGCTTGCGGTCTGTGGTTAAACCCACTGCCAGCGTAGTGTCGATTCTTTAGAGTCCCACACAGAAAGCTATTCGCCTTTAGGCAAAAGAGTAGAGGTCGCATGGTTTTGCAACAGGTCGCATGGTTTTGCGACAGGGTTCGGTCACATCCGTGCACTTGTGCACGTACAGTGTCCGGACAGTTTTCACTAGCGGGCTTTGGTTTAAGCCAGATCCTAGTGTACCTTTTGGGATTGGTTTTATCCAGTATGCATCCGTGTTCCTCGGAACGCGGATGCGGGTGTGTATGCACAGTTGACGGAGAGACAAAGGCAGAGGATTCTCATTAGGGTTATTGACCGTTGACCGTTGACTATTGACTTTTTGCTCAACCCTAATGAGAATATGATATATGATTAACAATTATATTAATTAAGTATTATGGTGACATGGTTCTTGAGGGGTTGACTTTGTTGACTTGTTGACTTTGATGACTTGTTGACTTTGTTGACCGGTTGACTAGGCTTGTTGACTAGTGGACCATCATGATAACAATAGCTATCATTTCATGGCAAAGACTTTTGCTTGCTTGCTCTCTTGTGCAAAATAAGTGCATGAAATTATATGGCTATTGTTGCTTAAACCATCACATAATACTTGATTGCTATGATGTGTTATGATGGTTATGGATTATGAGAGCCAAATAAGAAAAGTCTTCTCTCATTCTATCATTCTCAGTCTCTCTCTTGTTCTTGAGCTCTCATCTTCCTCCTCTTGCTCTCCCTCTCTTCACTCTATGGTTCACTTGTCTCATGAGTTGAGAACCAAGAATCATAGATAAAATCCCATACAAACTCTTCTCTACTCACTCTAGTTCACAAGGTTTAGCAAACCGAGTGAACTAGTTTCTTCAAAGTTCGAAGAAGGGGCCAAAGGTAGAAGCTTTCTGGTGGATCGATCTTCAGCGCAAGGAAACGACGGGGAGAAGCCGATTCGGACAACCATCGAGTCTTCAAGACGAAGGAGTTCAAGAATAGAAAGGTATAACCCCCTAACCGAGTAGTTAACAACTCCTACTTAGGTTGTTAGTTAGATGTTTAACAAAGATCCGGGTTTTAAGTCCATGTTACCACCTCTAAGAAAATCGTTTTTTATCAAATTCCGCATGCCCGGAAGTACCGGGAGAGGTAGCATGGACTTACAATGGTATCAGAGCCTAGTTAAACTCTATCTAACATGTTAGCAAAGTAACTAGATGATCGATCAAAGAAAAAGTCACAAAACGAACCCGATATGTCAAGTTTCTGCCGATTTTTTTCTGTTCAAAAATTGATAAATTTTATCTTAAAAATCGGCTCAGGGTTTTTTGTGAACACCCACCAAATTTGGTCCAACGATCGAGTCAAAGCGCCGCGGAAACGCGGCGGGAGCATGCTCCCGCCGCGGTTCCGCGGCCGAGTTGACTCGGCCGAGGTCCAAGTTTGGTGCAGTGTTTTTCTGGGGTTGGTTTGGGATTTTTGGGATATGTGTTTTTTGCCCAGATTTTACAGAAAGAAAATTTTGTTTTTGGGGCTTTAAAAACCGTATATTGATCGAATTTCTAAAAGACTTTAGCTGACGGGTTTTTATCTGTGTTGTGATATTTGTATTGAACGTGTACTAATCGCTATATGTCGATTAGTGGGGGTTATACAAATCTGTGATCTGTAATGTTATTGGAATGTGTATATGAATTCATTGGATTGTCGCGGGTGAATTGCCGGGGGGGTTGTGAGACGAGAGTTTTCTTTTCTTTCAATTCATGTAAATTTGTAAATTGATGTAATAATTATTTGTATGGCCGCACAACCGGGTCGGGGTTGTAACCGTCATTGTATAATTTCTTTTTACTGTTTTTGCTCCTAGGATAGACCCATGGAGGGGGTGCATAAACTACCGGGTATGCCGAAGTGCCGAGTGGCTTACTCACGGAGATAAGGGAGGTTGCTTCGCTACGGGTACTTGGCGGGTAGTTTTCCGCACCCGTAGGGGTCTTGGATGGGGTATTGGCTATTCACCGCGACCGTGTAATCTGCTTTTCGTTACAGGCTCGTATGAATTGCGGATTCCTAGTATATCCAATGTGTTCATCTGTGATCTGAAATGGCTATCATTGCAGTATATCTATATATGATATTATTTAGGCGTTGCTTATGTTTTACAGCCGCGCTAGCCCAGCCCCCGCTCTGTCGTTAGTTAAGTAACCTAACGGGTAATGACGGGGCCCCGTGGCGAATGCGAATGGCATAAGCGTACGTCATATTTTGGTTGTTTTCTGCAATGGTAGGATTAAATGATGGGACGCATTAAAAGAACTAATGTAAGAAAATAAACCAAGTTGAAGTCGTTGGAACACTTTCGGAAAACCACTCGGTTCTTTTCAAAACTAACTTTTAAATGCGGAGCTTGAGCCACTCCTTTTAAAAGCTATCTCGTTCCATCGATTATATCAAGTTCACTACGTTCACGGTTTTGCCAAAACCATTCGTAGCCCTCCGTCGTTTCACATGAATAGTCAATAGTATTCAAGCTGTGTATGTTGGCCAAAGTCAAGGCATAATGATTGGTAGCTATTGGGTATTCATGTGTAGCATAGATAGATGCGTTGGTTTGGAACAGTCGTACTGCCATTTTGGCCAAAGTCAAGGGTAGGTATGGGTGGATCCAAATTAACCTGGAGAATGACGGGTAGAACTTGACATGTGACTTATGATATTTTGGCCAAATTCAAGGTCATAAGAGCATGGGGCAAAAATCCACATCGGGAGTTTCAAAAGAACTGAAACTTGCTAGTGTTGCATACCATTTGAAGTGTGATGATTCTGGTAGGATTCCTTCAGTTTCGTCACGCGATGATATTTGGATCCCGATCCTACTGTGAGTATATGCTACTCCTCGGGAAATTTCTCACTTAACGATCAATGCTATAAACCAAGTAGGTGTCTAGAAAGGTGTTAGCGGGGCTACGCCCCCAGGGAAAAGAGGTTATTTAATTAAGGAACTTCACGAAAGCGTTGGAAAACCTCCCTCAAAGTACCGACACTGGCCTGGCTGAACGGTTAAGCAAGTATTGTACGGTGAGATTGATCCTGACTAATTCTTCCTTTTATGTTTGAGGAGGGATTCGAGAAACAGTGGGAGCCATCCTGTTTAGACAAACTAAAAACCATTCTAAACTTGCAAGAGCATCATGCTGAGTGTTTCTTCTCTCTCCTAATTCCAGCGACCAATCGACATGACTGGACTTAAGTTACTTCTAGATAAAAACATACTGACAGGGCCAAACTACAAAGATTGGCTCAGGAATGTCAAGATGGCAATCACTTACGACAAGCTGGGGTATCTTCTTACCACCAAAGCTCCCCCTGTCCCAGGTCCCACCTCCAGCGTCGCGGATAAGGAAATCCGTAAGACTTGGGAGATTGATAGCACGAAGGCCAAGTGCTTCGTGCTTGCCTCTATGGACAATGAACATCAGAGGAGGCACGAGAATATGGACCTGGAATCCATAATTCTTCATACAAAAGAACTGTATGGAGAGCAATCTCGTATCGCAAGATATGAAGCGTCGAAAAAGTTATTTTCGACAATATTGGCCGTCGGATCATCGGTAGCAGAACACGTGCTTAAGATGATCGGCTACATTGAGGAGCTCGCGGACCTTGGGACCACATTGGAGAGTGAGCTCTATACGGACTTGATTCTCCAGTCCCTTCCTTCCACTTACGCCCAGTTTATACTGAACTTCAACTTACAAGAAAAAGAAGTTGAACTTTCAGAGCTCCTCAACATGCTGAGGAGCACAGAGGGCACCCTACAGAAAGGTAGGGAAACATCCACTTTGTTTGTAGGAGGATCATCTTCTTCTAGGTCTAAGGCGAAAGCCAAGGGAAAGAAAAAGAAAGCCCCCGCCAAACGAAGGGGCAGTGTTAGTAAAGTGGATACGAAGGGAAAGGAAAAGGAAACATAGAAAGCAGGGAAGCTTGTGGATAAGGAAGAATGCTTCTATTGTCATAAGAAAGGACACTGGAAGAATGATTGCAGGGCTTGGAAGGCCAGAACACAGGAATTGAAGCAGGTTGCAGCTTCAGCTTCAGGTGTGTATGTTATTGAAAACTGTCTTTCAATAAACTCTACTTCCTGGGTATTGGATACCGGATCAGGATCTCATATCTGTAATTCTTTGCAGGCGTTGAGAAACCGTAGGGTTTTGAAGGCAGGTGACATGACCCTCAAAGTTGCGAACGGAGCTAGCATGGATGCTAAAGCCGTGGGGGACTATCACCTAGGAATGTCAGATGGACATGTTTTGGTTTTGCGTAATTGCTTTTTTGTACCCAACGCAACTTATAATATCATTTCTGTATCTTTGGTTTCTAAAGAAGGTTATGAATTTGCGTTTGTAAGCAATGTTGTAAACATTCACCTTAATCAAGTTCTGATTGGGTCAGGTACATTGAGCAATGGTATATACGTATTAAACCAACCACAGATTTTCAATGTCCAGAATACGCATAAAAGAAAGTCTCCGGAAATAAATTAGACTTTCTTATGGCATTGTAGACTGGGTCACATCAATGAGAGAAGGTTGACGAAGTTACATACAGAAGGATATTTGAATCCGTTCGAATATCAAACGTATGCCACTTGTCAATACTGTCTCACAGGAAAGATGACAAAGACTCCGTTCACTGGACACGGAGTAAGAGCGAGCGAGCTCTTAGGACTTGTACACAGCGACGTGTGCGGTCCAATGTCTACACATGCGCGAAGCGGTTATTCTTACTTCATTACTTTTACGGATGACTTTTCAAGGTACGGTTATGTCTTCTTAATGAAACATAAGTCCGAAGCCTTTGGAAAATTCCAGGAATATAAGAATGAAGTAGAAAAACAAACGGGCAAAAGTATCAAGATTCTAAGATCGGATCGAGGTGGAGAATACTTAAGTGCCGAGTTCCTGGACTATTTAAAAGAGAACGGAATTCTCTCTCAGCTTACTCCTCCATACACTCCGCAACATAACGGTGTATCGGAGAGACAGAACTGAACCCTATTGGATATGGTACGGTCCATGATGAGTAACGCTGAGTTACCGCGATCATTCAGGGGGTATGCGCTAGAATCAGCTGCATACCTTTTGAACCGAGTTCCCACTAAGACTGTGCCTACTACACCATATGAGATGTGGTGTGGGAAGAGACCCTATCTTAATCACATTAAGACATGGGGAAGTCCAGCTTTTGTCAAAAAGTAGCATGCGGACAAGCTCGAGGCACGCTCAGTACAGTGCAAGTTCGTGGGATATCCAAAGAACTCCAAGGGATATTTCTTCTATTGCGAAGAGGAACAAAAGGATTTTTTTTCTCGTCATGCCCATTTTCTAGAACACCAGTTCTTAGAAAAGGAAATTAGTGGGAGCGCAGTAGAACTGGAAGAAATTCCAGAACCACGAGCTATTACTGAAAGCTTAGTAGAACCAGAGGGTTCAAAAGAACAGGACATTCCTACGCCACTCCGCAGGAGTAGTAGGCAGTCTCATCCGCCCGAGAGATACTACGGTTTTCTCATAGACGGGGATAGAGAGGATTGCATCATAGATTATGATGAGCCTACTAGCTTCCAGCAGGCCGTTCAGAGTGTTGACTCGGTAAAATGGCTGGATGCAATGCGGACCGAAATGGAGTCCATGTACACCAACAAGGTATGGACGTTGGACATTGCTCCAGACGGGGTAAAACCCGTAGGATGCAAGTGGATCTTCAAAAGGAAGATTGGTGTAGATGGACAGGTTGAGACCTATAAAGCTAGACTTGTTGCAAAGGGTTTTCGTCAAAGACCTGGTTTGGACTATGACAAAACCTTTTCTCCAGTGGCTATGCTGAAATCCATTCGGATCCTTCTTGCCATTGCTGCATTCCACGATTATGAGATCTGGCAAATGGACGTAAAGACCACTTTTCTAAATGGAAATTTAGCGGAGTGTATCTATATGGACCAACCAGAGGGTTTCATTCAGAGTGGGAGCAACGGAAAGGTGTGCATGTTGCTTAAGTACATCTATGGACTAAAGCAGGCATCGCGGAGTTGGAACATCTGTTTTGATGAGACGGTCAAGGAATTTGGCTTTATCAAAAATCCAGATGAACCATGCATCTATAGTAGATTTGTAGCGAGAACTTTAGTATTCCTCGTTTTATACGTGGATGACATTCTCTTAATCGGAAATGACATTCCTATGCTACAATCTGTCAAGGGGTTCTTGTCACACAGGTTCTCCATGAAAGACCTGGGTGATGCCTCATACATCCTGGGGATCCGGATCCATCGTGATAGATCCAAGAGGATATTAGGACTTTCACAGTCCAGGTACATCGACACCATACTGAAAAGATTCAGTATGGAAGATTCCAAGCGTGGTAACCTACCGGCTTGTCACGGGATCACCCTTTCTAAAGAGATGTCTCCCAAGACTGATTTGGAGAGGGATCGCATGTCTATTATACCCTACGCTTCTGTGGAAGGCTCTATAATGTATGCGATGTTGTGTACCAGACCGGATGTAGCTTATGCACTGAGTGTGGTAAGCCGGTATCAGTCAAACCCTGGGGTGAAACACTGGATAGCGGTAAAGAACATTCTCAAGTACCTGAGAAGGACTAAGGAGATGTTCTTGGTGTATGGCGGAAAAGACCTCCAGATCGAGGCCTTTGCTGACTCCAGCTTCCAGAGTGACAAGGATGATTCCAAGTCCATGTCGGTTTTTGTCTTTACCCTCAATGGAGGGGCGGTGTGTTGGAAGAGTTCCAAACAGGAAACCGTTGCAGACTCGACGATGGAAGCGGAATACTTCACTGTATCTGATGCCGCAAAAGAAGCTGTCTGGATGAGGAAGTTCTTGAAAGAACTTCAGGTGGTTCCGTCCATTGTTGATCCAATACCTCTGTATTGCGACAACAACGGGGCTATAGCTTTAGCAAAGGAACCCAGGTCCCATCAGAGATCCAGACACATCTTAAGGCGGTATCACCTGATCAGGGAGATCGTGGATCGCCAGGAGATCGAGGTTCGGAGTGTCGCTTCAGAAGATAACACTGCAGATCCATTCACCAAGGCCTTGCCCCAGACTCAGTTCGAGCGGCGGATCGAGATGATAGGTCTTCGATACGCCAGTACATGGCCTTAGTGCAAGTGGGAGATTGTTAGTGTATATGCCCTAGAGGCCATTACTGTATCATACTGGTTTGTATATTACTTGATGGAAGCTTGGGATATTCACCTTGTATATACAATCTTGCTCAAAATAGTAGTATGCTACTTGGTTTGTTGCTACTTCAATGTGTACATGTGTTTATTTTAGTATATCACCTATACACATTAGTGGAGCCCTTATGATCTTTGCTTGATTACCAGCGTTGTGATGGCAGTCACACTAGTAGGGCTGGGTAATCTATAAGCACATCCTTATGCTGGTCCCTAGTCGCAGGACTATTGAGACATGGCATCGATACTCCGGAGTAGACTAGCGCATGCGCTTCTCATCCCAGTGTGGGAGACGGTCTGTCCCACAGCCATTGGTATGTCGTACTTGAGATAGTATGCGGGTGCTCGTTAGGTTACGAGTACACTCGACAGGACTCGTCGGGAACTGACCGGTTGGTATTATACCTATCGTCAGTTATCAGTTTTCAGGTGACATGAGTACAGCTTAGTACGCTTACTTGACACTGTCACTTCGCCTCGAGTGTGTTCCCACTGCACTTTGATTACTACCCTACCACGGCTCAAATGAGTCGTGCAAACAGGTGGTAGTTGAGTGCAGTCCAGAAGCACTTGGAGGCAGTGACGGTTAGACAGGATTCGTCTCTCCCGGTATTGGGGGTTGACATCGCGCTGTGTCTAGGAGAGCCATTACATGAGTAGTCCCTGGCCAGGGCAAACGAGATATACTCGTAGGCTTCCGGTGTTATCTCAGGGTGTTTTGGGCTTCACTCCGACACGACTTGTACCGCTATTAGGGGACTGACGTTTACCGTCCCCTAGGCCCGCCATGCGATGTATCAGACGAACAGACCGGACTGTACGGAGAATGTCACATTCAGGCTCAGTAGGAGTTCAGATGGGTTTCGCCTCGTCAGTCTTCTTGTCGGCATCTACCTGGGGACCGTTACGCACAGCTAGTGCCACTTGCGGTCTATGGTTAAACCCACTGCCAGCGTAGTGTCGAGTCTTTAGAGTCCCACACAGAAAGCTATTCGCCTTTAGGCAAAAGAGTAGAGGTCGCATGGTTTTGCGACAGGGTTCGGTCACATCCGTGCACTTGTGCACGTACAGTGTCCAGACAGTTTTCACTAGCGGGCTTTGGTTTAAGCCAGATCCTAGTGTACCTTTTGGGATTGGTTTTATCCAGTATGCATCCGTGTTCCTCGGAACGCGGATGCGGGTGTGTATGCACAGTTGACGGAGAGACAGAGGCAGAGGATTCTCATTAGGGTTGTTGACCGTTGACCGTTGACTATTGACTTTTTGCTCAACCCTAATGAGAATATGATATATGATTAACAATTATATTAATTAAGTATTATGGTGACATGGTTGTTGAGGGGTTGACTTTGTTGACTTGTTGACTTTGTTGACTTGTTGACTTTGTTGACCGGTTGACTAGGCTTGACTAGTTGACCATCATGATAACAATAGCTATCATTTCATGGCAAAGACTTTTGCTTGCTTACTCTCTTATGCAAAATAAGTGCATGAAATGATATGGCTATTGTTGCTTAAACCATCACATAATACTTGATTGCTATAATGTGTTATGATGGTTATGGATTATGAGAGCCAAATGAGAAAAGTCTTCGCTCATTCTATCATTCTCATTCTCTCTCTTGTTCTTGAGCTCTCATCTTCCTCCTCTTGCTCTCCCTCTCTTCACTCTATGGTTCACTTGTCTCATGAGTTGAGAACCAAGAACCATAGATAAAATCCCATACAAACTCTTCTCTACTCATTCTAGTTCACAAGGTTAAGCAAACCGAGTGAACTAGTTTCTTCAAAGTTCGAAGAAGCAGCCAAAGGTAGAAGCTTTCAGGTTGATCGATCTTCGGCACAAGGAGACGACAGGGAGAAGCCGATTCGAAGAACCATCGAGTCTTGAAGACGAAGGAGTTCAAGAAAAGAAAGGTATAACCCCCTAACCGAGTAGTTAATAACTCCTAGTTAGGTTGTTAGTTAGATGTTTAGCAAAGATCCGGGTTTTAAGTCCATGTTACCACCTCTAAGAAAATCGTTTTTTATCAAATTCCGCATGCCCGGAAGTACCGGGAGAGGTAGCATGGACTTACACATCTCATGGGTCGAGAAGCGTATGCGCTAGTCTACTCTGGTATATCGATGCCCTGTCTCGATACACCTACGACTAGGAACATTAAAGGATGTACTTATGGACTACCATGGCCCCACTAGTATGATCTGCATCATAGTCCTGGTAGTCAAGTACACATCCTAAGGGCTTTACCAACATGTAACTATAAGACAGTATCAAGAGACAAGTATACATGTTATGATAAAGAGAAACCAGATAGCATACTATCATATCGAGCAAGAAAGTCCTCTCTATATATGTCCAAGAATCTAATATAATATACATCATCTGTACAATACTGGCCTCTAGGGCATACATATAACTAACAATCTCCCACTTGCACTAGGGCCAGCTACTGTAGTATCGCATACCAAGCATCCCGAAGAGTCTCTCGAACTGTATCTTGGGAATAGCCTTCGTGAGTAGATCCGCTGTGTTGTTCTTCGTGTCAACCCTCCTGACCTCGATCTCCCGACGATCTACTATCTCCCGGATCAGGTGATACCGCCTCAGGATATGCCTGGATCGCTGATGGGACCTGGGTTCCTTGGCCAAAGCCACCGCTCCATTGTTATCGCAATACAAAGGTATTGGATGCTCAATGGATGGAACCACTCCAAGTTCAGTAATGAACTTCTTGATCCAGACAGCCTCTTTGGCAGCATCGTTGGCAGCGATGTATTCAGCCTCCATCGTCGAGTCTGACACGGTTTCCTGCTTGGAACTCTTTCAGCTAACCACCCCTCCGTAAAGGGTAAAGACAAATCCCGAGTGCGACTTAGAGTCGTCCTTATCACTCTGGAAGCTCGAATCGGTAAAGGACTCCACTTGGAGTTCTCCGTAACCATACACCAAGAGCATCTCTTTAGTCCTTCGTAAGTACTTGAGAATGCTCTTTAAAGCTGTCCAGTGACTCTCTCCAGGCTTAGCTTGATATCTACTCACTACACTTAGTGAGTGTGCTACATCGGGTCCGGTACATAGCATCGCGTACATGATAGAGCCCACAGCAGAAGCATAGGGTATCCCTTGCATGCGAGCTCTCTCCAAATCAGTCTTGGGAGACATCTCTTTGGACAGAGTGAGCCCCGAGATCGTGGGTAAGTTCCCATGCTTGGACTCTTCCATATTAAACCGCTTTAGTATGGTGTCAATGTACGTGGATTGGGACAATCCCAGTATCCGTTTGGATCTATCTCTATAGATCTTAATCCCCAAGATATAAAAGGCATCCCCTAGATCTTTCATTGAGAATCTTGGTGATAAGAAGAGCTAGACCGATTGCAGCATAGGAATGTCATTTCCTATCAAGAGATGTCGTCTACGTACAATACGAGAAAGACAACCTTACTCTCTGCCACCTTCTTGTAGATACAAGGTTCATCTACATTTTTGATGAAATCAAACTCTTTGATAACGACGTCAAAGCAGATGTTCCAACTCCGTGATGTTTGCTTTAATCCATAAATGGATTTAAGCAGCTTGCACACCTTCCCGCTGCTCCCACTAAATACGAAGCCCTCTGGCTGAGTCATGTACACGCACTCTTCTAAATCACCGCGGTCTTAACATCCATTTGCAAGATTTCATAGTCATGATATGCAGCAATAGCAAGCATGATCCGGATGGATTTAAGCATAGCCACTGGAGAAAAGGTTTCATCATAGTCCACACCTGGTCTTTGACGAAAATCCTTTGCAACAAGTATAGCTTTGAAAGTCTTCACTTTCCCATCTACACCAAGTTTTTTCTTGAAGATCCACTGCTCCCAATGGGTTTTACCCCTTTAAGAGCAGCTTCCAAAGTCCATAATTTGTTGGTGTACATGGATTCCATCTCGGACCGCATTGCATCCAACCATTTCACTGAGTCCCCACTCGTAATGGCCTGCTCGAAGCTAGTTGGGTCATCATCAACCATGATGCAATCCTCGCTCCCACCATCCATGAGAAAACCGTAGTATCTCTCAGGTGGGTGAGGAACCCTACTAGATCGGCGGAGAGGCTGAGGTTCGTTGGGAACAACTGAATCCTCTGGTTCCACTAAATCTTCAGTTGCAGTTTGTGTATCTGGAACCTCTTCCAGCTCTACCACTTTGCCACTAATCTCTTTTGCAAGAAATTCCTTTTCTAAAAAGGTGGCATGTTGAGCAACAAACACCTTTTGTTCTTCATTATGGTAGAAAAAATACCCATATGAGTTCTTTGGATATCCTACAAACTTGCAAAGAACTGACCATGCCTCGAGTTTGTCTAGATTTTGTCTTTTGTGTTAGTTGTATGTATGCCCTAGAGGCCAGTATTGTACAGATGATGTATTTTATATTGGATGCTTGGACATATATAGAGATGACTTTCTTACTCGATATGATAGTATGCTATCTGGTTACTCTTTATCTTAACATGTACACTTGTCTCTTTAAACTGTCTTATGGTTACATGTTGGTAAAGCCCTTAGGATGTGTACTTGACTACCTGGACTATGATGCAGATCATACTAGTGGGGACATGGTAGTCCATAAGTACATCCTTCAAGGTCCCTAGTCATGGGTGTATCGAGACGGGGCATCGATATACCAGAGTAGACTAGCGTATACGCTTCTCGACCCATGAGATGGGCGATGGATGATCCCATATCCATTGGTGTTTGACATCAGAGATGGTATACGGGTGCTCAGTGGAGACTGGGTACACTGGACGGACTCGCCGAGAACTCCCAGATGGTATTATACCTCACGTCAGATGGCAGTTCTCAGGTGACACTTGTACAGGTTAGTCTGTAGACCCGAGATCGTCATAGAGTCTTGTGTGATTCCCACTGTGCTTTGATCTCCACCTTACCACGTCCATGAGGGCATGCAATACGGTGGTCTTTGGGTACAGTCCCGAGTCACATGGAGGCAATGAGCGATAGGAGGGGTTTCGTCTCTCCCGGTATTGGGAGTTGATGTTGCGCTGTGCTCGATTGGCCGTAACAGGGAAGTCCCTGGCCAGGTCTGATCAGAGATTTGCTGGTAAGTGTTACCAGTAGTTTCTCGACCCGTTATTAGCCTCACATTGGCACGACTTATCGGTTATTGGAGTCTGACGTATACCACCCCTAGACTTGATATGCGACATATCAGACGAACAGACCGGACTGTACGGTAAGTGTTACTGGTTGGATTCACAGGAGTGTGAGCGGGCTAGCTCGTCGATCTTCTGATCGCTCAATACCCGGATGGCCGTTACGTTTAGCAGACCGCTTGCGGCTTGTGGGTGCTTGATATGATCATCATCTGCTACCGGCGTATTGACGAGTCTTTAGAGTCCTACACAGAGGTTTCTTGGTTCAAGCGAAACGAAATAGAAGCGCATATGAGATATGTGCAGGACCAAGAATAATGCGTGTATGTGATACCGTATTCCATTCTCGCGATGGATGTATCGATTGGTTGTATTTGATATAACCTAGATATCGAATCAAGGATTGATTCGATAAGCCGATACATTGGATACTAGTCGGTTATATGCGATATGACCGGATCGTTAAATCAAGTGTTGATTTAATGATTTAATGTATAATTATATATTTGATATATTACTTTGCATTAACTAGTATTGGTTCACTTTAAATGGATTTTCTCACTTGATGTGCAAATTGTATATGTGATATACTTTTGTGCACATGTTTGTATCATGTTTGATGATGCTTGCTCATTTGGTTAAGTGTATAGAATTAAACCTAGGTTAAGAAAGTGATTAGGGTTTTCATTTATCCATTCTTTTATTTATTCATTTTTGGAAAAAGAATGGGATAAGAATACAAAATGGTTGCTTTCATTCTTGAACATTGTTGAAGCTTCATGAAGCTTTGACTTTGTGACCATTTTGTCTTCACACTAAACCCTAACCATTCTTCTAACCTTAGTCAATTCTCTACACTTAACTATGGTTCACATTATGATAAGTTTTGTTTTTTCTTTTCATTTTAAAAACACTTATCATATTCTTTCTCCTTCATCATCATCTTCTTCTTCAAGAAATGCTTAAGTCCATCAATGGCAACTTGAGCTAAAGTGAGAGAAATCCAATTCTAAAGTGAACCCACCTCCTATTTCTTCACCCTCTATCTCTTGCCAAGTTGTTTTGGGTGTTTTCTTCACAAGTTTCATAACTTGGTGAACTTGGAGCTTGAACTTGTGCAACCTCGACGTAGATCATCTTCGGCACGAAGCCGACGACCTATTCCGCTCATTTCTCCGATGAAGCCGACGCGAGAGTCCGAGATTCGAGATGGACAGCGAGGGGACGACTACGTGGAGCTAAGGAAGTGGAGAACCGGATCTACAAAGGTGGTAGTCTCTCTCCTTTAGTTAAAGTGTTAACTAGTTTCGTTTTTCGCCTAAACATCTAGTCTACGATCCGTATTAGGGTTTCTCGGCACCCATAAAATTTTATATTGGCATGGTTGATGCCTTGTGAGACCTCTATAGTGTGCCTAGGAACCCTACAGTGGTATCAGAGCCTAGCTAGAGCCTTAGGCGAAGTCTAGACGACGTTTGAAACCCGAACGAACCCGAAACCCTAAAACCCAAGTGCTCTCTGGACTTTTTCTAAAATCTGAAATTTTTCAATATTAAAAATGCTTTAAAAATTCAGCAGGGAATTCTAAGAATTACGGTGCAATTTTTATTCAATGAACAGTGTAATGCGTGGCGGAACCGCGGCCTAAGCTAGCTTAGGCGGCGGTTCCGCGGCTAAAGAATGACGTCAGCCATCCTCCTCTGCACAGTAATTCATAGTTTCTGCAGCTGAGTTTTATGGGTATTTTTAATAATTATTCAAGAGTTGAATTTTCTGGGGTGTTTTAGAGCTTCGGTGTTTCGACCGGATTATCAAACTTCGTCTATGTGTATTTCCGGATAATTTTTGAATTTGTTAAAAAGTTCGACCGGATATAAATACCCAACTTTTCCCCTGTCGGGAAATTTCCAAGTGTTGGATTTTTCCGTAGTTTAACGACGTTCTAAGTAGTGCAAGTAATGCGATGGACCCTCTAGAAGACAACAAATCTTAACTCGATTATGTGACCGTCTTGAACTGCCCTTTGAACCTTCGGGTTTAGGGCAGTACGGCGTGCCACATGTGAGGCGTTGGCTTGACCCTTCTACGGCTGGACCGTTGCTACTGAGGCACGAACTGAATGTTTTTAGACTTGTTTCATGTGTTGAGTTGTATCGGGAAAACTTGGGTATTCGACTGTTCGATCGGAAAGTTTAACATTTTCTGTTTATCTGGAATGTGATACAATAATTGGAATTCACAAACAGTTATGAAATAACTGAATGAATGTTATAAATCTAGCGGTTTAGTTTCACTTGATATTGAAAAGAGTTTTCGATAATGAGACTAAAATGCGGGGTTTATAACTGTTAGGCATGTGATGTCCTAGTATTTCATTTGATTAGGCATGTGATGTCTAAAGAGGTTGCGGATTCCAACTGTTGTAGTTTTACACTTTCCTTTCTGTGACCGTAAGTGTAATATGTGATATCGCCGGTTTCGTTGCTATATGTCAACGACAATTGGGGTTTGCATACTTACTTACGTTGATGACATGTGATGTTATGTGTTGCTGGATATGTTATATTGGATCGTCGTGTTTGAATAGCCGGGGGTTTTTATGTGAGATGAGTGTTTTTCATTTTCATTCATGTAAAAACTTGTATGTAATATTCTTTTTATTTGGGGCACTTCCAGGTAGCGAAAGATGTCACCGTTTGTATATTATTTACTTTTCCGCACTAGGATAGACCCAAGGAGGGGAGCACAAGTAACCAGGTTCTGGAGTCCAGTGGGAGACCAATTCGAGGAGTCGAGTCCGGGTCTCCTAACTCTAGAATTGGTAGGGTTGCTTGCCGCTCTCGTAGGGGTCCAGGGGTGTGGGTTTGGCTATTCATCGTGACCGTGGAATCCGTGTTTTATACTGGCTCATATTGAAAACACGGACGTCCTAGTATATCCAATATTTCATATGATTTTTCTGCTGCGATATCTGTGATGTGATCATGTGATGTTCTCTGATAGATACAGTATATAGTATATATGATATATTATATAGACGTTACTTATGTTTTGCACCCGCACTAGCCCTGCCCTGCTCTGTCGTTAGTTACCTAACCTAACGGTGCACGAGGGGACATCGAGGTGAATGCGGATGGCATAAGTGTACGTCGTATTTATCTGTGATGTTTAGGTACTTAAATGATGGGACTTCATTAATGTGATTAATGAAATAAAAGAAACCAAAAGATGTTGTAGAATCAAATTTTAAATAAAACAGGTAGCTACAGTTCTTGCTTTGAATAGCGGTATATATGATATGCCCTGCACCTTATTCGATGAGGAAAGGACCGAGATCCCTTCACCGGGAGTGACTCCTTTAGCAATAACTGGCAGATGCTACACACTCGGTTTGTTTTTGATTGCTTCTATAGTTTCTGCTTTGCACAGCGATATACATGATATATCCCGCACCTCATTCGACGAGGAAAGGGCCGACGATCCCTTCACCGGGATTGACCCCTTTAGCAAAACTGGAAAAGCCTCAAAATCACTCCATTTCAAAACATCATTTGATTCTACAACGATATCAAGTTCATTACGCAATAGGTTTTCAGAAAAACCTGTCGTAGCCCTCCGTCATTTCAGATAAGTCCTGTTTAGTATTCGTGCTGCGTTTGTTGACCTTGTCAAGGCGCAGTGTGCGGTAGCTAACCAGTATTTATCTGCTTATGCATATGATGCCGATTGAGTTAGGGTAGTCGTACGGCCTTGTTGACCTTGTCAAGGGTCGTGCGGGTGGGTTTGATTCAATCAAGAAACGACGGGTTGAACTTGACTTACAGTCTATGGTTTGTTGACCTTGTCAAGGTCATAGATCGTTTGGGGCAAAAATATTATCGGGAATTTCAAGTGTTGAAATTTGCAATGAGATTACATACCTTCTATGAGATAGTTGTATCCCGATACCCGCTGCGAGAAAGAGTTACTCCTGGGAGAGTTTTGCACATTGCAATTAGCCGATTAAGTAGGTGTCTAGAAAGGTGTCAACGAGGTTACGCCTCTGGGAAAACGAGGTTTACATTAATTAGGTTTGTGCGAAAGCACGGGGGACCTCCCTCAAAGTACCGACACTGGCCTGGCTGAAAGATTGGCGAACTTGTAGTGTGTAATTAATCCCGGCTAGTCTTTCCTTTTAGGGTTTGGAGGAAGATTTGATAAAAAGCAGTGGGAGCCATCCTGATTAGATAAGATAATAACCAATCTGATCTTGTACGAGCATACGCTAAAGTGTTTTCTTCTGTCTCTCTCTCTCTCCAGGTAGCGACCATTTCATGCCTTAATAAAGATAATAATATGGATGTATTGACCGAACCCGCATGTTATACTGTGCTGGGGAACGTTGGTTCCGTTCTTTCCTATAAGAGTTATAGGACTGAACATGATATAGGGGAATACCAGGATTCCCATGCCACCCGAATGAAGAAAGTACATGTTGATGCATTTTCTTCGGGTGTGTTCGTTACAGAGAACTGTTTCTCCATTTGCCCTACGTCCTGGGTATTAGATACCGGGTCAGGATCCCATATATGTAATCAGTTACATGGGCTTAGGAAAGGTAGAGAACTTGGAGAAGGTGATAAAGACATTAGAGTTGGAAATGGTGCAATTGTTGCAGCTAAGACTGTCGGGGAATATCACCTTGTATTACCGACTGGTAATACATTGGTTCTGAACGAATGCTATTACATGCCGAACCTGATATGCAACATTATATCGGTTTCTTTATTGAGTAAAGAGGGATATAATTTTGTATTACAGGACAATGTTATGAACATTTTCCGTAACCAAAAGTTGGTTGGATCAGGCACGTTGTTCAATGGCATTTATGTTCTAAATCAATCAACAGTTCTGAGCATAACAAACACACACAAGAGGAAGAGTTCAGAACTGAATGAATCCTTCTTGTGGCATTGTAGACTGGGTCACATCAATGCGACACGACTGGCTAAGTTGCACAAGGATGGATATTTGAAACCTTTCGAATTTTCATCTTATGACACTTGCCAGTCATGTCTCAAAGGCAAGATGACCAAAACTCCGTTTACGGGACACGGAGAAAGAGTTACCGAACTCTTGGGACTTATACTTAGTGATGTATGCGGTCCCATGTCTACACATGCCAGGGATGGTTCTTCATACTTCATTACATTCACTGACGATCTCTCTAGGTTCGGGTATATGTTCTTGATGAAACACAAATCAGAAGATTTTGAGAAATTTAGGGAATATAAACAAGAAGTTGAGAACCAAACCGGAAAAAGTATTAAAATCCTACGATCTGATCGAGGAGGTGAATACTTGAGCAATGAATTCCTGGACTTCCTAAAAGAGAATGGGATTCTCTCTCAGCTGACTCCTCCGTATACACCACAGCACAATGGTGTATCAGAACGGAGGAACCGCACCCTATTAGATATGGTGCGCTCTATGATGAGCACAGCTGAGTTACCTATTTCCTTCTGGGGATATGCGCTGGAAACAGAAACATACCTATTGAATCAAGTTCCATCTAAATCTGTACCTACCACACCATATGAGATATGGAGTGGGAAGAGGCCATATCTTAAACGAGTTAAGATATGGGGTTGTCCAGCCTATGTCAAAAGACAAAATCCGGACAAGCTCGAGGCACGGTCAGTTCTTTGCAAGTTTGTGGGATATCCAAAGAACTCCTATGGGTATTTTTTCTACCACAGTGAGGAACAAAAAGTGTTTGTTGCTCAACATGCCACCTTTTTAGAAAAGGAATTCCTTGAAAAAGAAATTAGTGGCAAAGTGGTAGAGCTAGAAGAAGTTCCAGATACACTAACCGAAACTGAAGATTTGGTGGAACCAGAAGATTCAGTAGCTCCCAATGAACCTCAGCCTCTCCGCCGATCTAGTAGGGTTCCTCGCCAACCTGAGAGATACTATGGTTTTCTCATGGATGGTGGGAGCGAAGATTGCATCATGGAGGATGATGACCCAACAAGCTTGGAGCAGGCCATCAAGAGTAGGGACTCAGTGAAATGGCTGGATGCTATGCGGTCCGAGATGGAATCCATGTACACCAACAAAGTATGGACTTTGGAAGTTGCTCCTGAAGGGGTAAAACCCATCGGGAGCAAGTGGATCTTCAAGAAAAAACTTGGTGTAGATGGGAAACTGGAGACTTTCAAAGCTAGACTTGTTGCAAAAGGTTTTCGTCAAAGACCAGGTGTGGACTATGACAAAACCTTTTCACCAGTGGCTATGCTTAAATCCATCCGGATCATGCTTGCCATCGCTGCATATCATGACTACGAAATCTGGCAAATGGATGTTAAGACCGCTTTTCTAAACGGTGATTTAGAAGAGTGCGTGTACATGACTCAGCCAGAGGGCTTCGTAGACAGTGGGACCAGCGGGAAGGTGTGCAAGCTGCTTAAATACATTTATGGATTAAAGCAAGCATCGCGGAGTTGGAACATCTGCTTTGACGTCGTTATCAAAGAGTTTGATTTCGTCAAAAATCCAGATGAACCTTGTATCTACAAGAAGGTGGCAGAGAGTAAGGTTGTCTTCCTCGTATTGTACGTGGACGACATACTCTTGATAGGAAATGATATTCCTATGCTGCAAGTGGTCAAGCTCTTCTTATCACGAAGATTCTCAATGAAAGATCTCGGTGATGCCTCCTGCATATTGGGAATTAGGATCTATAGAGATAGATCCAAACGGATATTGGGATTGTCCCAATCCAGGTACATCGACACCATACTAAAAAGGTTTAGTATGGAAGATTCCAAGCATGGGAACTTGCCCATGATCTCTGGAGTCACTCTCTCCAAAGAGATGTCTCCCAAGACTGATTTGGAGAGAACTCGCATGCAAGGGATACCCTATGCTTCGGCTGTAGGCTCTATCATGTATGCGATGCTATGTACCAGACCCGATGTAGCATACTCACTAAGTATAGTGAGCAGGTATCAAGCTGATCCTGGAGAGAGTCACTGGACAGCTGTGAAGAGCATTCTCAAATACTTGCGAAGGACTAAAGAGTTGCTCTTGGTGTACGGTAACGGAGAACTCCAAGTGGAGTCCTTTACCGATTCGAGCTTCCAGAGTGATAAAGACGACTCTAAGTCGCAGTCGGGATTTGACTTTACCCTTTACGGAGGGGCGGTTAGCTGGAAGAGTTCCAAGCAGGAAACCGTGGCAGACTCGACGATGGAGGCTGAATACATCGCTGCCAACGATGCTGCTAAAGAAGCTGTCTGGATCAAGAAGTTTATTACTGAACTTGGAGTGGTTCCATCCATTGAGCATCCAATACCTTTGTATTGCGATAACAATGGAGCGGTGGCTTTGGCCAAGGAACCCAGGTCCCATCAGCGATCCAGGCATATTCTGAGGCGGTATCACCTGATCCGGGAGATAGTTGATCGCCGGGAGATCGAGGTCAGGAGGGTTGACACGAAGAACAACACGGCGGATCCACTCACGAAGGCCATTCCCCAGATACAGTTTGAGAGACTCTTCGGGATGCTCGGTATGCGATACCACAGCAGCTGGCCCTAGTGCAAGTGGGAGATTGTTAGTTGTATGTATGCCCTAGAGGCCAGTATTGTACAGATGATGTATATTATATTGGATGCTTGGACATATATAGAGATGACTTTCTTACTCGATATGATAGTATGCTATCTGGTTTCTCTTTATCTTAACATGTACACTTGTCTCTTTAAACTGTCTTATGGTTACATGTTGGTAAAGCCCTTAGGATGTGTACTTGACTACCTGGACTGTGATGCAGATCATACTAGTGGGGACATGGTAGTCCATAAGTACATCCTTCAAGGTCCCTAGTCGTGGGTGTATCGAGACGGGGCATCGATATACCAGAATAGACTAGCATATACGCTTCTCGACCCATGAGATAGGCGAAGGATGATCCCATATCCATTGGTGTTTGACATCAGAGATGGTATACGGGTGCTCGGTGGAGACTGGGTACACTGGACGGACTCGCCGAGAACTCCCAGATGGTATTATACCTCACGTTAGATGGCAGTTCTCAGGTGACACTTGTACAGGTTAGTCTGTAGACCCGAGATCGTCATAGAGTCTTATGTGATTCCCACTGTGCTTTGATCTCCACCTTACCACGTCCATGAGGGCATGCAAAACGGTGGTCTTTGGGTACAGTCCCGAGTCACATGGAGTCAATGAGCGATAGGAGGGGTTTCGTCTCTCCCGGTATTGGGAGTTGATGTTGCGCTGAGCTCGATTGGCTGTAACAGGGAAGACCCTGGCCAGGGCTGATCAGAGATTTGCTGGTAAGTGTTACCAGTAGTTTCTCGACCCGTTATGAGCCTCACATTGGCACGACTTATCGGTAATTGGGGTCTGACGTATACCACCCCTAGACTTGATATGCGACATATCAGACGAACAGACCGGACTGTACGGTAAGTGTTACTGGTTGGATTCACAGGAGTGTGAGCGGGCTAGCTCGTCGATCTTCTGATCGCTCAATACCCGGATGGCCGTTACGTTTAGCAGACCGCTTGCGGCTTGTGGGTGCTTGATATGATCATCATCTGCTACCGGCGTATTGACGATTCTTCAGAGTCCTACACAGAGGTTTCTTGGTTCAAGCGAAACGAAATAGGAGCGCATATGAGATATGTGCAGGACCAAGAATAATGCGTGTATGTGATACCGTATTCCATTCTCGCGATGGATGTATCGATTGGTTGTATTTGATATAACCTAGATATCGAATCAAGGATTGATTCGATAAGCCGATACATTGGATACTAGTCGGTTATATGCGATATGACCGGATCGTTAAATCAAGTGTTGATTTAATGATTTAATGTATAATTATATATTTAATATATTACTTTGCATTAACTAGTATTGGTTCACTTTAAATGGATTTTCTCACTTGATGTGCAAATTGTATATGTGATATACTTTTGTGCACATGTTTGTATCATGTTTGATGATGCTTGCTCATTTGGTTAAGTGTATAGAATTAAACAAAGGTTAAGAAAGTGATTAGGGTTTTTATTTATCCATTCTTTTATTTATTCATTTTTGGAAAAAGAATGGGATAAGAATACAAAATGGTTGCTTTCATTCGTGAACATTGTTGAAGCTTCATGAAGCTTTGACTTTGTGACCATTTTGTCTTCACACTAAACCCTAACCATTCTTCTAACCTTTGTCAATTCTCTACACTTAACTATGGTTCACATTATGATAAGTTTTGTTTTTTCTTTTCATTTTAAAAACACTTATCATATTCTTTCTTCTTCATCATCATCTTCTTCTTCAAGAAAAGCTTAAGTCCATCAATGGCAACTTGAGCTAAAGTGAGAGAAATCCAATTCTAAAGTGAACCCACCTCCTATTTCTTCACCCTCTACCTCTTGCCAAGTTGTTTTGGGTGTTTTCTTCACAAGTTTCACAACTTGGTGAAGTTGGAGCTTGAACTTGTGCAACCTCGACGTAGATCATCTTCGGCACGAAGCCGACGACCTATTCCGCTCATTTCTCCGATGAAGCCGACGCGAGAGTTCGAGATTCGAGATGGAAAGCGAGGGGAAGACTACGTGGAGCTAAGGAAGTGGAGAACCGGATCTACAAAGGTTGTAGTCTCTCTCTTTTAGTTAAAGTGTTAACTAGTTTCGTTTTTCGCCTAAACATCTAGTCTATGATCTGTATTAGGGTTTCTCGGCACCCATAAAATTTTATATTGGCATGGTTGATACCTTGTGAGACCTTTATAGTGTGCCTAGGAACCCTACATTTTGACATAGGCCGGACAACCCCATATCTTAACTCGTTTAAGATATGGCCTCTTCCCACTCCATATCTCATACGGTGTGGTAGGTACAGATTTAGATGGAACTTGATTCAATAGATATGCTGCTGTCTCTAGTGCATACCCCCAGAAGGAAACAGGTAACTCAGCTATGCTCATCATAGAGCGCACCATATCTAATAGGGTGCGGTTCCTCCGTTCTGATACACCATTGTGCTGTGGTGTATATGGAGGAGCCAGATGAGAGAGAATCCAATTCTCTTTTAGGAAGTCCAGGAATTCATTGATCAAGTATTCACCTCCTCGATCAGATCGAAGGATTTTAATACTTTTCCCGGTTTGGTTCTCGACTTCTTGTTTATATTCTCTAAATTTCTCAAAAGCTTCTGATTTGTGTTTCATCAGGAACATATATCCGAATCTAGAGAGATCGTCAGTGAATGTAATGAAGTACGCAGAACCATTCCTGGCATGTATAGACATGGGGCCGCATACATCACTATATACCAGTCCAAGGGTTCCGTAACTCTCTCTCTGTGTCCCGTAAACGGAGTTTTGGTCATCTTTCCTTTGAGACATGACTGGCAAGTGTCATAAGATGAAAATTCAAATAGATTTAAATATCCATCCTTATGCAACTCAGCTAGTCGTGTCGCATTGATGTGACCCAGTCTACAATGCCATAAGAAGGATTCGTTCAGTTCTGAACTCTTCCTCTTGTGTGTTTGTTATGCTCAGAACTGTTGATTGATTTAGAACATAAATTCCATTGCACATCGTGCCTGATCCAACCAACTTTTGGTTTAGAAAAATGTTCATAACATTATCCTGTAATACAAAATTATATCCTTCTTTACTCAACAAAGAAACCGATATAATGTTGGATATCAGGTTCGGCATGTAATAGCATTCATTTAGAATCAATGTATTACCAGTTGGCAATACAAGGTGATATTCCCCGACGGTTCTAGCCGCAACAATTGCACCATTTCCAACCCTTATGTCTTTATCACCTTCTCCAAGTTCTCTACCTTTCCTAAGCCCATGTAACTGATTACATATATGGGAACCTGACCCGGTATCTAATACCCAAGACGTAGAGGAAATGGAGAAACAGTTCTCTGTAACGAACACACCCGAAGAAAATGCATCAACATGTACTTTCTTCATTCGGGTGGCATGGGAATCCTGGTATTCCCATATAACCTGTTCAGTCTTATAACTTTTATAAGAAAGAACGGAACCAACATTCCCCAGCACAGTATAACATGCGAGTTCGGTCAATACATCCATATTATTATCTTTATTAAGGCATGATATGGTCGCTACCTGGAGAGAGAGAAGAAAACACTTTAGCGTATGCTCTTGCAAGATTAGATTGGTTATTATTTTATCTAATCAGGATGGCTCCCACTGTTTTTATCAAATCTTCCTTCAAACCCTAAAAGGAAAGACTAGCCGGGATTAATTACACCCTACAACTTCGCCAATCTTTCAGCCAGGCCAGTGTCGGTAATTTGAGGGAGGTTCCCCGTACTTTAGAACGGACCTAATTAAAGTAAATCTCGTTTTCCCAGAGACGTAACCCCGTTGACACCTTTCTAGACACCTACTTGATCGGTTAATTGTCCTGTGTAAAACTCTCCCAGGAGTAACAATTACTCGCAGTGGGTATCGGGATCCAACTATCTCATAGAAGGTATGCAATCTCATTGCAAATTTCAACACTTGAAATTCACGATAATATTTTGCCCCAAACGATCTATGACCTTGACAAGGTCAACAAACCATAGACCGTAAGTCAAGTTCAACCCGTCATTTCTTGATTGAATTAAACCCACCCGCACGACCCTTGACAAGGTCAACAAGGCCGTACGACTACCCTAATCTAATCTGCATCATATGCATAAACAGATAAATACTGGTCAGCTACCGCACACTACGCCTTGACAAGGTCAACAAACACAGCACGAATACTAAGAAGGACTTATCTGAAATGACGGAGGGCTACGACAGGTTTTTCTTAAAACCTATTGCATATCAAACTTGATATCGTTGTAGAATCTAGTGAATTTTGAAATGGAGTGATTTTGAGGCTTTTATTAGTTTTGCTAAAGAGGTCACTTCCGGTGAAGGGATCTCGGCTCTTTCCTTATGGAATAAGGTGCAGAATATATCATATATATCACTATGCAAAGAAAAACTCCAAATGCAATCAAAAACAAACCGAGTGTTGTAGCATCTGCCAGTTTTGCTAAAGAGATCACTTTCGGTGAAGGGATCTCGGCTCTTTCCTCATCGAATAAGGTGCAGGATATATCATATATATCGCTATGCAAAGCAAAAACTGTAGCTACCCTTTTTGAAAATTTTGATTCTACAACTTCTTTTAGGCTTCTTTTCTTTCATTAATCACATTAATGAAGTCCCATCATTTAAGTCACCTAAACATCACAGATAAATACGACGTACACTTATGCCATCCGCATTCACCTCGATGTCGCCTCGTGCACCGTTAGGTTAGGTAACTAACGGCAGAGTGGGGCGGGGCTAGCGCGGGTGTAAAACTTAAGTAACGTCTATATATATATCATATATACTATATACAGTATTTATCACAACATATCAAATGATCACATCACAGATATCGCAGCAGAAGAAACATATGAAACATTGGATATATTAGGACGTCCGTGTTTTATTTTGAGCCTTTATAAAACACGGATTCCACGGTCGCCATGAATGGCCAAACCCACACCCTTAGACCCCTGCGAGAGCGGCAAGCAACCCTACTAATTCTAGAGTTAGGAGACCCGGACTCGACTCCTCGAGTTGGTCTCCCTCTGGACTCTAGAACCCGGTTACTTGTGCTCTCCTCCTTGGGTCTATCCTAGTGTGGAAAAGTAAATAATATACAAATGGTGACAACAACCTCATCCCGGAAGTTCCCCAATAAAAGAATATTACATACATTTAATTTTACATGAATGAAAATAAAAACCCTCATCTCACATAAAACCCCCGGCTATTCAAAAACGCGATGATCCAATATAACATATCCAGCAACACATAACATCACATGTCATCAACGTAAGTAAATATGCGCATCCCAATTGTCCTTGACATATAGCAACGAAACCGGCGATATCACATATTACACTTACGGTCGCAAAAAAGAAAGTGTAATACTACAACATGTGGAATCCACAATCTTTTTAGACATCATAAATCTGAAATATCACATATTTCGCATTTCATGTCTAACTATATGAATTCCACATATTGTATCACATTCCAGATAAATAGACAGTATTAAACTTTCTGATCGAATAGTCAAATACCCAAGATTTCCATAATAGCTCAACACTTGAGCGGAGTTCAAAAATTCCAGAATACGTCACAGTACCAACGGTCCAGCCGTAGAAGGGTCAAGCCAACGCCTCACATGTGGCACGCCGTACTGCCCTAAACCTCAAGGTTCAAAAGGCAGTTCAAGACGGTCACATAATCGAGTTAAGGTTTGTTGTCTTCTAGAGGGTCCATCGCGTTACATGCACATTTTTCCGAAAGATTTAAACTCAAGAAAAAATTCAACACTTGAAAGTTTTTCGTGCCGGGAAATAATGAGTTAATGATATCCGTTCGAACATTTTAACAGTTTCTAAATATCCGGAAAACAATAACGAATTTAAATTTTCCGATCGAATCAACGATTACAAAATAAACCCCAAAACACTCAACACTTAAGTCAGAAACAAAAATACCTATAAAATATAAGGAATAGCTACAGAAATTACTGCACAAAATTCTGCCCTTGGTTCACTTTTACTGCCGCGGAACCGCCGCCTAAAGAGGGGTGGGACCACGGTTCCGCGACAGCTGTACTGCTTTAGAGGCTCGAATTTTGTGATAATTCTTAGAATTCCCTGCTGAATTTTTTAGGCATTTTTAATTCAGAAAAATCACAGTTTTTAAAATTTGTCCAGAGAGGGGGTTATTTCGTCCATTCGGAGTTCGTTCGGAGTTTTAACTTCGTATACACGTTGCCTAATGCTCTAGATAGGCTCTGATACTACTGTAGGGTTACTAGGCACTCTAACAAAGATTAAGAAAGCATCAACCATGCCCTATTAAAATTTTAGCTGTTCCTAACAACCCTAAACAAGATCTTTGCTAGAAAATTAGGGTTTCACATGCAAGTAAATAGCATCTATGACTAAGTGAATATGAAATACAACCTTTGTAGATCGGTCCTTAACTTCATTACCTCCTTGTTGAAGTCCCTTCGCTGCGATCATGGTTCTCCCGGACTCTTGCATGGCTTCACGAGGCAAAGGAAGCGTCCTTGCTTGAAGTCTTCGAGGCCGAAAATGATCTACATCGAGGGAATATCAACTCAAGCTACTACTTCACTAACTAGAGAATTAGTGAAGTAAACACCCTAAACTAAAGTGCTAGTCTAGTAGAGGATGGAGAAATAGGAAGTGGGTTTACTTTAGAATTTGGTTTCTCATAATGTTTCTCACTTTGGATCAAACCCTAGAGAGCTCTTTTGCTCAAGGAAGAAGATGAAGAAAATAAAGAGAGAAAGATAATGATCAAGTGAGAAAGCTAACCATGGTGAGTGAATATCATATACAAACTCATGTAGAGACATAACCATGGCTAATCCTTTATTGTTGGGTTAACAAAATATCCATAGTAAAAACAAACTTAGTAGACTTAGTCAATGCATCCACAAGCTTCCACAAGCTTCATGCATTTTTCTAATCTTCCACTAATTTTGTAATTACTTTAAATATTACAATCCAACATAATAAATAGCATGGTGTAAGTCTCATACACCCATGAATGATGTATCAACAACCATGATACAAAAAAGAAAACACATTTTAATATATATCATATATATATTAAAGTTGTGCACATGTGAGAAAAACCCTTAAGTGAACAAATGTTAGTTAATGTAAATTAGTATATCCAATATACAATTATACAATAAATTATTAAATCAACACTTGACTTAATAATCCGGTCATAACGTATAACCGACTAACATCCAATGTATCGATTTATCGAATCAACACTTGATTCGATAACTCGGCTATATCACATATGATCGACCGATACAAAAAGTCGCGAGAATAGAATATGGTATCACATACACGCATTATTCTCGGTCCCGCACATATCATATACGTGCTCCTATTTCGTTTTGCCTGAGCCAGTAAAACCTCTATGTAGGACTCTAAAGACTCGTCAATATGCCGGCAGTAGGTGATGATCACATCAAGCACCCACAAGCCGTCAGCGGTACTAGCTGGGCGTAACGGCTACTCGGGTATTGAGCGATCAGAAAATCATCAAGCAAGCCCGCTCCAACTCCTGTAAAAGCCAAACGGTAACACTTCCCGTACAGTCTGGTCTCCTCGTCTGATATGTCGCATATCAAGTCTAGGGGTGGTAAACGTCAGACCCCAATAACCAATAAGTCGTGACGATGTGAGGCTCATAACGAGTCGAGAAACTACTGGTAACACTTACCGGTAAATCTCTAAATCATCCCTGGTCAGGGACTTCCCTGTTACGGCCAATCAAACACAGCGCAACATCAACCCCCAATACCGTGAAAGACGAAACCCCTCCTATCGCTCATTGCCTCCATGTGACTCGGGACTGTACCCAAAAACCACCGTTTTGCACGCCCTCTTGGACGTGGTAAGGTGGAAATCAAAGCACAGTGGGAATCACACAAGACTCTATGACGATCTCGGGTCTACAGACTAACCTGTACAATTGTCACCAGAGAACTGCCATCTGACGTGAGGTATAATACCATCTGGGAGTTCTCGGCGAGTCCGTCCAGTATACCCAGTCTCCATTGAGCACCCGTATACCATCTCTGATGTCAAACACCAATGGATGCGGGATCATCAATCGCCCATCTCATGGGTCGAGAAGCGTATACGCTAGTCTACTCTGGTATATCGATGCCCTGTCTCGATACACCTACGACTAGGAACATTAAAGGATGTACTTATGGACTACCGTGGCCCCACTAGTATGATCTGCATCAAAGTCCTGGTAGTCAAGTACACATCCTAAGGGCTTTACCAACATGTAACTATAAGACAGTATCAAGAGACAAGTATGCATGTTAAGGTAAAGAGCAACCAGATAGAATACTATCATATCGAGCAAGAAAGTCCTCTTTATATATGTCCAAGCATCCAATATAATATACATCATCTGTACAATACTGGCCTCTAGGGTATACGTACAACTAACATTGGGATCGCCCCTTGCCCTTGATAGAGTTTTCCTATAATAACAGCTTCCAGGAGAAGATTCAGACGGCACCCTTCGAGGCATTATATGGGAGGAAAGGTCGATCACCAATTTGTTGGACAGAGCTCAGTGAGAGCAGTATTTTTGGACCACAGCTTGTGCAGGAGACAACTGAGAAGATCCAGTTGATTCGGAATAGGATAAGAGCGGCTCAGAGCAGGCAAAAATCTTATGCGAATAGACATCGTCGCAAACTGGAATTTGCTGTAGGTGATCATGTTTTCTTGAAGGTCTCTCTAAGGGAGGGCATGATGAGATTCGGATGAAAAGCAAGGCTTAGTTCCAGATATGCGGGTCCTTTCGAGATTCTCGAGCGTATCAGCACAGTTGCTTATCGTTTGGCTCTTCCACCTAACTTCCCATATTTTCACCCCATGTTCCATGTATCGATGCTACGCAAGTACTTCTATGACCCCTCTCACGCGATTCAGTACCAGATAATCTAGCTGGAGCGCGACCTTCCTTTCACCGAGCAGCCGGTGGTCATTCTGGATCGGCAGGTAAAGAAGTTGAGGTCAAAGGTTATACTGTCCGTAAAGGTTCTTTGGCGTGGCCCGAACAGCGAAGAGATCATGTGGGAAGCCGAGGACGAGATGAGATAGAAATATCCCCATCTCTTCGAAGGTACGCGTAGTTAGATTTTAAATTCGGGAACCGAATTTCTTTATGGGGGAAAGATTGTAACATTCTAAAAATTCGATTAGGTTGATTATGTATTCATTATTGATAATACGTGTTTTTCCGTAAAAACCAAGATATAATTATTTTTCCACATAAACTTACATACACCTATTTTAATTATGTAATTGCTAGTAATTGGTATTTAATTAGACATTTATTAATTGCTAGTTTACTTAAATATTTTTCTTAATTAATTATTTTTAAATATTATTTTAAGATTTCAATTATACATTTAATCAGTGTTCATAACAAATTAAAATGGGTTAAGTACACATTACTGCACCATGACAACTTAAAATCAAGTTGGTAACATGTCCCCTCTTTCTTAATTTTTCTCCATGGTTCTAGAGAATTCTAGGAAAAGGGTTAATTAGAAAATAAATTAATTAAGATATAAGTTAATAGATGTAATAATGGGGGTTTTCTTGACTTGACACCCACACACACTCACTCACTCCTCTCTCTCTCTCCCATTTTGGCCGAAACTAGGCAGCCCCCCTCCCCTTTTTCTTCACTTCATTCCATCTCAAAAATCCTCAAATTTTCCATAAAAAATCTACACAAATTCTCACAAATTCATAGTTAAATCTTAACCCGATATTCCTTTGCCTAATCTAGCTTGGATCTAGGAGCACGAAAGCATTTGGGAGACTAAGTTTGCAAGTTAGATCTAAAAATTTGTTGAGGTAAATCTTAACACTATGGCTAATTTGTTGGTTAATTATTTTAATCTAAATTAATTAAGTATTAATTTGGTTCTAATTACAAGTTTGAGATTTTAAAGAGAATGGTTTGGGTTCAAGTTAGGGTTTCTATCAATAAATCTAACTAAGTGTAGATTATTATCTAAAAACTTGCAAAATCTAATTTAGTTGCTAATTTACTAATTGTTACTTTTAAAGTGTCCTAATTAAATATTCTTGCAAACTAATTTCATGATTAGTGTAAATAGGTGAGATTAAAATTTAGTTAATAATTATGTGGATTAATTAAGATATTAAATGAACATTGTAGCCACTAGATTTGCTAAACATCTAAATTTGCACTAAAATGGTTCATTGTTGCTTACTAGGTTTTTGAAATAAATAGATTTTAATTAAGTTGAGGTTGGAATGCTCTACAACCTATTTCCTCAAGATATTTAGTGGGTTGTGAATGCCCTATTGGAACAATTAGTGTAATATTTTAAAAAAAAATATTATTTTTGAGAATTTTTATAATTTAATAATAAAATATTGAATTTATTAATAAAGCGGTATAATTAAATACCGATAAATGGGGGGAAATTTGGAAAATTATGGAAATTACTAAAAAAGGGTGTTTTAGGTGAATTATGCAAATTTTAAGTTTTTATGACTTATTTGACACTATTTTAGTGCTAATCGCGATTAAAAATCGCTAATCGTGCTTTAAGCGTGTTTTGTGCAAACATGCACCATGTCTTTTTTTTCACTTGTTTCATTTTCCTACATGGATTTATATTCATTCTTCATTCTTTATTTTGGGGTTACTATTGAGGTGAGAAGGTAGATAGAAAAGAAAAAGAAAATCAATAAAGAATGGGGTATGGGTGAGAGAGAGAAAGAGATGGGTTAACATTGACTTTGGCATTTCCTCCCCTATTCCTTCACCCTCATCATCTCTCTCCCTCTTCTTTCAGCTGCTGCTGCTGCTCTTATTTTCCCCCTCCTCAAATCATCAAAACATCATGAAAATGACCTAAATCTCATTTCACAAAAAAGATGCACAAGCTCAAGGGAAACACATTGGACCAAGAAATCAAGGATTTTGACCACTTAGGGCAACTCAAAAATTTTCTTGAGTTGCCAAATAAGGTAATTTCTGAACCTTTAGCTTAGTATTTGCATTACTTTTACCCCCATGTTATGACAGAACCGATATCGTGTGATTTTGTAGACTTAGGAAATCTCTAGTTAGTGTTAATGGGAATTGAGAGTGGTGATGGGCAATTAAGCTCAGTAGAGGCCACAAAAACCCCCTAGTGCTAGAATTAATACCCAAACCAGAGACTAAAAATCCGGAATACAGATTTAGAAACCGATATTGGAAGAATTATGAATTCTGTGGATGTAAAATGGAATCTGCTATCACCTCGAGACTCTGAAAATTGTTTTGCAAGGACAGTGATACATGCAGGCAACTAGGAAGCTACCACCGAAAACCCTAGCCCCTAACCCCAAATTCTGGCCGCAATTAAATCCATTCTGGCCACAAATTGCGGCCAGACCAGTGAGGATTTGGCTCGTTTTTGTTCCATGGCTTTATCATCAGTAAAATAGACCCTTGGCATATGCAAAATTGTCTGATTTGACCTAGGATATAATCTGGGAACTTTTTCCTGAGTTGCTGTTTTGGATTCGTGTTTCGTTTCTCGTATTTTGAATTCTGGATTTCGAGTGCTGTGTTTTACCTCGATCACTTGATGTTTGTACGTCTATATCGAGTGATATCGGGTTGATTTGCGAGAGCTAACCATAGGTTCTAACCTATAAACTTTTACGTGTATCGTTTTGGTTTTCGTGTGTCGTTTTGGTTTTGATTTAGTTTTAATGCGATGCGATACGTGTGACATGTAGGTACCCCCATGATGATTCGAGACAATGAAGAAGATGAAGGCGACATCGACACCGACACGCAGGATTCAAGGTGAGTAGATTATATCTACGGGGGAAGTCGGGTGGATGGCGTATAGCACCCCCGCAGTTCGATGTTTAGTATACTATGTATATACTATATATTTATATGTATATGATAGTGTTAGGTGTGACGTGGATATTTGAGATAAGATTTAGGTGTACTATGGTTATATTAGGGTGTAGAAGTAAACTAGTATAGTTTTCTAGTTACGAACCCTAGAATAGGTTACCACCCACATGCACACACATTCTTGCTTGTATACTTATACCTGGATGATGAGGATAGTGGATGATATTTGGAGATGAGTCGATGATAGTGGGCATAGTTCCATGAGATCGGTGATATGATGTGGTTCGTATTTGGGATACGACTTGAGATTTTAGCGGGCCTTTGGACGTGTGTCTCACACACACATTTATATTTATATAGATGGTATCGATTTGTACTAGACTTAGATCAGTACCCCAGATCATGTGATATGATGATAAGGATACCAGATAATTGATGAGATGAATGTGATATTGACCCGTACCCAGCTATTGGGATGCCGTACGATGATTTACCGTACGAGCTTTACATTGATGATAGATCTGCACTCATGACTCGAGGACGTCATATGATATTGTATCGTACGCGGTACTTTTGAGGCGGGATCACCGACTATTATATATATATATATATATATATATATATCGGCTCAGCTTTAGGTGGTTTCCATACCCCTCCTGATTGACTTGTTAGTTAAAGCTGTAGTTTTGCTAGTAGATGTTAGGCTAGGCCAATGTCATTCCTATTTCAAAACTAACGAATTGGGAGTATTTCAAATATAGGCAAAGGGATTCTACGGATATTTTCAAAAGATGCATCTTTTCTTAAAAACACCGTAGCCCTTATTTTACTAAAAACCCCGATTCTTCTTATTTCAAATGGTAAACTGTATGACATTTTTATATTGATCCAGATGCGTCACTGTTGCATTTATTAGTCGATTCCTGCATATTCTTGTTATTCGCATCGCATTGCATATGCAAATGGTTATTGTTATATTAAAATCATGTTGTTAGGACACCAGCACAATTATCGGTGATGCATATGTTCCACGTACACCTGCTTGCCGGCTCACACACTTCATCATCGATAATTGCCATGTCACTACATTGTAGTACTGTTGCAATCAGGATATGACCCTTGCATGGCATACTTGTGCACATACCTATTGTACATTCATACTCGTGTACTTACATATTGTACACCCATATTTGTACACATACTCATTTGCACATACATAGATGATTCTCGCTTGATTTGGAGATTTGGGAACCGTAAGATACTCTTTAAAACTGATTCATTTTAAAAGAGCGGTTTCCCCCAATATGTGCATATTACTATTCCATGTTGCATGATATACTGATATGCTTACATTTTTTTTATATGTCGCATACATCATGCTTTCTGATTATACGCATTGAGATATGTTGTTTCCATGATATTTCTGGATTTGGGAACCGTGGGTATTTTAAAAGAGAGTATATATTGTTTTAAAAACCCGGTTACCCTTGATATGATATTTCAGTGCGTCCACCATGTGATTTGTCGGTTCTGAGAGTGGCATGTGAAACCCGATTCGAGGAGCGGTAGGCACCGTCTGCGGGTACATGGTGGACCCGGTGAGGTATCCCGGGGTAAGAAGACTCGTATATGTTAGACGGTGAGCCTGGAAGGGGAGTAGTACCTACCGGTGATTGTGTTGTGCTCGGCGGATATCTAGGGGATACCGACCGGAGTTGAAAGATGAGATGGGCCGATCCGGACTGACGGAGCCTTATGCATATAAGGATTTACGAGTCGATGCTAGGCACAGGTTTCCTGATGTTTTCGAGCGTCGATGCTTAACACGCAGGTTCCATGATTTAATATGTCGTGAGCGACATATGTTGATTTACATCCTCATACTTCCATGCATATGCTTTATGATATTTACATGCATGATGCTTATTGTCATTGGGTGACACGTAGATGATTTCCACATACATATAGTTGACATTGATGATATTGATCACATAATTGGATGATATCCACATACATATAGTTGGCATTGATGACATTGATCACATAGTTGGATGGTATCCATATATTTATAGACTTCATGATATAGTCGACATTGATCATACCTCATATTTATGATATGTTATTACCTGAGGCACTGGCACGAGCACTTGGCACTACACTCATGTATAGATGTTACATTGCCACCTTATCATGCTTCAGACTTATTCATTTGAGGTTTATATATATATATATATATATATATATATATATATCTGATCGTATTGACCTAGGATTGTGTCATACATACGATTTCTGCTCTATGATGTTTTCTATTCACAAGTTGGAAACTCACCCCCGTTGTGCCACAGTTTCTTATGGGTTTTGCCGTACAGGTTTCATTGGGGCTTTTCTGGCACACTGCTTCCCTTACGGGTGATTTGCTTTGGTATGTGGGTTCTTTTGCATCAGAACCACCATTGTATATGAATTATTCAGTTGTATCTAGTAATTCCATCACCCAAGCTTGTATGTTGTTCAGACTTAGAAAACCAGTTATGTATTATTTCTGTAGGGTTAGTAGGAACTCTAACAAGGGTTAAGAAAGTATCAACCATGCCGAATTAAAATTTTAGCCGTGCCTAATAACCCTAAACAACATCTTTGCTAGAAAATTAGGGTTTCACATGCAAGTAAATAGCATCTACAACTAAGTGAATATGAAATACAACCTTTGCAGATCGGTTCTTCACTTCTTTAGCTCCTTGTTGAAGTCCCTTCGCTGCGATCGTGGTTCTCCCGGACTCTTGCATGGCTTCACAAGGCTAAAAGAGTGTCCTTGCTTGAAGTCTTCGAGGCCAAAGATGATCTACGTCGAGGGGATGCCAACTCAAGCTTCTACTTCACTAACTAGAGAATCAGCGAAGCAAACACCCTAAACTAAAGTGCTAGTCTAGTAGAGAATGGAGAAATAGGAACTGGGTTCACTTTAGAATTTATTTTCTCACGATGTTTCTCACTTTGGATCAAACCCTAGAGAGCTCTTTTGCTCAAGGAAGAAGATGAAGAAATAAAGAGAGAAAGATAATGATCAAGTGAGAAGTCTAACCATGGTGAGTGAGTATCATATACTAACTCATGTAGAGACATAACCATGGCTAATACTTATGGTTGGGTTAACAAATATCCATAGTAAAAACAAACTTAGTGGACTTAGTCAATGCATCCACAAGCTTCCACAAGCTTCATGCATTTTTCTAATCTTCCACTAATTTCGTAATTACTTTAAATATTAAAACCCAACATAATAAATAGCATGGTGTAAGTCTCATACACCCATGAATGATGTATCAACAACCATGATACAAAAAGAAAACACATTTTAATATATATCATATATACATTAAAGTTGTGCACATGTGAGAAAAAACCCTTAAGTGAACAAATGTTAGTTAATATAAATTAGTATATCCAATATACAATTATACAATAAATTATTAAATCAACACTTGACTTAATAATCCGGTCATAACTCATATAACCGACTAACATCCAATGTATCGACTTATCGAATCAACACTTGATTCGATAACCCGGCTATATCACATATAACCGACCGATACAAAAAGTCGCGAGAATAGAATATGGTATCACATACACGCATTATTCTCGGTCTCGCACATATCACATATGCGCTACTATTTCGTTTTGCCTGAGCCGGTAAAACCTCTATGTAGGACTCTAAAGACTCATCAATACGCCGGCAGTAGGTGATGATCACAACAAGCACCCACAAGCCGTCAGCGGTACTAGCTGGACGTAACGGCTACCCGGGTATTGAGCGATCAGAAGATCAGCAAGCAATCCCACTCCAACTCCTGTAAAAGCCAAACGGTAACACTTCCCGTACAGTCCGGTCTCCTTATCTGATATGTCGCATATCAAGTCTAGAGGTGGTAAACGTCATACCCCAATAACCGATAAGTCATGCTGATGTGAGGCTCATAACTGGTCGAGAAACTACTGGTAACACTTACCAGCAAATCTCTAAATTAGCCCTGGCCAGGGACTTCCCTGTTATGGCCAATCGAGCACAGCGCAACATCAACCCCTAATACCGGGAGAGACGAAACCCCTCTTATCGCTCATTGCCTCCATGTGACTCGGGACTGTACCCAAAAACCACCATTTTGCACGCCCTCTTAGACGTGGTAAGGTGGAAATCAAAGCACAGTGGGATACACACAAGACTCTATGACGATCTCGGGTCTACAGACTAACCTGCACAAGTGTCACCAGAGAACTGCCATCTGACGTGAGGTATAATACCATCTGGGAGTTCTCGGCGAGTCCGTCCAGTGTACCCAGTCTCCACTGAGCACCCGTATACCATCTATTATGTCAAACACAAATGGATATGGGATCATCCATCACCCATCTCATGGGTCGAGAAGCGTATACGCTAGTCTACTCTGGTATATCGATGCCCTGTCTCGATACACCTACGACTAGTTACATTAAAAGATGTACTTATGGACTACTCTGTCCCCACTAGTATGATCTGCATCATAGTCCAGGTAGTCAAGTACACATCCTAAGGGCTTTACCAACATGCAACGATAAGACAGTATCAAGAGACAAGTATACATGTTAAGATAAAGAGCAACCAAATAGTATACTATCATATCAAGCAAGAAAGTCCTCTCTATATATGTCCAAGCATCCAATATAATATGCATCATCTATACAATACTGGCCTCTAGGGCATATATACTACTAACAATCTCCCACTTGCACTGGGGCCAGCTGTTGTAGTATCGCATACCTAGCATCCCGAAGAGTCTTTCAAACTGTATCTGTTAGTTATATGTATGCCCTAGAGGCCATTACTATACATGAGATGTATATTGTAGTGGATGCTGGGACATATATAGGTAGGACTTTCTTGCTCGACATGATAGTACGCTATCCGGTTGCTCATTATCTTAACATGTATACTTTTTGTCTCTCTGTTACATATTGATAAAGCCCTTAGGATTTGTACTCGACTTCCTGGACTATGATGTAGATCATACTAGTGGGGCCTGGGTAGTCCATGAGTACATCCTTCAATGTTCCTAGTCGTGGGAATATCGAGACGGGGCATCGATATTCCAGAGTAGACTAGCGTATATCTTCTCGATCCATGTGATAGGCGATGGATGATCCCATATCCATTGGTGTTTGACATCAGAGACGGTATGCGGGTGCTCAGTTGAGACTGGGTACATTGAACGGACTCGTCGAGAACTCCCTGATGGTATTATACCTCACGTCAGATGGCAGTTCTCTGGTGACACTGGTACAGCTTAGTCTGTTGACCCGAGATCGTCATAGAGTCTTGTGTGTCTCCCACTGTGCTTTGATTTCCACCCTACCACGGCTCTACTGAGTCGTGCAAACAGGTGGTTTTTTGGTACAGTCCCGATTCACATGGAGGTAATGAGCGATAGGAGGGGATTCGTCTCTCCCGGTATTGAGGGTTGATGTTGCGCTATGCTCGACTGGCCATAACTGGAAATCTCTGGCCAGGGTTGCACTGATTTACTGGTAAGTGTTATCAGTAGTTTCATGCTTGTTATGGAACTTACATCGGCATGACTTATCGAGCTACTGGGTTCTGACGTTTACCACCCCTAGGCGAGATATGCGACATATCAGACGAACAGACCGGACTGTGCGGCAAGTGTTTCTGGTTGGATTCACAGGAGTGTCAGCAGGCTTGCTCGTTGATCTTCTGATTGCTCAATACCCGGGTGGCTGTTACGTTTAGCAGACCGCTTGCGGCTTGTGGATGTTTGATATGATCATCACCTACTGCCGGCGTATTGACGAGTCTTTAGAGTCCTACACAGGGGTTTCCTGGCTCAAGCGAAACGAAATAGGAGCGCATATGAGATATGTGCGGGACTGAGAATAATACCAGTATGTGATATTGTATTCTATTCTCGCGATTTGTATCATCGGACGGTTATATCTGATATAGCCGGGTTACCGAATCAAGTGTTGATTCGATATATTGATACACTACATATTAGTCGGTTATATGCGATATGACCGGATCATTAAATCAAGTATTGATTTAATAATTTAATGTATAATTATATATTTGATATATTACTTTACATTAACTAGTATTTGTTCACTTAAGATTGATTTTCTCACTTGATGTGCACAAGTTGTATATATGATATATGTTTGTGCACTAGTTTGTATAATGATTGATGATATATGTAAACTTGGGTGTGTGTATGACTTACACCCTGTTTAGGTTAATATTTGGGTTTTATTTTCTTTTATTTATTTTTGGCAGAAATAAAATGGTGGATTTCTTTGTTTTATGCTTGAAGCTTTTTAGCATCTTTGAAAAAGTCTAACCATTTTGTTTTGTTCTTTGACCTAACCATCAACCTAAACTCTAGTTTACTCTCTACAAAAGTTAACTCACCCATGGTTGCAAGATGATAGACTTCACTTGATTATTCATTTTCCTTATTATTCATAATTATTCATTTTCTTTCTTCTTCATCTTCTTCAAGAAGAAGAAAGCTTGCTTGAAAATTTTCAAGTGAAGATTATGAGTGAGAAATCCAAATCCAAAGTGAACCCACTTCCTATTTCTTCATCCTCTACCACTTGCCATATTGTATAGGGTATTCTCTTCACAAAGTTTTTGACCAAGTGAAAGAATAGCTTGAGTTTGAGTCTCCCCGACGTAGATCATCTTCGGCCTCGAAGTCAACGACCTAGCCCGCTCATTTCTCTGATGAAACCATCGCTAGGGTCCGGGATCCCGATGATCGCAGTGAAGGGACGTCAACACGGAGCTTTAGAAGTGAAGGACCAGATCTACAAAGGTTGTAATCCTTTCACTTTTTAGTAAAATTGTTTGCTTGTTTGTTTTTCGCCTTACCTTTAGTAAACGATCTAGATTAAGGTTTTTCGGCACATCTAATTTTTGATTTTGGCATGGTTGATACCTTGTAGAACCTCATGAGTGTGCCTAGGAACCCTACAGTGGTATCAGAGCCTAGCTAGAGCTTTAGGCGAAGTGTTGGCGAAGTTAGAAACCCGATCGAACCCCGAAACCCTAAACAAAACCCTTCTCTGTACATTTTCTGAAACTGTGGATTTCTATGAATTAAAAATGCTCAGAAAATAGAGAAGGAAATTCTAAGAAACAATGTACAAAATGAAGCCCTTACCCTACTGTAGCGCCGCGGAACCGCGGCCCCACCCTACTTTTGGAGGCGGTTCCGCGGCCGTAGGTAATGTTTATGGATTCTTTTTTATACAGTAATGCCCGTATCTGTTTCCTGTTTCTTCTGGGAATTTTTAATCTATACTCCACAGTTGAGTTTTCTAGGTTATTTTGGGGACTCGATGTTTCGATCGGATTGTTTAACTTTGTTTATTTTGTTTTTCCGGGTAATCTTAGAACATGTTAAAAAGTTCGACCGGATGTAAATAACTCACTTTTTCCCCTACCGGGAAATTTCCAATTGTTGGATTTTTCATAGTTTAAAGAACGTCTAAGTAGTGCTAGTAACACGATGGACCCTCTAGAAGACAACAAACCTTAACTCGATTATGTGACCGTCTTGAACTGCCCTTTGAACCTTAGGGTTTGGGGCAGTACGGCGTGCCACATATGAGGCGTTGGCTTGACCCTTCTATGGCTGGACCGTTGGTACTGTGGCATGAAATGGATGTTTTTTAAACTTATTTCAAGTGTTGAACTGTTTGGGAAAACTTGGGTGTTTGATTATTCGATCGGAAAGTTTAACATTGTCTATTTATCTGGAATGTGACACAATATTTGGAATCCACAAATAGTTATGAGATAACTGATTTGAATGTTATAAATCTAGCAGTTTAGTCTCATTTGAACGGTTGCCACGGGTTTTTGATGTGATCAAAAGTCCGTCGCAATCACGTAGCGTACGCGGATACTCGCCGGTAAACTTAATAGACAGCCACGCCCCATAGCCCCGACCAAGTGACTGTAGGAGAACCTCGTCGCCAAAAGCATCCGTTCGGGTGCTCGCGGCAGCGGTGTTCCGCCTTAGTGCACTTCGTCGACGGCATTCGGGTGTGCGGCCATCTACTAAAGTTTGCGACGAGCATTCGATCAGAATGTCGGGAATCTTGTTGAATTTCCCGACTTGATATTGAAAACGGTTTTCGATTTTGAGACTAAAATGCGGGGTTTATAATTGTTAGGCATGCGATGTCTAAGGAATTCATTTGATTAGGCATGCGATGTCTAAAAATGTTGCGGATTCCAACTGTTGTAGTTTTACACTTTCTTTTCTTCGACCGTAAGTGTAATATGTGATATCGCCAGTTTCGTTGCTATATGTCAACGACAATTGGGATGGGCATATTTACTTACGTTGATGACATGTGATGTTATGTGTTGCTGGATATGTTATATTGGATCGTCGTGTTTGAATAGCCGGTGTTTTTTTTATGTGAGACGAGTGTTTTTCATTTTCATTCATGTAAAAAACTTATATGTAATATTCTTTTATTGGGGCACTTCCGGGTTGAGGATGATGTCACCATTGTATATTATTTACTTTTCCACATTAGGATAGACCCAAGGAGGGGAGCACAAGTAACCGGGTTCTAGGGTCCAGTGGGAGACCATCTCGAGGAGTCGAGTCCGGGTCTCCTAACTCTAGAATTGGCAGGGTTGCTTGTCGCTCTCCTAGGGGTCTAAGGGTGTGGGATTGGCTATTCATCACGACCGTGGAATCCGTGTTTTATACATGCTCAAAATAAAACACGGACGTCCTGGTATATCAAATATTTCATATGATATTTTCTGCTGCGTTATCTGTGATGTGATCATGTGATTTGTTCAGATTGATTATGTATATAGTATATATGATATATTATATAGACGTTGCTTGTGTTTTACATCCGCGCTAGCCCTGCCCTGCTCTGTCGTTAGTCACCTAACCTAACGGTGCAGACAGGACATCGAGATGAATGCGGATGGAATAAGCATACGTTGTATTTATCTGTGATGTTTAGGTGGACTTAAATGATAGGACATTCATTAATGAGATTAATGAAAGAAAATAAACCTAAAAGATGTTGTGGATTCGAATTTCAAAAATTTAGGTACCTCCAGTTATTGCTTTGCATAGCGGTGTTCCTTGTAGAACATCCAGCACCTTATTCGATAAGGAAAGAGCCGACGATCCCTTCACCGGGAGTAACCTCTTTAGCAATAATTAGCAGATGCTACAACCTTCGGTTTGTCTTTTGACTGCTTTTCTAGTTCTTGCTTTGCATAGTGGTATTGTGAATATCCTGCACCTCATTCGATGAGGAAAGAACCGAGATCCCTTCACCGGGAGTGACCTCTTTAGCGAAACTAGCAAAAGCCTTAAAAACACTCCATTTTAAAAACCATTTGATTCCGTAACGAGATCAAGTTCAAAGCATTAAAGGTTTTCTTAAAAACCATCCGCAACCCTCCGTCATTTTAGGAAGTAGAGTACTTAGTATTCGTGCTGTGTTTGTTGACTATAGTCAAGGCACAGTGTACGGTAGTTAAGTGATGTCTTCCTATACCGCATATGATGCGATTAGTTAGGATAGTCATGTGGCTTTATTGACCTTAGCCAAGGGTCATGTGGGTGGGTCAAATTAATCACGAAATGACGGGTAGAACTTGACAAGTGCTTATGATTTGTTGACCTTAGCCAAGGTCATAGGTGCTAGGGGTAAAAACCATTATCGGGAGTTTCAACTGTTGAAATTTGCAGTGAGATTGCATACCTTCTATATGATAGTTGGATCCTGATACCCACTGCGAATAATTGTTAATCCTGGGAGAGTTTTGCACTTTACAATTAGCCGATCAAGTAGGTGTCTAGAAAGGTGTCAACGGGGTTACGCCCCTGGGAAAACAAGGTTTACTTTAATTAGGTCCGTGCGACAGCACGGTGAACCTCCCTCAAAGTACCGGCACTGGCCTGGCTGAAAGATTGGCGATCTTGTAGAGTGTAATTAATCCCGGCTAGTCTTTCCTTTTAGGGTTTGAAAGAAAATTTGATAAAAACAGTGGGAGCCATCCTGATTAGATAAAATAAATAACCAATCTAATCTTGCAAGAGCGCACGCAGATTGTTTTCTTCTCTCTCTCTCCAGGTAGCGACCATGTCACGCCTTAATCAAGATAATAATATGGCTGTATTGACCGAACCCGTTTGTTATACTGAGCTGGGGAACGTTAGTCCCGCTCCAACATATAATTGTTATAAGACCGAGCAGGAAATAGGGGAATACTTGAATTCCCGTGCCGCCCAAACGAAGAAAGTGCATTATGATGCATCTTCTTCGGGTGCGTTCACTACAAAGAACAGTTTCTCAGTATCCTCTGCGTCCTTGGTATTTGATACCGGATCAAGATCCTAGATATGTAATCTGTTACATAGGGCTACAGAAAGGTAGAGAACTGAGAACGAGTGATAAGTTTCATGAGACAGAAAACGGTGCAAGTGTTGCAGCCAAGTCTGTTGGTCACTATCACCCTGTATTACCAGAATACATTGATTCTGAATGAATGTTATTAGATACCGAACCTGATATACAACATCATATCAGTCTCTTTATTATTAAAGAAGGATATAATTTTGTATTGTTGGATAATGTTTTGAAAATTTCCTATATCAATAGTTGATCGGTTCAGGCACGTTATCTAAAAGCATGTACATTCTAAATCAGACTACAGTTCATAACGTACAGAACACACACAAGAGGAAGAGTTCAGAATTGAACAATTCCTTCTTGAGGTATTGTAGACTAGGTCATATCAATGTGACCCGACTAGCTAAAGTTACATTTAGATGCATTGTTAAATCAGTTTGAATTTACATCTTGTGAAACTTGCCCGTCATGTCACAAAGATAAGATGACCATAGCTCTGTTTACTCGAAACAGAGAAAGAGTTAGTGAACTCTTGGGACTGATACATAGTAATGTATGAAGGTCCCCAGTCTACATATGCCAGGACTGGTCCTTTGTACTTCCTTACATTCACTGATGATCTCTCAAGATTCGGACGCATGTTCCTGTTGAAACACATGTCTGAACCTTTTGAGATAATCACAGAATATAAGTTAGAAGTAGAGAACCAAAACGGGTATAAGTATTATGTCCTATGATGAGATCAGGGAGGAGAATAGTTATGCATGGAATTCTTGGACTATTCTAAAGAAGAATGAAATTCTCTTTCAGCATTACTCCTCCGTATACACCACAGCACAACAGTGTATCGGGGTAGAGCAATCACACCCTATACGATATAGTGCGCTCTATGATGAGTACTGCTGAGTTACCTATTTCATTTCGGGGTTTATGTACTTAAGAAGCTGCATACCTATTGAATTAGGTTCCAATCAAATCAATGCCTACCACTCCATATGAGATATGGTATGGGAAGAGCCCATCTCTTAAGTAAATTAAGATTTGGATTTGTCCAGCCTATGTCAAAAGAAAAATCCGGAAAAGATCGAGGCAAGGTTGGTTCTGTAGAACAGGAAGAAGTTCCAGCTATACAAACTACAGCTGATGATTTGATAGAACCAAAGGATTTAATCGTCCCCGACGAACCTCAGCCTCTCCGCCGATCTAGCAGGGTTCCTCATCCGCCTGAGAGATACTTTGGTTTCTCGAAGACAGTGGGAACGAGGATTGCATCATGAGATGATGACCCAACTAGTTTCGAGCAGGCCATCAAGAGTAGGGACTCTGTAAGAATCGCTGGATGCTTAGCGATCTGAGATGGAATCCATGTACACCAATGAAGTATGGACTTTAGATGCTATATCTGAAGCATTAAATCCCCATCAGGAGCAAGTATATCTTGAGAAGATTACTTGGTGTAGATGGAAAAGTTGAGACTTTCAAAGCTAGAGTTGTTAAAGGTTTTCGTCATCGACCAGGCGTGGAAAATGATGAAACCTTTTCCAGTGGCTATGCTTAAGTCCATCCAGATCCTACTTGCTATTGCTACATACCATGACTACGATATCTGGTGGTTGGGTGTCGTGACTATTTTTCTAAATACTGATTTAGAAGAAAATGACTATAAGTACACAGCCAGAGGGCTTCGTAAACAGTGGGAGCAGCGGAAACGTGTGCAAGCTGCTTTACAGAATAAACCAGGCATCGCGGAGTTGGAACGTCTGTTTTGATGCGATAGTCAAAGAGTTTGACTTCATCAAAATGATAGATGAACCTTGTATATACAAAAAGGTAGTAGAGAGTAAGGTGGTCATCCTCGTATTGTACGTGGACAACATACTCTTGATAGGAAAAGAGTTTCCTATGCTACGCATGGTCAATCTCCTCTTATTACATGGATTCTCCATATAGGATCAAAGTGATACCTCCTAAATCCTGGGTTTTAGATCTATGAGATAGATCTAAATGGATATTAGGATTCTCACTAAGTGTAGTAAGATGGTATCAATCGATCCTGGGGAGAATCACTGGAAAGGTTCCAGGGTGATAAGGACGACTGAATGTCAGTCGCAGACATTGTTTTTACCCTCAGTGGAAGGACGGTATGTTAGAAGAGTTCCAAGCTAGATTCCATGGCAAACTAGACGATAAAGGCTGGTGACATCGCTATCAAAGATACTACCAAAGAGGCAGTTTGGGTGTATATTGGTTCATAAGATGAACTGGGTTCCTACCAATGTATGACAATGGAAGTGTGGCTTTGGACCAGGAACACCGGTCCCATCAGTGACCCAGACATATTCTGAGGCAGCATCACCTGATCATGGAGATAGTTGATCCCCAGGGTGATCAAGGTTAGGAGAGTATACTCAGAGGACAACACGGCGGATCCACTCACAAAGGCCTTTTCCCAGAGAAAGACTTTTATGGGATGGTTGAGTATGAGATACTACAACTACTGCTATAGATGGCCCTAGGGCAAGTGGGAGATTGTTAGTTATATATATGCCCTAGAGGCCATTACTGTACATGAGATGTATATTGTAGTGGATGCTGGGACATATATAGGTAGGACTTTCTTGCTCGACATGATAATACGCTATCTGGTTGCTCTTTATCTTAACATGTATACTTTTTGTCTCTCTGTTACATGTTGATAAAGCCCTTAGGATTTGTACTCGACTTCCTGGACTATGATGTAGATCATACTAGTGGGGCCTGGGTAGTCTATGAGTACATCCTTCAATGTTCCTAGTCGTAGGAATATCGAGACGGGGCATCGATATTCCAGAGTAGACTAGCGTATATCTTCTCGATCCATGTGATGGGCGATGGATGATCCCATATCCATTGGTGTTTGACATCAGAGACGGTATGCGGGTGCTCAGTGGAGACTGGGTACACTGAACGGACTCCCCGAGAACTCCCAGATGGTATTATACCTCACGTCAGATGGCAGTTCTCTGGTGACACTGGTACATCTTAGTCTGTTGACCCAAAATCATCATTCAGTCTTTTGTGTCTCCCACTGTGCTTTGATTTCCACCCTACCACGGCTCTACTGAGTCATGCAAACAGGTAGTTTTTGGGTACAGTTCCGATTCACATGGAGGCAATGAGCGATAAGAGGGGATTCGCCTCTCCCGGTACTGGGGGTTGATGTTGTGCTATGCTCGACTGGCCATTGTAGGGTTCCTAGGCACTCTATAGAGGTCTCACAAGGCATCAACCATGCCAATTTAAAATTTTACAATTGCCGAGAAACCCTAATACGGATCGTTGACCAGATTTTAAGGCGAAACAAGCAACTACTTAACAACTTAACTAAGTGAACGGAAATACAACCTTTGTAGATCCGGTCCTCCACCTCCATAGCTCCGCGATGAAGTCCCCTCACTGCGATCATCGGATCCCGAGATCTAGCGTCGGCTTCATCGGAGAAATGGGCGGGCTAGGTCGTCGACTTCGATGCTGAAGATGATCTACGTCGAGGCAACACAAGATCAAGCTCCAACTTCACCAAGCCATGAAACTTGTGAAGAAAACACCCTATACTACTTGGCAAGTGGTAGAAGATGAAGAAATAGGAACTGGGTTCACTTTAAAATTGGATTTCTCACTCTTTTTCTCATTTCACCATTGAAGCTTGCAAGCTTTCACAAAGCTTGAAGAAGATGATATGATAAGTGTTATCTAAAATATAAAATATAAAATAAAAGGATACTTATCATATTTCAACCATAGTTAGGTGTAGAGAATAAACCAAGGTTAGGTGAATGGTTAGGTTAGGCAAAGAAACAAAAATGGTTGAACTTTTTCAAAGCTTCATGAAGCTTCAAGTAAATCCAAAAAGCAACCGTTTCTTTTCTTGCCTAAAAAGGAAATAAACAAAATAAATGAAAAAGTAAATAAAATCAAAACCCGAACCATTACATAACCATGGTTTAATCTAAACATACACACAAACATTCATGTATCATCAAACTTGATACAATCAAGTGCACAAAAATATATCACATATACAATGTGCACAACAAGTGAGAAAATCCATTTAAAGTGAACAAATACTAGTTAATGTAAAGTAATATATCAAATATATAATTATACTTTAAGTCATTAAATCAACACTTGATTTAACGATCCGTTCATATCGCATATGACCGACTAATATCCAATGTATCGGCTTATCGAATCAATCCTCGATTCGATAACTAGGTTATATCGCATACAACCAATCGACACATTTATCGCGAGAATAGAATATGGTATCACATACATGCATTATTCTCGGTCCCGAACATATCTCATATGCGCTCCTATTTCATTTCGCTTGAGCCAGGAAACCTATGTGTAGGACTCTAAAGACTCATCTATACGCCGGCAGCAGGTGATGATCATATCAAACACCCACAATCCGCAAGCGGTCTGCTAAACGTAACGGCCACCCGGGTATTGAGCGATCAAAAGATCGATGAGCAAGCCCGCTCACACTCCTGTGAATCCAACCAGTAACACTTACCGTACAGTCCGGTCTGATCGTCTGATATGTCGCATATCTTGCCTAGGGGTGGTAAACGTCAGACCCCAATAGCTTGATAAGTCGTGTCGATATGAGGTCTATAACAGTTCGAGAAACTACCGGTAACCCTTACAAGTAAATCTCAGCAACCTTGGCCAGGGATTTCTGGTTATAGCCAATCGAACACAGCGCAACATCAACTCCCTATAGCGGGAGAGACGAATACCCTCCTATCGCTCATTGCCTCCATGTGTTTCGGGACTGTACCTAAAAACCACCGTTTTGCACGCCCACTTGGACATGGTAAGGCGGAAATCAAAGCACAGTGGGAATCACACAAGACTCTATGACCATCTCGGGTCTATAGACTAACCTGTACTAGTGTCACCAGAGAACTGCCATCTGACGTAAGGTATAATACCATCTGGGAGTTCTCGGGGAGTCTGTCCAGTGTACCCAGTCTCCACTGAGCACCCGTATATCATCTCTGATGTCAAACACCAATGGATATGGGATCATCCATCGCCCATCTGTATGGGTCGAGGAGGTATACGCTAGTCTACTCTGGTATATCGATGCCCCGTCTCGATACACCCACGACTAGGGACCTTGAAGGATGTACTTATGGACTACCATGTCCCCACTAGTATGATCCGCATCATAGTCCAGGTAGTCAAGTACACATCTTAAGGGCTTTACCAACATGTAACAGAGAGACAATCAGTGTACACGTTAAGGTAAAGTGTAACCAGATAGCATACTATCATGTCGAGCAAGAAAGTCCTCCCTATATACGTCCCAGCATCCACTACAATATACATCCTATGTATAGTAATGGCCTCTAGGACATACATATAACTAACAAACTCCCACTTGCACTAGGGCCATCTGATAGCAGTGGTTGTGGTATCTCATACTCAATCATCCCATAAAAGTCTCCCTCTGGGAAAAAGGCCTTTGTGAGTGGATCCGCCGTGTTGTCCTCTGAGTCTACTCTCCTAACCTCGATCTCCTTGGAGATCAACCATCTCCATGATCAGGGGATACTGCCTTAGAATATATCTGGATCACTGATGGGACAGACATTCCTTGGCATAAGCCACAACTCCATTGTCACACAATGGGAGGAACTAAGTTCATCTCATGAACAAATATACACCCAGACAGCCTCTTTGGTAGCATCTTAAGTAGCGATGTATCCAACCTTTATCGTCTAGTATGCCACGGTATCTAGCTTGGAACTCTTCCAACATACTGTCCATTTACTAAGGGTAAAGACAATGCCCGTGACTGGCATTCAGTCGTCCTTATCACCCTGGAACACTTCCATTGATTCTCCCCAGGATCGATTGATTCCATCTCACTACAACTAGTGAGTATCCTAACATCCAATTAGATCTATCTCATAGATCCAAAACCCAGGATTTAGGAGGTATCATTAAATCCTATATGGAGAATCCTTGTGATGAGCGGAGATTGACCGAGCGTAGCATAGGAAACTCATTTCTTATCAAGAGTAAGTCATCCACGTACTCTACGAGGATCACCACCATACTCCCTACTACCCTTTTGTTTATACAAGGTTCATCTAGCATTTTGATGATGTCAAACTCATTGAGTAACACATCAAAACAGATGTTCCAACTCCGCGATGCCTGTTTTATCACATAAAACATCTTGCACACGTTTACGCTGCTCCCACTGTTTACGAAGCCCTCTGGCTGTGTACTTATAGACGCCCTTTTCTAAAACATCATTTAGAAAAGCTGTCATGACACCCAACCACCAGATATCATAGTCATGGTATGTAGCCGTGGCAAGTAGGATCTGGATGGACTTAAGCATAGGCCCCAGAAAAGGTTTCATCATTATCCACGCCTGGTTGATGATGAAAACCTTTAACATGTATAGCTTTGAAAGTCTCAACTTTTCCATCTACACCAAGTAATCTTTTCAAGATATACTTGCTCCTGATGGGGATTTAACCCTTCAGATATAGCAACCAAAGTCTATACTTTGTTGGTGTATAAGGATTCCATCACAGATCGCTAAGCATCCAGCCATTCTCACAGAGTCCCACTCTTGATGGCCAGCTCAAAGGTAGTTGGGTCATCATCTCATGATGCAATCCTCACTCCCACTATCATAGAGAAACAGAAGTATCTCTCAGGTGGGTGAGAAAACCTACTAGATTGGCGAAGAGGCTGAGGTTCGTTGGTATCTACTAAATCCTTTGGTTCTACCAAATCATTTGCTGTAGTTTGTATAGCTGGAACCTTTCCAGTTGTACATAACAGACCTTGCCTCGAGCTTGTCCGGATTTTGCTTTTAGACATAGGCCGGACAACCCCAAATCTTAACTAGCTTAAGACATGGGCTCTTCCCATACCATATCTCATATGGAGTGGTAGGCTGTGATCTGATTCGAACCTAATTCAATAGGTATGCAGCTTCTCAAGTGCACAACCCCCAAAAGGAAACAGATAACTCAGTAGTACTCATCATAGAGCGCACCATATCGAATAGGGTGCTATTGCTCCGCCCCGATATACCATCATGCTATGGTGTATACGTAGGGGTAATGCTGAGAGAGAATCTCATTCTCCTTTAGAATAGTCCAGGAATTCCGTGCTCAAGTATTCTCCTCCCTGATCGCATCAAAGGACATAATACTTAAACCCTCTTTGGTTCTCTACTTCTAACTTATATTCTGTGAATATCTCAAAAAGTTCGGACTTGTGTTTCAACAGGAACATATGTCTGAATCTTGAGAGACTATCAGAGAATCTAATGAAGTACAAAGAACCAGTCCTGACATGTGTAGACAGGGGAGCTTACATACATCAACATGTATCAATTCCAAGAGTTCACTAACTCTTTCTCTGTTTCTAATAAACAGAGCTATGGTCATCTAATCTTTGTGACATGACTGGCAAGTTTCATAAGATGTAAATTCAAACTGATTTAAATATGCATCTAAAATGTAACTTCAGCCAGTCGGGTCGCATTGATATGACCTAGTCTACAATGCCTTAAGAAGGATTCGTTCATTTCTGAACTCTTCCTCTTGTGTGTGTTCTGTATACTAGGAACTGTAGTTTGATTTAGAACGTCAATACTTTTAGATAACGTGCCTGAACCGATCAACTCTTGATATAGGAAATGTTCAGAACATTATCCAACAATACAAAATTTTATCGTTTCTTTAGTAATAAAGTGACAGATATGATTTTATATATCAGGTTCAGTATCTAATAGCATTTGTTCAGAATCAATGTATTCGTAATACAGGGTGACAGTGACCAACAGACTTGGCTGCAACACTTGCCCCGTTTTCTGCCTCATGAAACTTATTACCCGTTCTCAGTTCTCTACCTATCTGTAGCCCTATGTAACAGATTACATATATGGGATCCTGATCCGGTATCAAATACCCAGGACGCAGAGGATATTGAGAAACAGCTCTTTGTAATGAACACACCCAAAGAAGATGCATCATATGCACTTTCTTTGTTTGGGCGGCACGGGAAATCTGGTATTCCCCAATTTCCTGCTCTGTCTTATAACAATTATAGGTTGGAACGGGACCAACGTTCCCCAGCTCAGAATAACAAGCGGGTTCGGTCAATACATCCGTATTAGTATCTTGATTAAGGTGTGATATGGTCGCTACCAGGAGAGAGAGAGAAGAAAACACTCAGCGTGCGCTCTTGCAAGATCAGATTGGTTATTTATTTTATCTAATCAGGATGGCTCCTACTGTTTTTATCAAATCTTCCTTCAAACCCTAAAAGGAAAGACTAGCCGGGATTAATTACACACTACAAGTTCGCCAATCTTTCAGCCAGGCCAGTGTCGGTACTTTGAGTGAGGTCCCCCGTGCTTTCGCACGAACCTAATTACAGTAAACCTCATTTTCCCAGAGGCGTAACCCCGTTGACACCTTTCTAGACACCTACTAGATCGACTAATTGTAATGTGTAAAACTCTTCCAGGAGTAACTCTTACTCGCAGCGGGTATCGGGATCCAACTATCTCATAGAAGGTATGCAATCTCATTGCAAATTTCAACACTTAAAATTCCCGATAATATTTTGCCCCTAACCTCCTATGACCTTGACAAAGGCCAATAAACCATAAGAAGCTAGTCAAGTTCAACCCGCCATTTCCTGATTGAATTAAACCCACCCGCACGACCCTTGACAAAGGCCAACAAGGTCGCATGACTACCCTAACCCAATCTGCATCATATGCATAAGCAGATAAGCACCAGTCAGCTACCGCACACTACGCCTTGACAAAGACCAACAAATGCAGCATGAATACTAACTACTACTTATCTGAAATGATGGAGGGCTACGACAGGTTTTTCAGAAAACCTATTGCGTAATGAACTTGATATCGTTGTAGAATCAAATGATTTTAAAATGGAGTATTTTTGAGGCTTTTCTAGTTTTGCTAAAGGAGTCACTCCCGGTGAAGGGATCGTCGTTCCTTTCCTCGTCGAATGAGGTGCGGGATATATCATATATATCACTGTGCAAAGCAGAAACTATAGAAGCAATCAAAATGACAAACCGAGGGTTGTAGCATCTGCCAGTTATTGCTAAAGGAGTCACTCCCGGTGAAGGGATCTCGGTCCTTTCCTTATCGAATAAGGTGCAGGATATATCATATATACCGCTGTGCAAAGTAAGAACTGTAGCTACCTGTTTTATTTTTGAAATTCGATTCTACAATATCTTTAGGCTTCTTTTATTTCATTAATCTCATTAATGAAGTCTCATCATTTAAGTCACCTAAACATCACAGATAAATACGACGTACACTTATGCCATCCATGTTTGCCTCGATGTCCTCTCGTGCACCGTTAGGTTAGGTGACTAACGGCAGAGCGGGGCAGGGCTAATGCGGGTGTAAAACATAAGTAACGTCTATATAATATATCATATATACTATATACAGTATCTATCACAGAACATATCACATGATCACATCACAGATAACGCAGAAGAAAATATCATATGAAATATTGGATATACTAGGACGTCCGTGTTTTTAATACGAGCCAGTATAAAACACGGATTCCACGGTCGCGATGAATAGCCAAACCCACACCCCTAGACCCCTACGAGAGCGGCAAGCAACCCTACCAATTCTAGAGTTAGGAGACCCGGACTCGACTCCTCGAGTTGGTCTCCCACTGGACTCTAGGACCCGGTTACTTGTGCCCTCCTCCTTGGGTCTATCCTAGTGCGGAAAAGTAAATAATATACAAACCGTGACATCTTCCGCAACCTGGAAGTACCCCAATAAAAGAATATTACATACAAGTTTTTACATGAATGAAAATGAAAAACACTCATCTCACATAAAAACCCCTGGCTATTCAAACACGACAATCCAATATAACATATCCAGCAACACATAACATCACATGTCATCAACGTAAGTAAATATGCGCATCCCAATTGTCGTTGACATATAGCAACGAAACCGGCGATATCACATATTACACTTACGGTCATAGAAAAGAAAGTGTAAAACTACAAAAGTTGGAATCCGCAACCTACATAGACATCGCATGCCTAATCAAATGAATTCCTTAGACATCACATGCCTAACAATTATAAACCCCGCATTTTAGTCTCATTATCGAAAACACTTTTCAATATCAAGTCGGGCAATTCAGCAAGATTCCCGACATCCTGATCGAATGCTCATCGCAAACTTCAGTAGACGGCTGCACCCCCGATGCTGTCGACTAAGTGCACCAAGGCGGAACACCGCTGCCGCGAGCACCTGAACGGATGCTTTCGGCAATGGGGTTCTCCTACAGTCACTTGGTCGGGGCTAAGGGGTGTAGCTGTCTATTAAGTTTACCGGCGAGTATCCGCGTACGCTACGTGATTGCGACGGACTTTTGATCACATCAAAATTCCGTGGCAACCGATTAAGTGAGACTAAACTGCTAGATTTATAACATTCATTCAGTTATCTCATAACTTCTTGTGAATTCCAATTATTGTATCCCATTCCAGATAAATAGAAAATATTAAACTTTCCGATCGAACAGTCAAACACCCAAGTTTTCCCGAAACAGCTCAACACATGAAACAAGTTTAAAAACATCCAGTTCATGCCTCAGTACCAACGGTCCAGCCGTAGAAGGGTCAAGCCAACGCCTCACATGTGGCACGCCGTACTGCCCCAAACCCGAAGGTTCAAAGGGCAGTTCAAGACGGTCACATAATCGAGTTAAGGTTTGTTGTCTTCTAGAGGGACCATCGCATTACTTGCACTACTTAGAACGTTATTAAACCATGGAAAGATCCAACACTTGGAAATTTCCCGACAGGGGAAAAGATGGGTATTTATATCCGGTCGAACTTTTTAACATATTCTAAAAATACCCGGAAAGCCACATAGACAAAGTCTGATAATCCGATCGAATCTACGAACTCCCAATACAACCCAGAAAACTCAACTCTTGAGTGCATATTAAAAATTCCCAGAAAATACAGCACCAAAATATAAGAATTACTGTGCAAAGATCAATGGGAGAAGAGACAAAATGGCCGCGGAACCGCCGCATTAGCCATGCTAATGCCGCGGTTCCGCCGCACTTTGATGGAATTACAACCTCATTTTTCACAGTAATTCTTATAAATCCCTGCTTATTTTTCTGCATATTTTTAATATAGAAAAATCCACATTTTCAAAAATTTTCCAGAGAGCACTTTGAGTTAGGGTTTCGATGTTCGTTTGGATTTCAAACGTCGTCTACACTTCGCCTAAGGCTCTAGCTAGGCTCTGATACCACTGTAGGGTTCCTAGGCACTCTAAGGAGGTCTCATAAGGCATCAACCATGTCAATTTAAAATTTTACAAGTGCCTAGAAACCCTAATACGGATCGTTGACTAGAGTTTAAGGCGAAACAAGCAACTACTTAACAACTTAACTAAGTGAACGGAAATACAACCTTTGTAGATCCGGTCCTCCACCTCCATAGCTCAGCGATGAAGTCCCCTCGCTGCGATCATCGGATCCCGGGCTCTAGCGTCGGCTTCATCGGAGAAATGGGCGGGCTAGGTCGTCGACTTCGATGCCGAAGATGATCTACGTCGAGGAAACACAAGATCAAGCTCCAACTTCACCAAGCCATGAAACTTGTGAAGAAAACACCCTATACTACTTGGCAAGTGGTAGAGAATGTAGAAATAGAACTGGGTTCACTTTAGAATTGGATTTCTCACTCTTTTTCTCATTTCACTATTGAAGCTTGCAAGCTTTCACAAAGCTTGAAGAAGATGATATGATAAGTGTTATCTAAAATATAAAATATAAAATAAAAGGATACTTATCATATTGCAACCATAGTTAGGTGTAGAGAATAAACCAAGGTTAGATGAATGGTTAGGTTAGGCAAAGAAACAAAAATGGTTGAACTTTTTCAAAGCTTCACGAAGCTTCAAGTAAATCCAAAAAGCAACCATTTCTTTTCTTGCCTAAAAAGGAAATAAACAAAATAAATGAAAAAGTAAATAAAATCAAAACCCTAACCATTACATAACCATGGTTTAATCTAAACATACACCCAAACATTCATGTATCATCAAACATGATACAATCAAGTGCACAAAAATATATCACATATACAATGTGCACAACAAGTGAGAAAATCCATTTAAAGTAAACAAATACTAGTTAATGTAAAGTAATATATCAAATATATAATTATACATTAAATCATTAAATCAACACTTGATTTAACGATCCGGTCATATCGCATATGACCGACTAATATCCAATGTATCGGCCTATCGAATCAATCCTCGATTCGATAACTAGGTTATATCGCATACAACCAATCGACAGATTTATCGCGAGAATAGAATATGGTATCACATACACGCATTATTCTCGGTCCCGCACATATCTCATATGCACGCCTATTTCGTTTCGCTTGAGCCAGGAAACTTCTGTGTAGGACTCTAAAGACTCGTCAATACGCCGGCAGCAGGTGATGATCATATCAAACACCCACAAGCCGCAAGCGGTCTGCTAAACGTAACGGCCACCCGGGTATGGAGCGATCAGAAGATCGACGAGCAAGCCCGCTCACACTCCAGTGAATCCAACCAGTAACACTTACCGTACAGTCCTGTCTGATCGTCTGATATGTCGCATATCTTGCCAAGGGGTGGTAAACGTCAGACCCCAATAGCTCGATAAGTCATGTCGATATGAGGTCTATAACAGTTCGAGAAACTACCGGTAACACTTACAAGTAAATCTCAGCAACCCTGGCCAGGGATTTCCGGTTATAGCCAATCGAACACAGCGCAACATCAACTCCCTATACCGGGAGAGACGAATCCCCTCCTATCGCTCATTGCCTCCATGTGATTCGGGACTGTACCCAAAAACCACCGTTTTGCACGCCCTCTTGTACGTGGTAAGGTGGAAATCAAAGCACAGTAGGAATCACACAAGTCTCTATTACGATCTCGGGTCAACAGACTAACATGTACTAGTGTCACCAGAGAACTGCCTTCTGACGTAAGGTATAATACCATCTCGGAGTTCTCGGCGAGTCCGTCCAGTGTACCCAGTCTCCACTGAGCACCCGTATTTCATCTCTGATGTCAAACACCAATGGATATGGGATCATCCATTGCCCATCTGTATGGGTCGAGAAGGTATACGCTAGTCTACTCTGGTATATCGATGCCCCGTCTCGATACACCCACGACTAGGGACCTTGAAGGATGTACTTATGGACTACCATGTCCCCACTAGTATGATCCGCATCATAGTCCAGGTAGTCAAGTACACATCCTAAGGGCTTTACCAACATGTAACAGAGAGATAATCGGTGTACACGTTAAGGTAAAGAGCAACCAGATAGCATACTATCATGTCGAGCAAGAAAGTCCTCTCTATATACGTCCCAGCATCCACTACAATATACATCCTATGTATAGTAATGGCCTCTAGAGCATACATATAACTAACGGCCATAACTAAAAATCCCTGGCCAGGGTTGCACTGATTTACTGGTAAGTGTTATCAGTAGTTTCATGCTTGTTATGGACCTTACATCGGCATGACTTATCGAGCTACTAGGGTCTGACGTTTACCACCCCTAGGCGAGATATGCGACATATCAGACGAACAGACCGAACTGTGCGGCAAGTGTTACTGGTTGGATTCATAGGAGTGTGAGCAGGCTTGCTCGTTGATCTTCTGATCGCTCAATACCCGGGTGGCCGTTACGTTTAGCAGACCGCTTGAGGCTTGCACGTGTTTGATATGATCATCACCTACTGCCGGCGTATTGACGAGTCTTTAGAGTCCTACACAGGGGTTTCCTGGCTCATGTGAAACGAAATAGGAGCGCAAATGAGATATGTGCGGGACCGAGAATAATACCAGTTTGTGATACTGTATTCTATTCTCGTGATTTGTATCATCGGACGGTTATATGTGATATAGCCGAGTTACCGAATCAAGTGTTGATTCGATATATTGAAACACTACATATTAGTCGGTTATATGCGATATGACCGGATCATTAAATCAAGTATTGATTTAATGATTTAATGTATAATTATATATTTGATATATTACTTTACATTAACTAGTATTTTTTCACTTAAGATTGATTTTCTCACTTGATATGCACAAGTTGTATATATGATATATGTTTGTGCACTAGTTTGTATCATGATTGATGATACATGCAAACTTAGGTGTGTGTATGACTTACACCATGTTTAGGTTAATGGTTGGGTTTTATTTTCTTTTATTTATTGTTGGCGAAAATAAAATGGTGGCTTTCTTTGTTTTATGCTTGAAGCTTCATGAAGATTTTTAGCATCTTCGAAAAAGTCTAACCATTTTGTTTTGTTCTTTGACCTAACCATCAACCTAAACTCTAGTTTACTCTCTACAAAAGTTAACTCACCCATGCTTGCAAGATGATAGACTTCACTTGATTATTCATTTTCCTTATTATTCATAATTATTCATTTTCTTTCTTCTTCATCTTCTTCAAGAAGAAGAAAGCTAGCTTGAAAATTTTCAAGTGAAGATTAAGAGTGAGAAATCCAAATCCAAAGTGAACCCACATCCTATTTCTTCATCCTCTACCACTTGCCATGTTGTATAGGGTTTTCTCTTCACAAAGTTTTTGACCAAGTGAAGGAATAGCTTGAGTTTGAGTCTCCCCGACGTAGATCATCTTCGGCCTCGAAGTCAACGACATAGCCCGCTCATTTTGTTAGTTGTATGTATGCCCTAGAGGCCAGTATTGTACAGATGATGTATATTATATTTGATGCTTGGACATATAGAGATGACTTTCTTGCTCGATATGATAGTATACTATCTGGTTGCTCTTTATCTTAACATGTATACTTGTCTCTTCATACTGTCTTAGAGTTACATGTTGGTAAAGCCCTTAGGATGTGTACTTGACAACCTGGACTATGATGCGGATCATACTAGTAGGGACATGGTAGTCCATAAGTACACCCTTCAAGGTCCCTAGTCGTGGGTGTATCGAGACGGGGCGTCGATACACCAGTGTAGACTAGCGTATACGCTTCTCGACCCATGAGACGGGCGATGGATGATCCCATATCCATTGGTGTTTAACATCAGAGATGGTTTACGGGTGCTCAGTGGAGACTGGGTACACTGGACGGACTCGCCGAGAACTCCCAGATGGTATTATACCTCACGTCAGATAGCAGTTCTCAGGTGATACTTGTGCAGGTTAGTCTGTAGACCCGAGATCGTCATAGAGTCTTGTGTGATTCCCACTATGCTTTGATTTCCACGTTACCACGTCCACAAGGGCGTGCAAAACGGTGGATTTTGGGTACAGTCCCGAGTCACATGTGTTAGTTATATATATGCCCTAGAGGCCATTACTGTACATTGGATGTATATTGTAGTGGATGCTGGGACATATATAGGAAGGACTTTCTTGCTCGACATGATAGTATGCTATCTGGTTGCACTTTATCTTAACATGTATACTTTCTGTCTCTCTGATTACATGTTGATAAAGCCCTTAGGATATGTACTCGACTTCCAGGACTATGATGTAGATCATACTAGTGGGGCCTGGGTAGTTCATGAGTGCATCCTTGAAATGTTCCTAGTCGTGGGAATATCGAGACGGGGCATCGATATTCCAGAGTAGACTAGCGCATATCTTCTCGACCCATGCGATGGGCGATGGATGATCCCATATCCATTGGTGTTTGACATCGAAGATGGTATGCGGGTGCTCAGTGGAGACTGGGTACACTGAACGGACTCGCCGAGAACTCCCAGATGGTATTATACCTCACGTCAGATGGCAGTTCTCTGGTGACACTGGTACAGCTTAGTCTGTTGACCCGAGATCGTCATAGAGTCTTGTGTGTCTCCCACTGTGCTTTGATTTCCACCCTACCACGGCTCTACTGAGTTGTGCAAACAGGTGGTTTTTGGGTACAGTCCCGATTCACATGGAGGCAATGAGCGATAGGAGGGGATTCGTCTCTCCCGGTATTGGGGGTTGATGTTGTGCAATGCTCGACTGGCCATAACAGGAAATCCCTGGCCAGGGTTGCTGTGATATACTGGTAAGAGTTATCAGTAGTTTCACGAATGTTATGGACCTCAAGTCGGCATGACTTATCGAGCTACTGGGGTCTGACGTTTACCACCCTTAGGCGAGATATGCGACATATCAGACGAACAGACCGGACTATACGGTAGTGTTACTGGTCGGATTCACTGGAGTGTGAGCGGGCTTGCTCGTCGATCTTCAGATCGCTCAATACTCGGGTGGCCGTTACGTTTAGCAGACCGCTTGCGGCTTGTGGGTGTTTGATATGATCATCGCCTGCTGCCGGCGTATTGACGAGTCTTTAGAGTCCTACACAGAGGTTTCCTGGCTCAAGCGAAACGAAATAGGAGCGCGTATGAGATATGTGCGGGACCGAGAATAATACTAGTATGTGATACTGTATTCGATTCTCGCGATGTAACATTGATCGGTTATATCCGATATAGCCGGGTTATCGGATCAAGTGTTGATTCGATAAGATGTTACTAAAGATACCAGTCGGTTATGTGCGCATGACCGGATCATTGAATCAAGTGTTGATTTAATGATTTAATGTATAATTATATATTTGATATATTACTTTGCATTAACTAGTATCGGTTCACTTTAGACGGATTTTCTCACTTGGTTTGTGCACATTGTATATGTGATATACTTTTGTACACTTGATTGTATCATGTTTGATGATACATGTTTTACTATAGTTAAGTGTAATGAATTAAGCCATGGTTAAACTAATGATTAGGGTTTTCTTTTTATTACTTATTTATTTATTTATTTATTTAGAAAAGATAAGAAAAGAATGGTTGCTAATTTTGGAGTTTAGTTGAAGCTTCATGAAGCTTTGACTTTGTAACCATTCTTGTCTTCATCTTTAACCCTAACCATTAATCTAACCTTAGTTAATTCTCTACACTTGACCATGGTTCTATTATGATAAGAATTCATTTTCTTTTCTTATTCTTTTAACTTATCATATATTTTTCTTTCTTCTTCTTCTTCATGAGCGAGGAAGAAAAAGCTTTCTTCATCAATGGTGAATTGAGCAAATGAGTGAGAAATCCAATTCTAAAGTCTACCCACTTCCTATTTCTTCATCCTCTACCTCTTGCCAAGTAGTAGAGTGTGTTTCCTTCACAAGTCATCATGGTTTGGTGAAGGTGGAGCTTGATCTAGCGATGCCTCGACGTAGATCATCTTCGGCATGGACATCGACGACCTAGCTTGCCCATTCTCCGACGAAGCCGACGCTAGAGCCCGGATTTGATTTGGACAGCGGAGAGGACCTCGTTGCGGAGCTATGGAGGTGGAGCACCGGATCTACAAAGGTTGTATTTCCGTATCTTGTAGTTAAGTGTTAACTAGTTTGCTTGTTTCGCCTAAATATCTAGTAAACGATCCGTAGTCGGGTTTGTAGGCACCCGTAAAATTTGATTTGTGCATGTTTGATCACTTGTGAGACTTCACTAGAGTGCCTAGAAACCCTACAGTGGTATCAGAGCCTAGCTAGAGCCTTAGGCGAAGCGTAGACGGAGTTTGAAGTCCGATCGAACCGAAACCCAAACCCTAGAATGCTCTCTGTACATTTTTGAAATTCGTGGTTTTTTGCAAATTAAAAATATGCAGAAAAACAAGCAGGGAAATCTAAGAATTACGGTGCAAAAATTACCTAATGATCCCTCAAAAGTGCGGCGGAACCGCGGCATTAGCATGCTAATGCGGCCCTTCCGTCGCCGTTTTGTCTTATTAGGCACTCAATTTTGCACAGTAACTCCTATTTTTCAGTGTTGGTTTTCCTGGAATATTTTTTTTCTGAAATCAAGAGTTGAGTATTTTGGGTTGTATTGGGAGTTCATACATTCGATCGGATTGTCAAACTTTGTCTATGTGTCGTTCCGGATAAATTTTAGAATATGTTAAAAAGTTCGACCGGATATAAATACCCAACTTTTCCCCTGTCGGGAAATTTCCAAGTGTTGGATTTTTCCGTAGTTTAACGACGTTCTAAGTAGTGCAATTAACGCGATGGTCCCTCTAGAAGACACAAACCTTAACTCGATTATGTGACCGTCTTGAACTGCCCTTTGAACCTTCGGGTTTGGGGCAGTACGGCGTGCCACATGTGAGGCGTTGGCTTGACCCTTCTACGGCTGGACCGTTGGTACTGAGATACGAACTGAATGTTGTTAGACTAGTTTCATGTGTTGATCTTTATCGGGAAAACTTGGGTGTTCGATTGTTCGATCGGAAAGTTTATCATTTTCTGTTTATCTGGAATGGGATACAATAATTGGAATTCACAATAAGTTATATGATAACTGAATGAATGTTATAAACGTAGCAGTTTAGTCTCATTTGATCGGTTGCCACGGAATTTTGATGTGATCAAAAGTCCGTTGCAATCACGTAGCGTACGCGGATACTCGCCGGGTAAACTTAATAGACAGCCTCACCCCATAGCCCCGACCAAGTGACTGCAGGAGAACCCCGTCGCCGAAAGCATCCGTTCGGGTGCTCGCGGCAGCGGTGTTCCGCCTTGGTGCACTTCGTCGACGGCATCGGGGGTGCGGCCGCCTACTAAAGTTTGCGACGAGCATTCGATCAGTATGTCGGGAATCCTGTTGAATTGCCCGACTTGATATTGAAAAGAGTTTTCGATTTTGAGACTAAAATGCGGGGTTTATAATTGTTAGGCATGCGATGTCTAAGTAATTCATTTTGTCAGGCATGCGATGTCTGAGGTGGTTGCGAATTCCAACTGTTGTAGTTTTACACTTTCTTTTCTGTGACCGTAAGTGTAATATGTGATATCGCCGGTTTCGTTGCTATATGTCAACGACAATTGGGATGCGCATATTTACTTACGTTGTTGACATCTGATGTTATGTGTTGCTGGATATGTTATATTGGATCGTCGTGTTTGAATAGCCGGGGGGTTTTTATGTGAGATGAGTGTTTTTCATTTTCATTCATGTAAAAACTTGTATGTAATATTCTTTTATTTGGGGCACTTCCAGGTTGCGGAAGTTGTCACCGTTTGTATATTATTTAATTTTCTGCACTAGGATGACCCAAGGAGGGGAGCACAAGTAACCGGGTTCTGGGGTCCAGTGGGAGACCAACTCGAGGAGTCGAGTCCGGGTCTCCTAACCCTGGAATTGGTAGGGTTGCTTGCCGCTCTCGTAGGGGTCTAGGGGTGTGGGATTGGCTATTCATCACGACCGTGGAATCCGTGTTTTATACTGGCTCGTATTGAAAACACGGACGTCCTAGTATATCCAATATTTCATATGTTTCTTCTGCTGTGTTTTATCTGAGATCATGCGATGTTCTGTGTTCTGTGACAGGTATTATATATAGTATATTTGATATATTATATAGACGTTGCTTATGTTTTACACCCGCGCTAGCCCTGCCTCGCTCTGGCGTTAGTTACCTAACCTAACGGTGCAGACGGGACATCGAGGCGAATGCGGATGGCATAAGCGTACGTTATATTTATCTGTGATGGTTAGGTGGACTTAAATGATGGGATATTCATTAATGAGATTAATGAAAGAAAATAAACCTAATTGATGTTGTGGAATCGAATTTCAAAATAAAACAGGTAGCTACAGTTCTTGCTTTGCATAGCGGTGTTCATTATAGAACATCCTGCACCTTATTCGATGAGGAAAGGACCGAGATCCCTTCACCGGGAGTGACTCCTTTAGCAATAACTGGCAGATGCTACACACTCGGTTTGTATTTGATCACTTCTATAGTTTCTGCTTTGCACAGTGATATATATGATATATCCCGCACCTCATTCGACGAGGAAAGGGCCGACGATCCCTTCAACGGGAGTGACCCCTTTAGCAAAACTAGAAAAGCCTCAAAAACATTCCATTTAAAAATCATTTGATTCCGCAACGAGATCAAGTTCAAAGCGTTAAAGGTTTTCACAAAAACCAGCCGCAACCCTCCGTCATTTTAGGAAGTAGAGTACTTAGTGTTCGTGCTGTGTTTGTTGACCATAGTCAAGGCACAGTGTACGGTAGCTAAGTGATGTCTTCCTACACCGCATATGATGCGATTAGTTAGGACAGTCGCGTGACTTTGTTGACCTTAGTTAAGGGTCATGTGGGTGGGTCTAATTAATCACGAAATGACGGGTAGAACTTGACTAGTACTTATGATTTGTTGACTATAGTTAAGGTCATAGGTGCTAGGGGTAAAAACCTTTATCGGGAGTTTCAAGTGTTGGAATTTGCAATGAGATTGCATACCTTCTATGTGATAGTTGGATCCCGATACCCACTGCGAGTAATTGTTACTCCTGGGAGAGTTTTGCACTTTGCAATTAGCCGATCAAGTAGGTGTCTAGAAAGGTGTCAACGGGGTTACGCCTCTGGGAAAACGAGGTTTACAGTAATTAGGTCCGTGCGAAAGCACGGGGAACCTCCCTCAAAGTACCGACACTGGCCTGGCTGAAAGATTGGCGAACTTGTTGAGTGTAATTAATCCCGGCTAGTCTTTCCTTTTAGGGTTTGAAGGAAGATTTGATAAAAACAGTGGGAGCCATCCTGATTAGATAAAATATATAACCAATCTGATCTTGCAAGAGCGCACGCAGAGTGTTTCTTCTCTCTCTCTCCTGGTAGCGACCATATCACGCCTTAATCAAGATAATAATATGGATGTATTGACCGAACCCGCTTGTTATACTAAGCTGGGGAACGTTGGTCCCGCTCCAACTTATAATTGTTATAAGACAGAGCAGGAAATAGGGGAATACCAGAATTCCTATGCCGCCCAAACGAAGAAAGTGCATGTGATGCATCTTCTTCGGGTGTGTTCATTACATAGAACTGTTTCTCAGTATCCTCCGAATCCTGGGTATATGATACCGGATCAGGATCCCAGATATGTAATATGTTACATAAGGCTACAAAAAGGTAGAAAAACTGAGAACGGGTGATAAGTTTCATGAGACAGAAAACGGGGCAAGTGTTGCAGCCAAGTCTGTTGGTCACTGTCACCCTGTATTACGAATACATTGATTCTGAACAAATGCTATTAGATACCGAACCTGATATACAAAATCATATCAGTCTCTTTATTGGTAAAGAAAGGATATAATTTTGTATTGATGGATAATGTTTTGAACATTTCCTATATCAAAAGTTGATCGGTTCAGGCACGTTATCTAAAAGCATTGAAGTTCTAAATCAAACTACAGTTCCTAGTATACAGAACACACACAAGAAGAAGAGTTCAGAAATGAACGAATCCTTCTTGAGGCATTGTAGACTAGGTCACATCAATGCGACCCGACTGGCTGAAGTTACATTTTAGATGCATATTTAAATCAGTTTGAATTTACATCTTGTGAAACTTGCCAGTCATGTCACAAAGATTAGATGACCATAGCTCTGTTTATTAGAAACAGAGAAAGAGTTAGTAAACTCTTGGGACTGATACATGATGATGTATGTAAAGTCTCCTGTCTACACATGCCAGGACTGGTTCTTTATACTTCATTATATTCTATGATAATCTCTCAAGATTCAGTCATATATTCCTGTTGAAATATAAGTCTGAACCTTTTGAGGTATTCACAGAATATAAGTAGGAAGTAGAGAACCAAAATACGGGTATAAGTATTATGTCCTATGATGAGATCAGGAAGGAGAATACTTGTGCATAGCATTCCTGGACTATTCTAAAAGAAAATGAGATTCTCGCTCCGCATTACTCCTCCGTATAAACCATAGCACGATGGTATATCGGGGCAGAGCAATCACACCCTATATGATAAGGTGTGCTCTATGATGAGTACTACTGAGTTTCCTATTTCCTTTTGGGGTTATGCACTTGAGAAGCTGCATACCTATTGAATTAGGTTTGAATCAAATCAGTGCCTACCACTCCATATGAGATATGGTATGGGAAGAACCCATCTCTTAAGCGAGATAAGATTTGGGGTTGTCCGGCCTATGTCAAAAGCAAAATCCGGACAAGATCGAGGCAAGATCAGTTCTGTAGAACTGGAAAGGTTCCAGCTGTACAAAACTGCTAATGATTTGACAGAACCAAAGGATTCAATAGTTTCCGACGAACCTCAGCCTCTCCGCCGATCTAGTAGGGTTCCTCATCCGCCTGAGAGATACCTCGGTTTCTCGATGACAGTGGGAGCAAGGATTGCATCATGAAATGATGACCCAACTAGTTTCGAGCAGGCCATCGAGAGTAGGGACTCTGTAAGAATGGCTGGATGCTTAGCGATCTGAGATGGAATCCATGTACACCAGCAAAGCATGGACTTTAGCTGCTATATCTGAAGGGTTAAACCCCCATCAGGAGCAAGTATATCTTGAGAAGATTACTTGGTGTAGATGGAAAAGTTGAGACTTTCAAAGCTAGACTTGTTAAAGGTTTTCGTCATCGACCAGGCATGGATAATGATGAAACCTTTTTCCAGTAGCTATGCTTAAGTCTATCCAGATCCTACTTACCACGGCTACACACCATGACTATGATATCTGGCGGTTGGGTGCCATGACTGCTTCTCTAAATACTGATTTAGAAGAGAACGTCTATAAGAACACAGCCAGAGGGCTTCGTAAACAGTGGGAGCAGCGGAAACGTGTGCAAGTTGCTTTACACAATGAAGCAGGCATCGCGGAGATGGAACGTCTGTTTTGATGTCATAGTCAAAGTGTTTGACTTCATCAAAATGATAGACGAACCTTGTATATACAAAAGGGTAATAGAGAGTAAGGTAGTCATCTTCGTATTGTACGTAGACAACATACTCTTGATAGGAAAAGAGTTTCCTATACTATGATCGGTCAATCTCCTATTATCACAAGGATTCTCCAAATAGGATAAAGATGATACCTCCTAAATCCTGAGATTTGGACCTATGAGATAGATCTAAAGGGATATTAGGGTTCTCACTAGGTATAGTGAGATTGTATCAATCGATCCTGGGGAGAATCACTGGAAGTGTTCCAGGGTGATAAAGACGACTGAATGTCAGTCACAGGCACTGTCTTTACCCTCAGTAAAGGGACGGTATGTTGGAAGAGTTCCAAGCTAGATACCGTGGCAAACTAGACGATAAAGGCTGGTAACATCGCTATTGAAGATACTACCAAAGAGGAAGTTTGGGTGTATATTGGTTCATATGATGAACTAGGTTCCTACCATTGTGTGATAATGGAACTGAGGCTTTGGTCCTGGAACCCTGGTCCCATCAGTGACCCAGACATAATCTAAGGCAGCATCACCTGATCATGGAGATAGTTGATCTCCAGGTTGATCGAGGTTAGGAGAGTAGACTCAGAGGACAACACGGCGGATCCACTCACGAAGGCCTTTTTCCCAAAGAGAGACTTATAGGGGATGGTTGAGTATGTGACACTGCAACCACTGCTACAGATGGCCCTAGTGCAAGTGGGAGATTGTTAGTTATATATATGCCCTAGAGGCCATTACTGTACATTGGATGTATATTGTAGTGGATGCTGGGACATATATAGGAAGGACTTTCTTGCTCGACATGATAGTATGCTATCTGGTTGCACTTTATCTTAACATGTATACTTTCTGTCTCTCTGATTACATGTTGATAAAGCCCTTAGGATATGTACTCGACTTCCAGGACTATGATGTAGATCATACTAGTGGGGCCTGGGTAGTTCATGAGTGCATCCTTGAAATGTTCCTAGTCGTGGGAATATCGAGACGGGGCATCGATATTCCAGAGTAGACTAGCACATATCTTCTCGACCCATGCGATGGGCGATGGATGATCCCATATCCATTGGTGTTTGACATCGAAGATGGTATGCGGGTGCTCAGTGGAGACTGGGTACACTGAACGGACTCGCCGAGAACTCCCAGATGGTATTATACCTCACGTCAGATGGCAGTTCTCTGGTGACACTGGTACAGCTTAGTCTGTTGACCCGAGATCGTCATAGAGTCTTGTGTGTCTCCCACTGTGCTTTGATTTCCACCCTACCACGGCTTTACTGAGTTGTGCAAACAGGTGGTTTTTGGGTACAGTCCCGATTCACATGGAGGCAATGAGCGATAGGAGGGGATTCGTCTCTCCCGGTATTGGGGGTTGATGTTGTGCAATGCTCGACTGGCCATAACAGGAAATCCCTGGCCAGGGTTGCTGTGATATACTGGTAAGAGTTATCAGTAGTTTCATGAATGTTATGGACCTCAAGTCGGCATGACTTATCGAGCTACTGGGGTCTGACGTTTACCACCCCTAGGCGAGATATGCGATATATCAGACGAACAGACCGGACTATACGGTAGTGTTACTGGTCGGATTCACTGGAGTGTGAGCGGGCTTGCTCGTCGATCTTCAGATCGCTCAATACCCGGGTGGCCGTTACGTTTAGCAGACCGCTTGCGGCTTGTGGGTGTTTGATATGATCATCGCCTGCTGCCGGCGTATTGACGAGTCTTTAGAGTCCTACACAGAGGTTTCCTGGCTCAAGCGAAACGAAATAGGAGCGCGTATGAGATATGTGCGGGACCGAGAATAATACTAGTATGTGATACTGTATTCGATTCTCGCGATGTAACATTGATCGGTTATATCCGATATAGCCGGGTTATCGGATCAAGTGTTGATTCGATAAGATGTTACTAAAGATACCAGTCGGTTATGTGCGCATGACCGGATCATTGAATCAAGTGTTGATTTAATGATTTAATGTATAATTATATATTTGATATATTACTTTGCATTAACTAGTATCGGTTCACTTTAGACGGATTTTCTCACTTGGTTTGTGCACATTGTATATGTGATATACTTTTGTACACTTGATTGTATCATGTTTGATGATACATGTTTTACTATAGTTAAGTGTAATGAATTAAGCCATGGTTAAACTAATGATTAGGGTTTTCTTTTTATTACTTATTTATTTATTTATTTATTTAGAAAAGATAAGAAAAGAATGGTTGCTAATTTTGGAGTTTAGTTGAAGCTTCATGAAGCTTTGACTTTGTAACCATTCTTGTCTTCATCTTTAACCCTAACCATTAATCTAACCTTAGTTAATTCTCTACACTTGACCATGGTTCTATTATGATAAGAATTCATTTTCTTTTCTTATTCTTTTAACTTATCATATATTTTTCTTTCTTCTTCTTCTTCATGAGCAAGGAAGAAAAAGCTTTCTTCATCAATGGTGAATTGAGCAAATGAGTGAGAAATCCAATTCTAAAGTCTACCCACTTCCTATTTCTTCATCCTCTACCTCTTGCCAAGTAGTAGAGTGTGTTTCCTTCACAAGTCATCATGGTTTGGTGAAGGTGGAGCTTGATCTAGCGATGCCTCGACGTAGATCATCTTCGGCATGGACATCGACGACCTAGCTTGCCCATTCTCCGACGAAGCCGACGCTAGAGCCCGGATTTGATTTGGACAGCGGAGAGGACCTCGTTGCGGAGCTATGGAGGTGGAGCACCGGATCTACAAAGGTTGTATTTCCGTATCTTGTAGTTAAGTGTTAACTAGTTTGCTTGTTTCGCCTAAATATCTAGTAAACGATCCGTAGTCGGGTTTGTAGGCACCCGTAAAATTTGATTTGTGCATGTTTGATCACTTGTGAGACTTCACTAGAGTGCCTAGAAACCCTACAACATGGAGGCAATGAGCGATAGGAGGGGTTTCGTCTCTCCCGGTATTGGGGGTTGATGTTGCACTGTGCTCGATTGGCCGTAACAGGGAAGTCCCTGGCCAGGGCTGATTAGAGATTTACTGGTAAGTGTTACCAGTAGTTTCTCGACCCGTTATGAGCCTCACATCGGCATGACTTATCGGTTATTGGGGTCTGACGTTTACCACCCCTAGACTTGATATGCGACATATCAGACGAGGAGACTGGACTGCACGGTAGTGTTGCCGGTTGGCTCGACGGGAGTTGTAGCAGGTTCGCTTGTTCTCTTCTGATCGTTCAATACCCGGGTGGCCATTACGTTTAGCTGACCGCTTGCGGCTTGGGGGCGCTTGATATGATCATCACTCACTACCTGCGTATTGACGAGTCTTAGAGTCCCACAAAGGAGTTACCTATTCCAGGCAAAACGTTGTGGTGCGCGTATGCGATATGCGCAAGGACCCGATTAAAATGCGCGTATAGGATACCGTATATTGATCGGGCGGCTTGCTTTTGGTGGGCTCATATGTGATATGGCTGAATTGATAAATCAAGTGTTGATTTATCATTTAACAATTAGTTTTCTCACTTGAAATCTTTTCTTGTGCATGATGGATGTATGCATGCATGTATGCTTTCTTTCTTTTAGATTCATGCACATATGGATGTGCATGCATACATACATACATACATCATCCTTCATGGTTGATTACACATTGAATATGATGGCAATATAAGACTCACACCATGGTTAAATATATGGATTATTATTTAATTTTTTGTTAAAACAAAAGATATAAAGAAAAGGATAATTCATGCTTAGTTTCTACACTCTTCTTAAACCTAACCATGCGCACCTACTCCTAACCATGAGTTAACCTTCTCTTCGTGTTTTAACTCAAATTAAATAATATCTTAAACATTTAATCATGGTTTGAGATGAGAAGGAAAAATATATATACATATATTTTCATTTTTCCTTAGAAGAGTTTTTCTTTTTCACTCTTGTTAAAAAGAAAGCCATCATCTTCTTCCTCCTTCACCATTTGCTCTCTAGACTTTTGTAGTGAGCAATATACTCATCAAGTTAGGTTTTTGAAGTGAGAAAAGCCACCACAATATCATTCTACACAAGTTTAGCCCACTTGTTTAGAGTGTTATCTTCATTTCTTCTCTTGAAAAGTGAAGTTGCAAGCTTGGGCTAGGAGCTTCGGGTGGATCGTCGTGGACACTAGGAGACTTCAAGCGTACCCTCCTCCAACCCTCAAGTGGCCAAGGAGTCTAGCGTAGGGCGCTACAAAGGTTGTACTCTCAAAACCCTAGCCTTTGTTACTTGTAATGTTTTGAAACCCTAATTTTCTAGGATACATCATTTGTATGCTTACTTAGCACCACAAAAATTTGATCTTTGTGACATGTGATGCTTCCAAACCTCTCATAGGGTGCTGGGTAAACCTAACATTGGTAGCAGAGCCGACCTAGAACATTAGGCGATACTTTTACGAAGCAAAAACTCCGATCGAACCAAAATACAACGTTTCGAGACCTTCTCTGGACATTTTTTAAAATCTGTCATTTTTCAGAATTAAAAATACTTAAAAAATACAGCTGGAAAAACTAAGAAACACTGTGAAATACGAAGCCATGATCCATACAAACCGCCGCAGAACCGCGGCCAATCCTTGCTTAGGCCGCGGCTCCCCGGCCGTACAGAGACTTCATTGCTTCATATTTGCACAGTAATTCTTATAACTGCTTGTATATTGTTTTAGGTATGTTTAATCTGAATCTAGTACTGTATATTCTGGAGATGGTTTTGGACTCGACGATTTTATCGGAATATTCATTTCGTTGCTTTTCCGGGTAAATTAGAAAGTATTGAAGTGTTCGAACGAGTATCATTTGCTCACTTTTCACGGGGTTTAAATATTCTGGAGATACGTGCAAGATTTTTTTTGTGGTGGACCCTCTAGAAGACAACAAACCTTAACTCGATTATGTGACCATCTCGAACTACCCTTTGAACCTTAGGGTTTGGGGCAGTACGGCGTGCCACATGTGAGGCGTTGGCTTGACCCTTCTACGGCTGGACCGCTACTACTGTTCCACACTCCAGGTTTTTGAACTCCGCTCAAGTGTTGAGCTTTAGAGAATCTTGGGTGTTTGATTATTCGTTCGAGAACTTTAATACTGTCTGTTTATCTGGAATGTGATACAATATGTGGAATTCATATAGTTTAGGCATGAAATACGAAGTATGTGATATTCGCATTTATGATGTCTTAAGAGTATGTGGATTCCAAATATTGTAGTTTTACACTTTCTTTTCTGTGACCGTAAGTGTAGTATGTTTGATATCGCCGGTTTCGTTGCTATACATTAACGACAATTAGGGTACGCATACTTACTTACGTTGATGATATGAGATATTATGTGTTACTGAGATATGATGTGCAGGATTGTCGCGATCGAATAGCCGGGGGGGGTTTATGTGAGGTGAGAGTTTTATATTTTCATTCATGTAAATTCAAATGTAATATAATATTCTTTTATTTGGGGCACTTCCGGGTTGAGGTCGATGCCACCGGTGTTGTATATTATTTACTTTTCCGCATTAGGATGAACCCAAGGAGGGGAGAACAGGTGACCGGGTTCTGGGGTTCAGTGGGAGGCCATCTCGAGGAGTCGAGACTGGGTCTCCTAAACTCCAGAATTGGTAGGGTCGCTTGCCGCTCTCGTAGGGGTCCAGGGTGTGGGCTTGGCTATTCATTGCGACTGTGGAATCCGTATTTTCTATTATTGGCTAAATACTAAATACGGACGTCCTAGTATATCCCACATTATATCTATGTTACTGCTGTGATATCTGTGATGTGATCATTTGATGTGCTGTGATAGATACTTTATATAGTATATATGATATATTATATAGACGTTACTTATGTTTTGCACCCGCACTAGCCCTGCCCTGCTCTGTCGTTAGTTACCTAACCTAACGGTGCACGAGGGGACATCGAGGCGAATGCGGATGGCATAAGTATACGTCGTATTTATCTGTGATGTTTAGGTGACTTAAATGATGGGACTTCATTAATGTGATTAATGAAAGAAAAGAAACCTAAAAGATGTTGTAGAATCAAATTTTAAAATAAAAGGGTAGCTACAGTCTTGCTTTGCATAGCGGTATATATGATATACCCTGCACCTTATTCGATGGGGAAAGAGCCGAGATCCCTTCACCGGGAGTGACCTCTTTAGCAAAACTGGCAGATGCTACAACACTCGGTTTGACTTTTGATTTCTTTTGGAGTTTTGCTTTGCACAGTGATATATATGATATATCCCGCACCTTATTCGATGAGGAAAGAGCTGAGATCCCTTCACCGGGAGTGACCTCTTTAGCAAAACTAATAAAAGCCTCAAAATCACTCCATTTCAAAACTTCACTTGATTCTACAATGATATCAAGTTCATTACGCAATAGGTTTACAGAAAAACCTGTCGTAGCCCTCCATTATTTCAGATAAATCCTACTTAGTATTCGTGTTATGTTTGTTGACCTCCGTCAAGGCGTAGTGTGCGGTAGCTAACTAGTATTTATCTGCTTATGCATGTGATGCAGATTGGATTAAGGTAGTCGTACGACCTTATTGACCTCCGTCAAGGGTCGTACGGGTGGGTTTGATTCAATCAAGAAATGACGGGTTGAACTTGACTTGCACCCTGTGGTTTGTTGACCTCCGTCAAGGTCATAGGATGCTTGGGGCAAAATATTATCGGGAATTTCAAGTGTTGAAATTTGCAATGAGATTGCATACCTTCTATGAGATAGTTGGATCCCGATACCCACTGCGAGTAATTGTTACTCTTGGAAGAGTTTTACACAGGACAATTAGCCAATCAAGTAGGTGTCTAAAAAGGTGTCAACGGGGTTACGCCTCTGGGAAAATGAGGTTTACTTTAATTAGGTCCGTGCGAAAGCACGGGGAACCTCCCTCAAAGTACCGACACTGTCCTGGCTGAAAGATCGGCGAAGTTGTAGGGTGTAATTAATCCCGGCTAATCTTTCCTTTTAGGGTTTGAAGGAAGATTTGATAAAAACAGTGGGAGCCATCCTGATTAGATAAGATAATAACCAATCTGATCTTGCAAGAGCATATGCTAAAGTGTTTTCTTCTCTCTCTCTCCAGGTAGCGACCATGTCATGCCTTAATCAAGATAATAATATGGATGTATTGACCGAACCCGCAAGTTATACTGTGCTGGGGAATGTCGGTTCCGTTCTTTCTTATAAGAGTTATAAGACTGAACATGACATAGCGGAATACCAGGATTCCCATGTCACCCAAATCAAGAAAGTACATGATGATGCATTTTCTTCGGGTGTGTTCGTTACAGAGAACTGTTTCTCCATTTGCCCTACGTCCTGGGTATTAGATACCGGGTCAGGATCCTATATATGTAATCAGTTACATGGGCTTAGGAAAGGTAAAGAACTTGGAGAAGGTGATAAAGACATAAGATTTGGAAATGGTGCAATTGTTGCAGCTAAGACTGTCGGGGAATATCACCTTGCATTACCAACTGGTAATACATTGGTTCTGAACGAATGCTATTACATGCCGAACCTGATATGCAACATTATATCGGTTTCTTTATTGAGTAAAGAGGGATATAATTTTGGATTACAGGATAATGTTATGAACATTTTCCGTAACCAAAAGTTGGTTGGATCAGGCACGTTGTGCAATGGCATTTATGTTCTAAATCAATCAACAGTTCCGAGTATAACAAACACACACAAGAGGAAGAGTTCAGAACTGAACGAATCCTTCTTGTGGCATTGTAGACTGGGTCACATCAATGCGACAAGACTAGCTAAGTTACATAAAGATGGATATTTGAATCCGTTTGAATTTTCATCTTATGACACTTGCCAGTCATGTCTCAAAGGCAAGATGACCAAAACTCTGTTTACGGGACACGGAGAAAGAGTTACTGAACTCTTGGGACTGATACATAGTGATGTATGCAGTCCCATGTCTACACATGCCAGGGATGGTTGTTTGTACTTCATTACATTCACTGACGATCTCTCTAGGTTCGGGTATGTGTTCCTAATGAAACACAAATCAGAAGCTTTTGAGAAATTTAGAGAATATAAACAAGAAGTCGAGAACCAAACCGGAAAAAGTATTAAAATCCTACGATCTGATCGAGGAGGTGAATACTTGAGCATTGAATTCCTGGACTTCCTAAAAGAGAATGGGATTCTCTCTCAGCTGACTCCTCCATATACACCACAGCACAACGGTGTATCAGAACGGAGGAACCGCATCCTATTGGATATGGTGCGCTCTATGATGAGTGTAGCTGAGTTACCTATTTCCTTCTGGGGATATGCACTGGAAACAGCAGCATACCTACTGAATAGGGTTCCTACCAAATCTGTGCCTACCACCCCATATGAGATATGGGAAGGGAAGAGACCATATCTTAATTTTATTAAGATATGGGGTTGCCCAGCCTATGTCAAAAGACAAAAACCGGAAAAACTCGAGGCAAGGTTTGTTTTGTGCAAGTTTGTTGGATATCCCAAGCATTCGCGAGGGTATATCTTCTACCACAGTGAGGAACAAAGGGTGTTTGTTGCTCAACATGCCACCTTTTTAGAAAAGGAATTTCTTGCAAAAGAGATTAGTGGCCATGAGGTTGCACTGGAAGAAGTTTCAGCTATACAAACTACAACAGAAGATTTGGTAAAACCATAGGATTCGGTAGTTCCCGATGAACCCCAGCCACTCCGCCGATCTAGTAGGGTTCCTCGCCCACCTGAGAGATACTATGGTTTTCTCATGGATGGTGGGAGCGAGGATTGCATCATGGAGGATGATGACCCAACTAGCTTTGAGCAGGCCGTCACGAGTGGGGACTCAGTGAAATGGCTGGATGCAATGCGGTCCGAGATGGAATCCATGTATACCAACAAAGTATGGACTTTGGAAGATGCTCCTGAAGGGGTAAAACCCATTGGGAGCAAGTGGATCTTCAAGAAAAAACTTGGTGTAGATGGGAAAGTAGAGACTTTCAAAGCTAGACTTGTTGCAAAGGGTTTTCGTCAAAGACCAGATGTGGACTATGACGAAAACTTTTCTCCAGTGGCTATGCTTAAATCCATCCGGATCATGCTTGCCATCGCTGCATATCATGATTACGAAATCTGGCAAATGGATGTTAAGACCGCCTTTCTAAACGGTAATTTAGAAGAGTGCATGTACATGACTCAGCCAGAGGGCTTCGTAGATAGTGGGAGCAGTGGGAAGGTGTGCAAGCTGCTTAAATCCATTTATGGATTAAAACAAGCATCGCGGAGTTGGAACATCTGCTTTGACGTCGTTATCAAAGATTTTGATTTCGTCAAAAATGTAGATGAACCTTGTATCTACAAGAAGGTGGCAGAGAGTAAGGTTTTCTTCCTCATATTGTACGTGGACGACATACTCTTGATAGGAAATGATATTCCTATGCTGCAATCGGTCAAGCTCTTCTTATCACAAAGATTCTCAATGAAAGATCTTGGTGATGCCTCCTGCATATTAGGAATTAGGATCTATAGAGATAGATCCAAACGGATATTAGGATTGTCCCAATCCAGGTACATTGACACCATACTAAAGAGGTTTAGTATGGAAGAATCCAAGCGTGGGAACTTACCCACGATCTCTGGAGTCACTCTCTCCAAAGAGATGTCTCCCAAGACTGATTTGGAGAGAGCTCGCATGCAAGGGATACCCTATGCTTCGGCTGTAGGCTCTATCATGTACGCGATGCTATATACCAGACCCGATATAGCATACTCACTATGTGTAGTGAGCAGGTATCAAGCTGATCCTGGAGAGAGTCACTGGACAGCTGTGAAGAGCATTCTCAAGTACTTGCGAAGGACTAAAGAGATGCTCTTTGTGTATGGTAACGGAGAACTCCAAGTGGAGTCCTTTACCGATTCGAGCTTCCAGAGTGATAAGGACGACTCTAAGTCGCACTCGGGATTTGTCTTTACCCTTTACGGAGGGGCGGTTAGTTGGAAGAGTTCCAAGCAGGAAACCGTGGCAGACTCGACGATGGAGGCTGAATACATCGCTGCCAGCGATGCTGCCAAAGTGCCTGTCTGGATCAAGAACTTCATTACTGAACTTAGAGTGGTTCCATCCATTGAGCATCCAATACCTTTGTATTGCGATAACAATGGAGCGGTGGCTTTGGCCAAGGAACCCTGGTCCCATCAGCGATCCAGGCATATTCTGAGGCAGTATCACCTGATCCGGGAGATAGTTGATCGCCGGGAGATCGAGGTCAGGAGGGTTGACACGAAGAATAACACAGTGGATCCACTCACGAAGGCCATTCCCCAGACACAGTTTGAGAGACTCTTCGGGATGCTCGGTATGCGATACTACAGCAGCTGGCCCTAGTGCAAGTGGGAGATTGTTAGTTGTATGTATGCCCTAGAGGCCAGTATTGTACAGATGATGTATATTATATTGGATGCTTGGACATATATAGAGATGACTTTCTTGCTCGATATGATAGTATGCTATCTGGTTGCCCTTTATCTTAACATATATACTTGTCTCTTTATACTGTCTAATAGTTACATGTTGGTAAAGCCCATAGGATGTGTACTTGACTACCTAGACTATGATGCGGATCATACTAGTGGGGACATGGTAGTCCATAAGTACATCCTTCAAGGTCCCTAGTCGTGGGTGTATCGAGATAGGGCATCGATACACCAGTGTAGACTAGCGTATACGCTTCTCGACCCATGAGATGGGCGATGGATGATCCCATATCCATTGGTGTTTGACATCAGACATGGTATACGGGTGCTCAGTGGAGACTGGGTACACTGGACGGACTCGCCGAGAACTCCCAGATGGTATTATACCTCACGTCAGATGGCAGTTCTCAGGTGACACTTGTGCAGGTTAGTTTGTAGACCCGAGATCGTCATAGAGTCTTGTGTGATTCCCACTGTGCTTTGATTTCCACCTTACCACGTCCACAAGGGCGTGCAAAACGGTGGTTTTTGGGTACAGTCCTGAGTCACATGGAGGCAATGAGCGATAGGAGGGGTTTCGTCTCTCCCGGTATTGGGGGTTGATGTTGCACTGTGCTCGATTGGCCGTAACATGGAAGTCCCTGGCCAGGGCTGATTAGAGATTTACTGGTAAGTGTTACCAGTAGTTTCTCGACCCGTTATGAGCCTCACATCGGCACGACTTATCGGTTATTGGGGTCTGACGTTTACTACCCCTAGACTTGATATGCGACATATCAGACGAGGAGACCGGACTGCACGGTAGTGTTGCCGGTTGGCTCGACGGGAGTTGTAGCAGGTTCGCTTGTTCTCTTCTGATCGTTCAATACCCGGGTGGCCGTTACGTTTAGCTGACCGCTTGCGGCTTGGGGGTGCTTGATATGATCATCACTCACTGCCGGCGTATTGACGAGTCTTAGAGTCCCATAAAGGAGTTACCTAGACCAGGAGAAACGTTGTGGTGCGCGTATGCGATATGCGCAAGGACCCGATTAAAATGCGCGTATAGGATACCGTATATTGATCGGGCGGCTTGCTTTTGGTGGGGTCATTTGTGATATGGCCGGATTGATAAATCAAGTGTTGATTTATCATTTAACCATTAGTTTTCTCACTTGAAATCTTTTCTTGTGCATGATGGATGTATGCATGCATGTGTGCTTTCTTTCTTTTAGATTCATGCACATATGGATGTGCAAACATACATACATAGATACATCATCCTTCATGGTTGATTACACATTGAATATGATGGCAATATAAGACTCACACCATGGTTAAATATATGGATTATTATTTAATTTTTTGTTAAAACAAAAGATATAAAGAAAAGGATAATTCATGCTTAGTTTCTACACTCTTCTTAAACCTAACTATGCTCACCTACTCCTAACCATGAGTTAAGCTTCTCTTTGTGTTTTAACTCAAATTAAATAATATCTTAAACATTTAACCATGGTTTGAGATGAGAAGGAAAAATATATATACATATATTTTCATTTTTCCTTAGAAGAGTTTTTCTTTTTCACTCTTGTTAAAAAGAAAGCCATCATCTTCTTCCTCCTTCACCATTTGCTCCCTAGACTTTTGTAGTGAGCAATATACTCATCAAGTTAGGTTTTTGAAGTGAGAAAAGCCACCACAACATCATTCTACACAAGTTTAGCTCACTTGTTTAGAGTATTATCTTCATTTCTTCTCTTGAAAAGTGAAGTTGCAAGCTTGGGCTAGGAGCTTCGGGTGGATCGTCGTGGACACTAGGAGACTTCAAGCGAACCCTCCTCCAACCCTCAAATGGCCAAGGAGTTTAGCGTAGGGAGCAACAAAGGTTGTACTCTCAAAACCCTAGCCTTTGTTACTTGTAATGTTTTGAAACCCTAATTTTCTAGGATACATCCTTTGTATGCTTACTTAGCACCATAAAAATTTGATCTTTGTGACATGTGATGCTTCCAAACCTCTCATAGGGTGCTGGGTAAACCTAACACATTTCTCCGATGAAACTATCGCTAGGGTCCGGGATCCCGATGATCGCAGCGAAGGGACGTCAACACGGAGCTTTAGAAGTGAAGGACCGGATCTACAAAGATTGTAATCCCTTTCACTTTGTAGTTAAGTTGTTTGCTTGTTTGTTTTTCTCCTTACCTCTAGTAAACGATTTAGATTAAGGTTGTTCGGCACATCCAATTTTTGATTTTGGCATGGTTGATGCCTTGTAGAACCTCATGAGTGTGCCTAGGAACCCTACAGTATCTGGGGAATGGCCTTTGTGAGTGGATCCGCTGTGTTGTTCTTCGTGTCAACCCTCCTGACCTCGATCTCCCGGCGATCAACTATCTCCGAATCAGGTGATACCGCCTCAGAATATGCCTGGATCGCTGATGGGACCTGGGTTCCTTGGCCAAAGCCACCGCTCCATTGTTATCATAATACAAAGGTATTGGATGCTCAATGGATGGAACCACTCCAAGTTCTGTAATGAACTTCTTGATCCAGAAAGCCTCTTTGGCGGCATCGTTGGCAGCGATGTATTCAACCTCCATCGTCAAGTCTACCACGGTTTCCTGATTGGAACTCTTCCAGCTAACCGCCCCTCCGTAAAGGGTAAAGACAAATCCTGAGTGCGACTTTGAGTCGTCCTTATCACTCTGGAAGCTCGAATCGGTAAAGGACTCCACTTAGAGTTCTCCGTTACCATACACCAAGAGCATCACCTTAGTCCATCGTAAGTACTTGAGAATGCTCTTCACAGCTGTCCAGTGACTCTCTCCAGGATCAGCTTGATACCTACTCACTACACTTAGAGAGTATGCTACATCGGGTCTGGTACATAGCATCGCGTACATGATAGAGCCTACAGCAGAAGCATAGGGTATCCCTTGCATGCGAGCTCTCTCCAAATCAGTCTTGGGAGACATCTTTTTGGAGAGAGTGAATCCAGAGATCGTGGGTAAGTTCCCACGCTTGGATTCTTCCATACTAAACCTCTTTAGTATGGTGTCAATGTACCTGGATTGGGACAATCCCAATATCCTTTTAGATCTATCTCTATAGATCATAATTCCCAGTATGCAGGAGGCATCACCTAGATCTTTCATTGAGAATTTTTGTGATAAGAAGAGCTTGACCGACTGCAGCATAGGAATGTCATTTCCTATCAAGAGTATGTCGTCCACGTACAATACGAGGAAGACAACCTTACTCTCTGCCACCTTCTTGTAGATACAAGGTTCATCTACGTTTTTAACGAAATCAAACTCTTTGATAACGACGTCAAAGCAGATGTTCCAACTCCGCGATGCTTGCTTTAATCCATAAATGGATTTAAGCAGCTTGCACACCTTCCCGCTGCTCCCACTATCTACGAAGCCTTCTGGCTGAGTCATGTATACGCACTCTTCTAAATCACCGTTTAGAAAGGCGGTCTTAACATCCATTTGCTAGATTTCGTAGTCATGATATGCAGCGATGGCAAGCATGATCCGGATGTATTTAAGCATAGCTACTGGAGAAAAGGTTTCGTCATAGTCCACACCTGGTCTTTGACGAAAACCCTTTGCAACAAGTCTAGCTTTAAAAGTCTCCACTTTCCCATCTACACCAAGTTTTTTCCTTGAAGATCCACTTGCTCCCAATGGGTTTTACCCCTTCAGGAGCAACTTCCAAAGTCTATACATTGTTGGTGTACATGGATTCCATCTCGGACCGCATTGCATCCAACCATTTCACTGAGTCCACACTCGTGATGGCCTGCTCGAAACTAGTTGGGTCATCATCAACCATGATGCAATCCTTGCTCCCACCATCCATGAGAAAACCGTAGTATCTCTCAGGTGGGTGAGGAACCCTACTAGATCGGCGGAGAGGCTGAGGTTCATTGGGACCTACCGAATCCTCCCGTTCAACCAAATCTTCTGTCGTAGTCTGTATTGCTGGAACCTCTTCCAGTTCTACCTTCTTGCCACTAATCTCTTTTTCAAGAAATTCTTTTTCTAAAAAGGTGGCATGTTGAGAAACAAACACCTTTTGTTGCTCGGTTTGGTAGAAGATATACCCACGCGAATGTTTGGGATATCCAATAAACTTACACAGAATGGACCTTGCCGCGAGTTTGTCCGGATTTTGCGTTTTTACATATGCCGGACAACCCCATATCTTAATATAATTAAGACATGGTCTCTTTCCTTTCCATATCTCATATGGAGTGGTTAGCACAGATTTGGTGGGAATCATATTCAATAGGTCTGCAGCTATTTCCAGTGCATACCCCAAGAAGGAAATAGGTAACTCAGCTGTGCTCGTCATAGAGCGCACCATATCTAATAAGGTGTGGTTCCTCCGTTCCAATACACCGTTGTGTTGTGGTGTATATGGAGGAGTCAGCTGAGAGAGAATCCCATTCTCTTTTAGGAAGTCCAGGAATTGTTTGCTCAAGTATTCACCTCCTTGATCAGATCGAAGGATTTTAATTCTTTTCCCGGTTTGGTTCTCGACTTCTTGTTTATATTCTCTAAATTTCTCAAAAGCTTCTGATTTGTGTTTCATCAGGAACACATATCCGAATCTAGAGAGATCGTCAGTGAATGTAATGAAGTACGCAAAACCATTCCTGGCATGTGTAGATATGGGGCCGCATACATCACTATATACCAGTCCTAAGAGTTCCGTAACTCTCTCTCTCTCTCCGTGTCCTATAAATGGAGTTTTGGTCATCTTTCCTTTGAGACATGACTGGCAAGTGTCATAGATGAAAATTCAAACGGATTCAAATATCCATCCTTATGCAACTTATCTAGTCGTGTCGCATTGATGTGACCCAGTCTACAATGCCACAAGAAGGATTCGTTCAGTTCTGAACTCTTCCTCTTGTGTGTGTTTGTTATGCTCAGAACTGTTGATTGATTTAGAACATAAATGCCATTGCACAACGTGCCTGATCCAACCAACTTTAGGTTTAGGAAAATGTTCATAACATTATCCTGTAATATAAAATTATATCCCTCTTTACTCAACAAAGAAACCGATATAATGTCTCATATCAGGTTCGGCATGTAATAGCATTCATTCAGAATTAATGTATTACCAGTTGGTAATACAAGGTGATATTCCCCGACGGTTTTAGCTGGAAAAATTGTACCATTTCCAACCCTTATGTCTTTATCACCTTCTCCAAGTTCTCAACCTTTTCTAAGCCCATGTAACTGATTGCATATATGGGATCCTGACCCGGTATCTAATACGCAAGACGTAAAGCAAATGGAGAAACCGTTCTCTGTAACGAACACACCCGAAGAAAATGCATCAACATGTACTTTCTTCATTCGGGTGGCATGGGAATCCTGGTATTCCCCTATAACCTGTTCAGTCTTATAACTTTTATAAGAAAGAACGGATCCAACGTTCCCCAGCACAGTTTAACATGCGGGTTCGGTCAATACATCCATATTATTATCTTTATTAAGGCATGATATGGTCGCTGCCTGGAGAGAGAGAGAGAGAAGAAAACATTTTAGCGTATGCTCTTGCAAGATCAGATTGGTTATTATTTTATCTAATCAGGATGGCTCCCACTGTTTTTATCAAATCTTCCTACAAACCCTAAAAGGAAAGACTAGCCGGGATTAATTACACCCTACAACTTCGCCAATCTTTCAGCCAGGCCAGTGTCGGTACTTTGAGGGAGGTTCCCCGTGCTTTCGCACGGACCTAATTAAAGTAAACATTATTTTCCCAGAGGCGTAACCCTGTTGACACTTTTCTAGACACCTACTTGATCGGCTAATTGTCCTGTGTAAAACTCTTCCAGGAGTAACAATTACTCGTAGTGGGTATCGGGATCCAACTATCTCATAGAAGGTATGCAATCTCATTGCAAATTTCAACATTTGAAATTCCCGATTATATTTTGCCCCTAGCGTCCCATGACCTTGACGCAGGCCAACAAACCATAGTGCGCTAGTCAAGATCAACCCGTCATTTCTTGATTTAATTAAACCCACCCGTATGACCCTTGACGCTGGCCAACAAAGTCGCACGACTATCTTAATCCAATCTGCATCATATGCATAAACAGATAAATACTAGTTATCTACCGCACACTACGCCTTGACGCAGGCCAACAAACGTAGCACGAATACTAAGTAGGACTTATCTGAAATAACGGAGGGCTACGACAGGTTTTTCTGAAAACCTATTACGTAATGAACATGATATCGTTGTAGAATCAAGTGAAATTTTGAATTGGAGTGATTTTGAGGCTTTTATTAGTTTTGCTAAAGAGGTCACTCCTAGTGGAGAGATCTCGACTCTTTCCTTATGGAATAAGGTGCAGGATATATCATATATATCGCTATGCAAAGTAAAAACTCCAAAAGCAATCAAAAGACAAACAGAGTGTTGTAGCATCTGCCAGTTTTGCTAAAGAGGTCACTCCCGGTGAAGGGATCTCAACTCTTTCCTCATCGAATAAGGTGCAGGATATATCATATATATCGCTATGCAAAGAAAAAACTGTAGCTACCCTTTTTGAAAATTTGATTCTACAACATCTTTTAGGTTTCTTTTCTTTCATTAATCATATTAATGAAGTCCCATCATTTAATTCACCTAAACATCACAGATAAATACGACGTACACTTATGCCATCCGCATTCGCCTCGATGTCCCCTCATGCACCGTTAGGTTAGGTAACTAACGGCAGAGCGGGGCAGGGCTAGCGCGGGTGTAAAACATAAGTAACGTCTATATAATATATCATATATACTATATACAGTATTTATCACAACATATTAAATGATCACATCACAGATATCGCAGCAGAAGAAACATATGAAACATTGGATATATTAGGACGTCCGTGTTTTATTTTGAGTCTCTATAAAACACAGATTCCATGGTCGTGATGAATAGCCAAATCCACACCCCTAGACCCCTACGAGAGCGGCAAGCAACCCTACCAATTCTAGAGTTAGGAGACCCGGACTCGACTCCTCGAGTTGGTCTCCCACTGGACTCTAGAACCCGGTTACTTGTGCTCTCCTCCTTGGGTCTATCCTAGTGCGGAAAAGTAAATAATATACAAATGGTGACATCAACCTCATTCTGGAAGTGTCCCAATAAATGAATATTACATGCATTTAATTTTACATGAATGAAAATAAAAACCCTCATCTCACATTAAAAAAAACCCGGCTATTCAGAAACGCGACGATCCAATATAACATATCCAGCAACACATAACATCACATGTCATCAACGTAAGTAAATGTGTGCATCCCAATTGTTGTTGACATATAGCAACGAAACCGGCGATATCACATATTACACTTACGGTCGCAGAAAAGAAAGTGTAAAACTACAACATTTGGAATCCACATTCTCTTTAGACATCGTAAATCCGAAATATCACATACTTCGCATTTCATGCCTAACTATATGAATTCCACATATTGTATCACATTCCAGATAAATAGACAGTATTAAACTTTCCGATCGAATAATCAAATACCCAAGATTTCCTATATAGCACAACACTTGATGGGAGTTTAAAAACATCCATCACATGCCACAGTACCAATGGTCCAGCCATAGAAGGGTCAAGCCAATGCCTCACATGTGGCAACGCCGTACTCCCCCAAACCCTAAGGTTCAAAAGGCGGTTCAAGACGGTCACATAATCAAATTAAGGTTTGTTGTCTTCTAGAGGGTCCATTGCGTAACTTGCACGATTTAGACGTTCTTAAACTACGGAAAAATCCAACACTTGGATATTTTCCGGGTCGGGAAAAAGTGAGTTATTGATATCCGTTCGAACTTTTTAATACTTTCTAAATATCCGGAAAACAAAATGAAATTAAATTTTCCGATCGAATCAACGAATACAAAATAAACCACAAAACACTCAACACTTGAGTCAGGTTAAAAATACCCAGAAAACTAAACATGCAGCTACTATTAGTTATATGTATGCCCTAGAGGCCATTACTATACATGGGATGTATATTGTAGTGGATGCTGGGACATATATAGGTAGGACTTTCTTGCTCGACAAGATAGTACGCTATCTGGTTACTCTTTATCTTAACATGTATACTTTCTGTCTCTCTGTTACATATTGATAAAGCCCTTAGGATTTGTACTCGACTTCCTGGACTATGATGTAGGTCATACTAGTGGGGCCTGAGTAGTCCATGAGTACATCCTTCAATGTTCCTAGTCGTGGGAATATCGAGATGGGGCATCGATATTCCAGAGTAGACTAGCGTATATCTTCTCGACCCATGTGATGGGCGATGGATGATCCCATATCCATTGGTGTTTGACATCAGAAATGGTATGCGGGTGCTCAGTGGTGACTGGGTACACTGAACGGACTCGCCGAGAACTCCCAGATGGTATTATACCTCACGTCAGATGGATGTTCTCTGGTAACACTGGTACAGCTTAGTCTGTTGACCCAAAATCGTCATAGAGTCTTGTGTGTCTCCCACTGTGCTTTGATTTCCACCCTACCACGGCTCTACTGAGTCGTGCAAACAGGTGGTTTTTAAGTACAGTCCCGATTCATATGGAGGCAATGAGCGATAAGAGGGGATTCGTCTCTCCCGGTATAGGGGGTTGATGTTGCGCTATACTCGACTGGCCATAACTGGAAATCCCTGGCCAGGGTTGTAGTGATTTACTGGTAAGTGTTATCAGTAGTTTCACGCTTGTTGTGGACCTTACATCAGCATGACTTATCAAGCTACTGGGGTCTGACGTTTACCACCCCTAGGCGAGATATGTGACATATCAGACGAACAGACCGGACTGTGCGGTAAGTGTTACTGGTTGGATTCACAGGAGTGTGAGCGGGCTTGCTCGTTGATCTTCTGATCGCTCAATACCCGGGTGGCCGTTATGTTTAGCAGATCGCTTGCAGCTTATGGGTGTTTGATATGATCATCACCTACTGCCAGCGTATTGACGAGTCTTTAGAGTCCTACACAGAAGTTTCCTGGCTCAAGCGAAATGAAATAGGAGCGCATATGAGATATGTGCGGGACCGAGAATAATAGCAGTATGTGATATTGAATTGAATTCTCGTGATTTGTATCATCGGACGGTTATATAAGATATAGCCGGGTTACTGAATCAAATGTTGATTCGATATATTGATACACTTGATATTAGTCGGTTATATGCAGTATGACCGGATCATTAAATCAAGTGTTGATTTAATGATTTAATGTATAATTATATATTTGATATATTACTTTACATTAACTAGTATTGGTTCACTTAAGATTGATTTTCTCACTTGATATGCACAAGTTGTATATGTGATATATGTTTGTGCACTAGTTTGTATCATGTTTGATGATACATGCAAATTGGGTGTGTGTATGCTTTAAACCATGTTTAGGTTAATGGTTAGGGTTTTAACTTATTTATTTATTTTATTTATTTATTTTTGGCAAAAAATAAAACGGTTGTTTTCTTTCTTTGCTTCAAGCTTTATGAAGCTTCTTAGCATCTTTGAAAAGTCTTAACCATTTTGTTTTTTCCTTTAACGTAACCATTACACCTAAACCCTAGTTTATTCTCTACATGTGTTAACTTCACCCATGGTTGCATGATGATAAGTATTCACTTGATTTATTATTTTGAAGTATAATTCATTTTCCTCCTTCTTCTTCTTCTTCATCTTCTTCAAGTGAAAAAAACCTTTCTTGAAAATTTTCCAGTGATGAAATCAAGTGAGAAATCCAAATCCAAAGTGAACCCACTTCCTATTTCTTCATTCTCTACCACTTTCCATATTGTATAGGGTGTTTTCTTCACAAGGTTCATGACGAAGTGAAGATGGAGCTTGAGTTTGAGTCGCCTCGACGTAGATCATCTTCGGCACCGAAGTCAACGACCTAGACCGCTCGTTTCTCCAGACGAAACCATCGCTGGAGTCCGGGATTCTGATGATCACAGCGGAGGGACGTCAACACGGAGCTAAAGAAGTGGAAGACCGGATCTGCAAAGGTTGTAATCCCTTTCACTTGTAGTTAAAGTTGTTAACTTGCTTGCTTTTGCCTTACCTCTAATAACGATCTTGCATTAGGGTTTCTCGGCACATGAAAAATTTTGATTTTGGCATGGTTGATCAGTTGTAGAACCTCATGAGTGTGCCTAGGAACCCTACAGTGGTATCAGAGCCTAGCTAGAGCTTTAGACGAAGTGTAGACGATGTTAGAAATCCGATCGAACCCCGAAACCTCAAACAAAACCCTTCTCTGTACATTTTTCAAAACAGTGGAATTTTTTGAATTAAAAATTCTCAGAAAATAGAGCAGGAAATTCTAAGAAAAACTGCAGAAAATGATACCCTATCTCTACAGTAGCGCCGCGGAACCGCGGCCTAACCCTACTTTTTGCGGCGGTTCCGCGGCCGTCTGTGATGATTAGGCAGTTCTTGTTGGATATAGTGCCCTCAGAGTCAATTATTGGATCACAGGCACGTGATTGCAATGATTGAGGGAGGACCTATGCCGGGAGGACAGTCTTACTCGTGATGATAGTATGCTATCTGGTTTATCTTTATCATCATGTACTGCTTTAGGTGACCTGACATGTCACTATTACACGTTGATAGAGCCCCTAGGATTCTTGCTTGACGGCCAGCAGTATGAGGGCGATCATATACGTGAGAGCTGGTAGTCTATAAGCACATCCTTAAATGGTCCCTAGTCGTGGGAGTTTTGAGACAGGGCATCGATACTCCAGAGTAGACAAGTGTATACAGTCGAGACCCCGACGAGGGGCGGTGGCCGATCTCACAAGCCACTGGTGTCAGTTGGTTCACCTAAGATGCATACAGGTGCTCATTGGGTTATGAGTACACCGGACAGGACTCGCCGGGAACCTGCTAGTTGGGATTATACTAGACGTCAGATAGCAGTTCCCTGATGACATATGTACAGGTTAGTTCATCAACCTGAGGATCGTCATTTGTCTCGTGTGAGTTCCCACTGTACTTTGATTACTACCCTACCACGCTCAAAGGAGAAGTGCAAACAGGTTTTAGTTAGGTACAGTCCCGAGCCACATGGAGGCAGTGAGCGGATATTCAGGGGTTCGTCTCTCCCGGTATTGGGGGTGAGATCGCGCTGTGTCTAGGAGAGCCATTACACAAAGCCCTCGGCCGAGGCAGGAGATTTACTGGTAGGTATTCCAGTAGTATCTCAGGGTTTTCTGGGCTACACTCCGACACGACTTGTACCGCTTTTGGGGGTCTGACTTTTACCAACCCCCTAGGCCCGCCATGCGATGCTCATAGACGAACGGACCGGACTGTACGGATATTGTCACTGACAGGCTCAGTAGGGTGTCAGGATGAGTTCGCTCATCGACATCCCTTTTGGTCAATAGTTGGTAGCCCGTCATGTATGGCTAATACCTCTGACGTGCTAGTGGTTAAATCCACAGCCATAGTATTGACGAGTCTTTAGAGTCCCCCACAGACAGTTACTCAAGTTTTCGGGCGAAACGCTGTAGAGGCCGTATGGAGATATGGCAGGATTCGATCAGATACGTGCGGTATTGCACGGATCAGGATCGGACGGTTAATACTAGCCGGCTTTGGTTTAAGCCGGATCCTAGTATAGTAGAGTGTAGATTTTGTCTCATTGCATTTGTATTTCGGTCGGAATACAAATGCGGGTATGTATATACTGTAGCGGGGTTTTCCTGTAATTTATTACGGGATCAGTTTTTTGGAGTTGCCAGTTTGTTTTCCGTTTCAGCCATATTTCTTTGTATCTTTCATTGGCTGAAGATTGGTGGAGGAGGGCTTATTTGCATTTGTGCAAATAAGCATTGTGGAGGGTGTTATTTGCATTATGTTGTATCATGATAATTCCTCCACCATTTGACTTCTTCTTGTCATCATGGTTTGACTTGTGGAAATATGATGGCTTGACTTTGTGATGGATGTGATTAGGTTATTGGTGTGGGGGTTTTAGTTTGTGATCATTGTTTGTTATTATCACCCTTTCTCTCTCTTGATTGATTGGTTGGCTCACTCATTCTTTTGGATACACACACACACCACTCTCTCATTCCCTCTTTGACTTGGCCGGCCATTAGTATGAAGGGGGCTGTCCCAAAATTCTGGTGTGGGTTTTTGTTCATTTGGCTTTGCAAAAATTCCCACAAGTTCCTTCTCCAAACTACATCTCATTCCTCCACCATTATGGCAACCTCCATAAACCTCAAAACGAGACATAGCACTACACTATATTCTACAGCAAATCTTGGGTACGTCGACTCGCCAACTTCGTGCCCGAGTTGCCTCGGACCAAAGGCGGGAGCCCGTAAAAGAAGCCGGCGATGTGGTGCCCTTCCGGCGAGGAGATGAAGACCAGAGATTCCGCGGGAGATCGGGACGACGACGAGAAGACTGGAGGACTCGGATCACTCGGTATCTCTCTCTTCCCATCTTATTGTTAGCTAGGACTAGATTAATGACACGATCCGGGTTTATAGTGCGCGGTGGTGCCGGTATAAAAAGTTTAAGAAAACCATCGCTTCCGCATTCCGGCGTCGGATTGACGGCTGGGGCGCCGCCGTGCACTTACAGTGGTATTAGAGCCTCGCCATTAACCTAGTCTAGCTTGGTCTAATGTGTTTTACATTTCCGATCGAACAAAAATCCCAAAACCGCGTTTTCATGTACAATCAGTTTCTGTCGAAATTTTTTTGTCTCCAAAAATTTTTCAGGGTGTTGCAGAATGATGTGCTGAGAATCCTAAGAACACTGTAAAATTTTGGTGACATGATCTCTCCATATGACTGCGGAACCGCGGCCGTAACCCCTCTTTGGCCGCGGTTCCGCCGCAGGAATTTAGCTTCACTTCATCAATATTTTGCAGTGGGCTTTTGGGCTGAAAATAGGGGTTTTGGTATACTTTGTTTGGGCCCAGAATTTCTTTAAGTGCTACAGTAATCCTTAGGGCCCACTTGGTAAAATTTGATTGATCGGATATTTTAAACACATTAGTTCACAGTATTTACATTATATCTGTGACCGCGAATGTCACGTGATCGGTAAATCCTGTCTAACTGCTATAGCCCGGTTAGACGGATTTGCGAACGTGACATTCACGTTGATGTTCTGTGTATTGCTGTGATGTTGCGGATCGGTCGTGGGGATAGCCTGGTTGCAGTGGTAGTACAGTTTTGTCGTATTATGTACATTTGATATTGCGGGGCGAGCGTCCGACATATGGACTGCCGTCACTGCCTATTTGTATTATTATTTTGGGGCACGACCAGGTTGCGGTCGATGTACCCGTTGTATGTATATTTTACTTTCTGTACTACTATTACCCTAAGGTGGGGTGCACAGATAGCCGGGTTCTAGAGGGCAACAAGCCCGCATCTCATGGCATTGAGACGAAGGGGGCTTTACTCTAGAATTGGCGGGCTATTCGCCGCACTCGTTGGGGGTACAGGTTGACCCAGGAAGGGTGCCCAAGTTACCGGATTCCGTGAAGTGCTAGGTGGTCCATTCACGTTGCTGAAGGGGGCTGCCTCGCTTCAGGTTTTGGCGGGTAACTTGCCGCGCCCGTAGGGGTCTAGGATTCTATTGCACAGGCTATCCACACGACCATGGGAACGTCGGGTTTCAGTAGCGGCTCTGTGAAACCCGGGGATCCCATATATCTGTATTGTTCTGTGATGCTGTACATTTCTGTGATGTTGCATTTTATCACGCCTTGAGCGAAATATTATATATTGATATATATATATATATATATATATATATATACATATATACTATTAGATATTGTATATGTTTTGCATCCGCGCTAGTCCAGTCCCCGCTCTGTCGTTAGTTAGCTAACCTAACGGGTAATTGTTAGTTATATGTATGCCCTAGAGGCCATTACTGTACATTGGATGTATATTGTAGTGGATGCTGAGACATATATAGGTAGGACTTTCTTGCTCGACATGATAGTACGCTATCTGGTTGCTCTTTATCTTATCATGTATACTTTCTGTCTCTCTGATTATATGTTGATAAAGCCCTTAGGATGTGTACTCGACTTCCAGGACTATGATGCAGATCATGCTAGTGGGGCCTGGGTAGTCCATGAGTACATCCTTTAATGTTCCTAGTCGTGGGAATATCGAAACGGGGCATCGATATTCCAGATTAGACTAGCGTATATCTTCTCGACCCATGCGATGGGCCATGGATGATCCCATATCCATTGGTGTTTGACATCAGAGATGGTATACGGGTGCTCAGTGGAGACTGGGTACACTGAACGGACTCGCCGAGAACTCCCAGATGGTATTATACCTCACGTCAGATGGCAGTTCTCTGGTGACACTGGTACAGCTTAGTCTGTTGACCCGAGATCGTTATAGAGTCTTGTGTGTCTCCCACCGTGCTTTGATTTCCACCCTACCACGGCTCTACTGAGTCGTGCAAACAGGTGGTTTTTAGGTACAGTCCCGATTCACATGGAGGCAATGAGCGATAGGAGGGGATTCGTCTCTCCTGGTATTGGGGGTTGATGTTGTGCTTTGCTCGACTGGCCATAACAGGAAATCCCTGTTCAGGGTTGCAGTGATATACTGGTAAGAGTTATCAGTAGTTTCACGAATATTAAGGACCTCACGTCGGCATGACTTATCAAGCTATTGGGGTCTGACGTTTACCACCCCTAGGCGAGATATGCGACATATCAGACGAACAGACCGGAATATACGGTAAGTGTTACTGTTTGGATTCACAGGAGTGTGAGCGGGCTTGCTCGTCGATCTTCTGATCGCTCAATACCCCGGTGGCCGTTATGTTTAGCAGACCGCTTGCGGCTTGTGGGTGCTTGATATGATCATCATCTGCTGCCGGCGTATTGACGAGTCTTTAGAGTCCTACACAGAGGTTTCCTGGCTCAAGCGAAACAAAATAGGAGCGCATATGAGATATGTGCGGGACCGAGAATAATGTGTGTATGTGATACCGTATTCTTTTCTCGCGATGAATGTATCGAATGGTTGTATGCGATATAACCTAGTTATCGAATCAAGGATTGATTCGATAAGTCGATACATTGGATACTAGTCGGTTATATGCGACATGACCGGATCATTGAATCAAGTGTTGATTTAATGATTTAATGTATAATTATATATATGATATATTACTTTGCATTAACTAGTATTGGTTCACTTTAAATGGATTTTCTCACTTGAAATGCACAAGTTGTATATGTGATATATTTTTGTGCACTTGTTTATATCATGTTTGATGATACATGATGGTTTATGTGTATGTTTAGTTTAAACCATGGTTATGTTAATGGTTAGGGTTTTTATTTACTTATTCATTTATTTATTTATTCATTTTGAAAGATAAATAGAATGGTGGTTTATTTTGTTTCTTTCATGAAACTTCATGAAGTGTTGAAAGCTTGACCATTTTGTTTGTTTCCTTTAATCTAACCATTCAACCTAACCATGGTTTATTCTCTACACCTAACTATGGTTGCCATTATGATAAGTATCATATTATTTCCTATTTTAAAATAACTTATCATATTCTTTTCTTCTTCTTCTTCTTCTTCATCAACAAGAAGAAAAACTTACAACCTTTAATGGCAACTTGAGAAAAAGAGTGAGAAATCCAATTCTAAAGTGAACCCACTTCCTATTTCTTCATCCTCTACCACTTGCCAAGTAGTATAGGGTGTTTTCTTCACAAGTTTCATGGCTTGTTGAAGTTGGAGCTTGATCTTGTGTTGCCTCGACGTAGATCATCTTCGGCATCGAAGTCGACGACCTAGCCCGATCATTTCTTTGATGAAACCACCGCGAGAGTCCGGGATCCGATGGGTACAGCGGAGGGACTTCATCACGGAGCTATGGAGGTGGAGGACCGGATCTACAAAGGTTGTATTTTCGTTCACTCTTAGTTAAAGCCGTTAACTTGCTTGCATCGCCTAATTATCTAGTTAACGATCCGTATTAGGGTTTGTAGGCACATAAAAAATTTGAATTGAGCATGTTTGATCTGTTGTGAGACTTCATTCGTGTGCCTAGGAACCCTTCAGTGGTATCAGAGCCTAGCTAGAGCCGTAGGCGATGCGTAGACCGAGTTAGAAGTCCGAATGACCCGAAACCCTAACTCAAAATTGCTCTCTGTACATTTTTTGAAATCGGGGATTTTTTAGAATTAAAAATATGCAGAAAACTAAGCAGGAATTTCTAAGAATTACTGTGAAGCCCGAGCACCTGATTCGATAAAAGCGCGGCGGAACCGCGGCCTTAGACGCCTAATGCGGCGGTTCCGCGGCCACTTAGTCTCTTCAGACAATTATTTCTGCACGGTAATTCTTATATTTTGGTGCTGTATTTTCTGGGAATTTTTAAATCTGACTCAAGAGTTGAGTTTTCTGGGTTGTATTGGGAGTTCGTAGATTCGATCGGATTTTCAAACTGTGCCTATGTGTTTTCCGGATATTTTAGAATATGTTAAAAAGTTCGACTGGATAAAAATACCCATTTTTTCCCCAGCCGGGAAATTTCCAATTGTTGGATTTTTCCGTAGTTTAATGACGTTCCAAGTAGTGCAAGTAATGCGATGGTCCCTCTAGAAGACAACAAACCTTAACTCGATTATGTGACCGTCTTGAACTGCCCTTTGAACCTTAGGGTTTGGGGCAGTACGGCGTGCCACATGTGAGGCGTTGGCTTGACCTTTCTACGGCTGGACCGTTGGTACTGAGGCATGAAGTGAATGTCTTTGAACTTATTTCATGTGTTGAGTTATTTCGGGAAAACTTGGGTGTTCGATTGTTCGATCGGAAACTTTAAAATTTTCTATCTTATCCGGAATGTGATACAATAATTGGAATTCACAAGCAGTTATGAGATAACTGAATGAATGTTATAAATCTAGCGGTTTAGTCTCACTTGATCGGTTGCCACGGAATTTTGATGTGATCAAAAGTCCGTCGCAATCACGTAGCGTACGCGGATACTCGCCGGGTAAACTTAATAGACAGCCTCTCCCCATAGCCCCGACCAAGTGACTGTAGGAGAACCCCGTCGCCGAAAGCATCCGTTCGGGTGCTCGCGGCAGCGGTGTTCCGCCTTGGTGCACTTCGTCAACGGCGTCGGGGGTGCAGCTACCTACTAAAGTTTGCGACGAGCATTCGATCAGGATGTCGGGAATCTTGTTGAATTGCCCGACTTAATATTGAAAAGAGTTTTCGATAATGAGACTAAAATGTGGGGTTTATAATTGTTAGGCATGCGATGTCTAAGTATTTCATTTGATTAGGCATGTGATGTCTAAAGAGGTTGCGGATTCCAACTGTTGTAGTTTTATACTTTCTTTTCTGTGACCGAAAGTGTAATATGTGATATCGCCGGTTTCGTTGCTATATGTCAACGATAATTAGGATGCGCATATTTACTTACGTTGATGACATGTGATGTTATGTGTTGCTGGATATGTTATATTGGATCGTCGTGTTTGAATAGCCGGGGGTTTTTATGTGAGATTAGTGTTTTTTCATTTTCATTCATGTAAAAACTTGTATGTAATATTCTTTTATTGGGACACTTCCAGGTTGTGGATGATGTCACCATTTGTATATTATTTACTTTTCCGCATTAGGATAGACCCAAGGAGGGGAGCACAAGTAACCGGGTTCTAGGGTCCAGTGGGAGACCATCTCGAGGAGTCGAGTCCGGGTCTCCTAACCCTAGAATTGGTAGGGTTGCTTGCCGCTCTCGTAGGGGTCTAGGGGTGTGGGATTGGCTATTCATCACGACCGTGGAATCCGTGTTTTATACTGGCTCGTATTAAAAACACGGACGTCCTAGTATATCCAATATTTCATATGATATTTTCTGCTGCGTTATCTGTGATGTGATCATGTGATTTGTTCAGATAGATATTGTATATAGTATATATGATATATTATATAGACTTGCTTATGTTTTACACCCGCGCTAGCCCTGCCTCGCTCTGGCGTTAGTTACCTAACCTAACGGTGCAGACGGGACATCGAGGAGAATGCGGATGGCATAAGCGTACGTTATATTTATCTGTGATGTTTAGGTGGAATTAAATGATGGGATATTCATTAATGAGATTAATGAAAGAAAATAAACCTAATTGATGTTGTGGAATCGAATTTCAAAAATAAAACAGGTAGCTACAGTTCTTGCTTTGCATCGCGGTGCTCATTGTAGAACATCCTGCACCTTATTCGATGAGGAAAGGACCGAGATCCCTTCACCGGGAGTGACTCCTTTAGCAATAACTGGCAGATGCTACACACTCGGTTTGTCTTTTGATTGCTTCTATAGTTTCTGCCTTGCACAGTGATATATATGATATATCCCGCACCTCATTCGACGAGGAAAGGGCCGACGATCCCTTCACCGGGAGTGACCCCTTTAGCAAAACTAAAAAAGCCTCAAAAAGATTCCATTTAAAAACCATTTGATTCCGCAACGAGATCAAGTTCAAAGCGTTAAAGGTTTTCTTAAAAACCATTCGCAACCCTCCGTCATTCTAGGAAGTAGAGTACTTAGTATTCGTGCTACGTTTGTCGACCATAGCCGAGGCGTAGTATGCGGTAGCTAAGTGATGTCTTCCTACACAGCATATGATGCGATTAGTTAGGACAGTCATGTGGCTTTGTTGACCGTAGCCAAGGGTCACGTGGGTGGGTCTAATTAATAACAAAATGACGGGTAGAACTTGACTAGTACCTATGATTAGTTGACCTTAGCCAAGGTCATAGGTGCTAGGGGTAAAAACCATTATCGGGAGTTTCAAGTGTTGAAATTTGCAATGAGATTGCATACCTTCTATGTGATATTTGGATCCCGATACCCACTGCGAGTAATTGTTACTCCTGGGAGAGTTTTGCACTTTACAATTAGCCGATCAAGTAGGTGTCTAGAAAGGTGTCAACCGGGTTACGCCTCTGGGAAAACGAGGTTTACTGTAATTAGGTCCGTGCGAAAGCACGGGGAACCTCCCTCAAAGTACCGACACTGGCCTGGCTGAAAGATTGGCAAACTTGTAGAGTGTAATTAATCCCGGCTAGTCTTTCTTTTTAAGGTTTGAAGGAAGATTTGATAAAAACAGTGGGAGCCATCCTGATTAGATAAAATATATAACCAATCTGATCTTGCAAAAGCGCACGCAGAGTATTTTCTTCTCCCTCTCTCCAGGTAGCGACCATATCACGTCTTAATCAAGATAATAATATGGATGTATTGACCGAACCCGCATGTTATACTGAGCTGGGGAACGTTGGTCCTGCTCCAACTTATAATTGTTATAAGACAGAGCAGGAAATAGTGGAATACCAGAATTCCTATGCCGCCCAAACGAAGAAAGTGCATATGATGCATCTCCTTCGGGTGTGTTCATTACAAAGAACTGTTTCTCAGTATCCTTTGTATCCTCGGTATTTGATACCGTATCAGGATCCCAGATATGTAATCTGTTACATAGGTCTACAAAAAGGTAGAAAACTGAGAACGAGTGATAAGTTTCATGAGACAGAAAACGGGGCAAGTGTTGCAGCCAAGTCTGTTGGTCACTGTCACCCTGTATTACCAGCACATTGATTCTGAAGAAATGTTATTAGATACCGAACCTGATATACAAAATCATATCAGTCTCTTTATTAGTAAAGAAGGATATAATTTTGTATTGATGGATAATGTTTTGAACATTTCCTATATCAAAAGTTGATCGGTTCAGGCACGTTATCTAAAAGCATTGACGTTCTAAATCAAACTACAATTCCTAGTATACAGAACACACACAAGAGGAAGAGTTCAGAAATGAACGAATCATTCTTGAGGCATTGTAGACTAGGTCATATCAATGTGACCCGACTGGCTGGTTACATTTTAGATGCATATTTAAATCAGTTTGAATTTACATCTTGTGAAACTTGCCAGTCATGTCATAAAGATTAAATGACCATAGCTCCGTTTACTGGAAACAGAGAAAGAGTTAGCAACTCTTGAGACTGATACATGATGATGTATGTAAGGTCTCCTGTCTATACATGCCAGGACCGGTTCTTTATACTTCATTACGTTCTCTGATGATCTCTCAAGATTCAGACATATGTTACTGTTGAAACATAGGCCCGAAGCTTCTGAGATATTCACAGAATATAAGTTAGAAGTAGAGAACCAAAACCGGGTATAAGTATTATATCCTATGATGAGATCAGGGAGGAGAATACTTGTGCATGGAATTCCTGGACTATTCTAAAGGAGAATAAGATTCTCTCTCAGTATTACTCCTCTGAATACACCATAGCACAACGGTGTATTGGGACGGATCAATCGCACAATATTAGATATGGTGTGCTCTAAGATGAGTATTACTGAGTTACCTATTTTCTTTTGGGGTTGTGCACTTGAGAAGCTGCATACCTATTGAATTAGGTTCGAATCAAATCAGTGCCTACCACTCCATATAAGATATGGTATGGGAAGAGCCTATCTCTTAAGTAAGTTAAGATTTAGGATTGTCCGGCCTATGTCTAAAGCAAAATCCGGACAAGATCGAGGCAAGGACAGTTCTGTAGAACTGGAAAGGTTCCAGCTATACAAAATTGTTGATGATTTGACAAAACCAAAGGATTCAAAAGTCCCCGATGAATCTCAGCCTCTCCGCCGATCTAGCAGGGTTCCTCACCTTCCTGAGGGATACTTTGGTTTCTCGATGACAGTGGGAGTGAGGAATGCATCATGAGATGATGACCCAACTAGTTTCGAGCAGGCCATCAAGAGTAGGGACTTTGTAAGAATGGCTGGATGCTTAGCGATCTAACATGGAATCCATGTAAACCAGCAAAGTATGGACTTTGGTTGCTATATCTGAAGGGTTAAATCCCCATTAGGAGCAAGTATATCTTGAGAAGATTACTTGGTGTAGATGGAAAAGTTGAAACTATCAAAGCTAGACTTGTTAAAGGTTTTCGTCATCAACCAAGCATGGATAATGATGAAACCTTTTCCAGGGACTATGCTTAAGTCCATCCAGATCCTATTTGCCATTGCTACGTACCATGACTACGATATCTGGTGGTTGGGTGCCATGACTACTTTTCTAAATAATGATTTAGAAAAGAACGTCTATAAGAACACAGCCAGAGGGCTTCGTAAACAGTGGGAGCAGCGGAAACGTGTGCAGGTTGCTTTACAGGATAAAGCAGGCATCGTGGAGTTGGAACATCTGTTTTGATGTGGTAGTCAAAGAGTTTGACTTCATCAAAATGGTAGATGAACCTTGTATGTATAAAAGGGTAGTATGGAGTATGGTGATGATCCTCGTAGAGTACGTGGATGACATACTCTTGATAGGAAAGGAGTTTCCTATGCTACGATCGGTCAATCTCTTCTTATCACAAGGATTCTCCAAATAGGTTAAAGGTGAATCACTGGAAAGGTTCCAGGGTGATAAAGACGACTGAATGTCAGTCACAGGCATTGTCTTTACCCTCAATAAAGGGACGGTATGTTGGAAGAGTTCCAAGCTAGATACCGTGGCAAACTAGACGATAAAGGCTGGTAACATCGCTATTAAAGATACTACCAAAGAGGCAGTTTGGGTGTATATTGGTTCATAACATGAACAAGGTTCCTACCATTGTGTGACAATGGTAGTGTGGCTTTGGCCCAGGAACCCCGGTCCCATCAGTCACCCAGACATATTCTGAGGCAGCATCACCTGGTCATGGAGATAATTGATCACCAGGGTGATCGAGGTTAGGAGAGTAGACTTAGAGGAAAACACGGCGGATCCACTCACGAAGGCCTTGTTAGTTATATGTATGCCCTAGAGGCCATTACTATACATAGGACGTATATTGTAATGGATGCTTAGACATATATAGGGAGGACTTTCTTGCTCGACATGATAATATGCTATCTGGTTGCTCTTTACCTTGACGTGTACACTGATTGTCTCTCTGTTACATGTTGGTAAAGCCCTTAGGATGTGTACTTGACTACCTGGACTATGATGCGGATCATACTAGTGGGGATATGGTAGTCCATAAGTACATCCTTCAAAGTCCCTAGTCGTGGGTATATCGAGACGGGGCATCGATATACCAGAGTAGACTAGCGTATACCTTCTCGACCCATACAGATGGGCGATGGATGATCCCATATCCATTGGTGTTTGACATCAGAGATGATATACGGGTGCTCAGTGGAGACGAGGTACACTGGACGGACTCGCCGAGAACTCCCAGATGGTATTATACCTTACGTCAGATGGCAGTTCTCTGGTGACACTGGTACAGAGTAGTCTGTTGACCCGAGATCGTCATAGAGTCTTGTGTGATTCCCACTGTGCTTTGATTTCCACCTTACCATGTCCAAGAGGGCATGCAAAACGGTGGTTTTTGGGTACAGTCCCGAATAACATGGAGGCAATGGGCGATGGGAGGGGATTCGTCTCTCCCGGTATAGGGAGTTGATGTTGTACTGTGTTCGATTGGCTATAACCGGAAATCCCTGGCCAGGGTTGCTGAGATTTACTGGTAAGTGTTACCAGTAGTTTCTCGAACTGTTATAGACCTCATATCGACACGACTTATCGAGTTATTAGGGTCTGACGTTTACCACCCCTAGGCAAGATATGCGACATATCAGACGATCAAACCGGACTTTACGGTAAGTATTACTGGTTGGATTCACAGGAGTGTGAGCGGGCTTGCTCGTCGATCTTCTGATCGGTCAATACCCGGGTGGCCGTTACGTTTAGCAGACCGCTTGCGGCTTGTGGGTGTTTGATATGATCATCACCTGCTGCCGGCGTATTGACGAGTCTTTAGAGTCCTACACAGAGGTTTCCGGGCTCAAGCGAAACGAAATAGGAGCGCATATGAGATATGTGCGGGACCGAGAATAATGCGTGTATGTGATACCGTATTCTATTCTCGCGATGAATGTATCGAATAGTTGTATGTGATATAACCTAGTTATCGAATCGAGGATTGATTCGATAAGCCAACATATTGGATATTAGTCGGTTATATGCGATATGACCGGATCGTTATATCAAGTATTGATTTAATGATTTAATGCATAATTATATATTTGATATATTACTTTGCATTAACTAGTATTGGTTCACTTAAATTGGATTTTCTCACTTGATGTACACAAGTTGTATATGTGATATACTTTTGTGCACAAGATTGTATCATGTTTGATGATACATGCAACTTGGGTTTGTGTAAAGACTTAAACCATGGTTAGTTAATGGTTAGGGTTTTATTTGCTTTATTTATTTATTTATTTATTTATTTATTTATTTATTTATTTCATTTTGGCTTAAGATAAAATGGTGGCTTTCTTTGGACTTTGTTGAAGCTTCATGAAGCTTTGAAAAAGCTTTGACCATTTTGTTTTATTCCTTAAACCTAACCATTAAACCTAACCCTAGTTTATTCTCTACACTTGACCATGGTTGAGATTATGATAAGTATCATTTTGTTTTCTATTTTTAATAGATCTTATCATATTCTTTCTTCTTCTTCTTCTTCAACAAAGAAGAAACTATGCCTCCATCAATGGCAACATGAGAAAAAGAGTGAGAAATCCAATTCTAAAGTGAACCCACTTCCTATTTCTTCATCCTCTACCACTTGCGAAGTAGTATAGGGTGTTTTCTTCACAAGTTTCATAGCTTGGTGAAGTTGGAGCTTGATCTTGTGTTGCCTCGACGTAGATCATTTTCGGCATCGAAGTCGACGACCTAGCCCGCCCATTTCTCCGATGAAGCCGACGCTAGAGCCTGGGATCCGATGATCGCAGCGAGGGGACATCATCACGGAGCTATGAAGGTGGAGGACCGGATCTACAAAGGTTGTATTTCCGTTCACTTAGTTAAGTTGTTAACTATTCGCATTTGTTTCGCCTAATCTCTAGTCAACGATCCGTATTAGGGTTTCTCGGCACTTGTAAAATTTGAAATTGGCATGGTTGATGCCTTGTGAGACCTCATTAGTGTGCCTAGGAACCCTACAGTGGTATCGGAGCCTAGCTAGAGCCTTAGGCGATGCGTAGACGATGTTAGAAACCCGATCGAACCCGAAACCCCAATTTTTCAACCTCTCTGGACATTTTTACAAAACTGGCTTTTTTCCATATTAAAAATTCTTAAAAAATTCAGCAGGAAATTCTAAGAATTACGGTACAAAATTGACCAAGAGATTCGATTAAACCGCAGCGGAACCGCGGCATTAGCATGGCTAATGCGGCGGTTCCGCGGCCATTTAGTGTCTTCAGCCAGTCGTTTTTACACAGTAACTTCTTTCATTCATTGCTGAGTTTTCTGGGAATTTTTAAATTTTACTCAAGAGTTGAGTATTTTGGGTTGTATTGGGAGTTCGTACATTTGATCGGATTGTCTAATTTTGTCTATGTATTTTTCCGGATAATTTTAGAATATGTTAAAAAGTTCGACCGGATATAAATACCCACTTTTCCCCTGTCGGGAAATTTCCAAGTGTTGGATCTTTCCATGGTTTAATAACGTTCTAAGTAGTGCAAGTAACGTGATGGACCCTCTAGAAGACAACAAACCTTAACTCGATTATGTGACTGTCTTGAACTGCCCTTCGAACCTTCGGGTTCGGGACAGTACAGCGTGCCACATTTGAGGCGTTGGCTTGACCCTTCTACGGCTGGACCGTTGGTACTGAGGCATGAACTGGATGTTTTTAAACTTGTTTCATGTGTTGATCTATTTCGGGAAAACTTGGGTGTTTGAATGTTCGATCAGAAAGTTTAACATTTACTATTTTATCTGGAATGTGATACAATATTTGGAATTCACAAGTAGTTATGAGATAACTGAATGAATGTTATAAACATAGCGTTTTAGTCTCACTTGATCGGTTGCCACGGAATTTTGATGCGATCAAAAGTCCGTCGCAATCACGTAGCGTACGCGGATACTCGCCGGGTAAACTTAATAGACAGCTACACCCCTTAGCCTCGACCAAGTGACTGTAGGAGAACCCCGTCGCCGAAAGCATCCGTTCGGGTGATCGCGGTAGCGGTGTTCCGCCATGGTGCACTTCGTCGACGGTATCGGGGGTGCGTCCGTCTACTAAAGTTTGCGACGAGTATTCGATCAGGATGTCGGGAATCTTGTTGAATTACCCGACTTGATATTGAAAAGTGTTTTCGATAATGAGACTGAAATGCGGGGTTTATAATTGTTAGGCATGCGATATCTAAGGAATTCATTTGATTAGGCATGCGATGTCTATGCAGGTTGCGGATTCCAACTGTTGTAGTTTTACACTTTCTTTTCTGTGACCGTAAGTGTAATATGTGATATCGCCGGTTTCGTTGCTATATGTCAACGACAATTGGAATGCGCATATTTACATACGTTGATGACATGTGATGTTATGTGTTGCTGGATATGTTATATTGGATCGTCGTGTTTGAATAGCCGAGGGGGTTTTTATGTGAGATGAGTGTTTTTCATTTTCAATCATGTAAAAACTTATATGTAATATTCTTTTATTGGGGCACTTCCAGGTTGCGGAAGATGTCACTTTTTTATATTATTTACTTTTCCGCACTAGGATAGACCCAAGGAGGAGGGCACAAGTAACCGGGTTCTGGAGTCCAGTAGGAGACCAACTCGAGGAGTCGAGTCCGGGTCTCCTAACTCTAGAATTGGTAGGGTTACTTGCCGCTCTCGTAGGGGTCTAGGGGTGTGGGTTTGGCTATTCATCGCGACCGTGGAATCCGTGTTTTATACTGGCTCGTATTGAAAATAGGGACGTCCTAGTATATCCAATGTTTCATATGATTCTTCTGCTGCGATATCTGTGATGTGATCATGTGATATGTTCTGTGATGGATACTGTATATAGTATATATGATATATTATATAGACGTTACTTATGTTTTACACCCGCGCTAGCCCTGCCCTGCTCTGCCGTTAGTTACCTAACCTAACGGTGCACGAGAGGACATCTAGGCGAATGCGGATGGCATAAGTGTACGTCGTATTTATCTGTAATGTTTAGGTACTTAAATGATGGGACTTCATTAATATGAATAATGAAAGAAAAGAAACCTAAAGATGTTGTAGAATCGAATTTCAAAAATAAAACAGGTAGCTACAGTTCTTGCTTTGCACAGCGGTATATACGATATATCCTGCACCTTATTCGATAAGGAAAGGACCGAGATCCCTTCACCGGGAGTGACCCCTTTAGCAATAACTGACAGATGCTACACACTCGGTTTGTCTTTTGATTGCTTTTAAGAGTTTTTTGCTTTGCACAGTGATATATATGATATATCCCGCACCTTATTCGATGAGGAAAGGGCCGACGATCCCTTCACCGGGAGTGACCCCTTTAGCAAAACTAGAAAAGCCTCAGAAACACTCCATTTCAAAAATCATTTGATTCTACAACGATATCAAGTTCATTACGCAATAGGTTTTCAGAAAAACCTGTCGTAGCCCTCCGTCATTTCAGATAAGTCCTGTTTAGTATTCGTGCTGCGTTTGTTGACCTTGTTAAGGCGCAATGTGCGGTAGCTAACCAGTATTTATCTGCTTATGCATATGATGCAGATTGGGTTAGGGTAGTCGTACGGCCTTGTTGACCTTGTCAAGGGTCGTGCGGGTGGGTTTGATTCAATCAAGAAATGACGGGTTGAACTTGACTTATGGTCTATGGTTTTTTGACCTTGTCAAGGTCATAGATCGTTTGGGGCAAAATATTATCGGGAATTTCAAGTGTTGAAATTTGCAATGAGATTGCATACCTTCTATGAGATAGTTGAATCCCGATACCCGCTGCGAGTAAGAGTTATTCCTGGGAGAGTTTTACACATTACAATTAGCCGATCAAGTAGGTGTCTAGAAAGGTGTCAACGGGGTTACGCCTCTGGAAAAACGAGGTTTACATTAATTAGGTTCGTGCGAAAGCACGGGGGGCCTCCCTCAAAGTACCGACACTGGCCTGGCTGAAAGATTGGCGAACTTGTAGTGTGTAATTAATCTCGGCTAGTCTTTCCTTTTAGGGTTTGAAGGAAGATTTGATAAAAACAGTGGGAGCCATCCTGATTAGATAAAATAATAACCAATCTGATCTTGCAAGAGCGCACGCAGAGTGTTTTCTTCTCTCTCTCCAGGTAGCGACCATATCACGCCTTAATCAAGATAAGAATACGGATATATTGACCGAACCCGCTTGTTATACTGCGTTGGGGAACGTTGGTCCCGCTCCCACTTATAATTGTCATAAGACAGAGCAGGAAATTGGGGAATACCAGAATTCCCGTGCCACCGAAATGAAGAAAGTGCATATGATGCATCTCCTTCGGGTGTGTTCATTAGAAAGAACTGTTTCTCTGTATCCTCTACGTCCTGGGTATTTGATACCAGATCAGGATCCCAGATATGTAATCTGTTACATAGGGCTACAGAAAGGTAGAGAACTGAGAACGGATGATAAGTTTCATGAGGCAGAAAACGGGGCAAGTGTTGCAGCCAAGTCTGTTGGTCACTGTCACCCTGTATTCCAAATACATTGATTCTGAACGAATGTTATTATATACCGAACCTGATATACAAAATCATATCAGTCTCTTTATTAGTAAAGAAATGATAAAATTTTGTATTGTTGGATAATGTTTTGAACATTTCCTATATCAAAAGTTGATCGGTTCAGGCACGTTATCTAAAAGCATTGACGTTCTAAATCAAACTACAGTTCTTAGTATACGGAACACACACAAGTGGAAGAGTTCAGAATTGAACGATTCCTTCTTGAGGTATTGTAGAATAGGTTAGATCAATGTGACCCGACTAGCTAGAGTTACATAAAGATGCATATTTAAATTAGTTTGAATTTACATCTTGTGAAACTCGCCAGTCATGTCACAGAGATAAGATGACCATAGCTTCGTTTACTGGAAACAGAGAAAGAGTTAGTGAACTCTTGGGATGATACATGTTAATGTATGTATGTCCCATGTCTACACATGCCAAGACCGGTTCTTTCTACTTCAATACATTCTCTAATGATCTCTCAAGATTCAGACATATGTTCCTGCTGAAACACAAGTCCGAACCTTTTGAGATATTCTCAGAATATGATTTAGAAGTAGAGAACCAAAATACGGGTATAAGTATTATGCCCTTTGATGTGATCGAGGAGGAGAATACTTGAGCACGGAAATCCTGGACTATTCTAAAGGAGAATGAGATTCTCTCTCAGCATTACTCCTCCGTATACACCATAGCATAATGGTATATCGGGGTGGAGCAGATACACCCTATTTGATATGGTGTGCTCTACGATGAGTACTACTGAGTTACCTTTTTCCTATTGGGTGTTATGCACTTGAGAAGTTGCATACCTATTAAATAGGGTTCCAATCAAATCAATTGCCTACCACTCCATATGAGATATGGTATGGGAAGAGCCCATGTCTTAAGCTAGTTAAGATTTGGGGTTGTCCGGCCTATATCTAAAAGCAAAATCCGGACAAGCTCGAGGCAAGGTCAGTTATGTAGAACTGGAAAGGTTCCAGCTATGCAAACTACAGCAGATGATTTGGTACAACCAAAGGATTCAATAGTTACCAACGAACCTCAGCCTCTCCGCCGATCTAGTAGGGTTCCTCACCCACCTGAGAGATACTTCGGTTTCTCTATGACAGTGGAAGCGAGGATTGCATCATGAGATGATGACCCAACTAGTTTCGAGCAGGCCATCGAGAGTAGTGACTCTGTAAGAATGGCTGGATGCTTAGCGATCTGAGATGGAATCCATATACACCAACAAAGTATGGACTTTGGTTGCTATATCTGAAGGGTTAAATCCCCACCAGGAGCAAGTATATCTTGAGAAGATTACTTGGTGTAGATGGAAAAGTTGAGACTTTCAAAGCTAGACTTGTTAAAGGTTTTCGTCATCAACCAGGCGTGGATAATGATGAAACCTTTTCTGGGGCCTATGCTTAAGTCCATCCAGATCCTACTTACCACGGCTACATACCATGACTACGATATCTGGTGGTTGGGTGTCATGACAGCTTTTCTAAATGATGTTTTAGAAGAGGGCGTCTATAATTACACAGCCAGAGGGCTTCGTAAAAAGTGGGAGCAGCGGAAACGTGTACAAGATGCTTTATAGGATAAAGCAGGTATCGCGAAGTTGGAACATCTATTTTGATGGAGTAGTCAAATAGTTTGACTTCATCAAAATGGTAGATTAACCTTGTATATACAAAAAGGTAGTAGGGAGCATGGTGGTCCTCGTAGAGTACGTGGATGGCATACTCTTGATAAGAAAGGAGTTTCCTATGCTACGCTCAGTCAATCTCCGCTTATCACAATGATTCTCCATATAGGATCAAAGTGATACCTACTAAATCCTGGATTTTGGATCTATGAGATAGATCTAATTGGATGTTAGGATACTCACTAGTTGAAGTGAGATGGTATCAATTGATCCGGGGGAGAATCACTGGAGGTGTTCCTGGGTGATAAGGACGAATGAATGTCAGTCACAGGCATTGTCTTTACCCTCAGTGGAGGGACGGTATGTTGGAAGAGTTCCAAGCTAAATACCGTGGCTTACTAGACGATAAAGGCTAGATACATCGCTACTTAAGATACTACCAAAGAGGCAGTCTGGATGTATATTAGTTCATGAGATGAACTTCGTTCCTACCATTGTGAGACAATGGAGTTATGTCTTATGCCTAGGAACACCTGTCCCATCAGTGATCCAGACATATTCTGAGGCAGCATCACCTGATCATGGAGATAGTTGATCTCCAGGGTGATCGAGGTTAGGAGAGTAGACTCAGAGGACAACACGGTGGATCCACTCACAAAGGCCTTTTCCCAGAGAGAGACATTTAAGGGATGGTTGAGTATGAGATACTACAACCACTGCTATCAGATGGCCCTAGTGCAAGTGGGAGATTGTTAGTTATATATATGCCCTAGAGGCCATTACTATACATAGGATGTATATTGTAGTGGATGCTTGGACATATATAAGGAGGTCTTTCTTGCTCGACATGATAGTATGCTATCTGGTTGTTCTTTTGTAACGATTTGAAAATCGTTTCGGTGAAATTTCGAAAAAACGATAAAATAAGGGGTTTTCTGTAAAAAGTCAAAATGCAAATATCTTTATTATAAAATTAAATATACATATTCTAGCTATATAATTTCTAGTATTTGGTGTTTATTGAGCCACTGCTGAAATTTCAAATTTTCTAAAAATTTTTCCGAAATTAATTATTTTAATATTATTTTAAGCCGGTAAGAAAATATATTAAATTAGCGATAAATACAAATTTAAATGGGCTAATTTTAATCTTTAAAATCGTGTTAATTAAAATCTAGTTGTAATATAATTTTTTAGTATTTTATTTCATGTTTTAATTGATTTATTTTATGGAAAACAAAAATATAGTTATTTTGAACTAAAACTTGCAAATATGGTATTGTGGGGGGTCTTTTTGCATAGAATTTTTTTGTAAAGTCTCTCACACTCACCCTAACTCCCCTTGGCTGGCCCCACACTATTGTAGTAGACCAAGAATTTTATTTCCCTCTTTTTGACCTTAAATCATGTGAGAAATGGGTTAAAATAAGGTTTTTATATATAGTAAACTAGGTGGGGGTATTATGGTAATTTGGGAGGGGCTTTGACTTGGATTCTTTTCCACAACTCCCCCACACCTCTCCCCACTCCCTCCTCAGCCGAAATTCCAGCAATAAACAGCCCCAAAATTTCCCCTCTCATTTTTCTTCTAAACTCATCAAAATTCCATTTAAACTTCACAATTTGAAGCCCATCCTTCATCCATTCTTCTTAACCTTTCTTGCATGGATTTTGGATGCTAGGAGGCCATCTTTGGAGTAAAAATTTCTTGCTAGATCTCTAGATCTAGAGGTATAATTCTTACCCATTTAAATTCTTATGGTTAGATTTCTTTAAATGAGTTGTTTTAGTGTTGATATCGGTGCTATTTTCATCTAGGATCTTCAAGAGAATGGTTTGAGTTAAACTAGGGTTTTTAGCACACCATTATTAAGTTAATTATTCTATTTTGCTATCTAGTATTTTATACAAACCAAATCTAAGAGTTCAACTTGCTTTTTGGGCTTCAAATTAGTGCTAATTTAGTGTTTCATGTATAGTTTGGGTTGGATTTTGTTAGTTATAAAATTCAAGAAAGGGTTTGAATGCAAGTTAGGGTTTTGTGAAATTGGTGTATGGTTGTGTAATGTATTAGGCTCTTATGGCTTGTTAAAATAAAGTTGGTAGCGAGTTGTTAATTGTTAGTTTAAAAATTATGATAATTACGCTAATTTGCTAACTAGCTATTTAAAATTGGTTAAATAATTGGGTTAAAAATGTAATTATGTTTTTATGAAATCATTAACATTATTATGAGTGGTTTAATATCTTAGGTTATGCAAAACCAAGCTTAATTGTTGAATTGTGAATTTTGCTTTAAAAGGTGTTAAAAATTGATATTTTTGCAAACTAGGATTTCGGAATTTATGCAAATTAATGAGAATAAATTATAAGAATGGTTTATATGACTTTGTTATGATATTTAGTGAATATTGTGGATGCTAGGTTCGTTTATACATCGAGTTTTGTACTAAAACGGTGATTTGTGTTTGCTAGATTTTCGGAAAAATGATTTTTTAAGTGAAATTGGAGTTTTTGTGAATTTTAAGCTATTTTATATTATAATTAGTGCTTGTAATTGTACAAATGAGTGTGTTGGAAGTTTTCTAGATGGTTTGACGTTTGTACGCCGACGTCGAGGGTTTTTGGGTCGATTTGTGAAAGTAACCATAGGTTTTGACCTATGTGGGATTCGTGCGTCGTTTTGGTCATGAGTCGGATTTTAATGCGGTATGGTGCGTTATGATATGTAGGTACCCCATGTGGACTTCGAGACGACAAGCAAGAGCGTGGCGACGTCGGCACCGGCGAACGAGGACCAGGTGAGTAGATTTATATCTACGGGGAGAAGTCGGGTGGATGGCGTATAGCACCCCCGCAGTCCGTGGTGGTGTATACGGATGCGTATGCACACCAACAATTTATTATATGATATTTGGGATTAATAACGATGTTTAGGATGGATATTGGTGTGTTGGATTATTTTAGTGTTGCGAACCCTAGGGTAGTGTTGCACTACACATACACACATGCATACTTACATACATTCCTATTTATATGTGCTCATATGATTCTTTATAGTTATGCGATCACATGGGTATGGGACTATGTGTTCACATACGGATTTGAGGATGATACTTGGGATTGAGCTGAGTCGATGAGATTTGTTTTGTGGTTGTGATAGCGGTGATATGGCAGGATTCGTACTTGAGGTACGTCCTGGTGTTAGCGGATCTTCGGACGACGATACGGGGGAATAGTGTTATAAATAAAATGGTCATCATGTGATCGTGATATGAGGCATGATATGCTAGGATGTTGATATTAGGCCGTATAGGGTGATGTATACCCCTTGATGATGATATGTGCTGACGATATCAGTTTGTATGAGATTGTCGATCAGTAGTCAGATCATGAGTATATTGAGGATATTAGTATTGTACTAGACATAGGTCAGTACCCTAGTGTATGATCTTGAATAAAGAGGATACCAGAGGAATGGTGTGAGGAATATGATATTGACCCGTACCCAGATTTGGGGATGCCGTACGACGGATTTACGTACGAGCTATATCTTGATGATTGATCCGCACTCTTAACTTGGGATGTCTGATTGTAGATATGGTATCGGATATGATATTATTGAGGCGGGATCACCGACTAATATATATACAGGTATGTATATGGATCGACTCAGATGTTAGGCGGTTTCCTTACCTGTAGTCCAGCTTGTTAGCTTAGCCCTTTAGTTTAGTTTAGTTGTTAGATTAGATTCGATTCTTACCTATTTCAAAAATTAACGAATCGTGGGTATTTTAAAAGACAGCCCAAGGGATCCTACGGATATTTCAAAAGTCATGTCTTTTCATAAAAACACCGTAGCCCCTATTTTCAAAACCCCATGATTCGTGTTATTTCAAAAGGTACCATTTGTAGGACTTATATTAGATTAATACAGGTTAGTTACAGTTGCGTCTAGTATTCAGCTCCCGCTTATTATTGTAGTTCGCTTCGCATCGCATACTTATGTTATAATTTCTTATTGCAATGTTGATATCATATTATTAGGACACCAGCACCATTACCGATGATGCGTATGTACCACGTACATTTACTTACGGGCTCACACACATCTTCATCGGTAATTTCCATGTCACGTACACCTTAGAAAATATTATTGCTTGACTTAGCTTGTTAGTTAGTAATTTGACATGATATTAGTGTACCTGCCTTATATGCCAGCTTAACATTGTAGTTTTTACTTGTCACTTCATACGTACTGTTATTCATTGTTATGCCTATATTCATGGTTTTACATGCTATTGATGATTTGGATTCGGATTTCCATGAAATTTTCTGGATTTGGGGGGGGAACCGCAAAACTTATATAAACTGATTTCTCTCTTTTTAAATAAAAAGTGCGGTTTTTCCCATGATGTATGAGTCGTCCACCATGAGTTTGCTGATGGATTTCGAGACCCGATTCGAGGAGACGGATGAACCGTTTCGGGTACATGGTGGACCCGGTAAGGTACCCCGGGGCAAGAAGTGCGTGATGATGACGATGTGAGCCTGGCAGGGGAGCACTACCTACCGGTGATTTTACCCGACGCGTCGGATATCCGGAGGATACCGTCGTGGTCTTGAGATGGATGGTAGGGGCCGGTCTGGACTGACGGCACCCTAGATATTGTGATTGAGACATTAAGATTTCGAGATATTGAGGTACAGAGACTGTGATACAGAGATATCGAGATATTGGGATTACATTTTATGCCGATGCTAGGCACTGTTTTATGCTGAATTCATTATGATACCTCATTTTAAAAATACAAAGGAAATCTCACTAAATTATGAAAACAGTTCTTCATTTACATGTATTCTGTTTCCATGCATTCATACCTCATTCGTATGATATATTGCTACCTGAGGCACTGACACGGGCACATGAGATTACACTCGGGTTAGATATTTACCCTAGCCTTGTTATAGGTTGCATGTTATATATATAATTGAGGATATATTATGATCTTTGACCTAGGTTGCGTTATTTATGCGATTTCTTTCCGTAGATGTTTTTCTATTCACGAGTTGGCAACTCACCCCCGTTGTGCCACAGTTCTTGCAGGTTTCACCGTACAGGTTTCATTACGGCTTTGTTGGCACTACTTCCATTTCCGGGTGATTTGCTAGTAGGTGGGTTTATTTGTATCGTACCCCCATTATATATCTTGTATATCATTATTCTGTTGTATCTAGAAGTTCCATCAACCAAACATGTATTTATTTGAGATAGAGACCAGTGATGTTTATTCTTTCAACCTTAAGAGTCGCGCGTTGTATTTCTGTGGTTTTCTTGTGGTTTTTGAGTTTCCTTTTGAATTTTGATCCTCGCCCTTGGCGTTGTATATTATATTGCTTGTGTGGTTGTGACCGTCGATTGACGAAGAGCTAGCTCCCGCTTGGGGATGCCTTTTTATTGATTTCGTATACTATTCATGTTGTATCCCATTTGAGGGCCAGTATTTACAAAGGAGACTCTGCCGAAATTTTCGGGAAATTTTTTATGTTTTTAAAACCGCCTAATTCGGCTTATGCTATTGAAACTACTTGCTTTAAGTTGGTTTTTCCTGCACTCTACATCTTTCTTGGTTTGGATTTCTGGGTTTTTGATTTACTTAGATTACGTACGCCTCGAGACGTTCATAGTTTAAGTGCCGGTCATGTTCCGTACTTTCGGGTCGTGACAAAGTTGGTATCAGAGCGTTAGGTTTTACCTTCGGAGCGTAGGATGACCCTTGGTTGATGGAATAGGTGACTAGAGTAGAGTGACGTACCGTGGGTATGTTTCGCGGCATACTTACGACACGCCACTCCACTTAAGGAGCCTTAGGATGTACATTTCTTTGCTTAGTATTATATTCATTACTGATCTAGCCTCATCGGTACCAGTTATGGTTTGCTGCCACGATTACGGGCAGGGAGAGCTACGGCTAGAGTTGCGGTCAGCACGAGCTCGTTACGAACGAGGACTGACCAGAGCATAATTCCGGTGACACACGATTGTAGAGATGTGTCTTTTGATTGTGCTTTCGCGCCACGAGTGTTGGATGGATCGCTATATGAGATTACTTGGACATGCCGATCAGCACTAGAGGATTGAGCCACTGACAGAGGCCAGCCAGATTTTGATGATCATTGGTATATTGCTTATTCATGATGATTGAGGCACTGTTCAGCGTGCGGACGAGTGAGCCAGTTGTTGCAGCGAACGACGGGATATCGCCCCAGATGTAGGAGCTATTGCAGTACAAGGTTGTACTAAGAGATGATATAAGGTCGCTAGTCACCGAGGATGAATGACTAGGACATGTGGTTCGTTCGCTACCCCGATGAGAGGTCATCAGATAAATTGATTCCAGCTAGAGACGACTTCACGCGGAGACGTTGAGAGTCAACAGAGACGATCGAATGTCAGAAACCTACTATTCCAAGTTTAAAGTAATCGGAAGGACATGCAGGCAATTCTATGGTCCCTCTAGAAGAATGAAACCCTAACTCGACTTAATGACCGTGTGAAAGCCTTTGAACCTTCGGGTTTGTGGCAGTTCTGCGGCGCCATTAGTGAGGCTTGGGTTTGCCCTTCTACGGCTGGACCACCGATGCTGTGGTATGTACTCGATACTATTATACTATGCCCAAGATGTTGAGCTCTTGGGTGATTATGAGGTTTTGACAAATCGATCGGATGGCTCGACTTAATTCGGATGCTAGGTGGTGAGATGCATTTCTTGGGAGACTCCGGATACGAGGATAGCCGTGGGAGCTCAGTCCATGCAGCCACGACGAGACGAGTCCGAAGCGGTCGACATTAGAGAAAAGTGAAGAAAGAGGTTCGTACCAGATCTAGATGAGATGACGTTCCACTCCGCCGACATCAGAGATGTGATGCGCATGCCGAGGCATGGTACTTGGATTTACCTTCCAGAAGGAGTCGTGATGAGTATGCAGCCGTTCTGGAACTAGAACAGATCTAGTAAGGAACGATGACTTTCGGACAGTTCGGCAGAGGCGAGATTTGGGAGAGACCTCGACAGGACCTTTCTGGGACAAATTACGAGAAGACTTGGACCCAGGAGTGGTCGTGTTACGCACACCAGCAGGCCAGAGTTCATGATCATCGACGAGACGTCCTACTAGTGACCGAGACAGTTGGTCCGAGATTCTTAGAGGATGCACTTGAGCGGTACTATTACGCCATTATTGATTTCGATGTTTTGGGTGATTGATTCGCATGATTTGATTTTGATGATTGAGGATTTACGATCTTTGCACAGTGTTACACTTGATATCGTTTTCGTGCTTGGTTTCACATGTTTGCGATTTTACGGTTTTAGACATTTGAGTTGATTTTGTGCGTATATACGCACACGATTTGGTTTTTGCACGCGGTATAGTTCATATATGCTTGCAGTGCAGTGTTACGTATGTTGTGCATTAAGATGCCCTGGACTTTGATTTCGATGGTGATGTTCAATATTTGTCAGGTGCACCATGTGCACCTGATTTGATTTTGCGCATGTTCGGCACTTGATATTGGATTTCATGATTTCGTGCACGATGGATGCACCTGATTTGGATTTTTGCGCATGTTGGGCGCATGTTTTTAAGTGTGATTTTGGTGCACACCAGATGCACTAAATCGAGATTTTTCGTGCATGTCAGATGCACCTGATTTTGCTATCAGGCACACATGTTGCCTATGACAGATGTTTCGTGCACACCCGATGCGCTTAGATGTTGTTTCTATGCATATGTATGGCACATATTTGGATTTTGATTTCCGTGCGCACAAGACGCACGTAATATTCATACGCGTATTTTGGAGATTGATTTTTCTTATAGAGCAGTACGTTTTTATGATATTGCTATGTGTTTTCGTACTGAGCAGGACTAGTCAGAGGACAGTATCTGAATATATTTTACATGTATAGTTTCGAGTTATATCATATTGGTTTTGCTTTGGATTTGGTATTGATGTCTTCCCCATGACTCCGATGATTGCGGGATGCTTGACGGGGTTCTGATTTGAGTTATATGCTCATTTTTCATGCGCATGCGTTGCGCTACGATTTGTTTTATGTATTTATGATTTCGGAGCCCCGGCGATTTGATGGTTTTAGATGAAATATTTTAGTATTTGGGGGAAGATTTAATTTAAATTCGGGGACCGAATTTCTTTAAGGGGGGAAGATTGTAACGTTTTGAAAATCGTTTCGGTGAAATTTCGAAAAAACGGTAAAATAAGGGGGTTTTCTGTAAAAAGTCAAAATGCAAATATCTTTATTATAAAATTAAATATACATATTCTAGCTATGTAATTGATAGTATTTGGTGTTTATTGAGCCACTGCTGAAATTTTAAATTTTCTGAAAATTTTTCCGAAATTAATTATTTTAATATTATTTTAAGCCAGTAAGAAAATACATTAAATTAGCGATAAATACAAATTTAAATGGGATAATTTTAATCTTTAAAATCTTGTTAATTAAAATCTAGTTGTAATATAATTTTTTAGTATTTTATTTCAAGTTTTAATTGATTTATTTTATGGAAAACAAAAATATAGTTATTTTGAACTAAAACTTGCAAATATGGTATTGTGGGGGGTCTTTTTGCATAGAATTTTTTTGTAAAGTCTCTCACACTCACCCTCACTCCCCTTGGCCGGCCCCACACTATTGTAGCAGCCTAAGAATTTTATTTCTCTCTTTTTGACCTTAAATCATGTGACAAATGGGTTAAAATAAGGTTTTTATATATAGTAAAGTAGGTGGGGGTATTATGGTAATTTGGGAGGGGCTTTGACTTGGATTATTTTCCACAACTCCCCCACACCTCTCCCCACTCCCTCCTCAGCCGAAATTCCTGTAATAAACAGCCCTAAAATTTCCCCTCTCATTTTTCTTCTAAACTCATCAAAATTCCATCAAAATTCCATTTAAACTTCACAATTTCAAGCCCATCCTTCATCCATTCTTCTTAACCTTTCTTGCAAGGATTTTGGATGCTAGGAGGCCATCTTTGGAGTCAAAATTTCTTGCTAGATCTCTAGATCTAGAGGTATAATTCTGTCACGACCCGAAAGTACGGAACATGACTGGCACTTAAACTACGAACGTCTCGAGGCGTACGTAATCTAAGTAAACCGAAAACCCAGAAATCCAAACCAAGAAAAGCAAGAAAAACCAACTTAAAGCAAGTAGTTTCAAAAGCATAAGCCGAATTATGCGGTTTTTCTAAAACATCAAAAATTTACTGAAAATTTCGGCAGAGTCTCCTTTGTAAAAACTGGCCCCCAAACGGGATACAACATGAATAGTATACGAAATCAAGAAAAAGGCATCCCCAAGCGGGAGCTAGCTCTTCGTCAATCGACGGTCACAACCACACAAGCAATATAATATACAACGCCAACGGCGATGATCAAAACTCAAAAGGAAACTCAAAACCACTAGAAACATGACGAGCGACTCTAAGGTTTAAAGAATAAACAACACTGGTCTCTATCTCAAAAAATACATGTTTGGTTGATGGAATTTACTAGATACAACTGAATAATATCATACAAGGTAATATGATGGGTACGATACAAGAAAAACCCACGTACTAGCAAGTCACCCGAATGAAACTGAGCCCGCAAGCCGTAGTGAAACCTGTACGGCAAACCTGCAAGAAACTGGGGCACAACGGGGGTGAGTTGCCAACTCGTGAATAGAAAAACATCTACGCACAGAAATCGCATAAATAACGCAACCTAGGTCAATGATCATAATATATCCTCAAATATAAGTATAACAGGCAGCCTATAACAATGGCTAGGGTAACATCTAACACGAGTATAATTTCATGTGCCCGTGTCAGTGCCTCAGGTAGCAATATATCATATGAATGAGGTATGAATGCATGAAACAGAATACATGTAAATGAAGAAACTGTTTTCATAAACTAGTGAGATTTCCTTCGTATTTTTAAACTGAGGTATCATAATGAAATAAGTATCAACAGTGTCTAGCATCGACACAAAACATAAATCTCACTGTCTCGAAATCTATATCTAGGGCGCCGTCAGTCCAGACCGGCCCCTACCATCCATCTCAAGACCACGACGGTATCCTCCGGATATCCGACGCGTCGGGTAATATCACCGGTAGGTAGTGCTCCCCAGCCAGGCTCAACGTCAACACCACATTCCTCTTGCCCCGGGGTACCATACCGGGCCCACCATGTACCCGTGACGGTTCCTCCACTCCTCGACACGGATCTCGAAAACCACAGCAAACTCATGGTGGACGACACTTACATCACTAGAAAACCGCAATTTACATATTTTAAAAATATAATAAGTTTAGAAATTTTGCTGCTTTCCCCCGAAATCCAGAAATATCATAAATCTCAAGAAATCATCACAAGTGCATATGTCAATGATAATGAATGTATATGTTATCAATAACCAAGTTGCAATGTGTTATTAATAACTAGGCATGAACAATGGAATAACAGTATGCATGAAGTGACAAGTAATAACTACAATGTCTAAACTGGCATATAAGGCAGGTACACTAATATCGTATCAACTACTAACTAACAACCTAAGTCAAGCAATAGTATTTTCTAAGTGTACGTGACATGGCAATTACCGATGAAGATGTGTGTGAGCCGGAAAGTAAGTGTATGTGGTACATACGCATCATCGGTAATGGTGCTGGTGTCCTAACAGCATGATATCAATAATGGAGTATGCAGCAAAATAAGTATGCGGGGCAGAGCGAACAGCAATAATGTGCGGGAGCTGAATACTAGACACAACGATAACTAATCTGTAATAATCTAATATAAGTTCTACAAATGGTGCCTTTTGAAATAACACGAATCATGGGGTTTTGAAAATAGGGGCTACGGTGTTTTTATGAAAAGATACGTCTTTTGAAATATCCGTAAGATCCCTTGGGCTGTCCTTTAAAATACCCACGATTCGTTGGTTTTGAAATAGGTAGGAGTCTAATCTAATCTAACAACTACACTAAACTATACGACTGAACTACAAGCTGAACTACAGGTAAGGAAACCGCCTATCATCTGAGTCGATACATATACCTACCTGTATATGTGTAGTCGGTGATCCCGCCTCAATAATATCATATCCGATACCATATCTATAATCATGCATCCCAAGTCAAGAGTGCGGATCAATCATCAATATAGCTCGTACGTAAATCCGTCGTACGGCATCCCAATCTGGGTACGGGTCAATATCACATTCATCATACTATTCACCTGGTATCCTCTTTATCAAATATCATGATCGGGGTACTGATCTACGTTTAGTACCATACTGATACCGCCTACGTATGCATGGACGTGTGTGAAACACTACGTCAAGGACCCGCTACAACGTCATGTCGTATCTAAGATAGGAACCCTGCTATATCACCGACCTCACGGCCTCGAATCAAATCTCATCGACTCAGCTCAATCCCAAGTATCATCCTCAATCCGTATGTGAACACATAGTCCCATACCCATGTGAACACATAACTATAAAGAATCCCATGAGCACATATCAATAGGAATGTATGCAAGTATGTATGTGTGTATGTGTGTGTGTATGTGTAGTGCAACACTACCCTAGGGTTTGCAACGCTACAATAATCCAACACACCAATATCCATCCTAAGCATCGTTATTAATCCCAAATAACATATAATAATTGTTGGTGTGTATACACATCCGTATACACCACCACGGACTGCGGGGGTGCTATACGCCATCCACCCGAATTCTCCCCGTAGATATAAATCTACTCACAAAAACGCCAATTTCACTTAAAAAGTCATTTTTCCGAAAATCTAGCAAGCACAATTCGCCGTTTTTGTACAAAACACGATGTTTAAATGAATGTAGCGGCCAATATATTTATTAAATATCTTAAATAAGTCGTATAAACAATTTCCGGAATTTAATCTCATTAAATTCCAAAAATCCTAATATTCTAGTTTACAAAAATACCCTTTTTAACAATTTCAAAGCAAAAATGCACAAACTACAATCTAGCTTAAATTTGCATGATCTAAAGCATTAAACCATACTTAATAAAGTTATTGAAGTCATGAAAAACCTAATTAGATTTTTAGTCTCACATATTTAACCAATTTCAAAAACCTAGTAAGCAATTAGCAAATTAACACAATTTTTCAAGTAACCATTTGTAATTAACAATAAGATTAGTTTCTACAAAACTAAATGTGTTAATCCACATCACTAAACCATGCACAATCAAACACAACTCATTTCCACAACAAACCCTAACTTGAAATCTTAATCATGCAATTTAATTCACATAAACCACATTAACACTTAATTAAAATAGCTTTAAGAAACAAGTAACAATTTAAGCAAAAAAAAATTTAGAATTATACGCAAACACATTTGAAGATCCACAAGCATCCATGGCCTCTCAAAATTCTCTCTTTTCACAAGGATCCATGCCATATGGGCTAAGCTAAAATGGGTAGGAGTCGGATTTGGTTTTTGGGATTTTTTTGATGGATTTTGGGCAATTTTTTGATGAAGTTTTGAAGAAAAAAGAGAAGGGAAATGGAGGAGGGGCTGTTGCTGCTGTGGGAGGGGATTTCGGCCAGGTTGGGAATGTGAGGAGAGAGAGGGAGGTAGGGAAAATACAAGGGAGGAAAGTCAAGGTCAATGTATGGTCAAAAGTCCACCTAATTCACCCATTTTCTTTTCTTTTCTTCCATTTCTTTTCCTTTGAAATCAAGTGGGGAAAAATTATGGTGGGTGCTGAATTCAGCCATGGGGAGGAGTAAGTGGGGGTGTGTGGGTGTGGGTACGGGTGTGGGGTGATGAAAAATGATAAATACAATACCCCAAACATCCATTTACGCTAAAAAAAAGCATTTTTTCTTCAATAATTTCTAAGCCGTTTTGGCAAATGATTTCGTTCCAAAAACCACATGATAAAATTTTATTTAATGTTTTATGATTCACAAAATTTGTTTCAACTCATTCCAATTTGTAATTTTCCCTAATTAAATGTATTAGTGACGGCTTAAAATAATAATAAAATAATATTTTTTTCAGAAAATTTGAAATTTCACCAGCGGCTCAATAAACACCAAATAATAGCAATTACATAGCTAGAATATGTATATTTAATTTTTATAATAAGATATTTGTATTTTGACTTTTTACAGAAAACCCCCTTATTTTACCGATTTTCCGAAATTTCACCGAAACGATTTTCAAAACGCTACAATCTTCCCCCCTTAAAGAAATTCGGTCCCCGAATTTAAATTCAAACTCCCCCAAATACTAAAACATTTAAAAAAACCATCAAGTCGTCGGGGCTCCGAAATTGTAAATACATAAGGCAAATCGTAGCGCAGCGCATGCGCTTGAAAAATGAGTATATAACTCAAATCAAAACTCCGTCAAGCATCCCGCAATCATCGGAGTCATGGAGAAGACATCAATGCCAAATCCAAATCAAAACCAATATGATATAACTCGAAACTATACATGTAAATATCGAATCTATATCTGTAAGTATCTGAAGGAAATGCATGCCAAATCTTTTTAAGTCGCTGTGCAACGCGTATAACACTGCACAGTGGCGGACGTCTATCATAAGAAAATAACTATATACATATATACCTTTGTTTGAAATGTACGTTCCGCCGTTTTGGAAACAATTCAGAAGGGTCTCCTTGTTTCAAACATTTCGTGTCATATCAGACACGTAGGTAAATACTGAGGCTATAGCTCGCTTTTTGGAAATCCCTTCAATAACTATCAATGCATGCAAAATATATTCAGGTACTGTCCTCTGACTAGTCCTGCTCAGTACGAAAACACATAGCAATATCATAAAAACGTACTACTCTATAAGAAATCAATCCCAAAATATGCACATGAATACTACGTGCGTCTGGTGCGCACGGAAATCAAAATCCATGAATGTGCCATACATGCGCACAGAAACAACATCTAAGTGCATCGGGTGTGATCGAAACATCTGTCGTAGGCAACATGTGTGCCTGACAGCAAGGACAGGTGCGTCTGACACGCACGAAGAATTCTCGATTTAGTGCCTCTGGTGTGCACCAAAATCACCCTTCAAAACATGCGCCCAACATGCGCGAAAATCCAAATCAGGTGTATCCATCGTGCACGAAATCATGAAATCCAATATCAAGCGCCGAACCTGCACAAAATCAATCAGGTGCACAAAACAAATATCGAGTATCACAATCGAAATCGAAGTCCAGTGCATCTAAGTGCACAAAAGGCGTATCACTGCACTGCAAGCATATATAAACTATACCGAGTGCAGGAACGAAATCGTGTGCATGCATACGCACAAAACCAACTCAACTGTTTAAAACCGTAATATCCAAACATGTGAAACTAAAGCACGAAAACGATCTCAAGTGCAACACTGTGCAAAGGTCGTAAATCCTCAATCATCAAAATCAAATCATACGAATAAATCACCCAAAACATCGTAATCAATAATGGCGGAATAGTATCGCTCAAGTGCATCCTCTAAGAATCTCGGCCAACTGTCGCGGTCACTAGTGGGACGTCTCGTCGATGATCATGAACTCTGTCCTGCTGGTATGCGTAACCATGACCACTCCTGGGTCAAATTCTTCACTGTGAATTAGCAATCTTTCGGTCCATCGGCTCATCGGCCCTGTCAGGTGTGCTAACGGGGACGATTCCGTTTTGGCACTTCTCTGGTCATCTCTTGGTCAATCATCGCAACCACTCGTAAGACAGCATATCACTAGCGTCGGCCTCTGGCTCTCTGAATGTACGTGACACATCTGATCCTGGGTGCAAGTATCATTGCAGCAGTGTCCTGGAAGGAATCCTACTCACGGTCTCTTCCATGTCTCGTCTCTGCCAACTGTCCGGAAGTCATCGTCCTTTCCTATATCTGCATCTTGCTCTGGAACGGCTGCATACCCATCGCGACTCCTTCTGGAAGGTATATCCAGTACTCTGCCTACGCATGCGCATCGCATCTCTGATGTCGGCGGAAGGGAACGTCATCATATCTGGATCTTATACGAACCTCTTACTCCACTTTCTCTAATGTCGTCTGCTTTGGACTCGTCTCGTCGCGGCTGCATGGACTGAGCTCCAACGACTATCCTTGTATCTGGAGTCTCCCAAGAATGCATCTCACCACCTAGCATCCGATTGAAGTCGAACCATTCGATCGATTCGTCGAAACCTCATAATCCCCCAAGAGCTCAACATCTTGGGCACAGTTTAATAGTATCGAATATATATACCACAGCATCGGTGGTCCAGCCGTAGAAGGGCAAACCCAAGCCTCACTAATGGCGCCGTGGAACTGCCGCAAACCCTAAGGTTCAAAGGCTTTCACACGGTCATTATGTCGAGTTAGGATTTCATTCTTCTAGAGGGACCATAGAATTGCCTGCATGTCTTTCTGAATACTTTAAACTTGGAATAATAGGTTTTCCGACATTCGATCGTCTCTGTCGACCCTCACGTCTCTGCGTGAAGTCGTCTCTAGCTGGAATCAATCTATCTGATGACCTCGCATCGGGGTAGGCGAACGAACCACCTGTCCTAGTCATTCATCATCGGGTGACTAGCGACCTTCTATCATTCATTCGTACAACTCGCCCCGCAATAGCTCCAACATATGGGGCGATATCTCGTCGCTCGCAGCAACCACTGGCTTGCTCGTCTGCATGCTGAACAGTGCCTCAATCATCAGGAGTAAGCAACACACCAACGGTCATCAAAATCTGGCTGGCCTCTATCATTGGCTCAATTCCCTAGTGTCGATCAGCGCCTCTGAGTAACCTCATAAAGGCGATCCGCCAAACACTCGTGGCACGGAAACACAGTAAAAAGATACATCTCTGCAATCGTGTGTCGCCGGAATTTTGCCCTGGTTAGTCCTCGTTCGTGACGAGCTTGTGCTGACCGCAACTCCAGCCGTAGCTCTCCCTGCCCGTAACCGTAGTAGCAAAACCAAACTGGTACCGATGAGGCTAGATCAGGAAGGAATATAATACTGAACAAGGAAATGTACATCCTAAGGCTCCTTAAGTGGAGTGGCGTGTCGTAAATATGCCGCGGAACATACCAACGGTACGTCACTCTACTTTAGTCACCTATTCCATCAACCAAGAGTCATCCTACGCTCCGAAGGTAAAACCTAACGCTCTGATACCAACTTTGTCACGACCCGAAAGTACGGAACATGACCGGCACTTAAACTACGAACGTCTCGAGGCGTACGTAATCTAAGTAAACCGAAAACCCAGAAATCCAAACCAAGAAAAGTAGTAGAGTGCAGGAAAAACCAACTTAAAGCAAGTAGTTTCAAAAGCATAAGCCGAATTATGCGGTTTTTTTAAAACATCAAAAATTTACTGAAAATTTCGGCAGAGTCTCCTTTGTAAAAACTGGCCCCCAAACGGGATACAACATGAATAGTATACGAAATCAAGAAAAAGGCATCCCCAAGCGGGAGCTAGCTCTTCGTCAATCGACGGTCACAACCACACAAGCAATATAATATACAACGCCAACGGCGAGGATCAAAACTCAAAAGGAAACTCAAAACCACTAGAAACATGACGAGCGACACTAAGGTTTAAAGAATAAACAACACTGGTCTCTATCTCAAAAAATACATGTTTGGTTGATGGAATTTACTAGATACAACTGAATAATATCATACAAGGTAATATGATGGGTACGATACAAGAAAAACCCACCTACTAGCAAGTCACCCGAATGAAACTGAGCCCGCAAGCCGTAATGAAACCTGTACGGCAAACCTGCAAGAAACTGGGGCACAACGGGGGTGAGTTGCCAACTCGTGAATAGAAAAACATCTACGCACAGAAATCGCATAAATAACGCAACCTAGGTCAATGATCATAATATATCCTCAAATATAAGTATAACAGGCAGCCTATAACAATGGCTAGGGTAACATCTAACCCGAGTATAATTTAATGTGCCTGTGTCAGTGCCTCAGGTAGCAATATATCATATGAATGAGGTATGAATGCATGAAACATAATACATGTAAATGAAGAAACTATTTTCATAAACTAGTGAGATTTCCTTCGTATTTTTAAACTTAGGTATCATAATGAAATCAGTATCAACAGTGTCTAGCATCGACACAAAACATAAATCTCACTGTCTCGAAATATCAATGTCTCAATCTCAATATCTAGGGCGCCGTCAGTCCAGACCGGCCCCTACCATCCATCTCAAGACCACGACGGTATCCTCCGGATATCCGACGCGTCGGGTAATATCACCGGTAGGTAGTGCTCCCCAGCCAGGCTCAACGTCAACACCACATTCCTCTTGCCCCGGGGTACCATACCGGGCCCACCATGTACCCTGACGGTTCCTCCACTCCTCGACACGGATCTCGAAAACCACAGCAAACTCATGGTGGACGACACTTACATCACTAGAAAACCGCAATTTACATATTTTAAAAATATAATAAGTTTAGAAATTTTGCGGCTTTCCCCCGAAATCCAGAAATATCATAAATCTCAAGAAATCATCACAAGTGCATATGTCCATGATAATGAATGTATATGGTATCAATAACCAAGTTGCAATGTGTGATTAATAACTAGGCATGAACAATGGAATAACAGTATGCACGAAGTGACAAGTAATAACTACAATGTCTAAACTGGCATATAAGGCAGGTACACTAATATCGTATCAACTACTAACTAACAACCTAAGTCAAGCAATAGTATTTTCTAAGTGTACGTGACATGGCAATTACCGATGAAGATGTGTGTGAGCCGGCAAGTAAGTGTATGTGGTACATACGCATCATCGGTAATGGTGCTGGTGTCCTAACAGCATGATATCAATAATGGAGTATGCAGCAAAATAAGTATGCGGGGCAGAGCGAACATCAATAATGTGCGGGAGCTGAATACTAGACACAACGATAACTAATCTGTAATAATCTAAGATAAGTCCTACAAATGGTGCCTTTTCAAATAACACGAATCATGGGGTTTTGAAAATAGGGGATACGGTGTTTTTATGAAAAGATACGTCTTTTGAAATATCCGTAAGATCCCTTGGGCTGTCCTTTAAAATACCCACGATTCGTTGGTTTTGAAATAGGTAGGAGTCTAATCTAATCTAACAACTACACTAAACTATACGACTGAACTACAAGCTGAACTACAGGTAAGGAAACCGCCTATCATCTGAGTCGATACATATACCTACCTGTATATGTATAGTCGGTGATCCCGCCTCAATAATATCATATCCGATACCATATCTATAATCAGGCATCCCAAGTCAAGAGTGCGGATCAATCATCAATATAGCTCGTACGTAAATCCGTCGTACGGCATCCCAATCTGGGTACGGGTCAATATCACATTCATCATACTATTCACCTGGTATCCTCTTTATCAAATATCATGATCGGGGTACTGATCTACGTCTAGTACCATACTGATACCGCCTACGTATGCATGGACGTGTGTGAAACACTACGTCAAGGACCCGAAACAACGTCATGTCGTATCTAAGATACGAACCCTGCTATATCACCGACCTCACGGCCTCAAATCAAATCTCATCGACTCAGCTCAATCCCAAGTATCATCCTCAATCCGTATGTGAACACATAGTCCCATACCCATGTGAACACATAACTATAAAGAATCCCATGAGCACATATCAATAGGAATGTATGCAAGTATGTATGTGTGTATGTGTGTGTGTATGTGTAGTGCAACACTACCCTAGGGTTCGCAACGCTACAATAATCCAACACACCAATATCCATCCTAAGCATCGTTATTAATCCCAAATAACATATAATAATTGTTGGTGTGTATACACATCCGTATACACCACCACGGACTACGGGGGTGCTATACGCCATCCACCCGACTTCTCCCCGTAGATATAAATCTACTCACAAAAACGCCAATTTCACTTAAAAAGTCATTTTTCCGAAAATCTAGCAAGCACAATTCGCCGTTTTTGTACAAAACACGATGTTTAAATGAATGTAGCGGCCAATATATTTATTAAATATCTTAAATAAGTCGTATAAACAATTTCCGGAATTTAATCTCATTAAATTCCAAAAATCCTAATATTCTAGTTTACAAAAATACCCTTTTTAACAATTTCAAAGCAAAAATGCACAAACTACAATCTAGCTTAGATTTGCATGATCTAAAGCATTAAACCATACTTAATAAAGTTAATGAAGTCATGAAAAACCTAATTAGATTTTTAGTCTCACATATTTAACCAATTTCAAAAACCTAGTAAGCAATTAGCAAATTAACACAATTTTTCAAGTAACCATTTGTAATTAACAATAAGATTAGTTTCTACAAAACTAAATGTGTTAATCCACATCACTAAACCATGCACTATCAAACACAACTCATTTCCACAACAAACCCTAACTTGAAATCTTAATCATGCAATTTAATTCACATAAACCACATTAACACTTAATTAAAATAGCTTTAAGAAACAAGTAACAATTTAAGCAAAAAAAATTTAGAATTATACGCAAACACATTTGAAGATCCACAAGCATCCATGGCCTCTCAAAATGCTCTCTTTTCACAAGGATCCATTCCATACGGGCTAAGCTAAAATGGGTAGGAGTCGGATTTGGTTTTTGGGATTTTTTTGATGGATTTTGGGCAATTTTTTGATGAAGTTTTGAAGAAAAAAGAGAAGGGAAATGGGGGAGGGGCTGTTGCTTTTGTGGGAGGGGATTTCGGCCAGGTTGGGAATGTGAGGAGAGAGAGGGAGGTAGGGAAAATACAAGGGAGGAAAGTCAAGGTCAATGTATGGTCAAAAGTCCACCTAATTCACCCATTTTCTTTTCTTTTCTTTCATTTCTTTTCCTTTGAAATCAAGTGGGGAAAAATTATGGTGGGTGCTGAATTCAGCCATGGGGAGGAGTAAGTGGGGGTGTGTGGGTGTGGGTACGGGTGTGGGTACGGGTGTGGGGTGATGAAAAATGATAAATACAATACCCCAAACATCCATTTACGCTAAAAAAAAGCCTTTTTTCTTCAATAATTTCTAAACCGTTTTGGAAAATGATTTCGTTCCAAAAACCACATGATAAAATTTTATTTAATGTTTTATGATTCACAAAATTTGTTTCAACTCATTCCAATTTGTAATTTTCCCTAATTAAATGTATTAGTGACGGCTTAAAATAATAATAAAATAATATTTTTTTTAGAAAATTTGAAATTTCACCAGCGGCTCAATAAACACCAAATAATAGCAATTACATAGCTAGAATATGTATATTTAATTTTTATAATAAGATATTTGTATTTTGACTTTTTACAGAAAACCCCCTTATTTTACCGTTTTTCCGAAATTTCACCGAAACGATTTTCAAAACGCTACAAATTCTTACCCATTTAAATTTTTATGGTTAGATTTCTTTAAATGAGTTGTTTTAGTGTTAATATCGGTGCTATTTTCATCTAGGATCTTCAAGAGAATGGTTTGAGTTAAACTAGGGTTTTTAGCACTCCATTATTAAGTTAATTATTCTATTTTGCTATCTAGTGTTTTATACAAACCAAATCTAAGAGTTTAACTTGCTTTTTGGGCTTCAAATTAGTGTTAATTTAGTGTTTCATGTATAGTTTGGGTTGGATTTTGTTAGTTATAAAATTCAAGAAAGGGTTTGAATGCAAGTTAGGGTTTTGTGAAATTGGTGTATGGTTGTGTAATGTATTAGGCTCTTATGGCTTGTTAAAACAAAGTTGGTAGCTAGTTGTTAATTGTTAGTTTAAAAATTATGATAATTACGCTAATTTGCTAACTAGCTATTTAAAATTGGTTAAATAATTGGGTAAAAATTGTAATTATGTTTTTATGACATCATTAACATTATTATGAGTGGTTTAATATCTTAGGTTATGCAAAACCAAGCTTAATTGTTGAATTGTGAATTTTGCTTTAAAAGGTGTTAAAAATTGATATTTTTGCAAACTAGGATTTTGGAATTTATGCAAATTGATGAGAATAAATTATAGGAATGGTTTATATGACTTTGTTATGATATTTAGTGAATATTGTGGATGCTAGGTTCGTTTATACATCGAGTTTTGTACTAAAACGGTAATTTGTGCTTGCTAGATTTTCGGAAAAATGATTTTTTAAGTGAAATTGGGGTTTTTGTGAATTTTAAGCTATTTTATATTATAATTAGTGCTTGTAATTATACAAATGAGTGTGTTGGGAGTTTTCTCGATGGTTTGGCGTTTGTACGCCGACGTCGAGGGTTTTTGGGTCGATTTGTGAAAGCAACCATTGGTTTTGACCTATGTGGGATTCGTGCGTCGTTTTGGTCATACGTCGGATTTTAATACGGTATGGTGCGTTATGATATGTAGGTACCCCATGTGGACTTCGAGATGACAAGCAAGCGCGTGGCGACGTCGGCACCGGCGAACGAGGACCAGGTGAGTAGATTTATATCTACGGGGAGAAGTCGGGTGGATGGCGTATAGCACCCCCGCAGTCCGTGGTGGTGTATACGGATGCGTATACACACCAACAATTTATTATATGATATTTGGGATTAATAACGATGTTTAGGATGGATATTGGTGTGTTGGATTATTTTAGTGTTGCGAACCCTAGGGTAGTGTTGCACTACACATACACACATGCATACTTGCATACATTCCTATTTATATGTGCTCATGGGATTCTTTATAGTTATGTGATCACATGGGTATGGGACTATGTGTTCACATACGGATTTGAGGATGATACTTGGGATTAAGCTCAGTCGATGAGATTTTTTTTGTGGTTGTGATAGCGGTGATATGGCAGGATTCGTACTTGAGGTACGTCCTGGTGTTAGCGGATCTTGGGACGAAGATACGGGTGAATAGTGTTATAAATAAAACGGTCGTCATGTGATCGTGATATGAGGCATGATATGCTAGGATGTTGATATTAGGCCGTATAGGGCGATGTATACCCCTTGATGATGATATGAGCTGACGATATCGGTTTGTACGAGATTGTCGATCAGTAGTCAGATCATGAGTATATTGAGGATATTAGTATTGTACTAGACATAGGTCAGTACCCTAGACTATGATCTTGAATAAAGAGGATACCAGAGGAATGGTGTGAGGAATATGATATTGACCCGTACCCAGATTTGGGGATGCCGTACGACGGATTTACGTACGAACTATATCTTGATGATTGATCCGCACTCTTAACTTGGGATGTCTGATTGTAGATATGGTATCGGATATGGTATTATTGAGGCGGGATCACCGACTAATATATATACAGGTATGTATATGGATCGACTCAGATGTTAGGCGGTTTCCTTACCTGTAGTCCAGCTTGTTAGCTTAGCCCTTTAGTTTAGTTTAGTTGTTAGATTAGATTCGATTCTTACCTATTTCAAAAATTAACGAATCGTGGGTATTTTAAAAGACAGCCCAAGGGATCCTACGGATATTTCAAAAGACGTATCTTTTCATAAAAACACCGTAGCCCCTATTTTCAAAACCTCATGATTCGTGTTATTTCAAAGGGCACCATTTGTAGGACTATATTAGATTAATGCAGGTCAGTTACAGTTGCGTCTAGTATTCAGCTCCCGCTTATTATTGTGGTTCGCTTCGCATAGCATACTTATGTTATAATTTCTTATTGCAATGTTGATATCATATTGTTAGGACACCAGCACCATTACCGATGATGCGTATGTACCACGTACACTTACTTGCCGGCTCACACACATCTTCATCGGTAATTGCCATATCACGTACACCATAGAAAATATTATTTCTTGACTTAGCTTGTTAGTTCGTAATTTGACATGATGTTAGTGTACCTGCCTTATATGCCAGTTTAACATTGTAGTTATTACTTGTCACTTCATGCATACTGTTATTCATTGTTATGCCTATATTCATGGTTTTACATGCTATTGATGATTTGGATTCGGATTTCTATGAAATTTTCTGGATTTGGGGGGGGGGAACCGCAAAACTTATATAAACTGATTTCTCTCTTTTTAAATAAAAAGTGCGGTTTTTCCCATGATGTATGAGTCGTCCACCATAGTTTGCTGATGGATTTCGAGACCCGATTCGAGGAGACGGATGAACCGTTTCGGGTACATAGTGGACTCGGTAAGGTACCCCGGGGCAAGAAGTGCGTGATGATGATGATGTGAGCCTGGCAGGGGAGCACTACCTACCGGTGATTTTACCCGACGCGTCGGATATCCGGAGGATACCGTCGTGGTCTTGAGATGGATGGTAGGGACCGGTCTGGACTGACGGCGCCCTAGATATTGTGATTGAGACATTGAGATTTTGAGATATTGAGGTACAGAGACTGTGATACAGAGATATCGAGATATTGGGATTACGTTTTGTGCCGATGCTAGGCACTGTTTTATGCTGAATTCATTATGATACCTCATTTTAAAAATACAAAGGAAATCTCACTAAATTATGAAAACAGTTCTTCATTTACATGTATTCTGTTTCCATGCATTCATACCTCATTCATATGATATATTGCTACCTGAGGCACTGACACGGGCACATGAGATTACACTCGGGTTAGATATTTACCCTAGCCTTGTTATAGGTTGCATGTTATATATATATAATTGAGGATATATTATGATCTTTGACCTAGGTTGCGTTACTTATGCGATTTCTTTCCGTAGATGTTTTTCTATTCACGAGTTGGCAACTCACCCCCGTTGTGCCACAGTTCTTGCAGGTTTTGCCGTACAGGTTTCATTACGGCTTTGCAGGCACTGCTTCCATTTCTGGGTGATTTGTTAGTAGGTGGGTTTATTTGTATCGTACCCCCATTATATATCTTGTATATCATTATTCTGTTGTATCTAGAAGTTCTATCAACCAAACATGTATTTATTTGAGATAGAGACCAGTGATGTTTATTCTTTCGACCTTAGAGTCGCGCGTTGTATTTCTGTGGTTTTCTTGTGGTTTTTGAGTTTCCTTTTGAATTTTGATCCTCGCCCTTGGCATTGTATATTATATTGATTGTGTAGTTGTGACCGTCGATTGACGAAGAGATAGCTCCCGCTTGGGGATGCCTTTTTATTGATTTCGTATAATATTCATGTTGTATCCCATTTGGGGGCCAGTATTTACAAAGGAGACTCTGCCGAAATTTTCGGGAAATTTTTGATGTTTTTAAAACCGCCTAATTCGGCTTATGCTATTGAAACTACTTGCTTTAAGTTGGTTTTTCATGCACTCTACATCTTTCTTGGTTTGGATTTCTGGGTTTTCGGTTTACTTAAATTACGTATGCCCCGAGACGTTTGTAGTTTAAGTGCCGGTCATGTTCCTTACTTTCGGCTCGTGACATCTTTACCTTAACGTGTACACTGATTGTCTCTCTGTTACATGTTGGTAAAGCCCTTAGGATGTGTACTTGACTACCTGGACTATGATGCGGATCATACTAGTGGGGACATGGTAGTCCATAAGTACATCCTTCAAGGTCCCTAGTCGTGGGTATATCGAGACAGGGCATCGATATACCAGAGTAGACTAGCGTATACCTTCTCGACCCATACAGATGGACGATGGATGATCCCATATCCATTGGTATTTGACATCAGAGATGATCTACGGGTGCTCAGTGGAGACTGGGTACACTGGACGGACTCGCCGAGAACTCCCAGATGGTATTATACCTTACGTCAGATGGCAGTTCTCTGGTGACACTGGTACAGAGTAGTCTGTTGACCCGAGATCGTCATAGAGTCTTGTGTGATTCCCACTGTGCTTTGATTTCCACCTTACCACGTCTAAGAGGGCATGCAAAACGGTGGTTTTTGGGTACAGTCCCGAATCACATGGAGGCAATGAGCGATAGGAGGGGATTCGTCTCTCCCGGTATAGGGAGTTGATGTTGTACTGTGTTCGATTGGCTATAACCGGAAATCCCTGACCAGGGTTGCTGAGATTTACTGGTAAGTGTTACCAGTAGTTTCTCAAACTTTTATAGACCTCATATCGACACGACTTATCGAGCTATTGGGGTCTGACGTTTACCACCCCTAGGCAAGATATGCGACATATCAGACGATCAGACCAGACTGTACGGTAAGTGTTACTGGTTGGATTCACAGGACTGTGAGCGAGCTTGCTCGTCGATCTTCTGATTTCTCAATACCCGGGTGGCCGTTACGTTTAGCAGACCACTTGCGGCTTGTGGGTGTTTGATATGATCATCACCTGCTGCCGGCGTATTGACGAGTCTTTAGAGTCCTATACAGAGGTTTCCTGGCTCAAGCGAAACGAAATAGGAGCGCATATGAGATATGTGCGGGACCGAGAATAATGCGTGTATGTGATACCGTATTCTATTCTTGCGATGAATGTATCGAATGGTTGTATGTGATATAACCTAGTTATCGAATCGAGGATTGATTCGATAAGCCGATACATTGGATATTAGTCGGTTATATGCGATATGACCGGATCGTTAAATCAAGTATTGATTTAATGATTTAATGCATAATTATATATTTGATATATTACTTTGCATTAACTAGTATTGGTTCACTTAAATTGGATTTTCTCACTTGATGTACACAAGTTGTATATGTGATATACTTTTGTGCACAAGATTGTATCATGTTTGATGATACATGCAACTTGGGTTTGTGTAAAGACTTAAACCATGGTTAGTTAATGGTTAGGGTTTCATTTGCTTTATTTATTTATTTATTTCATTTTGGCTTAAGATAAAATGGTGGCTTTCTTTGGACTTTGTTGAAGCTTCATAAAGCTTTGAAAAAGCTTTGACCATTTTGTTTTATTCCTTAAACCTAACCCTAGTTTATTCTCTACACTTGACCATGGTTGAGATTATGATAAGTATCATTTTGTTTTCAATTTTTAATAGATCTTATCATATTCTTTCTTCTTCTTCTTCTTCAACAAAGAAGAAACCTTGCCTCCATCAATGGCAACATGAGAAAAAGAGTGAGAAATCCAATTCTAAAGTGAACCCACTTCCTATTTCTTCATCCTCTACCACTTCCGAAGTAGTATAGGGTGTTTTCTTCCCAAGTTTCATGGCTTGGTGAAGTTGGAGCTTGATCTTGTGTTGCCTCGACGTAGATCATCTTCGGCATCGAAGTCGACGACCTAGCCCGCCCATTTCTCCGATGAAGCCGACGCTAGAGCCCGGGATCCGATGATCGCAGCGAGGGGACATCATCACGGAGCTATGGAGGTGGCGGACCGGATCTACAAAGGTTGTATTTCCGTTCACTTAGTTAAGTTGTTAACTATTCACATTTGTTTCGCCTAATCTCTAGTCAACGATCCGTATCAGGGTTTCTCGGCACTTGTAAAATTTGAAATTGGCATGGTTGATGCCTTGTGAAACCTCATTAGTGTGCCTAGGAACCCTACAGGCCTTTTCCCAAAGAGAGACTTTTAAGGGATGGTTGAGTATTAGATACTACAACTACTGCTACAGATGGCCCTAGTGCAAGTGGGAGATTGTTAGTTATATGTATGCCCTAGAGGCCATTACTGTACATTGGATGTATATTGTAGTGGATGCTAGGACATATATTGGTAGGACTTTCTTGCTCGACATGATAGTACGCTATCCGGTTGCTCTTTATCTTAAAATGTATACTTTCTGTCTCTCTGATTACATGTTGATAAAACCCTTAGGATGTGTACTCGACTTCCAGGACTATGATGCAGATCATACTAGTGGGGCCTGGGTAGTCCATGAGTACATCCTTCAATGTTCCTAGTCATAGGAATATCGAGACGGGGCATCGATATTCCAGAGTAGACTAGCATATATCTTCTCGACCCATGTGATGGGCGATGGATGATCTCATATCCATTGGTGTTTGACATCAGAGATGGTATACGGGTGCTCAGTGGAGACTGGGCACACTGAACGGACTCGCCGAGAACTCCCAGATGGTATTATACCTCACGTCAGAGGGCAGTTCTCTGGTGACACTGGTACAGCTTAGTCTGTTGACTCGAGATCGTCATAGAGTCTTGTGTGTCTCCCACTGTGCTTTGATTTCCACCCTACCACGGCTCTACTGAGTCGTGCAAACAGGTTGTTTTTGGGTACAGTCCCGATTCACATGGAGGCAATGATCGATAGGAGGGGATTCGTGTCTCCCGGTATTAGAGGTTGATGATGTGCTATGCTCAACTGGCCATAACAGCAAATCCCTGGCCAGGGTTGCAGTGATATACTGGTAAGTGTTATCAGTAGTTTCACGAATGTTATGGACCTCACGTCGGCATGACTTATCAAGCTATTGGGGTCTGACGTTTACCACCCCTAGGCGAGATCTGCGACATACCAGACGAACAGACCGGACTGTACGGTAAGTGTTACTGGTTGGATTCACAGGAGTGTGAGCGGGCTTGCTTGTCGATCTTCTGATCGCTCAATACCCGGGTGGCCATTATGTTTAGCAGACCGCTTGCGGCTTGTGGGTGCTTGATATGATCATCATCTGCTGCCGGCGTATTGACGAGTCTTTAGAGTCCTACACAGAGGTTTCCTGGCTCAAGCGAAACGAAATAGGAGCGCATATGAGATATGTGCAGGACCGAGAATAATGCTTGTATGTGATACCGTATTCTATTCTCGCGATGAATGTATCGAATGGTTGTATGCGATATAACCTAGTTATCGAATCAAGGATTGATTCGATAAGTCGATACATTGGATACTAGTCAGTTATATGCGACATGACCAGATCATTGAATCAAGTGTTGATTTAATGATTTAATGTATAATTATATATTTTATATATTATTTTGCATTAACTAGTATTGGTTCACTTTAAATGGATTTTCTCACTTGAAATGCACAAGTTGTATATGTGATATATTTTTGTACACTTGTTTGTATCATGTTTGATGATACATGATAGTTTGGGTGTATGTTTAGTTTAAACCATGGTTATGTTAATGGTTAGGGTTTTTATTTACTTATTCACTTATTTATTTATTCATTTTAAAAGATAAATAGAATTGTGGCTTATTTTGTTTCTTTCATGAAACTTCATGATGTGTTGAAAGCTTGACAATTTTGTTTGTTTCCTTTAACCTAACCATTCAACCTGTTAGTTGTATGTATGTCCTAGAGGCCAGTATTGTACAGATTATGTATATTATATTGGATGCTTGGACATATATAAAGATGACTTTCTTGTTCGACATGATAGTATGCTATCTGGTTGCTCTTTATCTTAACATGTACACTAGTCTCTTTATACTGTCTTATAGTTACATGTTGGTAAAGCCCTTAGGATATGTACTTGACTACCTGGACTGTGATGCAGATCATACTAGTGAGGACATGGTAGTCCATAAGTACATCCTTCAAGGTCCCTAGTCGTGGGTGTATCGAGACGGGGCATCGATATACCAGAGTAGACTAGCGTATACGCTTCTCGACCCATGTGATAGGCGATGGATGATCCCATATCCATTGGTGTTTGACATCAGAGATGGTATACGGGTGCTCAGTGGAGACTGGGTACACTGGACGGACTCGCCGAGAACTCCCAGATGGTATTATACCTCACGTCAGATGGCAGTTCTCAGGTGACACTTGTACAGGTTAGTCTGTAGACCCGAGATCGTCATAGAGTCTTGTGTGATTCCTACTGTGCTTTGATCTCCACCTTACCACGTCCATGAGGGCGTGCAAAATGGTGGTCTTTGGGTACAGTCCCGAGTCACATGGAGGCAATGAGCGATAGGAGGGGTTTCGTCTCTCCAGGTATTGGGGGTAAATGTTGCGCTGTGCTCGATTGGCCGTAACAGGGAAGTCCCTGGCTAGGGCTGATCAGAGAATTGCTGATAAGTGTTACCAGTAGTTTCTCGACCCGTTACGAGCCTCACATCGGCACGACTTATCGGGTTATTGGGGTCTGACGTTTACCACCCCTAGACTTGATATGCGACATATCAGACGAAGAGACCGGACTGTACGGTAAGTGTTACTGCTCGGATTCGCAGGAGTGTGAGCGGGCTAGCTCGTCGATCTTCTGATCGCTCAATACCCGGGTGGCCGTTTCGTTTAACAGACCGCTTGCGGCTTGTGGATGCTTGATATGATCATCATCTGCTACCGGCGTATTGACGAGTCTTTAGAGTCCTACACAGAGGTTTCCTGGCTCAAGCGAAACGAAATAGGAGCGCATATGAGATATGTGCAGGACCGAGAATAATGCGTGTATGTGATACCGTATTCCATTCTCGCGATATATGTATCGAATGGTTATATTCGATATAACCTAGTCATCGAATCGAAGATCGATTCGATAAGCCGATACATTGAATACTAGTCGGTCATGTGCGACATGACCGGATCATTGAATCAAATGTTGATTTAATGATTTAATGTATAATTATATATTTGATATATTACTTTGCATTAACTAGTATTGGTTCACTTTAAACGGATTTTTCTCACTTAGATTGCACATTGTATATGTGATATACTTTTGTGCACTTTTTATATCATGTTTGATGATACTTGATAATGTGGTTAAGTGTAAAGGGTTAAACCATGGTTAAGTGATGATTAGGGTTTTGGTTTTTCATTTATTTATTTGTTTATTTATTTGAAAAGGATTAAGTTAAGAATGGTGGCTTATTTTGGAGCTATGTTGAAGCTTCTTGAAACTTTGACAAAGTCCACCATCCTTATCTCATCCTTAACCCTAACCACTCTAACTAACCTTGGTTTAATCTCTACACTTGACCATGGTCAAGATATGATAAGTATTCATATTAGTTTTATTTTAAAATATGAAGACTTATCATTCTTTCTTCATCTTCATCTTCTTCTTCTTCTTCAAGCTCAAGGTCCATCAATGGCAACTTGAGTTAAAGTGAGATAAATCCAATTCCAAAGAGAACCCACCTCCTATTTCTTCACCCTCTACCTTTTGCCAAGTTGTTTTGGGTGTTTACTTCACAAGTTTCACAACTTTGTGAAGTCGGAGCTTGAGTTTGTGCAACCTCGACGTAAATCGTCTTTGACACAAAGCCGACGACCTATTCCGCACGTTTCTCCGATGAAGCCGTCACGAGAGTCCAAGCTTCAAGATGGAAAGCGAGAGGACGCCCTCGTGGAGCTAAAGAAGTGGAAATCCGGATCTACAAAGGTTGTAGCATCTAACTTTTAGTTAAAGTGTTAACTAGTTTATAGTTTCGCCTAGACATCTAGCAACGATCCGTTAACTAGGGTTTCTCGGCACTATAATTTTTAAATTTGGCATGTTCGATGCCTTGTGAGACCTCTATAGGGTGCCTAGGAACCTTTCACTGGTATCAGAGCCTAGCTAGAGCCTTAGGCGAAGTCTAGACGCGATTTGAAGTCCGAACGAACCCGAAACCCCAAATCTATGATGCTCTCTGTCCTTTTTCCAATTTCTGGGATTTTTCAAGATTAAAAATTCCCAAAAAATTCAGCAGGGAATTTAATAAGTTACTGTGAAGCACGTTTTATTAAGTCAACGACTGGCACGCGGAACCGCGGCCCCCACCATAGGAGGCGCGGCGTTTCCGCGGCTACTGTACTGATTTACAGAAAGTGGTTTGCACAGTAATTCATTTCATGTAGTGCTGAGTCTTCTGGAAATTTTAAATAATTTTTCAAGAGTTGAATTTTCTGGAGTTGTTTTAGGGATTCGGTATTTCGATCGGGGTATCAAATTTCGTCTTTGTGTTTTTCCGAATAATTTTCAGAATATGTTAAAAAGTTCGACCGGATATAAATAGCCAATTTTTCCCCTGTCGGGAAATTTCCAAGTGTTGGATTTTTCCGTAGTTTAACGACATTCTAAGTAGTGCAAGTAACGCGATAGACCCTCTAGAAGACAACAAACCTTAACTCGATTATGTGACCGTCTTGAACTGCCCTTTGAACCTTCGGGTTTGGGGCAGTACGGCGTGCCACATGTGAGGCGTTGGCTTGACCCTTCTACGGCTGGACCGTTGGTACTGAGGCACGAACTGAATGTTGCTAGACTTATTTCATGTGTTGGACTGTATCGGGAAAACTTGGGTATTCGACTGTTCGATCGGAAAATTTAACATTTTCTGTTTATCTGGAATGTGATACAATAATTGGAATTCACAAGTAGTTATGAGATAACTGAATGAATGTTATAAATCTAGCAATTTAGTCCCATATGATATTGAAAAGAGTTTTCGATAATGAGACTAAAATGCGGGATTTATATCTGTTAGGCATGCGATGTCTAAAGTAGTTGCGGATTCCATCTGTTGTAGTTTTACACTTTCTTTTCTGTGACCGTAAGTATAGTATGTTCATATCGCCGGTTTCGTTGCTATACATCAACGACAATTGGGGTATGCATACTTACTTACGTTGATGACATGTGATGTTATGTGTTGCTGGATATGTTATATTGGATCGTCGTGTTCGAATAGCCGGGGGTTTTTATGTGAGATGAGTGTTTTTCATTTTCATTCATGTAAAAACTTGTATGTAATATTCTTTTATTTGGGGCACTTCCAGGTAGCGGAAGTTATCACCCTTTGTATATTATTTACTTTTCCGCATTAGGATAAACCCAAGGAGGGGAGCACAAGTAACCGGGTTCTGGGGTCCAGTGGGAGACCAACTCGAGGAGTCGAGTCCAGGTCTCCTAACCCTAGAATTGGCAGGGTTGCTTGCCGCTCTCGTAGAGGTCTAGGGGTGTGGGATTGGCTATTCATCACGACCGTGGAATCCGTGTTTTATACTGGCTCGTATTGAAAACATGGACGTCCTAGTATATCCAATATTTCATATGTTTATTCTGCTGCGATATCTGTGTTGTGATTCTGTGATGGATATAGTATATAGTATATATGATATATTATATAGACGTTACTTATGTTTTACACCCGCGCTAGCCCTGCCCTGCTCTGTCGTTAGTTACCTAACCTAACGGTGCACGAGGGGACATCGAGGCGAATGCGGATGGCATAAGTGTACGTCATATCTATCTGTGATGTTTAGGTATTTAAATGATGGGACTTCATTAATGTGATTAATGAAAGATAAGAAACCTAAGATGTTGTAGAATCGAATTTTAAAATAAAACAGGTAGCTACAGTTCTTGCTTTGCACAGTGGTATATATGATATACCCCACACCTTATTCGATGAGGAAAGGACCGAGATCCCTTCACCGGGAGTGACTCCTTTAGCAATAACTGGCAGATGCTACACACTCGGTTTGCTTTTGATTGTTTTTGAGTTTTGCTTTGCACAGTGATATATATGATATATCCCGCACCTCATTCGACGAGGAAAGGGCCGACGATCCTTTCACCGGGAGTGACCCCTTTAGCAAAACTGGAAAAGCCTCAAAATCACTCCATTTCAAAACTCCATTTGATTCTACAACGATATCAAGTTCATTACGCTCATGGTTTTTATGAAAAACCTGCGTAGCCCTCCGTCATTTCAGATAAGTACTAGTTAGTATTCGTGCTACGTTTGTTGACTATGTTAAGGCGTAGTGTGCGGTAGCTAATTAATACTTATCTGTATTAGCATATGATGCGATTGGATTAGGGTAGTCGTGCGACTTTGTTGACTATGTTAAGGGTCGTGCGGGTGGATTTAATTCAATCAGGAAATGACGGGTTGAACTTGACTAGTACTTATGATTTGTTGACTATGTTAAGGTCATATAGCTGCTAGGGGCAAAAGCATTATCGAGAGTTTCAAGTGTTGAAATTTGCAATGAGATTGTATACCTTCTATGAGATAGTTGGATCCCGATACCCACTGCGAGTAAGAGTTACTCCTGGGAGAGTTTTGCACACTACAATTAGCCGATCAAGTAGGTGTCTAGAAAGGTGTCAACGGGGTTACGCCTCTGGGAAAACGAGGTTTACATTAATTAGGTTCGTGCGAAAGCACGGGGGACCTCCCTCAAAGTACCGACACTGGCCTGGCTGAAAGATCGACGAAGTTGTAGGGTGTAATTAATCCCGGCTAATCTTTCCTTTTAGGGTTTGGAGGAAGATTTGATAAAAAGCAGTGGGAGCCATCCTGATTAGATAAGATAATAACCAATCTGATCTTGCACGAGCATACGCTAAAGTGTTTTCTTCTCTCTCTCTCCAGGTAGCGACCAGTTCATACCTTAATCAAGATAATAATATGGATGTATTGACCGAACCCGCATGTTATACTGTGCTGGGGAACGTTGGTTCCGTTCATTCTTATAAGAGTTATAGGAATGAACAGGATATAGGGGAATACCAGGATTCCCATGCCACTCGAATGAAGAAAGTACATGTTGATGCATTTTCTTCGGGTGTGTTCGTTACTGAGAACTGTTTCTCCATTTGCTCTACGTCCTGGGTATTAGATACCGGGTCAGGATCCCATATATGTAATCAGTTACATGGGCTTAGGAAAGGTAGAGAACTTGGAGAAGGTGATAAAGACATTAGAGTTGGAAATGGTGCAATTGTTGCAGCTAAGACTGTAGGGGAATATCACCTTGTATTACCAACTGGTAATACATTGGTTCTGAATGAATGCTATTACATGCCGAACCTGATATGCAACATTATATCGGTTTCTTTATTAAGCAAAGAAGGATATAATTTTGTATTACAGGACAATGTTATGAACATTTTCCGTAACCAAAAGTTGGTTGGATCAGGCACGTTATGCAATGGCATTTATGTTCTAAATCAATCAACAGTTCTGAGCATAACAAACACACACAAGAGGAAGAGTTCTGAACTCAACGAATCCTTCTTGTGGCATTGTAGACTGGGTCACATCAATGTGACACAACTGGCTAAGTTGCATAAGGATGGATATTTGAAACCTTTCGAATTTTCATCTTATGACACTTGCCGGTCATGTCTCAAAGGCAAGATGACCAAAACTCCGTTTACGGGACACGGAGAAAGAGTTACCGAACTCTTGGGACTTATACATAGTGATGTATGCGGTCCCATGTCTACACATGCCAGGGATGGTTCTTCATACTTCATTACATTTACTGACGATCTCTCTAGGTTCGGGTATGTGTTCCTGATGAAACACAAATCAGAAGCTTTTGAGAAATTGAGGGAATATAAACTAGAAGTTGAGAACCAAACCGGAAAAAGTATTAAAATCCTACGATCTGATCGAGGAGGTGAATACTTAAGCAATGAATTCCTGGACTTCCTAAATGAGAATGGGATTCTCTCTCAGCTGACTCCTCCATATACACCACAGCACAACGGTGTATCAGAACGGAGGAACCGCACCTTATTAGATATGGTGCGCTCTATGATGAGCACAGCTGAGTTACCTATTTCCTTCTGGGGATATACGCTGGAGACAGCAGCATACCTATTGAATCAAGTTCCATCTAAATCTGTACCTACCACACCATATGAGATATGGAGTGGGAAGAGACCATATTTTAAACGAGTTAAAATATGGGGTTGTCCGGCCTATGTCAAAAGGCAAAATCCAGACAAACTCGAGGCACGGTCAGTTCTTTGCAAGTTTGTGGGATATCCTAAGAATTCTCAAGGATATTTTTTCTACCATGCTGAGGAACAAAAAGTGTTTGTTTCTCAATATGCCACCTTTTTAGAAAAGGAATTTCTTGAAAAAGAAATTAGTGGCAAAGTGATAGAGCTGGAAGAGGTTCCAGATACACAAACAGTAACTGAAGATTTAGTGGAACCAGAGGATTCAGTAGCTCCCAATGAACCCCAGCCTCTCCGCCGATCTAGTAGGGTTTCTCGTCCATCTGAGAGATACTACGGTTTTCTCATTGATGGTGGAAGCGAGGATTGCATCATGGATGATGATGACCCAACTAGCTTCGAGCAGGCCATCATGAGTAGGGACTCAGTGAAATGGCTGGATGCTATGCGGTCCGAGATGGAATCCATGTACACCAACAAAGTATGGACTTTGGAAGTTGCTCCTGAAGGGGTAAAACCCATTGGGAGCAAGTGGATCTTCAAGAAGAAACTTGGTGTAGATGGGAAAGTGGAGACTTTCAAAGCTAGACTTGTAGCAAAGGGTTTTCGTCAAAGACCAGGTGTGGACTATGACGAAACCTTTTCTCCAGTGGCTATGCTTAAATCCATCCGAATCATGCTTGCCATTGCTGCCTTTCATGACTACGAAATCTGGCAAATGGATGTTAAGACCGCCTTTCTAAATGGTGATTTAGAAGAGTGCGTGTACATGACTCAGCCAGAGGGCTTCGTAGACAGTGGGAGCAGCGGGAAGGTGTGCAAGCTGCTTAAATCCATTTATGGATTAAAGCAAGCATCGCGGAGTTGGAACATCTGCTTTGACATCGTTATCAAAGTGTTTGATTTCGTCAAAAATCCAGATGAACCTTGTATCTACAAGAAGGTGGCAGAGAGTAAGGTTGTCTTCCTCGTATTGTACGTGGACGACATACTCTTGATAGGAAATGATATTCCTATGCTGCAATCGGTCAAGCTCTTCTTATCACAAAGATTCTCAATGAAAGATCTTGGTGATGCCTCCTGCATATTGGGAATTAGCATCTATAGAGATAGATCCAAATGGATTTTGGGATTGTCCCAATCCAGGTACATTGACACCATACTAAAGAGGTTTAGTATGGAAGAGTCCAAGCGTGGGAACTTACCCACGATCTCTGGAGTCACTCTCTCCAAAGAGATGTCTCCCAAGACTGATTTGGAGAGAGCTCGCATGCAAGGGATACCCTATGCTTCGGCAGTAGGCTCTATCATGTATGCGATGCTATGTACCAGACCCGATGTAGCATACTCACTAAGTGTAGTGAGCAGGTATCAAGCTGATCCTGGAGAGAGTCACTGGACAGCTGTGAAGGGCATTCTCAAGTACTTGCGAAGGACTAGAGATATGTTCTTGGTGTATGGTAACGGAGAACTCCAAGTGGAGTCCTTTACCGATTCGAGCTTCCAGAGTGATAAGGACGACTCTAAGTCGCAGTCGGGCTTTGTCTTTACCCTTTACGGAGGGGCGGTTAGCTGGAAGAGTTCCAAGCAGGAAACCGTGGCAGACTCGACGATGGAGGCTGAATACATCGCTGCCAACGATGCTGCCAAAGAGGCTGTCTGGATCAAGAAGTTCATTACTGAACTTGGAGTGGTTCCATCCATTGAGCATCCAATACCTTTGTATTGCGATAACAATGGAGCGGTCGCTTTAGCCAAGGAACCCAGGTCCCATCAGCGGTCCAGGCATATTCTGAGGCGGTATCACCTGATCCGGGAGATAGTTGATCGCCGGGAGATCGAGGTCAGGAGAGTTGACACGAAGAACAACACGGCGGATCCACTCACGAAGGCCATTCCCCAGATACAGTTTGAGAGACTCTTCGGGATGTTCGGTATGAGATACTACAGCAGCTGGCCCTAGTGCAAGTGGGAGATTATTAGTTGTATGTATGCCCTAGAGGCCAGTATTGTACAGATTATGTATATTATATTGGATGCTTGGACATATATAGAGATGACTTTCTTGCTCGACATGATAGTATGCTATCTGGTTGCTCTTTATCTTAACATGTACACTAGTCTCTTTATACTGTCTTATAGTTACATGTTGGTAAAGCCCTTAGGATATGTACTTGACTACCTGGACTGTGATGCAGATCATACTAGTGGGGACATGGTAGTCCATAAGTACATCCTTCAAGGTCCCTAGTCGTGGGTGTATCGAGACGGGGCATCGATATACCAGAGTAGACTACCGTATACGCTTCTCGACCCATGTGATTGGCGATGGATGATCCCATATCCATTGGTGTTTGACATCAGAGATGGTATACGGGTGCTCAGTGGAGACTGGGTACACTGGACGGACTCGCCGAGAACTCCCAGATGGTATTATACCTCACGTCAGATGGCAGTTCTCAGGTGACACTTGTACAGGTTAGTCTGTAGACCCGAGATCGTCATAGAGTCTTGTGTGATTCCCACTGTGCTTTGATCTCCACCTTACCACGTCCATGAGGGCGTGCAAAATGGTGGTCTTTGGGTACAGTCCCGAGTCACATGGAGGCAATGAGCGATAGGAGGGGTTTCGTCTCTCCCGGTATTGGGGGTAGATGTTGCGCTGTGCTCGATTGGCCGTAACAGGGAAGTCCCTGGCCAGGGCTGATCAGAGAATTGCTGGTAAGTGTTACCAGTAGTTTCTCGACCCGTTACGAGCCTCACATCGGCACGACTTATCGGGTTATTGGGGTCTGACGTTTACCACCCCTAGACTTGATATGCGACATATCAGACGAAGAGACCGGACTGTACGGTAAGTGTTACTGGTCGGATTCGCAGGTGTGTGAGCGGGCTAGCTCGTCGATCTTCTGATCGCTCAATACCCGGGTGGCCGTTACGTTTAGCAGACCGCTTGCGACTTGTGGATGCTTTATATGATCATCATCTGCTACCGGCATATTGACGAGTCTTTAGAGTCCTACACAGAGGTTTCCTGGCTCAAGCGAAACGAAATAGGAGCGCATATGAGATATGTGCAGGACCGAGAATAATGCGTGTATGTGATACCGTATTCTATTCTCGCGATATATGTATCGAATGGTTATATTCGATATAACCTAGTCATCGAATCGAAGATCGATTCGATAAGCCGATACATTGAATACTAGTCGGTCATGTGCGACATGACCGGATCATTGAATCAAATGTTGATTTAATGATTTAATGTATAATTATATATTTGATATATTACTTTGCATTAACTAGTATTGGTTCACTTTAAACGGATTTTTCTCACTTAGATTGCACATTGTATATGTGATATACTTTTGTGCACTTTTTGTATCATGTTTGACGATACTTGATAATGTGGTTAAGTGTAAAGGGTTAAACCATGGTTAAGTGATGATTAGGGTTTTGGTTTTTCATTTATTTATTTGTTTATTTATTTGAAAAGGATTAAGTTAAGAATGGTGGCTTATTTTGGAGCTATGTTGAAGCTTCTTGAAACTTTGACAAAGTCCACCATCCTTATCTCATCTTTAACCCTAACCACTCTAACTAACCTTGGTTTAATCTCTACACTTGACCATGGTCAAGATATGATAAGTATTCATATTAGTTTTATTTTAAAATATGAAGACTTATCATTCTTTCTTCATCTTCATCTTCTTCTTCTTCTTCAAGCTCAAGGTCCATCAATGGCAACTTGAGTTAAAGTGAGATAAATCCAATTCCAAAGAGAACCCACCTCCTATTTCTTCACCCTCTACCTCTTGCCAAGTTGTTTTGGGTGTTTACTTCACAAGTTTCACAACTTTGTGAAGTCGGAGCTTGAGTTTGTGCAACCTCGACGTAGATCGTCTTTGACACGAAGCCGACGACCTATTCCGCACGTTTCTCCGATGAAGCCGTCACGAGAGTCCAAGCTTCAAGATGGACAGCGAGAGGACGCCCTCGTGGAGCTAAGGAAGTGGAAATCCGGATCTACAAAGGTTGTAGCATCTAACTTTTAGTTAAAGTGTTAACTAGTTTATAGTTTCGCCTAGACATCTAGCAACGATCCGTTAACTAGGGTTTCTCGGCACCATAATTTTTAAATTTGGCATGTTCGATGCCTTGTGAGACCTCTATAGGGTGCCTAGGAACCTTTCACAACCTAACCATGGTTTATTCTCTACACCTAACTATGGTTGCCATTATGATAAGTATCATATTATTTCCTATTTTAAAATAACTTATCATATTCTTTTCTTCTTCTTCTTCTTCATCAACATGAAGAAAAACTTGCAACCTTTAATGGCAACTTGAGAAAAAGAGTGAGAAATCTAATTCTAAAGTGAACCCACTTCCTATTTTTTCATCCTCTACCACTTTCCAACTAGTATACGGTGTTTCTTCACAAGTTTCATGGCTTGGTGAAGTTGGAGCTTGATCTTGTGTTGCCTCGACATAGATCATCTTCGGCATCGAAGTCGACGACCTAGCCCGATCATTTCTTCGATGAAACCACCGCGAGAGTCCGGGATCCGATGGGTACAGTGGAGGGACTTCATCACGGAGCTATGGAGGTGGAGGACCGGATCTACAACGGTTGTATTTTCGTTCATTCTTAGTTAAAGCCGTTAACTTGCTTGCATCGCCTAATTATCTAGTAAACGATCCGTATTAGGGTTTGTAGGCACATAAAAAATTTGAATTGGGTATGTTTGATCTATTGTGAGACTTCATTCGTGTGCCTGGGAACCCTTCAGTAATGACGGGACCCAGTGGCGAATGCGGATGGCATATACGTACATCAGTATATTTTCGTTCTTTGTGGTGTGATCCATTGATGGGACTGCATTGATTCGGATCAATACAAGTTAAACAAACCTATTCTGATGTTGTTGGAACACTTTTCAAAAAGATGTTATTGCAAGGACGTTCACTTTTGTTTTGCACATTGATATTCGGTTATGAATATCCAGCACCTCAGTCGACGAAGCAAGGGCCGAGATCCCTTCACCGGGAGTGACCCTTTGGACAGAAGTTTGCGTCAGGGCATTAACTTCACTATAGCCAATTACTTTTGCTTTGCATCGTGGTATTCAGTTGGAATATCCTGCACTTCATTCTATGCGGAAAGTGCCGAGATCCCTTCACCGGGAGTGACCTCTTTAGCAAAGGTTTTCGTCACTATATTTTTAAAAGATATCCGTTCCTTCAACGATATCAAGTTCATTACGTTAAAGATTTTCGTCAGAAACCATTCGTAGCCCTCCGTCGTTTCATATGGATAGTCAATAGTATTCAAGCTGTGTTTGTTGGCCAAAGTCAAGGCACAGTGTTTGGTAGCTGTTGGTTATTCATATGCAGCATAGATAGATGCGTTCGTTTGGAACAGTCGTACTGCCTTGTTGGCCAAAGTCAAGGGTAGGTACGGGTGGATTCAAATCAACCTGGAGAATGACGGGTAGAACTTGACATGTGACTTATGATTTGTTGGCCAAAGTCAAGGTCATAAGAGCATGGGGTAAAAATCACATCGGGAGTTTCTAAAGAAACTGAAACTTGCCAGATATGCGCATACCTTCTGGAGTGTGATACCGTGAGCGGATTCCGTCACGTTATCATGCGATGATAGTTGGATCCCAATTCCCACTAATGAGTTGGTTTACTCCTCGGGTGATCCCGACTAATTCTTCTTTCGGGTTTGGAGAAGAATTTGAGGTTACAGTGGGAGGTTTCCAGATTAGATAAAGTGATAACCATTCTGATCTAGGTTAGAGTGCACGCTGAGTGTTTCTTTTCTCTCTCTCTTTGGCAGCGACCATTGACCCGACCCTAAGACTATGACTGAGTGACAAAAGTTAACTGAACCCTCTTAACACTGGCTTTTAGATTGTCAGAGTTGCAAACCTCATTGCCACTCCTACTTTTACCTTTTTCTCCAGGACACCCCGTATTACTACGAACGTCCACTTCCATTGGACAAAACCATCGTATGGTTATATACAAACTCGAAGGGATTTATTCGGGGATGGTTTCCGGTTTTGGAGAAAACGGATAGGACTATTCAGTTGTCTTTTCCTTTTACCTTCACTTAGGTTGCGAGTACTCCTTAGTTTAGGAGATAGTACACCTATTACGCAAATTGGATTGTCTTCTTCCAAACCGTAGGCAGGTGCCGACCGGTAGGGAATGAAGAAAACCAATTAGCATAACGATGGTGTACAGAAGGTATTAAGTAAAGACATATCAAGAGATTAGTAAGAGGGCAAAGTAAATTGCGACTGTTATTCACGACCAAACCAGGTATTTCATTACCATTCCCATTTCACCTTTGTATTTCTCCAGGACACTCTGTATCACTACGAAGATCCACAGTTTATTGGATACTCCATCGTATGGTTATATACGAACTCGAAAGGAACTTGTTCCAGTTCGGGGGTGGATTCTGGTTTAGGAGAAATAGGAATAAGGTTTATTCGGTTGTCTTTTATCTTCATCTTCTCTCGCATTGCGAGTGCTCCTAGGATTAGGACAGTACACCCATTAGGCTTATTGGATAGTCTTCTTCCAAACCATAGGCTGGTGCCGAGCGGTAGGGAAGGAAGAAAACCATTTGGCCTAAAGGGGTGTACAGAAGGTAATGACTAAAGACATATGAAGGGATGTGGAGAGATGGCATAGAAATATACGGTTACAGTTGTGAATATGATAATGGAAGAGGCATTACTAGGAATACCAGGATACCCCATCGAAACATTTCAATGTTTCAGTTTCACTGTGTACTGTTAAAGGAAAACTGATTTCCCGATTAGATACTTACTCCAGGGTATGTATTTACCAGGTATGATTCTCACATCTGTATGGTTTTACAGATGATGAGTGGGAGTAAGTTATTGGAAATTAGGTGATCTTCCTCATTATATCGGAATTCGTTGTAATTGGTGATATTTGAGGAAATCGCCTGGGTTGTTTGCCGGTCGGCAAATATTTGGTTTTGAATATCCTCTGTCATGCATCAATTTCAAATTGATATATCTGTACGTCTATTTTCATAGAGTGAGATATACCTTTTTGAAATTATGTCTACGACATTTACCTATATCAGTGGATGGTTAGGTAAGGAGCATTAAACAGCGGTGTAATTCTTCTTAACCATAAGTACAGTTTTCAACCTACGACACACAGTGAATGAGTTATCAAACTCAAGGGACTTATACAGAGTATTGTATGTTGTCCAGTGTCCATTAGGACAGAGGGGTTGGTCCTCATACTAGATTCTGTTTACTTATGACTTCTCTGGTTCTTAGACATGTGTTTCGTAGAAACATAAGGTCTGAGTTTTGAGAAGTTATAGGTATAAGAATAGAGTAGAGAACCAGGTGTTGCAAGTATCGGGATTCTTCAAGGTGATCGAAGATGTAGATACTTGTGTATGGTATTCAGTTGATAGTAATGACTAAGAGAACTTGCTTCTCTTTCAGGTTACTCATAATTGGAAGCATTCCTAAGTTAAGTAACGCTGATCGGCCTCTTTCCATTTTAGTTGACATGCACTGGGGACAGCTGCATGATTTGAATCTGGTTCAATTAAATCAGTGCCTCTGGTCCTATATTGGATATAGAACAGTTCGTATCTTAACGATGTTAAGGTACGGGGAGTTGTCCGGCTTATGATTAAAACCAGACTCTGGATAACTCAAGGCACGTTTCTGTAATGGCTGTTTGTGGGTTGATCCAGGCTATGACGAGGGTTGACTTTCTACCATCTGGAAGATCAATAGTGATATTGTTCTAGACTCGCCACAGTTTTAATAAAAATTGATTTTTTCAGAAAACAGTAGTGGGAGTATGGTAGAACTGGAAGTGATTCCAGAACCACAAACGATTACTGAAGATTTGATAGGAACCTAAAGATTCAATCTGGTTTGACATTCCATTGGCCACTCCGCAGATATGGTGGGTAACCTCGGCACCCGAGAGGTACTCCGGTAGCCTCAAGGACGGTGGTAGGGAGGTTCTTGTTTACCCAGATTTGCCATTACTGTTGTTCCAGACTGTGAGACCCAGCAGGAGGATGAGTATAGCGCCGTTCTAAACTAGTTTTAGAATTGTACGTGTATATGACTCTGCCAGAGGGTTGTCGTGGTCAGTGGGACCAGCGGAAGCATTGGTGGACAAGAGGCTTATGTCTATTTATAGACTAAAAAAGATATAGCGGAGATAGATCATCCATTTCTGATGTGACAGTCATAGGTTTGACTTCAACAGAATAGGGGATGGATCTGTTAAGAAGGTGGTAGCGTGTGATGTCCTGGTATTTGGATGACATACACAGAGTAGGAAAGGAAACTCCTATACTACGACCGGTTAAACTTTGGTTGTCACACAGTGGTTTCTCCACTTGGGACTTGGATATAATATCTGACATTCTGGTTACTGGATCTATGGTTTTAGATCTAGATTTGGGAAGTATCCCAATCTGGGTACTTAGACAGCATTCTATGAGTATTTAGAATGGTCGACAACTGGCACGGTAGTATACCTGCAGGTGATGGAGTCACCCTCTCTAAAGGTGTCTTAAAGACTAAAGTAGAGAGGGATGTGCATGATTAGCAGATCACTTGCTTAGGCAATTGAGTCAATCATGAGATGTCAAGTACCACACCAGATGTTGTTCTTGCAGTAGATGCAATAAGTTGATATTGATCCAATCCTGGAGAAACAATCGGAAGCATCTTTAGAACATAAGTGGATGTTCAAGGGATATGATAACGACAGCCTCGTTCAGGAGACAGTTATCATTCTAGGCTTCCAAGGTGACCTGGACGACAGGATGGCCGTCAGAGTTATAGTTTTCCCTCTGATGAGGGGCAGTATTTTGGACAGGTGTTCCAGGCGGATACTGAGGGAGGCATAGCGCAGGATACTGATTGAGTTCAGTTAATGATATAGTCTAAGAAGTTTGGATTTGGAGTTCATTTATGAGCTAGGTCCTATCAGACATCCAGACAATCTAAGACAGGTATTGCTCATTTCGGGATATGGTTTTCTCCGCGAACTTGAGATATAGAGAGACATAGAAAGAAACATCAAGGCGGATCCACTCACTAAGGCTATTCCTCGAACGCAATAGTTTCGCAAACGAGCTTTGTGAGACTGACTAGTAGAGGAGTTGGGTGTTCGGTATCACACGGGCTGTGAGTATGCGGCATCGCAATAATTAGCCTTAAGTGAAAGTGGGAGATTGTTGGATATAGTGCCTTCAGAGCCAATTATTGGATCACAGGCACGTGATGCAATGATTGAGGGAGGACCTATGCCGGTAGGACAGTCTTACTCGAGATGATAGTATGCTATCTGGTTTATCTTTATCATCGTGTGCTGCTTTAGGTGACCTGACATGTCACTATTACACGTTGAAAGAGCCCCTAGGATTCTTGCTTGACGGCCAGCAGTATGAGGGCGATCATATACGTGAGAGCTGGTAGTCTATAACCACATCCTTAAATGGTCCCTAGTCGTGGGAGTTTCGAGACAGGGCATCGATACTCCAGAGTAGACTAGTGTATACAGTCAAGACCCCGACGAGGGGCAGTGGCCAGTCTCACAAGCCACTGGTGTCAGTTGGTTCACCTAAGATGTATGCAGGTGCTCATTGGGTTATGAGCACACCGGACAGGACTCGCCGGGAACCTGCTAGTTGGGATTATACCAGACGTCAGATAGCAGTTCCCTGGTGACATGTGTACAGGTTAGTTCATCGACCGGAGGATCGTCATTTGTCTCGTGTGAGTTCCCACTGTACTTTGATTACTACCCTACCACGCTAAAAGGAGACGTGCAAACAGGTTTTAGTTTGGTACAGTCTCGAGCCATATGGAGGCAGTGAGAGGATCTTCAGGGGTTCGTCTCTCCCGGTATTGGGGGTGAGGTCGCGCTGTGTCTAGGAGAGCCATTACACAAAGCCCTCGGCCAAAGCTATAGATTTACTGGTAGGTATTCCAGTAGTATCTCAGGGTGTTCTGGGCTACACTCCGACACGACTTGTACCGCTTTTGGGGGTCTGGCTTTTACCAACCCCCTAGGCCCGCCATGCGATGCTCATAGACGAACGGACCGGACTGTACGTATATTGTCATTGACAGGCTCAGTAGGGTGTCAGGATGAGTTTGCTCATCGACGTCCCTTTTGGTCAATAGCTGGTAGCCCGTCACGTATGGCTAATACCTCTGACGTGCTAGTGGTTAAATCCACAGCCATAGTATTGACGAGTCATTAGAGTCCCCCACAGACAACTGCTCAAGTTTTCGGGCGAAACGCTGTAGAGGCCGTATGGAGATATGGCAGGGTTCGATCAGATATGTGCGATATTGCACGGATCAGGATCGGACAGTTAATACTAGCCGGCTTTGGTTTAAGCCAGATCCTAGTATAGTAGAGTGTAGATTTTGTCTCATTGTATTTGTATTTCGGTCGGAATACAAATGCGGGTATGTATATACTGTAGCGGGGTTTTCCTGTAATTTATTACGGGATCAGTTTTTTGGAGTTGCCAGTTTGTTTTCCGTTTCAGCCATTTTTCTTTATATCTTTCATTGGTTGAAGATTGGTGGAGGAGGGCTTATTTTCATTTGTGCAAATAAGCATTGTGGAGGGTGTTATTTGCATTTTGTTGTATCATGATAATTCCTCCACCATTTGACTTCTTCTTGTCATCATGGTTTGACTTGTGGAAATATGATGGCTTGACTTTGTGATGAGATGTGATTAGGTTGTTGGTGTGTGGGTTTTAGTTTGTGATCATTGTTTGTTATCATCACCCTTTCTCTCTCGTGATTGATTGGTTGGCTCACTCATTCTTTTGGATACACACACACACCACTCTCTCATTCCCTCTTTGACTTGGCCGACCATTAGTATGAAGGGGGCTGTCCCAAAATTCTGGTGTGGGTTTTTGTTCATTTGGCTTTGCAAAAATTCCCACAAGTTCCTTCTCAAAACGGCATCTCATTCCTCCACCATTATGGCAACCTCCATAAACCCCAAAATGAGATATAGCACTACACTACATTCTACAGCAAATCTTGGGCACGTCGACTCGCCAACTTCGTGCCCGAGTTGCCTCGGACCAGAGGCGGGAGCCCGTAAAAGAAGCCAGCGATGTGGTGCCCTTCCGGCGAGGAGATGAAGACCGGAGATTCCGCGGGAGATCGGGACGACGACGAGAAGACCGGAGGACTCGAATCACTCGGTATATCTTTCTTCCCATCTTGTTGTAAGCTAGGACTAGATTAATGGCACGATTCGGGTTTATAGTGTGCGGTGGTGCCGGTATAAAAAGTTTAAGAAAACCATCGCTTCCGCATTCCGGCGTCGGATTGACGGCCGGGGCGCCGCCGTGCGCTTGCAGTTCTTTTTCCACAATTATCTCTGTAGGTGTTTATTGTTTATTCTGGGAATTTTTAATCTGCACTCAACAGTTGAGTTTTCTGGGTTGTTTTGGGGACTCGATGATTCGATCGGATTATTTAACTTTGTCTATATGTTTTTCCAGATAATTTAGAATATGTTAAAAAGTTCGACCGGATATAAATACCCAATTTTTCCCCTGCCGGGAAATTTCCAAGTGTTGGATTTTTCCGTAGTTTAAGAACATTCTAAGTAGTGCAAGTAACGCGATGGACCCTCTAGAAGACAACAAACCTTAACTAGATTATGTGACCGTCTTGAACTACCCTTTGAACCTTAGGATTTGGGGCAGTACGGCGTGCCATATGTGAGGCGTTGGCTTGACCTTTCTACGGCTGGACCGTTGGTACTGTGGCATGAAGTGAATGTTTTTAAACTTATTTCATGTGTTGAGCTGTTTCGGGAAAACTTGGGTGTTTGATTGTTTGATCGGAAAGTTTAACATTTTCTATTTATCTGGAATGTGATAGAATATTTGGAATCCACAAGTAGTTATGAGATAACTGATTTGGATGTTATAAACATAGCAGTTTAGTCTCACTTGATCGGTTGCCACGGGATTTTGATGTGATCAAAAGTCCGTTGCAATCACGTTGCGTACGCGAATACTCGCCGGTAAACTTAATAGATAGCCACGCCACATAGCCCCGACCAAGTGACTGTAGGAGAAACCCGTCGTCGAAAGCATCCGTTCGGGTGCTCACGACAGCGGTGTTCCGCCTTAGTGCACTTCGTCGACGGCATCTAGGGGTGCGGTCGTCTACTAAAGTTTGCGACGAGCATTCGTTCAGGATGCCGGGAATCTTGTTGAATTGCCCGACTTTATATTGAAAAGTGTTTTCGATATTGAGACTAAAATGCGGGGTTTATAATTGTTAGGCATGCGATGTCTAAGGAATTCATTTGTTAGGCATGCGTTGTCTAAAGAGATTGCGGATTCCAACTGTTGTAGTTTTACACTTTCTTTTCTGCGACCGTAAGTGTAATATGTGATATCGCCTGTTTCGTTGCTATATGTCAACGACAATTGGGATGCGCATATTTACTTACGTTGATGACATGTGATGTTATGTGTTGCTGGATATGTTATATTGGATCGTCGTGTTTGAATAGCCGGGGGGTTTTATGTGAGATGAGTGTTTTTCATTTTCATTCATTTAAAAAACTTGTATGTAATATTCTTTTATTTGGGGCACTTCTGGGTTGAGGTTGATGTCACCAGTGTTGTATATTATTTACTTTTCCGCATTAGGATAGACCCAAGGAGGGGAGCACAAGTAACCGGGTTTTAGGGTCCAGTGGGAGACCATCTCGAGGAGTCGAGTCCGGGTCTCCTAACTCTAGAATTGGTAGGGTTGCTTGCCGCTCTCATAGGGGTCTAAGGGTGTGGGATTGGCTATTCATCACGACCGTGGAATCCGTGTTTTATTCAGGCTTAAAATAAAACACGGACGTCCTAGTATATCCAATATTTCATATGATATTTTCTACTGCGTTATCTGTGATGTGATCATGTGATTTGTTCAGATTAATACTGTATATAGTATATATGATATATTATATAAACGTTGCTTATGTTTTACACCCGCGCTAGCCCTGCCTTGCTCTGGCGTTAGTTACCTAACCTAACGGTGCAGACGGGACATCGAGGCGAATGCGGATGGCATAAGCGTACGTTGTATTTATCTGTGATGTTTAGGTAGACTTAAATGATGGGACATTCATTAATGAGATTAATGAAAGAAAATAAACCTAAAAGATGTTGTGGAATCGAATTTCAAAAACAGGCAGCTACAGTTCTTGCTTTGCATCGCGGTGTTCCTTATAGAACATCCTGCACCTTATTCGATAAGGAAAGGACCGAGATCCCTTCACCGGGAGTGACCCCTTTAGCGATAACTAGCAGATGCTACAACCCTCGGTTTGTCTTTTGATAGCTTCTATAGTTTTTTGCTTTGCACAGCGGTATATGTGATATATTCTGCACCTTATTCGATGAGGAAAAGGGCGACGATCCCTTCACCATGAGTGACCCCTTTAGCAAAACTACAAAAGCCTAAAAAACACTCCATTTAAAAACCATTTGATTCCGCAACGAGATCAAGTTCAAAGCGTTAAAGGTTTTCATAAAAACCATCCGCAACCCCCCGTCATTTTAGGAAGTAGAGTACTTAGTATTCGTGTTGTGTTTGTTAACCATAGTCAAGACACGGTGTACGGTAGCTAAGTGATGTCTTCCTACACCGCATATGATGCGATTAGTTAGGACCGTCGCGTGACTTTGTTGACCTTAGTTAAGGGTCATATGGGTGGGTATAATTAATCACGAAATGACGTGTAGAACTTGACTAGTGCTTATGATTTGTTGACCATAGTTAAGGTCATAAGTGCTAGGGGTAAAAACCTTTATCGGGAGTTTCAAGTTTTGAAATTTGCAATGAGATTGCATACCTTCTATATGATAGTTGGATCCTGATACCCACTGCGAGTAATTGTTACTCCTGGGAGAGTTTTGCACTTTGCAATTAGCCGATCAAGTAGGTGTCTAGAAAGGTGTCAACGGGGTTACGCCTCTGGGAAAACGAGCTTTATTTTAATTAGGTCCGTGCGAAAGCACGGGGAACCTCCCTCAAAGTACCGACACTGGCCTGGCTGAAAGATTGGCGAACTTGTAGAGTGTAAAGAATCCCAGCTAGTCTTTCCTTTTATGGTTTGAAGGAAGATTTGATAAAAACAGTGGGAGCCATAAAATAAATAACCAATCTAATCTTGCAAGAGCGCACGCAGAGTGTTTTCTTCTCTCTTTCCAGGTAGCGACCTTGTCACGCCTTAATCAAGATAATAATATGGATGTATTGACCGAACCCGCTTGTTATACTGAGCTGGGGAACGTTGGTCCCGCTCCAACTTATAATTGTTATAAGACAGAACAGGAATTAGGGGAATACCAGGATTCCCATGCCACCCAAATGAAGAAAGTGCATGACGATGCATATCCTTCGGGTGTGTTCATTATAAAGAACTGTTTCTCAGTATCCTCTGCTTCTTGGGTATTTGATGCCGGATTAGGATCCCAGATATGTAATCTGTTGCATAGGGCTACAGAAAGGTAGAGAACTGAGAACGGGTGATAAGTTTCATGAGACAGAAAACGATGCAAGTGTTGCAGCCAAGTCTGTTGGTCACTGTCACCCTGTATTTCCAAATACATTGATTCTGAACAAATGCTATTAGATACCGAACCTGATATACAAAATCATATCAGTCTCTTTATTTATTAAAGAAGGATATAATTTTGTATTGTTGAATAATGTTTTGTACATTTCCTATTTCAAAAAATGATCGGTTCAGGTGCATTATCTAAAAGCATTGACGTTCTAAATCAAACTACAGTTCCTAGTATACAGAACACACACAAGAGGAAGAGTTCAGAAATGAACGAATCCTTCTTGAGGCATTGTAGACTAGGTCATATCAATACGACCCGACTGGCTGAAGTTACATTTAGATGCATATTTAAATCAGTTTGAATTTACATCTTGTGAAACTTGCCAGTCATGTCACAAAGATTAGATGACCATAGCTCTGTTTATTGGAAACAGAGAAAGAGTTAGTAAACTCTTGGGACTGATACATAGTGATGTATAAAGGTCCCCAGTCTACATATGCCAAGACTGGTTCTTTGTACTTCCTTACATTCACTGATGATCTCTCAAGATTCGGACACATGTTCCTGTTGAAACACATGTCTGAAGCTTTTGAGAAATTCAAAGAATATAAATCAGAAGTAGAGAACTAATATAGGTATAAGTATTATGTCCTATGATAAGATCAGGGGGGAGAATACTTGTGCATGGAATTCTTGGACTATTCTAAAGGAGAATGAGATTCTCTCTCGGTGTTACTCCTCTGAGTACACCACAGCACAACGGTGTATCGGGGCGGAGCAATCACACCCTATATGATATGGTGCACTCTATGATGAATACTACTGAGTTATCTATTTCCTTTTTGGGGTTGTGCACTTAAGAAGCTGCATACCTATTGAATTAGGTTCGAGTCAGATCACTGCCTACCACTCCATATAAGATATGGTATGGGAAGTGCCTATCTCTTAAGTAAGTTAAGATTTGGGGTTGTTCGGCCTATGTCAAAAGCAAAATCCGGACAAGATCAAGGCAAGGTCAATTCTGTAGAACTGGAAGGAGTTCCAGCTATACAAACTACAGCTGATGATTTGATAGAACCAAAGGATTCAATAGTCCCCGACGAACCTCAGTCTCTCTGCCGATCTGGTAGGGTTCCTCATCCGCCTAAGAGATACTTCGGTTTCTCGATGACAGTGGGAGCGAGGAATGCATCATGAGATGATGACCTAACTAGTTTCGAGCAGGCCATCGAGAGTAGGGACTCTGTAAGAATGGCTGGATGCTTAGCGATCTGAGATGGAATCCATGTACACCAACAAAGTATGGACTTTAGTTGCTATATCTGAAGGGTTCAATCCCCATCAGGAGAAAGTAAATCTTGAGAAGATTACTTGGTGTAGATGGAAAGGTTGAAACTTTCAAAGCTAGACTTGTTAAAGGTTTTCGTCATCAACCAGGCGTGGATAATGATGAAACCTTTTCCAGTAGCTATGCTTAAGTCCATCCGGATCCTACTTACCATTGCTACATGCCATGACTATGATATCTGGTGGTTGGGTGTCATGACTGCTTTTCTAAATATTGATTTAGAAGAGAACATCTATAATTACACAGCCAGAGGGCTTCGTAAACCGTGGGAGCAGCGGAAACGTGTGCAAGTTGCTTTACAAGATAAAGCAGGCATCGTGAAGTTGGAACGTCTGTTTTGATGTGGTAGTCAAAGAGTTTGACTTCATCAAAATGGTTGATGAACCTTGTATATACAAAAAGGTAGTAGGGAGTATGGTGGTGATCCTCGTATTGTACGTGGACAACATACTCTTGATAGGAAAAGAGTTTCTTATGCTACGCTCGGTCAATCTCCTCTTATCATAAGGATTCTCCAAATAGGATAAAGGTGATACCTTCTAAATCCTGGGATTTGGATCTATGAGATAGATCTAAAGGGATGTTAGAGTTCTCACTAGGTTTAGTGAGATGGTATCAATCGATCCTGGGGAGAATCACTGGAAAAGTTCCAGACTGATAAGCACGACTAAATGTCAGTCGCAGGCATTGTCTTTACCCTTAGTGGAGGGACGGTATGTTGGAAGAGTTCCAACCGAGATACCGTGGCAGACTAGACGATAAAGGCTGGTGATATCGCTATCAAAGATACTACCAAAGAGGCAGTTTGGGTGTATATTGGTTCATAAGATGAACTAGGTTCCTACCATTGTATGACAATGGAAGTGTGGTTTTGGCCCAGGAACCCCGATCCCATCAGTGACCCAGACATATTTTGAGGCGGTATCACCTGATCATGCAGATAGTTGACCTCCAGGGTGATTGAGGTTTAGAGAGTGGACTCAGAGGACAACACGGCGGATCCACTCACAAAGGCCTTTTCCCAGAGAGAGACTTATATGGGATGGTTCAGTATGAGATACTGCAACCACTGCTACAGATAGCCCTAGTGCAAGTAGGAGATTGTTAGTTATATTGATGCCCCAGAGGCCATTACTGTACATGGGATGTATATTGTAGTGGATGCTGGGACATATATAGGTAGGACTTTCTTGCTCGATAAGATAGTACGCTATCTGGTTGCTCTTTATCTTAACATGTATACTTTCTGTCTCTCTGTTACATGTTGATAAAGCCCTTAGGATTTGTATTCGACTTCCTGGACTAGGATGTAGATCATACTAGTGGGGCCTTGGTAGTCCATGAGTACATCCTTCAATGTTCCTAGTCGTAGGAATATTGAGACGGGGCATCGATATTCCAGAGTAGACTAGCGTATATCTTCTCGACCCATGTGATGGGTGATGGATGATCCCATATCCATTGGTGTTTGACATCAGAGATGGTATGCGGGTGCTCAGTGGTAACTGGGTACACTGAACGGACTCGCTGAGAACTCCCAGATGGTATTATACCTCACGTCAGATGGCAGTTCTCTGGTGACACTGGTACAGCTTAGTCTGTTGACCCGAGATCGTCATAGATTCTTGTGTGTCTCCCACTGTGCTTTGATTTCCACCCTAACACGGCTTTACTGAGTCATGCAAACAGGTGGTTTTTGGGTACAGTCCCGATTTACATGGAGGCAATGAGCGATAGGAGGGGATTCGTCTCTCCCGGTATTGGGGGTTGATGTTGCGCTATGCTCGACTGGCCATAACTGGAAATCCCTGGCCAGGGTTGCAGTGATTTACTGGTAAGTCTTATCAGTAGTTTCACGCTTATTGTGGACCTTACATCGGCATGACTTCTCAAGCTACTGGGGTCTGACATTTACCACCCCAAGACGAGATATGCGACATATCAGACGAACAGACCGGACTGTGCGGTAAGAGTTACTGGTTGGATTCACAGGAGTGTGAGCGGGCTTGCTCGTTGATCTTCTGATCGCTCAATACCCGGGTGGCCGTTACGTTTAGCAGACCGCTTGCGACTTGTGGGTGTTTGATATGATCATCACCTACTGCCGGCGTATTGACGAGTCTTTAGAGTCCTACACAGAGGTTTCCTGGCTCAAGCGAAACGAAATAGGTGCGTATATGAGATATATGCGGGACCGAGAATAATAGCAGTATGTGATACTGAATTCTATTCTCGCGATTTGTATCATCGGACGGCTATATAAGATATAGCCGGGTTACCGAATTAAATGTTGATTCGATATATTGATACACTTGATATTAGACGGTTATATGCAGTATGACCGGATCATTAAATTAAGTGTTGATTTAATGATTTAATATATAATTATATATTTGATATATTACTTTACATTAACTAGTATTGGTTCCTTAAGATTGATTTTCACACTTGATATGCACAAGTTGTATATGTGATATATGTTTGTGCACTAGTTTGTATCATGTTTGATGATACATGCAAACTTGGGTGTGTGTATGCTTTAAACCATGTTTAGGTTAATGGTTAGGATTTTAACTTATTTATTTATTTTATTTATTTATTTTTGGCAAAAAATAAAATGGTTGTTTTCTTTCTTTGCTTCAAGCTTCATGAAGCTTCTTAGCATCTTTGAAAAGTCTTAACCATTTTGTTTTTTCCTTTAACCTAACCATTACACCTAAACCCTAGTTTATTCTCTACATGTGTTAACTTCACCCATGGTTGCATGATGATAAGTATTCACTTGATTTATTATTTTCAAGTATAATTCATTTTCCTTCTTCTTCTTCTTCATCTTCTTCAAGTGAAAAAAACCTTTCTTGAAAATTTTCAAGTGATGAAATCAAGTGAGAAATCCAAATCCAAAGTGAACCCACTTCCTATTTCTTCATTCTCTACAACTTGCCATGTTGTATCGGGTGTTTTCTTCACAAGGTTCATGACCAAGTGAAGATGGAGCTTGAGTTTGAGCCACCTCGACGTAGATCATTTTCGGCACCGAAGTCAACGACTTAGCCCGCTCATTTCTCCGACGAAACCATCGATAGAGTCCGGGATTTCGATGATCGCAGCGGAGGGATGTCAACACGGAGCTAAAGAAGTGGCGGACCGGATCTACAAAGGTTGTAATCCCTTTCACTTGTAGTTAAAGTTGTTAACTTGCTTGCTTTTGCCTTACCTCTAGTAACGATCTTGCATTAGGGTTTCTCGGCACATGAAAAAATTTGATTTTGGCATGGTTGATCAGTTGTAGAACTTCATGAGTGTGCCTAGGAACCCAACAGCTACGGTCATTACTATGCTAAAACGACTGCATAATGCTTCTGTACTGCCGCGGATCCGCGGTCCAAGCGCGGTTGGACCACGGTTCCGCAGCGGTTTGTACGACTTATGCCGCCGTTTTTCACTGTAATGCTTATATTAGCCTGCTGATTTTTTTAGGTATTTTTAATTCAGAAAAATCACAGTTTTTAAAAAATGTACAGAGAAGGGGTTAAATTGACGTTTCCGGGTTCGATCGGGGTTTTAACTTCGTATACACGTCGCCTAATGCTCTAGCTAAGCTCTAATACCACTGTAGGATTAGGAGGCACTCTAACCAGGGTTAAGAAAGCATCAACCATACCCAATTAAAATTTTAGCCATGCCTAACAACCCCAAACAAGATCTTTGCAAGAAAATTAGGGTTTCACATGTAAGTAAATAGCATCTACAACTAAGTGAATACGAAATACAACCTTTGTAGATCGGACCTTCACTTCTTTAGCTCCTTGTTGAAGTCCCTTCGCTGTGATCGTGGTTCTCCCGGACTCTTGCATGGCTTCACGAAGCTAAAGGAGCGTCCTTGCTTGAAGTCTTTGAGGCCGAAGAAGATCTACGTCGAGGGGATGCCAACTCAAGCTTCTACTTCACTAACTAGAGAATTAGTGAAGCAAACACCCTAAACTAAAGTGCTAGTCTAGTAGAGGATGGAGAAATAGGAAGTGGGTTCACTTTAGAATTTATTTTCTCATAATGTTTCTCACTTTGGATCAAACCCTAGAAAGCTCTTTTGCTCAAGGAAGAAGATGAAGAAATAAAGAGAGAAAGATAATGATCAAGTGAGAAGTCTAACAATGGTGAGTGAGTATCATATATTAACTCATGTAGAGACATAACCATGGCTAATCCTTATGGTTGGGTTAACAAATATCCATAGTAAAAACAAATTTGGTGGACTTAGTCAATGCATCCACAAGCTTCCACAAGCTTCATGCATTTTTCTAATCCTCCACTAATTTTGTAATTACTTTAAATATTAAAACCCAACATAATAAATATCATGGTGTAAGTCTCATACACCCATGAATGATGTATCAACAACCATGATACAAAAAAAACATTTTAATATATATCATATATACATTAAAGTTGTGCACATGTGAGAAAAAACCCTTAAGTGAACAAATGTTAGTTAATGTAAATTAGTATATCCAATATACAATTATATAATAAATTATTAAATCAACACTTGACTTAATAATCCGGTCATAACTCATATAACCGACTAACATCCAATGTATCGACTTATCGAATCAACACTTGATTCGATAACCCGGCTATATCACATATAACCGACCGATACAAAAAGTCGGGAGAATAGAATACGGTATCACATACACGCATTATTCTCGGTCCCGCACATATCACATATGCGCTCCTATTTCGTTTTGCCTGATCCAGTAAAACCTCTATGTAGGACTCTAAAGACTCGTCAATACGCCGGCAGTAGGTGATGATCACATCAAGCACCCACAAGCCGTCACCGGTACTAGCTGGACGTAACGGCTACCCGGGTATTGAGCGATCAGAAGATCAGCAAGCAAGCCCGCTCCAACTCCTGTAAAAGCCAAACGGTAACACTTTCCGTACAGTCCGGTCTTCTCGTCTGATATGTCGCATATCAAGTCTAGGGGTGGTAAACGTCAGACCCCAATAACCGATAAGTCGTGCCGATGTAAGGCTCATAACGGGTCGAGAAACTACTGGTAACACTTACCAGCAAATCTCTAAATTAGCCCTGGCTAGGGACTTCCCTGTTATGGCCAATCGAGCACAGCGCAATACCAACCCCCAATACCGGGGGAGACGAAACCCCTCCTATCGCTCATTGCCTCCATGGGACTCGGGACTGTACCCAAAAACTACCGTTTTGCATGCCCTCTTAGACGCGGTAAGGTGGAAATCAAAGCAAAGTGGGAATCATACAAGACTCTATGACAATCTCGGGTCTACAGACTAACCTGCACAAGTGTCACTAGAGAACTGCCATCTGACGTGCGGTGTAATACCATCTGGGAGTTCTCGGCGAGTCTGTCCAGTATACCCAGTTTCCACTGAGCACCCGTATACCATCTCTGATGTCAAACACAAATGGATATGGGATCATCCATCGCCCATCTCATGGGTCGAGAAGCGTATACGCTAGTCTACTCTGGTATATCGATGCCCTGTCTCGATACACCAACGACTAGGAACATTAAAGGATGTACTAATGGACTACTCTGTCCCCACTAGTATGATCTACATCATAGTCCAGGTAGTCAATTACACATCCTAAAGGCTTTACCAACATGTAACCATAAGACAGTATCAAGAGACAAGTATACATGTTAAGATAAAGAGCAACCAGATAGCATACTATCATATCGAGCAAGAAAGTCCTCTCTCTATATATGTCCAAGCATCCAATATAATATACATCATCTGTACAATACTGGCCTCTAGGGCATACATACTACTAATAATTTCGACCTTAGAGTCGCGCGTTGTAGTATTATGGTTTTTAAGCTGATTTGAGTTTTCCATTGAGTTTTGATCCTCGCCCTTCGGCGTTGTATATTATACTTCTTGCGTGGTTGTGACCGTCGATTGACGAAGAGCTAGCTCCCACTTAGGGATGCATTTTATCATTGTATATATGCTTTTATCATGATTGTATCCCGTTCGGCACCAGTATTTACAAAGGAAACTCTGCCGAAATTTTCAGAAAAGACTATAGATTTTAAAAATGCATATTCGGCTTACTTATTTAAAAACCTTGTTTTTAAAACATGTTTTCTTCACTTATTAAAACTATTTTCCTTCAGTTATTATTTAAAATGGTTTTAGATTTCTGGGCTTTTGGCTTACTTGAATTAGATGGGGTCCTATAGACTTCATATAATTCAAGGGCCAGTCACGGGCTATTTCGGGTCATGACAAAGTTGGTATCAGAGCGCTAGGTTAACCTTGGTTCGAGTCTAAATTTGACTATGCGGAGCCTAGAGCGTTATATATATACGGAACTTAGGCTTGACCTTACGGAACTTAGACTTAGTCGAGGGGGTATTATACCTGAATTTTCGTCGCATAGGATGACCCTTGGTTGATGGAGTAGGTAGCTTGAGTAGAGTGACGTACCGTACGTATGTTCCGCGGCATACTTACGATACGCTACTCCGCTTAAGAAACCTTAGGCTGTATATTTTCTTGCACAGTATTATATTCATTCCTATGATCTATCCTCATCGATATTAGTTATGATTTTGCTGCCACGATTACACGGGCAGAGAGAGCTACGGCTAGAGTTGCATTAGCATGAGCTCGTCACGGACGAGGACTGACCAAGGCGTGATTCCAGAGACGTACGATTGTATAAAGGCGTCGCTCTATTGCGTTTTCGCTCCATGAGCATTTGACAGATCGGTTTTACGAGATTTCCCGGATGTACTGATCGGCACTAGAGGATCAGGCTACTGCTAAAGGCCAGCCAAAATGTGATGACCATTGATATATCGCTTATTCATGATGGTTGAGGCGCTGTTCAGCGGACAAATGAATGAGCCAGTTGTTGCTACAAATGACGAGATATCGCCCAGATGATTGGAGCTACTGCAGCATAAGTATATACTTAGAGATATGGTGGAAGGTCGCTAGTCACCGAGGATGAGTGATTAGGTCATGTGGTTCGTTCGCTTACCCCAATGCGAAGTCATCAGATAGATTGATTCCAACTAGAGACGACTTCACGCAGATTCGTTGAGAGTCGATAGAGACGATCGAATGTCAGGAACCCGATTCCAAGTTTAAAGTATTCGGAAGACAATGCAAGTAATGCTATAGACCCTCTAGAAGAATGAAACCCTAACTCGACGTAATGACCATGGAACGCCTCTGGACATTAGAGTTTGCGGCATTTTAGCGGTGCATTTGTGAGGCTTGGGTTTGCCCTTCTACGGTTGGTCTACAAGTGCTGTGGTATGTACCGGAATACTATTAAACTTTACTCAAGATGTTGATCTCTTGGGGGATTATGAGGTTTTGACAAATCGATCGGATGGTTCGACATCTTTCAGATATCATGTGATGGGACACATTGCTTGGAAGACTCCAAATACGAGTATAGCCGTTGGAGCGCAGTCTATGTAGCCACGAGAAGACGAGTCCGAATTAGTCGACATTAGAAAAGAGTGGAGTAAAGAGGTCGCAACTGGTACTCCTGCATAATCTCTTCTCGCTCTATGGACATCTGCGTTCGTGTGTCGCCGGAATAATGCCATGGTCAGTCCTCGTTCGTGACGAGCTCATGCTGACCGCAATTCTAGCCGTAGCTCTCCCTGCCCGTAATCGTGGCAGCAAAACCATAACTGGTACCGATGAGGCTAGATCAGGAAGGAATATAATACTGAATAAGGAAATGTACATCCTAAGGCTTCTTAAGTGGAGTGGCGTATCGTAAATATGCCGCGGACATACCCACGGTACTGTTAGTGTATATGCCCTAGAGGCCATTACTGTATCATACTAGTTTGTATATTACTTAATGGATGCTTGGGATATTCACCTTGTATATACAATCTTGCTCAAAATAGTAGTATGCTACTTGGTTTGTTTCTACTTCAATGTGTACTTGTGTTTATTTCAGTATATCACTTATACGCATTAGTGGAGCCCTTAGGATCTTTGCTTGATTACCAGCGTTGTGATGGCAGTCACACTAGTGGGGGCTGGGTAATCTATAAGCACATCCTTATACAGGTCCCTAGTCGCAGGACTATCGAGACAGGGCATCGATACTCCGGAGTAGACTAGCGTATGCGCTTCTCATCCCAGTGTGGGAGATGGTCTGTCCCACAGCCATCAGTACGTCGTACTGGAGATAGTATACGGGTGCTCGTTGGGTTACGAGTACACTGGACAGGACTCGTCGGGAACTGACAGGTTGGTATTATACCTATCGTCAGTTATCAGTTCCCAGGTGACATGAGTACAGCTTAGTCCGCTGACTTGACACTGGCACTTCGCCTCAAGTGTGTTCCCACTGCACTTTGATCACTACCCTACCACGGCTCAAAGGAGTCGTGCAAACGGGTGGTGGTTGGGTGCAGTCCCGAAGCACTTGGAGGCAGTGACGGTTAGACAGGATTCGTCTCTCCCGGTATTGGGGGTTGACATCGCGCTGTGTCTAGGAGAGCCATTACACGAGTAGTCCCTGGCCAGGGCAAACGAGATATACTGGTAGGTTTCCAGTGTTATCTCAGGGTGTTTTGGGCTTCGCTCCGGCACGACTTGTACCGCTATTGGGGGACTGACGTTTACCACCCCCTAGGCCCGCCATGCGATGTATCAGACGAACAGACCGGACTGTACGGAGACTGTCACATTCAGACTCAGTAGGAGTTCAGATGGGGTTTCACCTCGTCAGCCTTCTTGTCGGCATCTACCTGGGGACCGTTACGCACAGCTAGTGCCGCTTGCGGTCTGTGGTTAAACCCACTGCCAGCGTAGTGTCGAGTCTTTAGAGTCCCACACAGAGGGTATTCGCCTCTGGGCAAAACAGAGTAGAGGTCGCATGGTTTTGCGACAAGGTTCGTTCTCATCCGCGCACTTGTGCACGTTTGGAGTCCGGACGGATTATACTGGCAGGCTCTGGTTTGAGCCAGATACTGGTATATGTTTTGGGGTTGCTTTTATATCTTGGTATTCTTGTTTTTCGGAACGAGAATGCAGGTGTGTATGCACAGTTGATTGAGGAGGAGAATGAGGTTTTTCATTAGGGTTTCGGAACGGGTGTGTATGCACAGTTGATTGAGGAGGAGAATGAGGTTTTTCATTAGGGTTTCGGAACGGGTGCGTATGCACAGTTGACAGTCTTCTTTTTCCAAACCCTAATGGATTTATTTATTATCTATTAATAATAATAATTAAATGAGAATTATGTTATGGTTGTTCTTTGTTGACTTGTTGACCTTGGTTGACTTGTTGACCATTGACCACTTTCATGCCTTGAAAGTCTTCCTTGATTCATGCTTACTTTTTATTAAATGAAGCATGGTTGTGGTCATTCCAAACACTACCATCAACTATTCTCATTTTCAATTATTATCATTTAGATAATATTTTTCTTTTGCATTATGGTTGCAAGAATAGAATAGAATAGCTCATTCTATCATTCTCATTCTCTCTCCTCTCTTCATCTTCTTCTTCCTCTAGCAAAGAGAAACCCTCTCATGAGTTGAGAATCCTTCTCTTTAAAAAGAAAAGCAAACCCTAGTCACTCTCTACTCACCCTAGGATCAAAGGATTAGCAAGCCGGAGATTCTAGTTCACTCCAAGTCCGAGAAAGAGCCCAAGGTCGAACCCTCGAGGTGGATCCATCTTCGACGGAAGAAGGCGACAAAACAGAACCATCAACCTCTACAAGATTTCAAGAAGAAGGAGTTCAAGTTTAGGTATAACCCTCATCCGAGTAGCTAACTCCTTTTAGCGTAATTGCTAGTTTAGTTTAGACACGATCCCGACCTTGTTTAGTCCATGTTGCCTCTTGCACTAAAAATTTGATTTTTATACCGTTTCTGCCTCCCCGTAAGAACCGGGGGTCGCAATATGGACTTACAGGTACGTCACTCTACTTTAGTCACCTATTCCATCAACCAAGGGTCATCCTATGCTCCGAAGGTAAAACCTAACGCTCTGATACCAACTTTGTCACGTCCTAAAAGTACGGAACATGACCGGCACTTAAGCTATGAACGTCTCAAGGCGTACGTGCTCTAAGTAAGCCGAGCCCAGAAATCCAAACCAAGAAAAGTAGTAGAGTGTAGGAAAACCATTTTAGACCAACCAGTTTACAACATGATATACAACGCCTAAAGGCGAGGATCACAACAGAACAGGAAGCTCAAACAGCAAGAAATCCATGGAAATATAACGCACGACTCTAAGGTCGAAAGAATAAACATCACAGGTCTCTATCTCAAATAAGTACATGTTTGGTTGATGAAACTTCTAGATACAACTGAAATATAATATATAATGTATAATGATGGGTACGATACAAATAACCCACCTACTAGCAGGTCACCTGAAGAAGCTGTGCCCGCAAAACCGTAATGAAACCCGTTCGGCAACACCTGCAAGAAACTGGGGCACAACGGGGGTGAGTTGCCAACTCATGAGTAGAAAAGGATCTATGAATAGAAAATCGCATGTATGACGCAATCCTAGGTCATATGATCATAATATATATAATTCTCAAATATATAACCAGCAACCTATAACAATGGCTAGGGTAACTATCTAACCCAAATATAATCCCATGTGCCCGTGTCAGTGCATCAGGTGGCAATATATCATATGGATGATGTATGAATGCATGAAAAGTATGATCAATGTAATCAGAGTCTGTATGTGATCAAGGTCTGTATATAGGTGGATCCCGTCTACGTGTCACCTAATGACAATAAGCATCATGCATGAAAATAAGAGGATATAGTAAAAATCATGGAAAAACATCATGAAACCTGTGTCTAGCATCGGCACAAAACATAGCCTCAATCTCAATATCTCAATGTCTCTGATAAGTCTCACTATCTAGGGCGCCGTCAATCCAGACCGGCCCCTACCATCAATATCAAGACCACGACGGTATCCTCCGAATATCCGACGCGTCGGGTAAAATCACCGCTTGGTAGTGCTCCCCTGCCAGGCTCAACGCCATCTCCTGCGATCTTCTTGCCCCGGGGTACCGCACCGGGCCCACCATGTACCCGCAATTGGCCTCATCCGCCTCCTCGAATCGGGTTTCACATGTCGCTCTCTGCACCGAGAAAACACATGGTGGACGCACTGAAATATCATATCAGGGGTAACCGGGTTTTTAAAACAATTACATAATCTCTTTGAAATACCCACGGTTCCCAAATCCAGAAATATCATAAAAACAACATATCTCAATGCGCATAATCAGAAAACATGATGTATGTGACATATCAATGAAGTGCAAGTATGACAGTATATCATGCAACATGGAATAATAGTATGCACATACAAGGGTCATATCCTGCAGCAATAATACTACTGTGTAGTGACGTGGCAATTACCGATGAAGATGTGTGTGAACTGGCAAGTAAGTGCACGTGGTACATACGCATCATCGGTAATGGTGCTGGTGTCCTAACAGCATGATATCGACAATAGAATATGAATCACAATAAGTATGCGATGCAGAGCAACAATAATAATGTATGGGAGCTGAATACCAAACACAATGATAGCTAAACTGCATCTAATGTCATAAGAGTCATATAGCTACACCACTATAAGGTTGAGCTAAAGCTAACAGTAGGTAAGGGAAACCGCATAACCTCTGAGTCGATACATATATATACATATATAATCGGTGATCCCGCCTCGATAATATCACATCCGATACCACATATCTATAATCAGTTATTCCCAAATCAAGAGTGCGGATCAAACATCAAGTTATAGCTCGTACATAAATCCGTCGTACGGCATCCCCAAATCTGGGTACGGGTCAATATCATATTCGTCATATCATTCATCTGGTATTCTCTTTATCAAATATCATAATCTGGGTACTGACCTATGTCTAGTACAATGCTAACATCATCACTATAATCATGATCTGACTACTGATCGACAGTCTCGTATAAATCGATATCACCATCATATATCGTCAATATAATCATAATCCGGACTCCGATTGACAGCCTCTAGCTACACGATATCATCAGCACATATCATCTCAAGGAGTAAACAACGCCCAAGGCGGCCTATCATAAAAATCTTGTCATATCATATCATATCATATCCTATCTCGTATCATAATCACATGTCGATCATTTTATATATATCATTATTCCTATGGCATTATCATCCCAAAATCCGCTAAAGCATCCTCAAGTATGAATTTTACCATATCACCGACATCAAAATCTCGGATCAAATATCCTCGACACATCTCAAACCCAAGTATCACCCTCACATCCGTATGTGAACACATAGTCCCATACCCACGTGAACACATAACCACATATGAAACAAGGATATATGCAAGTATGTATGTGTGTATATGTATGTGTAGTGTGTTAGTTATATGTATGCCCTAGAGGCCATTACTGTACATTGGATGTATATTGTAGTGGATGCTGGGACATATATAGGTAGGACTTTCTTGCTCGACATGATAGTACGCTATCCGGTTGCTCTTTATCTTAACATGTATACCTTCTGTCTCTCTGATTACATGTTGATAAAGCCCTTAGGATGTGTACTCGACTTCCAGGACTATGATGCAGATCATACTAGTGGGGCCTGGGTAGTCAATGAGTACATCCTTCATTGTTCCTAGTCGTGGGAATATCGAGACGGGGCATCGATATTCCAGAGTAGACTAGCGTATATCTTCTCGACCCATGTGATGGGCGATGGATGATCCCATATCCATTGGTGTTTGACATCGGAGATGGTATGCGGGTGCTCAGTGCAGACTGGGTACACTGAACGGACTCGCCGAGAACTCCCAGATGGTATTATACCTCACGTCAGATGGCAGTTCTCTGGTGACACTGGTATAGCTTAGTCTGTTGACCCGAGATCGTCATAGAGTCTTGTGTGTCTCCCACTGTGCTTTGATTTCCACCGTACCACGGCTTTACTGAGTCGTGCAAACAGGTGGTTTTTGGGTACAGTCCCGATTCACATGGAGGCAATGAGCGATAGGAGGGGATTCGTCTCTCCCAGTATTAGGGGTTGATGTTGCGCTATGCTCGACTGGCCATAACTGGAAATCCCTGGCCAGGGTTGCAGTGACCTACTGGTAAGTGTTATCAGTAGTTTCACACATGTCATGGACTTCACGTCGGCATGACTTATCGAGCTACTGGGGTCTGACGTTTACCACCCCTAGGCGAGATATGCGGCATATCAGACGAACAGACCGGACTGTACGGTAAGTGTTACTGGTTGGATTCACAGGAGTGTAAGCGGGCTTGCTCGTCGATCTTCTGATCGCTCAATACCCGGGTGGCCGTTACGTTTAGCAGACCGCTTGCGGCTTGTGGGTGTTTGATATGATCATCACCTGCTGCCGGCGTATTGACGAGTCTTTAGAGTCCTACACAGAGGTTTCTTGGCTCAAGCGAAACGAAATAGGAGCGCATATGAGATATGTGCGGGACCGAGAATAATGCGTGTATGTGATACCGTATTTCATTCTCGCGATGAATGTGTCGAATGGTTGTATGCGATATAACCTAGTTATCGAATCAAGGATTGATTCAATAAGCCGATACATTGGATACTAGCCGGTTATATCCGACATGACCGGATCATTGAATCAAGTGTTGATTTAATGATTTAATGTATAATTATATATTTGATATATTACTTTGCATTAACTAGTATTTTTTCACTTTAAAAGGATTTTCTCACTTGAAGTGCACATTGTGTATATGATATATTTTTGTGCACAAGATTGTATCATGTTTGATGATACTTGCTCATTTGGGTTTGTGTAAAGATTAAACCATGTTTAGTGAATAGTTAGGGTTTCTTTTCTCTTATTTATTTATCCATTTATTATTGTTTTGGAAAAGATAAAGAGAAAAAGAAATGGTGGCTTAGTTTGTTTTTTGTTGAAGCTTCTTGAAGCTTTGAACAAGTCCACCATTCTTGTCTCTTCTCTAACCCTAACCACTCATCTAACCTGAGTTAAATCTCTACACTAAACCATGGTTGAAGTCGTGATAAGTATTCATTTTATTTTCCTTTTTAAATAACTTATCATATCTTCTTCTTCTTCTTCATCTTCTTCTTTCATGAGAAGAAAGCTAGCTACATCAATGGTGATTGATGAAAAAGTGTGAGAAATCCAAAACTAAAGTCTACCCACTTCCTATTTCTTCATCCTCTACCTCTTGCCAAGTAGTATAGGGTGTTTCCTTCACAAGTTTTCTTGACTTGGTGAAGTTGGAGCTTGATCTAGCGATGCCTCGACGTAGATCATCTTCGGCATCGTCGTCGATGACCTAGCCCGCTTTTTCTCCGATGAAGCCGACGCTAGAGCCCAAGATATGACTTGGACAGTGAGGGGACTTCATCACGGAGCCTAGGAGGTGATGGACCGGATCTACAAAGGTTGTAGCCCCTTCCCTTTAGTTATATTTCCGTTTACTTGCTTGCATCGCCTATATATCTAGTTAACGATCCGTATTAGGTTTTCTCGGCACATGTAAAATTTCAATTGGGCATGTTTGATCACTTGTGAGACTTCATTAGTGTGCCTAGGAACCCTAAAGTGGTATCAGAGCCTAGCTAGAGCCTTAGGCGATGCGTAGACGGAGTTAGAAGTCCGATCGACCCGAAACCCCGATTTTAACATGCTCTCTGGACTTTTTTGAAATTCGTGGATTTTTGTGAATTAAAAATAGGCAGAAAAATCAGCAGGAAGATCTAAGATTTACTGTAAAATTCGATGGCCTGATTCCTAAAAGTCGCCGCGGATCCGCGGCATGAGCATGCTCATGCGGCGGTTCCGCGGCTAGTTTGTCGTTTTGTGCATCGAAGTTTGCACCGTAATTCTTAGTAAGCAGTGCTGGTTTTCCTGGGAATATTTTAATATTTATTCGAGAGTCTTATTTTCTGGGTTGTATTGGGGATTCGGAGATTCGATCGGACTGTCTAATTTTGTCTGTGTGTTTCCGGGTATTTTTTAGAATATGTTAAAAAGTTCGATCGGATATAAATACCCACTTTTTCCTCTGCCGGGAAATTTCCAATTGTTGGATTTTTCCGTAGTTTAACGACGTTCTAAGTAGTACAAGTAACGCGATGGACCCTCTAGAAGACAACAAACCTTAACTCGATTATGTGACCGTCTTGAACTGCCCTTTGAACCTTCGGGTTTGGGGCAGTACGGCGTGCCACATGTGAGGCGTTAGCTTGACCCTTCTACGGCTGGACCGTTGGTACTGAGGCACGAACTGAATGTTGTTAGACTTATTTCATGTGTTGAGCTGTTTCGGGAAAACTTGGGTGTTCGATTGTTCGATCGGAAAGTTTAACATTTTCCATTTATCCGGAATGTGATATAATAATTGGAATTCACAATAAGTTATGAGATAACTGAATGAATGTTATAAACATAGCAGTTTAGTCTCACATGATCGGTTGCCACGGAATTTTGATGTGATCAAAAGTCCGTCGCAATCACGTAGCGTACGCGGATACTCGCCGGGTAAACTTAATAGACAGCCTCACCCCATAGCCCCGACTAAGTGACTGTAGGAGAACCCCGTCGCCGAAAGCATCCGTTCGGGTGCTCGCGGTAGCGGTGTTCCGCCTTACGGCGTCGGGGGTGCAGCCGCCTACTAAAGTTTGCGACGAGCATTCGATCATAATGTCGGGAATCCTGTTGAATTGCCCGACTTGATATTGAAAAGAGTTTTCGATAATGAGACTAAAATGCGGGGTTTATAATTGTTAGGCATGCGATGTCTAAGGAATTCATTTGGTTAGGCATGCGATGTCTGAGGTGATTGCGGATTCCAACTATTGTAGTTTTACACTTTCTTTTCTGTGACCGTAAGTGTAATATGTGATATCGCCGGTTTCGTTGCTATATGTCAACGACAATTGGGATTCGCATATTTACTTACGTTGATGACATGTGATGTTATGTGTTGCTGGATATGTTATATTGGATCCTCGTGTTTGAATAGCCGGGGGGTTTTTATGTGAGATGAGTGTTTTTCATTTTCATTCATGTAAAAACTTGTATGTAATATTCTTTTATTGGGGCACTTCCAGGTTGCGGATGTTGTCACCATTTGTATATTATTTACTTTTCTGCACTAGGATAGACCTAAAGTGGGGGGCACAAGTAACCGGGTTCTGGGGTCCAGTGGGAGACCATCTCGAGGAGTCGAGTCCGGGTCTCCTAACCCTAGAATTGGTAGGGTTGCTTGCCGCTCTCGTAGGGGTCTTGGGGTGTGGGACAGGCTATTCATCACGACCGTGGAATCCGTGTTTTATACTGGCTCATATTGAAAACACGGACGTCCTAGTATATCCAATATTTCATATGTTTCTTCTGCTGTGAGTTATCTGTGATGTGATCATGCGATGTTCTGTGCTCTGTTCAGACAGATATTTTATATAGTATATATGATATATTATATAGACGTTGCTTATGTTTTACACCCGCGCTAGCCCTGCCTCGCTCTGCCGTTAGTTACCTAACCTAACGGTGCAGACGGGACATCGAGGCGAATGCGGATGGCATAAGCGTACGTTATATTTATCTGTGATGATTAGGTGGACTTAAATGATGGGATATTCATTAATGAGATTAATGAAAGAAAATAAACCTAATTGATGTTGTGGAATCGAATTTCAAAATAAAAACAGGTAGCTACAGTTCTTGCTTTGCATCGCGATGTTCATTATGGAACATCCTACACCTTATTCGATGAGGAAAGGACTGAGATCCCTTCACCGGGAGTGACTCCTTTAGCAATAACTGGCTGATGCTACAACCCTCGGTTTGTCTTTGGTCGCTTCTATAGTTTCCGCTTTGCACAGTGATATATATGATATATCCCGCAACTCATTCGACGAGGAAAGGGCCGACGATCCCTTCACCGGGAGTGACCCCTTTAGCAAAACTAGAAAAGCCTCGAAAACATTCCATTTAAAAACCATTTGATTCCGCAACGAGATCAAGTTCAAAGCGTTAAAGGTTTTCATAAAAACCATTCGCAACCCCCCGTAATTTTAGGAAGTAGAGTACTTAGTATTCGTGCTACGTTTGTCGACCATAGCCGAGGCGGAGTGTGCGGTAGCTAAGTGATGTCTTCCTACACAGCATATGATGCAATTAGTTAGGACAGTCATGTGGCTTTGTTGACCTTAGCCAAGGGTCATGTGGGTGGGTCTAATTAATCACGAAATGAAGGGTAGAACTTGACTAGTACCTATGATTTGTTGACCTTAGCCAAGGTCATAGGTGCTAGGGGTAAAAACCATTATCGGGAGTTTCAAGTGTTGAAATTTGCAATGAGATTGCATACCTTCTATGTGATAGTTGGATCCTGATACCCACTGCGAGTAATTGTTACTCCTGGGAGAGTTTTGCACTTTACAATTAGCCGATCAAGTAGGTGTCTAGAAAGGTGTCAACGGGGTTACGCCTCTGGGAAAACGAGGTTTACTGTAATTAGGTCCGTGCGAAAGCACGGGGAACCTCCCTCAAAGTACCGACACTGGCCTGGCTGAAAGATTGGCGAACTTGTAGAGTGTAATTAATCCTGGCTAGTCTTTCCTTTTAGGGTTTGAAGGAAGATTTGATAAAAACAGTGGGAGCCATCCTGATTAGATAAAATACATAACCAATCTAATCTTGCAAGAGCATACGCAGAGTGTTTTCTTCTCTCTCTCTCCTGGAAGCGACCATATCATGCCTTAATCAAGATAATAATACGGATGTATTGACCGAACCCGCTTGTTATACTGAGCTGGGGAACGTTGGTCCCGCTCCAACTTATAATTGTTATAAGACAGAGCAGGAAATAGGGGAATACCAGAATTCCTATGCCGCCCAAACGAAGAAAGTACATATGATGCATCTCCTTCGGGTGTGTTCATTATGCAGAACTGTTTCTCAGTATCCTCTGCATCCTAGGTATCTAATACCGGATCAGGATCCCAGATATGTAATATGTTACATAGGGCTACAAAAAGGTAGAAAAACTGAGAACGGGTGATAAGTTTCATGAGACAGAAAACGGGGCAAGTGTTGCAGCCAAGTCTGTTGGTCACTGTCACCCTGTATTACCAATACATTGATTCTGAACAAATGCTATTAGATACCGAACCTGATATACAAAATCATATCAGTCTCATTATTAGTAAAGAAATGATAAAATTTTGTATTGTTGGATAATCTTTTGAACAATTTCTATATCAAAAGTTGATCGGTTCAGGCACGTTATCTAAAAGCATTGACGTTCTAAATCAAACTACAGTTGCTAGTATGCAGAACACACAAAAGAGGAAGAGTTCAGAAATGAACGAATTCTTCTTGAGGTATTGTAGACTAGGTCATATCAATGCGACCCGACTAGCTGAAGTTACATTTAGATGCATATTTAAATCAGTTTGAATTTACATCTTGTGAAACTTGCCAGTCATGTTACAAAGATATAATGACACCAGCTCTGTTTACTGGAAACAGAGAAAGAGTTGGTAAACTCTTAGGACTGATACATAGTGATGTATGTAAGGTCTCCTGTCTATACATGCCAGGACTGGTTCTTTATACTTCATTATATTCTCTGATAATCTCTCAAGATTCAGTCATATATTCCTGTTGAAATATAAGTCCGAACCTTTTGAGGTATTCACAGAATATAACTAGGAAGTAGAGAACCAAAATACGGGTATAAGAATTATGTCCTATGATGAGATCAGGGAGGAGAATACTTGTGCATGGAATCCTTTGACTATTCTAAAGGAAAATGAGATTCTCTCTCAGTATTACTCCTCTGAATACACCACAGCACAACGGTGTATGGGGGCGGAGCAATCACACAATATTAGATATCGTGTGCTCTATGATGAGTACTACTGAGTTACCTATTTCCTTTTTGGGAGTTATGCGCTTGAGAAGCTGCATACCTATTGAATTAGGTTCGAATCAAATCAGTGCCTACCACTCCATATGAGATATGGTGTGGGAAGATCCTATCTCTTAAGTAAGTTAAGATTTGGGATTGTCCGGCCTATGTCAAAAGCAAAATCCGGACAAGATCAACGCAAGGTCAGTTCTGTAGAACTGGAAAGGTTCCAGCTATACGAAACTACAGCTGAAGATTTGACAGAACCAAAGGATTCTATAGTCCTCGACGAACCTCAGCCTCTCCGCCGATCTAGCAGGGTTCCTCATCCGCCTGAGAGATACCTCGGTTTCTCGATGACAGTGGGAGCAAGGATTGCATCATGAGATGATGACCCAACTAGATTCGAGCAGGCCATCAAGAGTAGGGACTCTGTAAGAATGGCTGGATGCTTAGTAATCTGAGATGGAATCCATGTACACCTGCAAAGTATGGACTTTGGCTGCGATATCTGAAGGGTTATATCCCCATCAGGGGCAAGTATATCTAGAGAAGATTACTTGGTGTAGATGGAATGGTTGAGACTTTCAAAGCTAGACTTGTTAAAGGTTTTCGTCATCGACCAGGCGTGGATAATGATGAAATCTTTTCAAGGGACTATGCTTAAGTCCATCCAGATCCTACTTGCCATTGCTACATACCATGACTACGATATCTGGTGGTTGGGTGCCATGACTACTTTTCTAAATATTGATTTAGAAGAGAACGTCTATAAGAACACAGCCAGAGGGCCTCGTAAACAGTGGAAGCAGCGGAAACGTGTGCAAGATGCTTTATAGGATAAAGCAGGCATCGCGGAGTTGGAACATCTGTTTTGATGGATTAGTCAAAGAAGTTGACTGTTAGTTATATGTATGCCCTAGAGGCCATTACTGTACATTGGATGTATATTGTAGTGGATGCTTGGACATATATAGGGAGGACTTTCTTGCTCGACATGATAGTATGCTATCTGGTTACTCTTTACCTTAACGTGTACACTGATTGTCTCTCTGTTACATGTTGGAAAAGCCCTTAGGATGTGTGCTTGACTACCTGGACTATGATGCGGATCATACTAGTGGGGACATGGTAGTCCATAAGTACATCTTTCAAAGTGCCTAGTCGTGGGTGTATCGAGACGGGGCATCGATATACCAGAGTAGACTAGCGTGTACCTTCTCGACCCATACAGATGGGCGATGGATGATCCCATATCCATTGGTGTTTGACATCAGAGATGATATACGGGTGCTCAGTAGAGACTGGGTACACTGGACGGACTCGCCGAGAACTTCCAGATAGTATTATACCTTACGTCAGATGGCAGTTCTTTGGTGACACTGGTACAGAGTAGTCTGTTGACCCGAGATCGTCATAGAGTCTTGTGTGGTTCCCACTGTGTTTTGATTTCCATCTTACCACGTCCAAGAGGGCGTGCAAAACGGTGGTTTTTAGGTACAGTCCCGAGTCACATGGAAGCAATGAGCGATAGGAGGGGATTCATCTCTCCCGGTATAGGGAGTTGATGTTGCGCTGTGTTCGATTGGCTATAACCGGAAATCCCTGGCCAGGGTTGCTGAGATTTACTGGTAAGTGTTACCAGTAGTTTCTAGAGTTGTTAAAGACCTCATATCGACATGACTTATCGAGCAATTGGGGTCTGACGTTTACCACCCCTAGGCGAGATATGCGACATATCAGACGATCAGACCGGACTGTACGGTAGTGTTACTGGTTGGATTCACAGGAGTGTGAGCGGGCTTGCTCGTCGATCTTCTGATCGCTCAATACCCGGGTGGCCGTTACATTTAGCAGACCGCTTGCGGCTTGTGGGTGTTTGATATGATCATCACCTGCTGCCGGCGTATTGACGAGTCTTTAGAGTCCTACACAGAGGTTTCCTGGCTCAAGCAAAACGAAATAGGAGCGCATATGAGATATGTGCGGGACCGAGAATAATGCGTGTATGTGATACCGTATTCCATTCTCGCGATGATTGTATCGAATGGTTGTATGCGATATAACCTAGTTATCGAATCAAGGATTGATTCGATAAGCCGATACATTGAATATTAGTCGGTCATATGCGATATGACCGGATCGTTAAATCAAGTGTAGATTTAATGATTTAATGTATAATTATATATATGATTTATTAATTTACATTAACTAATATGGTTCACTTTAAATGGATTTTCTCACTTGATGTGCACATTGTATATGTGATATACTTTTGTACACTAGTTTGTATCATGTTTGATGATACTTGCTCACTTGGGTTTGTGTAAAGATTAAACCATGGTTATATGAATGGTTAGGGTTTTGATTATTTACTCACTTATTTATTTATCTATTGTTTTTTGGAAAATGAAAGGCATGAAAAGAAAATGGTGGCTTGTTTTGTATTCTAGTTGAAGCTTCATGAAGCTTTGACCTAAGTGACCATTTTTGTCTCATGCTTAACCCTAACCATTCCCATTAACCCTAGTTTAGTCTCTACACTTTACCATGGTTAGGGTTATGTTTTATTAACTTATCATAATATATCTTCTTCTTCTTCTTCTTCATCTTCAAGATGAAGAAAGCTTACTTCATCAATGGCAACTCTTGCAAATGAGTGAGAAATCCAATTCTAATGTGAACCCACTTCCTATTTCTTCATCCTCTACCTCTTGCCAAGTAGTATAGGTTGTTTTCTTCACAAGTTTCTTGACTTGGTGAAGTTGGAGCTTGATCTAGTGATGCCTCGACGTAAATCATCTTCGACGTCGTAGTCGATGACCTAGCCCGTCCTTTCTCCGATGAAGCCGACGCTAGAGCCCGGGATTTGATATGGACAGCGGAGAGAACTTCATCACGGAGCCGTGGAGGTGGAGGACCGGATCTACAAAGGTTGTATTTCCGTACTCTTAGTTAAAGTAGTTAACTAGTTGCTTTGTCGCCTAAATTTCTAGCCAACGATCTTGTTAGGGTTTCTTGGCACCGTTAAAATTTCAAATTGGCATGGTTGATACCTTGTGAGACCTCACTAGTGTGCCTAGGAACCCTACAGTGGTATCAGAGCCTAGCTAGAGCCTTAGGCGATGCGTAGACGAAGTTTGAAACCCGAACGAACCCGAAACCCTAAACCAAACATGCTCTCTGGACTTTTTCTAAAATCTGGGATTTTTCCACATTAAAAATATGCAGAAAAATCAGCAGAGAATTGTAAGAATTACTGTGAAGCCCGTACCCATGAATCCACCAAAGTGCGGTGGAACCGCGACAGAAGCCTGGCTTCTGCGGCGGTTCCGCGGCCATATGGTGACATCATCAATTCCTGTTTGCACAATAATTCCTCTTATATGGTGTTGGATTTTCTGGGAATTTTTAATATTTATTCAAGAGTTGAATTTTCTGGGTTGTTTTGGGGATTCGAATGTTCGATCGGATTATCAAATTTTGTCTGTGTGGCTTTCCGGATAATATTTTAGAATATGTTAAAAAGTTCGACCGGATATAAATACCCAATTTTTCCCCTGTCGGGAAATTTCCAAGTGTTGGATTTTTCCGTAGTTTAAAGACGTTCTAAGTAGTGCAAGTAACTCGATGGACCCTCTAGAAGACAACAAACCTTAACTCGATTATGTGACCGTCTTGAACTGCCCTTTGAACCTTCGGGTTTGGGGCAGTACGGCGTGCCACATGTGAGGCGTTGGCTTGACCCTTCTACGGCTGGACCGTTGGTACTGAGGCACGAACCGAATGTTTTTAGACTTGTTTCATGTGTTGATCTGTATCAGGAAAACTTGGGTGTTAGAATGTTCGATCGGAAAGTTTAACATTTTCTGTTTATCTGGAATGGGATACAATAATTGGAATTCATAAGTAGTTATGAGATAACTGAATGAATGTTATAAACATAGCAGTTTAGTCTCAGTTGATCGGTTGCCACGGAATTTTGATGTGATCAAAAGTCCGTTGCAATCACGTAGCGTACGCGGATACTCACCGGGTAAACTTAATAGACAGCCTCACTCCATAGCCCCGACCAAGTGACTGTAGGAGAACCCCGTCGCCGAAAGCATCCGTCCGGGTGCTCGCGGTAGCGGTGTTCCGCCTTGGTGCACTTCGTCGACGCTATCGGGGGTGCGGCCGCCTACTAAAGTTTGCGACGAGCATTCGATCAGGATGTCGGGAATCTTGTTGAATTGCCCGACTTGATATTGAAAAGTGTTTTCGATAATGAGACTAAAATGCGGGGTTTATAATTGTTAGGCATGCGATGTCTAAGTAATTCATTTGATTAGGCATGCGATGTCTATGAACGTTGCGGATTCCAACTGTTGTAGTTTTACACTTTCTTTTCTGTGACCGTAAGTGTAATATGTGATATCGCCGGTTTCGTTGCTATATGTCAACGACAATTGGGATGGACATATTTGCTTACGTTGATGACATGTGATGTTATGTGTTGCTGGATATGTTATATTGGATCGTCGTGTTTGAATAGCCGGGGGTTTTTATATGAGATGAGTGTTTTTCTTTTTCATTCATGTAAAAACTTGTATGTAATATTCTTTTATTGGGGCACTTCCAGGTTGCGGAAGATGTCACCCTTTGTATATTATTTCCTTTTCCGCACTAGGATAGACCCAAGGAGGGGAGCACAAGTAACCGGGTTCTGGAGTCCAGTGGGAGACCAACTCGAGGAGTCGAGTCCGGGTCTCCTAACTCCAGAATTGGTAGGGTTGCTTGCCGCTCTCGTAGGGGTCTAGGGGTGTGGGTTAGGCTATTCATCGCGACCGTGGAATCCGTGTTTTATATTGGCTCGTATTGAAAACACGGACGTCCTAGTATATCCAATATTTCATATGATTCTTCTGCTGCGATATCTGTGATGTGATCATGTGATGTTCTATGATAGATACAGTATATAGTATATATGATATATTATATAGGCGTTACTTATGTTTTACACCCGCGCTAGCCCTGTCCCGCTCTGCCGTCAGTTACCTAACCTAACGGTGCATGAGGGGACATCGAGGAGAATGCGGATGGCATAAGTGTACGTCGTATTTATCTGTGATGTTTAGGTACTTAAATGATGGGACTTCATTAATGTGATTAATGAAAATAAAAGAAACCTAAAATGTTGTAGAATCGAATTTCAAAATAAAAATAAAACAGGTAACTACAGTTCTTGCTTTGCACAGCGGTATATGTGATATATCCTGCACCTTATTCGATGAGGAAAGGACCAAGATCCCTTCACCGGGAGTGACTCCTTTAGCAATAACTGGCAGATGCTACACACTCGGTTTGTCTTTTGATTGCTTTTAAGTGTTTTTGCTTTGCACAGTGATATATATGATATATCCCGCACCTCATTCGACGAGGAAAGGACCGACGATCCCTTCACTGAGAATGACTCCTTTAGCAAAACTAGAAAAGCCTCAAAGACACTCCATTTTAAAATCATTTGATTCTACAACGATATCAAGTTCATTACGCAATAGGTTTTCAGAAAAACCTGTCGTAGCCCTCCGTCATTTCAGATAAGTACTAGTTAGTATTCGTGCTGCGGTAGTTTGGCATTCGTCAAGGCGTAGTGTACGGTAGCTAACTAGTATTTATCTGTTTATGCATATGATGCAGATTGGATTAGGGGATTCGTACGGCGTTGTTTGGCATTCGTCAAGGGTCGTGCGGGTGGGTTTAATTCAATCAAGAAATGTACGGGTTGAACTTGACTAGTGGACTATGGGTTGTTTGGCATTCGTCAAGGTCATAGAACACTAGGGGCAAAATATTATCGGGAATTTCAAGTGTTGAAATTTGCAATGAGATTGCATACCTTCTATGAGATAGTTGGATCCAGATACCCGCTGCGAGTAATTGTTACTCCTGGGAGAGTTTTACACATTACAATTAGCCGATCAAGTAGGTGTCTAGAAAGGTGTCAACGAGGTTACGCCTCTGGGAAAACGAGGTTTACATTAATTAGGTTCGTGCGAAAGCACGGGGGACCTCCCTCAAAGTACCGACACTGGCCTGGCTGAAAGATTGGCGAACTTGTAGTGTGTAATTAATCCCCGCTAGTCTTTCCTTTTAGGGTTTGAAGGAAGATTTGATAAAAAGCAGTAGGAGCCATCCTGATTAGATAAAATAATAACCAATCTATTCTTGCAAGAGCGCACACTGAGTGTTTTCTTCTCTCTCTCTCTAGGTAGCGACAAAATCACGCCTTAATCAAGATAATAATACGGATTTTTGACCGAACCCGCTTGTTATACTGAGCTGGGGAACGTTGGTCCCGCTCCAACTTATAATTGTTATAAGACAGAGCAGGAATTGGGGAATACCAGATTTCCCGTGCCGCCCAAACGAAGAAAGTGCATGTTGATGCATCGTCTTCGGGTGTGTTCGTTACAAAGAACTATTTCTCTGTATCCTTTACGTCCTGGGTATTTGATACCGGATCAGGATCCCAGATATGTAATCTGTTACATAGGGCTACAGATAGGTAGAGAACTGAGAACGGGTGATAAGTTTCATGAGACAGAAAACGGGGCAAGTGTTGCAGCCAAGTCTGTTGGTCACTGTCACCCTGTATTACCAATACATTGATTCTGAACGAATGTTATTAGATACCGAACCTGTTATGCAAAATCATATCTGTCTCTTTATTAGTAAAGAAACGATAAAATTTTGTATTGTTGGATAGTGTTTTGAACATTTCCTATATCAAAAGTTGATCGGTTCAGGCACGTTATCTAAAAGCATTAATGTTCTAAATCAAACTACAGTTCTTAGTATACGGAACACACACAAGAGGAAAAGTTCAGAAATGAACGAATCATTCTTGAGTCATTGTAGACTAGGTCATATCAATGCGACCCGACTAGCTGAAGTTACATTTAGATGCATATTTAAATCAGTTTGAATTTACATCTTATGAAACTTGCGAGTCATGTCACAAAGATATAATGACACCAGCTCTGTTTATTGGAAACAGAGAAAGAGTTAGTGAACTCTTGGGATGATACATGTTGATGTATGTAGGTCCCCTGTCTATACATGCCAAGACTGGTTCTTTGTACTTCATTACATTCTCTGATGATCTTTCGAGATTCAGACCTATGTTCCTGTTGAAACACAAGTCCAAACCTTTTGAGATATTCACAGAATATAAGTTAGAAGTAGAGAACCAAAATACGGGTAAAAGTATTATGTCCTTTGATGTGATCAAGGTGGAGAATACTTGAGCATGGAAATCCTGGACTATTCGAAAGGAGAATGAGATTCTCTCTCAGCATTACTCCTCCGTATACACCATTGCACGTTGGTATATCGGGGCGGAGCAGATACACCCTATTTGATATGGTGTGCTCTATGATGAGTACTACTGAGTTACCTATTTCCTTTTGGGAGTTATGCACTTGAGAAGCTGCATACCTATTGAAAAGGGTTCAGATCAAATCAGTTGCCTACCACTTCATATGTGATATGGAAAGGGAAGAGCCCATATCTTAAGTTAGTTAAGATTTGGGGTTGTCCAGCCTATGTCTGAAAAGCAAAATTCGGACAAGCTCGAGGCAAGATCTGTTATGTAGAACTGGAAATGTTCCAGCTATACAAACAACAGCAGATAATTTGGTAGAACCAAAGGATTCAATTGTTACCAACGAACCTCAGCCTCTCCGCCGATCTAGCAGGGTTCCTCACCCACCTGAGAGATACTTCGGTTTCTCGATGACAGTGGGAGCGAGGATTGCATCATGGGAAGATGACCCAACGAGTTTCGAGCTGACCATCAGGAGTGTGACTCTGTAAGAATGGCTAGATGCTTAGTGATCTGAGATGGAATCCTTATACACCAACAAAGTATGGACTTTACTTGCTTCATCTGAAGGGTTAAATCCCCATCAGGAGCAAGTATATCTTGAGAAGATTACTTGGTGTACATGGAAAAGTTGAGACTTTCAAAGCTAGACTTGTTAAAGTTTTGCATCATTAACAGGTATGGGTCATGATGAAACCTTTTCTAAGGAGCTATGCTTAAGTCCATTCAGATCCTACTTGCCACGGCTTCATACCATGACTACGATATCTGGCGGTTGGGTGCCATGACTGCTTTTCAAAATGATGTTTTAGAAGAGAACGTCTATAAGTACACAGCCAGAGGGCTTCGTAGACAGTGGGAGCAGCGGAAACGTGTACAAGATGCTTTATAGAATAAAGCAGGTATCGCGGAGTTGGAACATCTATTTTGATGTATTAGTCAAACAGTTTGACATCATCAAAATGGTAGATGAACCTTGTATAAACAAAAAGGTAGTAGGGAGTATAGTGACGATCCTCGTAGAGTACGTGGATGACATGCTCTTGATAGGGAAGGAGTTTCCTATGCTACGCTCGATCAATCTCCGCCTATCACAATGATTCTCCACATAGGATCAAAATGATACCTCCTAAATCCTGGATTTTGGATCTATGAGATAGATCTAATTGGATGTTAGGACTCTCATTAGTTGTAGTGAGATGGTATCAATCGATCCTGGGAAGAATCACTGGAAGTGTTCCAGAGTGATAAAGACGACTGAATATCAGTCACAGGCATTGTCTTTACCCTCAGTAAAGGGACGGTATGTTGGAAGAGTTCCAAGCTAGATACCGTGACATACTAGAAGATAAAGGCTGGATACATCGCTACTTAAGATGCTACCAAAGAGGCAGTCTGGGTGTATGTTGGTTCATGACAAGAACTATGTTCCAACCATTGTGAGACAATGGAGTTGTGGCTTATGCCGAGGAACGCCGGTCCCATCAGTGATCCAGACATATTCTAAGGCAGTGTCACCTGATCATGGAGATGGTTGATCTTCAGGGTGATCGAGGTTAGGAGAGTAGACTCAGAGGACAACATGGCGGATCCACTCACAAAGGCCTTTTCCCAGAGAGAGATTTTTATGGGATGGTTGAGTATGAGATACTACAACCACTGCTATCAGATGGCCCTAGTGCAAGTGGGAGATTGTTAATTATATGTATGCTCTAGAGGCCATTACTGTACATTGGATGTATATTGTAGTGGATGCTTGGACATATATAGGGAGGACTTTCTTGCTCGACATGATAGTATGGTATCTGGTTACTCTTTACCTTAGCCTGTACACTGATTGTCTCTCTGGTACATGTTGGTAAAGCCCTTAGGATGTGTGCTTGACTACCAGGACTATGATGCGGATCATACTAGTGGGGACATGGTAGTCCATAAGTACATCCTTCAAAGTCCCTAGTCGTGGGTGTATCGAGACGGGGCATCGATATACCAGAGTAGACTAGCGTGTACCTTCTCGACCCATACAGATGGGCGATGGATGATCCCATATCCATTGGTGTTTGACATCAGAGAAGATATACGGGTGCTCAGTAGAGACTGGGTACACTGGACGGACTCGCCGAGAACTCCCAGATAGTATTATACCTTACGTCAGATGGCAGTTCTCTGGTGACACTGGTACAGAGTAGTCTGTTGACTCGAGATCGTCATAGAGTCTTCTGTGGTTCCCAATGTGCTTTGATTTCCATCTTACCACGTCCAAGAGGGCGTGCAAAACGGTGGTTTTTAGGTACAGTCCCGAGTCACATGGAGGCAATGAGCGATAAGAGGGGATTCGTCTCTCCCGGTATAGGGAGTTGATAATGCGCTATGTTCGATTGGCTATAACCGGAAATCCCTGGCCAGGGTTGCTGAGATTTACTGGTAAGTGTTACCAGTAGTTTCTCGAGTTATTATAGACCTCATATCGACACGACTTATCGAGTTATTAGGGTCTGACGTTTACCACCCCTAGGCGAGATATGCGACATATCAGACGATCAGACCGGACTGTACAGTAGTGTTACTGGTTGGATTCACAGGAGTGTGAGCGGGCTTGCTCGTCGATCTTCTGATCGCTCAATACCCGGGTGGCCGTTACGTTTAGCAGACCGCTTGCGGCTTGTGGGTGTTTGATATGATCATCACCTGCTGCCAGCGTATTGACGAGTCTTTAGAGTCCTACACAGAGGTTTCCTGGCTCAAGCGAAACGAAATAGGAGCGCATATAAGATATGTGCGGGACCGAGAATAATGCGTGTATGTGATACCGTATTCCATTCTCGCGATGATTGTATCGAATGGTTGTATACGATATAACCTAGTTATCGAATCAAGGATTGATTCGATAAGCCGATACATTGAATATTAGTCGGTCATAAGCGATATGACCGGATCTTTAAATCAAGTGTTGATTTAATGATTTAATGTATAATTATATATATAATATATTAATTTACATTAACTAATATGGTTCACTTTAAATTGATTTTCTCACTTGATGTGCACATTGTTTATGTGATATACTTTTGTACACTTGTTTGTATCATGTTTGATGATACTTGCTCACTTGGGTTTGTGTAAAGATTAAACCATGGTTATATGAATGGTTAGGGTTTTGATTATTTACTCACTTATTTATTTATCTATTGTTTTTTTGGAAAATGAAAGGCATGAAAAGAAAATGGTGGCTTGTTTTGTATTCTAGTTGAAGCTTCATGAAGCTTTGACCTAAGTGACCATTTTTGTCTCATGCTTAACCCTAACCATTCCCATTAACCCTAGTTTAGTCTCTACACTTGACCATGGTTAGGGTTATATTTTATTAACTTATCATAATATATCTTCTTCTTCTTCTTCATCTTCAAGATGAAGAAAGCTTACTTCATCAATGGCAACTCTTGCAAATGAGTGAGAAATCCAATTCTAATGTGAACCCACTTCCTATTTCTTCATCCTCTACCTCTTGCTAAGTAGTATAGGGTGTTTTCTTCACAAGTTTCTTGACTTGGTGAAGTTGGAGCTTGATCTAGTGATGCCTCGACGTAGATCATCTTCGACGTCGTAGTCGATGACCTAGCCCGTCCTTTCTCCGATGAAGCCGACGCTAGAGCCCGGGATTTGATATGGACAGCGGAGAGAATTTCATCACGGAGCCGTGGAGGTGGAGGACCGGATCTACAAAGGTTGTATTTCCGTACTCTTAGTTAAAGTAGTTAACTAGTTGCTTTGTCGCCTAAATTTCTAGCCAACGATCTTGTTAGGGTTTCTTGGCACCGTTAAAATTTCAAATTGGCATGGTTAATGCCTTGTGAGACCTCACTAGTGTGCTTTGGAACCCTACATTGACATCATCAAAAATGGTAGATGAACCTTGTATAAACAAAAAGGTAGTAGGGAGTATGGTGACGATCCTCGTAGAGTACGTGGATGACATACTCTTGTTAGGGAAGGAGTTTCCTATGCTACGCTCGATCAATCTCCGCTTATCACAATGATTTTCCATATACGATCAAAGTGATACCTACTAAATCCTAAGCTTTGGATCTATAAGATAGATCTAATTGGATGTTAGGATACTCACTAGTTGCAGTGAGATGGTATCAATTGATCCTGGGGAGAATCACTGGAAGGGTTCCAGAGTGAGAAAGACGACTGAATGTCAGTCACAGGCATTGTCTTTACCCTTAGTAAAGGGACGGTATGTTGGAAGATATCCAAGCTAGATACCGTGACAAACTAGACGATAAAGGCTGGTAACATCGCTATTAAAGATACTGCCAAAGACGCAGTTTGGGTGTATATTGGTTCATAGGATGAACTAAGTTCCTACCATTGTGTGACAATAGAACTGTGGCTTTGGCCCTGGAACCCTGGTCCCATCAGTGACCCAGACATATTCTGAGGCAGCATCACCTGATCATGAAGATAGTTGATCTCCAGAGTGATCGAGATTAGGAGAGTAGACTCAGAGGAGAACACGGCGGATCCACTCACGAAGGCCTTTTTCCCAAAGAGAGACTTTTAGGGGATGGTTGAGTATTAGATACTACAACCACTGCTAAAGATGGCCCTAGTGCAAGTGGGAGATTGTTAGTTATATGTATACCCTAGAGGCCATTACTGTACATTGGATGTATATTGTAGTGGATGCTGGGACATATATAGGTAGGACTTTCTTGCTCGACATGATAGTACGCTATCTGGTTGCTCTTTATCTTAACATGTATACCTTCTGTCTCTCTGATTACATGTTGATAAAGCCCTTAGGATGTGTACTCGACTTCCAGGACTATGATGCAGATCATACTAGTGGGGCCTGGGTAGTCAATGAGTACATCCTTCATTGTTCCTAGTCGTGGGAATATCGAGACGGGGCATCGATATTCCAGAGTAGACTAGCGTATATCTTCTCGACCCATATGATGGCCGATGGATGATCCCATATCCATTGGTGTTTGACATTGGAGATGGTATGCGGGTGCTCAGTGCAGACTGGGTACACTGAACGGACTCGCCGAGAACTCCCAGATGGTATCATACAACACGTCAGATGGCAGTTCTCTGGTGACACTGGTACAGCTTAGTCTGTTGACCCAAGATCGTCATAGAGTCTTATGTGTCTCCCACTGTGCTTTGATTTCCACCCTACTACGGCTCTACTGAGTCGTGCAAACAGGTGGTTTTTGGGTACAGTCCCGATTCACATGGAGCCAATGAGCGATAGGAGGGGATTCGTCTCTCCCGGTATTGGGGGTTGATGTTGCGCTATGCTCGACTGGCCATAACAGGAAATCACTTGCCAGGGTTGCAGTGACCTACTGGTAAGTGTTATCAGTAGTTTCATACATGTCATGGAGTTCACGTCGGCATGACTTATCGAGCTACTGGGGTCTGACGTTTACCACCCCTAGGCGAGATATGCGGCATATCAGACGAACAGACCGGACTGTACGGTAACTGTTACTGGTTGGATTCACAGGAGTGTGAGCGGGCTTGCTCGTCGATCTTCTGATCGTTCAATACCCGGATGGCCGTTACGTTTAGCAGACCGCTTGTGGCTTGTGGGTGTTTGATATGATCATCACCTGCTGCCGGCGTATTGACGAGTCTTTAGAGTCCTACACAGAGGTTTCCTGGCTCAAGCGAAACGAAATAGGAGCGCATATGAGATACGTGCGGGACCAAGAATAATGCGTGTATGTGATACCGTATTTCATTCTCACGATGAATGTGTCGAATGGTTGTATGCGATATAACCTAGTTATCGAATCAAGGATTGATTCGATAAGCCGATACATTGGATACTAGCCGGTTATATGCAACATGACCGGATCATTGAATCATGTGTTGATTTAATGATTTAATGTATAATTATATATTTGATATATTACTTTGCATTAACTAGTATTTTTTCACTTTAAAAGGATTTTCTCACTTGAAGTGCACATTGTGTATATGATATATTTTTGTGCACAAGATTGTATCATGTTTGATGATACTTGCTCATTTGGGTTTGTGTAAAGATTAAACCATGTTTAGTGAATGGTTAGGGTTTCTTTTCTCTTATTTATTTATCCATTTATTATTATTTTGGAAAATATAAAGAGAAAAAGAAATGGTGGCTTAGTTTGTTTTTTGTTGAAGCTTCTTGAAGCTTTGAACAAGTCCACCATTCTTGTCTCTTCTCTAACCCTAACCACTCATCTAACCTTAGTTAAATCTCTACACTAAACCATGGTTGAAGTCATGATAAGTATTCTTTTTATTTTCCTTTTTAAATAACTTATCATATCTTCTTCTTCTTCTTCATCTTCTTCTTTCATGAGAAGAAAGCTAGCTACATCAATGGTGATTGATGAAAAAGTGTGAGAAATCCAAAACTTAAGTCTGCCCACTTCCTATTTCTTCATCCTCTACCTCTTGCCAAGTAGTATAGGGTGTTTCCTTCACAAGTTTTCTTGACTTGGTGAAGTTGGAGCTTGATCTAGCGATGCCTCGACATAGATCATCTTCGGCATCGTCGTCGATGACCTAGCCCGCTTTTTCTCCGATGAAGCCGACGCTAGAGCCCAAGATACGACTTGGAAAGCGACGGGACTTCATCACGGAGCCTAGGAGGTGATGGACCGGATCTACAAAGGTTGTAGCCCCTTCCCTTTAGTTATATTTCCGTTTACTTGCTTGCATCGCCTATATATCTAGTTAACGATCCGTATTAGGTTTTCTCGGCACATGTAAAATTTCAATTGGGCATGTTTGATCACTTGTGAGACTTCATTAGTGTGCTTAGGAACCCTACATAGTGCACCCACTACCCTAGGGTTCCGTAACCTTTCACCAATCCAACACACCAATATCCATCCTAAACATCAGTAATTAATCCCAAACAACATATAATAATTGTTAGTGTGTATACGCATCCGTACACATCACCACGAACTGCGGGGGTGCTATACGCCATCTACCCGACTACTCCCCGTAGATATAAATCTACTCACCTTGTTTATGTGTGTCGGTGCCGATGTCGCCATTTGCATCTCCAACGCTTCGACGCCATATGGGAGTACCTATAAGGATATCACACGCTAAAACATATGAAAACCATGTCGGAAACCAAAATGGTGAACGCTACGCCCATAGGTAAAAACCTGTAGCCTCGCGTGCAAACGCAGCCAATATCCCTCTGCCGTTGGCGTTCAAACGCCACCCGACAGAAACGAATCACCAAATACCCAAAATCCATACGAAAACAAGTCGTAAATCATGCGCCAACTTAAGAAAATCAACCCAGATTCTACCCTGTTTGGAATCAAACAAAACTAGACATACCCAGGGTCAAGTTTATAGGTAAAAGAGCCGTGCACGCAAAACGAGGCAGTTTCACCCTGGTCTGGCAGCAAATTGCGGCCAGAGGAAATATATCTGTGGCTAGGAAATTAAGGTGGGGGCTAGGGTTTTATGGAATGGTTCCAGGGTGCCTGCACAGCTTACTGCCAAGTCAATTTTATTTTAGGGTTCCCGGGGTGAAAGCAGATCTCAGAAAGGTCAATAAGTCGACAAAATTGCAAAAATACGCCAAGTCGAAACTTTCAGGTAACTTACTGGAAATTTGGGGTATTCTGGGGTTAACTGGTGTCAAACACACCTAATAAGGTTACCCTAATCATCAAAACCAATACTTGGTCAAGTCTCACTCAAATTTATCTAAACCAGCACTAATCTACTTAATAACACTAAGTTTCAGCCAATTATCCATAACTTAACAAGATAGGAATTGGGTTGCAAGATTATACCACAAAGGGGGTCTTAGGATGTAGGAGAAGAGAGGATGAAGGAATGAGGAAGGGCTGTTGCTGCTGGGGAGCTGCTCCATTTGCTCCAGATGATGCTGCAGTAGCTGATGCTGATGCTGATGCTGTTTTGAAATGAAGTTGCTGGAGCTGTTGCTACAGCAGTGGCTGTTGTTGTTGTTGCTTTGGTAATGTGGGAAAGGTTGTGGTGGTGTGGTGGTGTTGTATTGAGTGGTATTGTTTCAGCTGATGCAGAACTGGGCTGAAGTGTTGATATTGGGGGCTGAAGTGTTGGTATTGGGGCTGATGTTTTACATCTGCTGCTGTTGCAGCAGATGATGATGCTGCTGATACTTTGCTGCAGCTGATGTGATAAAAAGTGGGGCTGAAGTTGTGCTGACGTAGCTGTAGTAGGTGTTGGGCTATGGTGTGTTGATGTTGTTGATGGGGTTGCGCTGTGTTAGTTATATGTATGCCCTAGAGGCCATTACTGTACATAAGATGTATATTGTAGTGGATGCTAGGACATATATAGGGAGGACTTTCTTGCTCGACAAGATAGTATGCTATCCGGTTGCTCATTATCTAAACGTGTACACCGATTGTCTCTCTGTAACATGTTGGTAAAGCCCTTAGGATCTGTACTTGACTACCTAGACTATGATGCGGATCATACGAGTGGGGACATGGTAGTCCATAAGTACATCCTTCAAGGTCCCTAGTCGTGGGTGTATTGAGACGGGGCATCGATATACCATAGTAGACTAGCGTATACCTTCTCGACCCATACAGATGGGCGGTGGATGATCCCATATCCATTGGTGTTTGACATCAGAGATGATATACGGGTGCTCAGTGGAGACTGGGTACACTGGACGGACTCGCCGAGAACTCTCAGATGGTATTATACCTTACGTCAGATGGTAGTTCTCAGGTGACACTGGTACAGGTTAGTCTGTAGACCCGAGATCGCCATAGAGTCTTGTGTGATTCCCACTATGCTTTGATTTCCACCTTACCACGTCCAAGAGGGCGTGCAAAACGGTGGTTTTTGGGTACAGTCCCGAGTCACATGGAGGCAATGAGCGATAGGAGGGGATTCGTCTCTCCCGGTATAGGGAGTTGATGTTGCGCTGTGTTCGATTGGCTATAACCGGAAATCCCTGGCCAGGGTTGCTGAGATTTACTGGTAAGTGTTACCAGTAGTTTCTCGAACTGTTATAGACCTCATATCCACACGACTTATCGAGCTATTTGGGTCTGACGTTTACCACCCCTAGGCAAGATATGCGACATATCAGACGAACAGACCGGACTGTACGGTAAGTGTTACTGGTTGGATTCACAGGAGTGTGAGCGGGCTTGCTCATTGATCTTCTGATCGCTCAATACCCGGGTGGCCGTTACGTTTAGCAGACCGCTTGCGTCTTGTGGGTGTTTGATATGATCATCACCTGCTGCCGGCGTATTGACGAGTCTTTAGAGTCCTACACAGAGGTTTCCTGGCTCAAGAGAAACGAAATAGGAGCGGATATGAGATATGTGCGGGACCGAGAATAATACCAGTATGTGATACTGTATTCTATTCTCGCGATTTGTATCATCGGCAGGTTATATGTGATATAGCCGGGTTACCGAATCAAGTGTTGATTCGATACATTGATACACTTGATATTAGTCGGTTATATGCATTATGACCGGATCATTAAATCAAGTGTTGATTTAATGATTTAATGTATAATTATATATTTGATATATTACTTTACATTAACTAGTATTTGTTCACTTAAGATTAACTTTCTCACTTGATGTGCACAAGTTATATATGTGATATATTTTTGGTGCACTAGTTTGTATCATGTTTGATGATACATGCAAACTTGGGTGTGAGTATTCTTTAAACCTTGATTAGGTCAATGGTTAGGGTTTGATTTACTTATTTATTCTTTTTATTTATTTTTGGCAAAATATAAAATGTGGCTTTCTTTGTTTGATACTTGAAGCTTCATGAAGCTTTGAAAAGTCTAGCCATTTTGTCTTTTGCCTTAACCCTAACCATTTACCTAAACCCTAGTTCATTCTCTACATGAGTTTATCTCACCCATGCTTGCATTATGATAAGGCATCACTTGATTTTCTATTTTATTAATTCATTATTCATTTTCTTTCTTCTTCATCTTCTTCATGAAGAAGAAAAACCATTGCTAGAAATTTCCAAGTGATGATTCCAAGTGAGAAATCCAAATCCAAAGTGAACCCACTTCCTATTTCTTCATCCTCTACCACTTGCCATGTAGTAGAGTGTGTTATCTTCACAAGTTCCATGACCTAGTGATGGTGGAGCTTGAGTTTGAGTCGCCTCGACGTAGATCATCTTTGGCATCGAAGTCAACGACCTAGCCCGATCTTTTCTCCGATGAAACCGCCGCGAGAGTCCAGGATTCCGATAGTTGCAGCGAAGCGACGTCATCACGGAGCCAAGGAAGTGGAGGACCGGATCTACAAAGGTTGTATTTCCATTCACTTAGTAGTTAAGTTGTTAACTTGCTTGTAGTTTCGCCTAATCTCTAGTTAACGATCTAGTTTAGGGTTTCTCGGCACCGGAAAATTTTGAATTTGGCATGGTTGATGCCTTGTGGAACCTCTTGAGTGTGCCTAGGAACTATACAGTGGTATCAGAGCCTAGCTAGAGCCTTAGGCGAAGTGTAGACGATGTTAGAAGTCCGATCGAACCCGAAACCCTAGTTCAAAACCCTTCTCTGTACATTTTTTCAAAACTGGGATTTTTCCAAATTAAAAATATGCAGAAAAATCAGCAGGCTTTTATAAGAAATACTGTGCAAAACGAAAGCCTAACTCAATTAAACCACGGCGGAACCGCGGCACGAGCATGGCTTGCGCGGCGGTTCCGCGGCCGTACTGTAGCATCTTTTATCTAATTTTGCACAGTAATTTCTTTCTGTTATTACTGAGTTTTCTGGGAATTTTTAAATTGCTCTCAAGAGTTGAGTATTTTGGGTTATATTGGGAGTTCGTAGATTCGATCGGATTGTCAAACTTTGTCTATGTGTTTTTCCGGGTAATTTTAGAATATGTTAAAAAGTTCGACCGGATATAAATACCCACTTTTTCCCTTGCCGGGAAATTTCCAATTGTTGGATTTTTCCGTAGTTTAATGACGTTCTAAGTAGTGCAAGTAACTCGATGGTCTCTCTAGAAGACAACAAACCTTAACTCGATTATGTGATCGCCTTGAACTGCCCTTTGAACTTTAGGGTTTGCGGCAGTACGGCGTGCCACATGTGAGGCGTTGGCTTGACCCTTCTACGGCTGGACCGTTGGTACTGAGGCATGAAGTGGATGTTTTTAAACTTATTTCATGTGTTGAGCTGTTTTGGGAAAACTTGGGTGTTTGAATGTTCGATCGGAAAGTTTAACATTTTCCATTTATCTGGAATGTGATACAATATTTGGAATTCACAAGTAGTTATGAGATAACTAATATGAATGTTATAAACATAGCACTTTAGTCTCACTTGATCAGTTGCCACGGAATTTTGATGCGATCAAAAGTCCGTCGCAATCACGAAGCGTACGCGGATACTCGCCGGATAAACTTAATAGACAGCTACATCCCTTAGCCCCGACCAAGTGACTGTAGGAGAACCCCGTTGCAGAAAGCATCCGTTCGGGTGCTCGCGGTAGCAGTGTTCCGCCTTGGTGCACTTCGTCGACGGTATCGGGGGTGCGGCCGTCTACTAAAGTTTGCGACGAGCATTCGATCAAGATGTCGGGAGTCTTGTTGAATTGTCCAACTTGATATTGAAAAGTGTTTTCGATAATGAGACTGAAATGCGGGGTTTATAATTGTTAGGCATGTGATATCTAAGAAATTCATTTGGTTAGGCATGCGATGTCTATGCAGGTTGCGGATTCCAACTGTTGTAGTTTTACACTTTCTTTTCTGCGACCGTAAGTGTAATATGTGATATCGCCGGTTTCATTGCTATATGTCAATGACAATTGGGATGCGCATATTTACTTACGTTGATGACATGTGATGTTATGTGTTGCTGGATATGTTATATTAGATCGTCGTGTTTGAATAGCCGGGGGTTTTATGTGAGATGAGTGTTTTTCATTTTCATTCATGTAAAAATTTGTATGTAATATTCTTTTGTTGGGGCACTTCCAGGTTGCGGAAGATGTCACCATTGTATATTATTTACTTTTCCGCATTAGGATAGACCCAAGGAGGGGAGCATAAGTAACCGGGTGCTAGGGTCCAGTGGGAGACCATCTCGAGGAGTCGAGTCCGGGTCTCCTAACCCTAGAATTGGTAGGGTTGCTTGCCGCTCTCGTAGGCGTCTAGGAGTGTGGGATTGGCTATTCATCACGACCGTGGAATCTGTGTTTTATACAGGCTCAAAATAAAACACGGATGTCCTAGTATATCCAATATTTCATACGATATTTTCTGCTGCGATATCTGTGATGTGATCATGTGGTATGTTCAGATAGATATTGTATATAGTATATATGATATATTATATAGACGTTGCTTATGTTTTACACCCGCGCTAGCCCTGCCTCACTCTGGCGTTAGTTACCTAACCTAACGGTGCAGACGGGACATCGAGGCGAATGCGGATGGTATAAGCGTACGTTATATTTATCTGTGATGTTTAGGTGGACTTAAATGATGGGACTTCATTAATATGATTAATAAAAGAAAAGAAATCTAAGATGTTGTGGAATCGAATTTTCAAAAACAGGTAGCTACAGTTCTTGCTTTGCATCGAGGTGTTCCTTGTAGAACATCCTGCACCTTATTCGATAAGGAAAGGACCGAGATCCCTTCACCGGGAGTGACTCCTTTAGCAATAACTGGCAGATGCTACAACCCTCGGTTTTTCTTTTGATTGCTCCTATAGTTCTTGCTTTGCACAGCGGTATATATAATATATCCTGCACCTTATTCGATGAGGAAAGGGCCGACGATCCCTTCACCGGGAGTGACCCCTTTAGCAAAACTAGAAAAGCCTAAAAAACGCTCCATTTTAAAATCATTTGATTCTACAACGATATCAAGTTCATTACGCAATAGGTTTTCAGAAAAACCTGTCGTAGCCCTCTGTCATTTCAGATAAGTACTACTTAGTATTCGTGCTGCGGTAGTTTGGCATTCGTCAAGGCGTAGTGTACGGTAGCTAACTAGTATTTATCTGCTTATGCATATGATGCAGATTGGATTAGGGTATTCGTACGGCATTGTTTGGCATTCGTCAAGGGTCGTGCGGGTGGGTTTAATTCAATCAAGAAATGTACAGGTTGAACTTGACTAGTGGACTATGGGTTGTTTGGCATTCGTCAAGGTCATAGAACGCTAGGGGCAAAATATTATCGGGAATTTCAAGTGTTGAAATTTGCAATGAGATTGCATACTTCTATGAAATAGTTGGATCCCGATACCCGCTGCGAGTAAGAGTTACTCCTGGGAGAGTTTTACACATTACAATTAGCCGATCAAGTAGGTGTCTAGAAAGGTGTTAACGAGGTTACGCCTCTGGGAAAATGAGGTTTACATTAATTAGGTTCGTGCGAAAGCACGGTGGACCTCCCTCAAAGTACCGACACTGGCCTGGCTGAAAGATTGGCGAACTTGTAGCGTGTAATTAATCCCGGCTAGCCTTTCCTTTTAGGGTTTGAAGGAAGATTTGATAAAAACAGTGGGAGCCATCCTGATTAGATAAAATATTAACAACCAATCTAATCTTGCAAGAGTGCACGCAGAGTGTTTTCTTCTCTCTCTCTCTAGGTAGCGACCTTGTCACGCCTTAATCAAGATAATAAAATGGATATATTGACCGAACCCGCTTGTTATACTGAGCTGGGGAAAGTGTAAGTCCATGCTACCTCTCCCGGTACTTTCGGGCATGCGGAATTTGATAAAAACCAATTTTCTTAGAGGTGGTAACATGGACTTAAAACCCGGATCTTTGTTAAACATCTAACTAACAACCAAACTAGGAGTTGTTAACTACTCGGTTAGGGGGTTATACATTTCTTTTCTTGAACTCCTTCGTCTTCAAGACTCGATGGCTGTCCGAATCGGCTTCTCCCCGTTGTCTCCTTGCGCCGAAGATCGATCCACCTGAAAGCTTCTACCTTTGGCTCCTTCTTCGAACTTTGAAGAAACTAGTTCACTCGGTTTGCTAAACCTTGTGAACTAGAGTGAGTAGAGAAGAGTTTGTATGGGATTTTATCTATGGTTCTTGGTTCTCAACTCATGAGACAAGTGAACCATAGGGTGAAGAGAGGGAGAGCAAGAGGAGGAAGATGAGAGCTCAAGAACAAGAGAGAGAATGAGAATGATAGAATGAGAGAAGCCCTTTCTCATTTGGCTCTCATAATCCATAACCATCATAACACATCATAGCAATCAAGTATTATGTGATGGTTTAAGCAACAATAGCCATATCATTTCATGCACTCATTTTGCACAAGAGTGCAAGAAAGCAAAATTCTTTGCCATGAAATGATAGCTTTTGTTATCATGATGGTCAACTAGTCAAGTCTAGTCAACCGGTCAACAAAGTCAAAAAGTCAACAAAGTCAATAAGTCAACAAAGTCAACCCCTCAACAACCATGTCACCATAATACTTAATTAATATAATTGTTAATTACATATCATATTCTCATTAGGGTTGAGCAAAAAGTCAACGGTCAACGGTCAACAACCCTAATGAGAATCCTCTGCCTCTGTCTCTCCGTCAACTGTGCATACACACCCGCATCGGCGTTCCAAGGAACGCGAATGCATACTGGATAAAACCAATCCCAAAAGGTACACTAGGATCTGGCTTAAACCAAAGCCCGCTAGTGTAAACTGTCTAGACACTGTACGTGCACAAGTGCACGGATGTGACCGAACCCTGTCGCAAAACCATGCGACCTGTCGCAAAACCATGCGACCTCTACTCTTTTGCCTAAAAGAGAGTAGCTTTCTGTGTGGGACTCTAAAGACTCGACACTACGCTGGCAGTGGGTTTAACCACAGACCGCAAGCGGCACTAGCTGTGCGTAACAGTCCCCAGGTAGATGCCGACAAGAAGACTGACGAGGCGAAACCCATCTGAACTCCGACTGAGCTTGAATATGACATTCTCCGTACAGTCCGGTCTGTTCGTCTGATACATCGCATGGCGGGCCTAGGGGGCGGTAAACGTCAGTCCCCTAATAGCGGTACAAGTCGTGTCGGAGTGAAGCCCAAAACACGCTGAGATAACACTGGAAGCCTACCAGTATATCTCGTTTGCCCTGGCCAGGGACTACTCGTGTAATGGCTCTCCTAGACACAGTGCGATGTCAACCCTGTTGGATATATGTATGCCCTAGAGGCCATTATGTGATAGTGGATGTATCTATACATGTATATATATTCAGTTTGCATTCTTGCTCGACATGATAGTATGCTATCTGGTTATTCTTTATCTGACATGTTGATTTGATCATGCTTTTATTCATTCATACATGCTGACAAAGCCCCAAGGATATCTGCTTGACCACTCTGATTATGATAGAGATCATACTAGTGGGACATTTGTAGTCTATGAGCACATCCTGAAATGTCCCTAGTCGGAGGTGTATCGAGACGGGGCATCGATATACCAGAGTAGACTAGCGTATATGATACTAGACCCATGTGATGGGCGATGGATGTTCCCACATTCATCGATGTTTGACATCAAGATCATATACGGGTGCTCAGTGCTGACTGGGTACACTGGACGGACTCACCAAGAACTCCTATATGGAATTATATCTATCGTCGGATAGCAGTTCTCAGGTGACACTGGTACAGGTTAGTCTGTAGACCCGAGATCGTCATGGAGTCTTGTGTGTTCTCCCACTGTACTTTGATTGCCACCCTACCACGGCTATACTGAGTAGTGCAAACAGGTGGCCGTTGGGTACAGTCCCGAGACACACGAAGGCAATGAGTGATAGGAGGGGTTTCGTCTCTCCCGGTATTGGGAGTTGATGCTGTGCTGTGCTCGACTGGTTATAACAGCAAGTCCCTGGCCAGGGCTGCTGAGATTTGCTGATAAGTGTTATCAGTAGTTTCTCGATCTGTTATAGACCATTCACCGACACGACTTATTGAGTTATTGGGGTCGACGTGACCATCCCTAGGCTCGATATGCAGCATATCTGACGAAGAGACCGGACTGTACGGTAGTGTTGCCGGATCGCTCGACGGGAGTTGTAGCAGGTTCGCTTGTTGTCTTCTGATCGCTCAATACCCGGGTGGCCATTACGTTTAGCTGACCGCTTGCGGCTTGAGGGTACCTGATATGATCATAACCCTCTGCCGGCGTATTGACAAGTCTTAGAGTCCCACAAAGGAGTTACCCAGTCCAGGCGAAACGTTGTGGTGCGCGTATGCAATATGCGCATGCACCCGATTGAAATGTGCGTATATGATACCGAACATTGATCGGGTGAACTACTTTTGGTGGGGTCATATGAGATATGACCAGATTGATAAATCAAGTGTTGATTTATCATTTAACCATTAGTTTTCTCACTTAAAACATTTTCTTGGATGATGGATGTGTGCATGCATGTGTGCTTTTCTTTCTTTCTTTCATGCTAGTTTCATGCACATGTGGATGTGCATACATGCACACATACATACACTCATCCATCATGGTTGTTAGCATATGGAAATGGTGGCAATATAAGACTCACACCATGGATTAAACAATGGATAATTATTTAATTTTGGTTTTAAAGTAAAATGAAAAAGAAAAGGATAATCATTCTTAATTCTACATTCTTCCTTTGACCTAACCATGCTCAACTACCACTAACCTAAGGTTATCCTTCTCTTTACCATTCTAAACTAAAGTTAAATAATGTCTCCATCACTTTAACCATGGTTCATAGCATGAAGGAATAAAATATATATTGATATATTTCATTTTCTTCATAAGAGTTATCTTTTTATCTCTTGTTAAAAATTGCCACCATCTTCTACCTCTAGCTCCTTTGCTCTCTTGATCTTCCTAGTGAGCAAATACCACTTAAAGATAGGTTTTTGAAGTGAGAAACCTAACCACAACATCATTCTACACAAGCTTAGCCGCTTTGTTTAGAGTGTTCTCTTCGGTTTGTCGAAGTTGCGAGCTTGGACGGATATCTCCGTGGTGGATCGTCGTGGACACAAGGTGTTGGAGATAGTGCCCTCAGAGTCAATTATTGGATCACAGGCACGTGATTGCAATGATTGAGGGAGGACCTATCCCGGTAGGACAGTCTTACTCGAGATGATAGTATGCTATCTGGTTTATCTTTATCATCGTGTACTGCTTTAGGTGACCTGACAGGTCGCTATAACACGTTGATAGAGCCCCTAGGATTCTTGCTTGACGACCAGCAGTATGATGGCGATCATATACGTGGGAGCTGGGGTCTATAAGCACATCCTTAAAAGGTCCCTAGTCGTAGGAGTTTCGAGACAGGGCATCGATACTCCATTAGTAGACTAGTGTATACAGTCGAGACCCCGACGAGGGGCGATGGCCGGTCTCACAAGCGACTGGTGTCAGTTGGTTCACCTAAGATGTATACAGGTGCTCATTAGGTTATGAGTACACCGGACAGGACTCGCCGGGAACCTGCTAGTTGGGATTATACCAGACGTCAGATAGCAGTTCCCAGGTGACATGTGTACAGGTTAGTTCATCGACCTGAGATCGTCATTTGTCTCGTGTGAGTTCCCACTGTGCTTTGATTACTAACCTACCACGGCTCAAAGGAGTCGTGCAAACAGGTTTTAGTTGGGTACAGTCCCGAGCCACATGGAGGCAGTGAGCGGATCTGCAGGGGTTCGTCTCTCCCGGTATTGGGGGTGAGGTCGCACTGTGTCTAGGAGAGCCATTACACAAAGCCCTCGGCCGAGGCAGGAGATTTACTGGTAGGTATTCCAGTAGTATCTCAGGGTGTTCTGGGCTTCACTCCGACATGACTTGTACCGCCTTTGGGGGTCTGACTTTTACCAACCCCCTAGGCCCGCCATGCGATGCTCATAGACGAACGGACCGGACTGTACGGATATTGTCACTGACTGCTCAGTAGGGTGTCAGGATGAGTTCGCTCATCGACGTCCCTTTTGGTCAATAGCTGGTGGCCCGTCACGTATTGGCTAATACCTCTGACGTGCTAGTGGTTAAATCCACAGCCATAGTATTGACGAGTCTTTAGAGTCCACCACACTTTCAGTTACTCAAGCTTTCGGGCGAAACGCTGTAGAGGCCGTATGGAGATATGGCAGGGTCCGATCAGATACGTGCGGTATTGCACGGATCAGGATCGGACGGTTTGTTCTAGTGGCCGTATGGTTATATGGCAGGGTTCGATGCGATACGTGCGGTATTGCACGCATTAGGATCGAACGGATAATACTAGCCGGTTTTGGTTTAAGCCGGTCCTAGTTTAGTACAGTGTAGATTTTGTCTCATTGCATTTGTATCCGGTCGGAATACAGATGCGGGTGTGTATGCACAGTATCGGGGTTTTCCTGTAATTTATTACGGGACCAGTTTTCTGGAGTTGCCAGTTTGCATTCCGTTCCGGCCGGTTTTCCTTTGTTCTTTCCCGGCCGGACTTTTCCGACGGAGGGGGTAATTTGCAGTTTTGCAAATTACATTTGGGGAGGGGTTTTCTTGCATATGTGAGATTATGATATGACCATCATCATTCTATTTACCATCACTTGCATTTAATAAGAGGGTATGGGTTTAAAGTTTGTAGTATGGTTGATGTTTTGGATGTGGTCACCCTTTCCTTTATCCTACACTCACCTCCCTTCTTGTAATCTACATGTTGCTTTGCCCTCCACCATTTTTTCTACCAATCAATGGCCGGCCACATTTTGAGAGAGGATGAGAGAAATTTCCATTTTTAGTGTGGCACATATTTCTTCATCTCATTCATCTTGTTTTGGAAAAATGAAAGCACCATTTTTCCATAACCTTATTCCTCCATCAAGGAAACTACAAACCCCAAATGAGACAAGCATCATCTACACTACATTCTACAGCAAACCTTGGGCACGTCGACTAGCCAGCTTCGTGCCCGAGTTGCCTCGGTATTAAGGTGGGAGCCCGTAAAAGATGCAGACGATATGGTGCCCTTCCGGCAAGGATGCGACGACCGGAGTTTCCGCGGGAGATCGGGACGACGACGAGAAGACCGGAGGACTCGGATCACTCGGTACATCTCTCACCCCATCTCTTGTTAGCTAGTAAAGGTTAATGGTTTCGATCCGGGTATATTGTCCGCGGTAGCGCCAGTTTAAAAGATAAGAAAATTTTGATTCCGCATTTTGGCCTCGGATAGACGGCCGGGGAGCTGCCGTGGCGCAACATGGTATCAGAGCCACGCCATTAACCTTGTCTAGCTTGTTCTAATGTGTTTTACTTATCCGATCGACCAAAATTCCAAAAATCGCGTTTTTGCATGCATCAGTTTTCTGTCGATTTTTTCCGGGCTCGAAAAAATTTTCAGGTGATTGCAGAATGATGTACAGAGAATCCTAAGATCACTACAAAAATTTGGAAGATTGATCGCTCCGTACGACCGCGGAACCGCGGCCATTACCACTCTGTAGGCCGCGGATCCGCGGCATGAATGAGGGATCATGTGATCATTTTTTTTGCAGTGGGCTTGTGGGCTAAAAATAGGGTTTCTGGAATATTAAATTTGGGCCCAGAATTTCTGTGAGTGCTACAGTATTGCTTGGGGGGCCACTTGTTAATTATTTGATCGATCGGATATTTTAAACACATTATTTCACAGTATTTACATTATATCTGCGACCGTGAATATCACTTGATCGGTAAATCCTGTCTAACTGCTATAGCCCGGTTAGACGGATTTGCGAACGTGATTTTCACGTTGATGTTCTATGTTTATGCTGTGTTGTTGCGGATCGGTCGGTGGGGATAGCCTGGATGCAATGCTAGTACAGTTTTGTTGTATTATGTACATTTGATATTGCGGGACGAGCGTCCGACATGTGGACTGCCGTCACTGCCTGTTTGTATTATTCTTTTGGGGCACGGCCTGGTTGCGGTCGATGTACCCGGTGTATGTATATTTTACTTTCTGTACTAGTATTACCCCGCGGAGGAGTGCACGGATAGCCGGGTTCTAGAGGGAAACGGGCCCGCATCTCATGGCATTGAGACGGAGGGGGCTTCAGTCTGGAATTGGCGGGCTATTCGCCGCACTCGTAGGGGGTACAGGTTGACCCAGGAGGGGTGCCCAAGTTACCGGATTCCGTGAAGTGCTGGGTGGTCCATTCACGGTGCTGAAGGGGGCTGCCTCGCTTCAGGTTTTGGCGGGTGACTTTCCGCGCCCGTAGGGGTCTAGGATTTCATTGCACAGGCTATCCACACGACCAGGGGAACGTCGGGTTTCAGCAGCGGCTCTGTGAAACCCGGGGCTTCCAGATATCTGTATTGTTCTGTGATGCTGTACATTTCTGTGATGTTGCCTTTTATCACGCCTTGAGCGAATATAATATATTGGTATATATATTAGTAGATGTTGTATATGTTTTACATCCGCGCTAGTCCAATCCCCGCTCTGCCGTTAGTTAGCTAACCTATCGGGTGATGACGGGACCCAGTGGCGAATGCGGATGGCATATACGTACGTCAGTATATTTTTGTTCTTTGTGGTGTGATCAATTGATGGGACTGCGTTTATTCGGATCAATGCAAGCTCAACAAACCTATTCTGATGTTGTTGGAACAGTTTTTCAAAAAGCTGTTATTGCAAGGACGTTCACTTTTGTTTTGCATCGTGGTATTCATTTGGAATATCCTGCTCCTCAGTCGACGAGGCAAGGGCCGAGATCCCTTCACCGGGAGTGACCCCTTGGACAGAAGTTTGCGTCAGGGCATTAACTTCACTATAGCCGATTACTTTTGCTTTGCATCGTGGTATTCAGTTGGAATATCCTGCACCTTATTCTACGGGGAAAGAGCCGAGATCCCTTCACCGGGAGTGACCTCTTTAGCAAAGGTTTTCGTCACTATATTTTTATAAAAGGCTATGCAGTTCCTTCGACGATATCAAGTTCATTACGTTAAAGGTTTTTCGCCAAAAACCAGCCGTAGCCCTCCGTCATTTCCTACAGGTATTATTTGGTATTCGTGCTGCGTTTGTTGACCTAGTCAAGACGTAATGTTCGGTAGCTAAGTGGTACTTGTTTGTTGCATAAGTGGGATTGGTTAAGACAGTCGTGCGGCCTTGTTGACCTAGTCAAGGGCACGTACGGGTGGGTTTAATGCAATCCAGAATAATGACGGGTTGAACTTGACTGGCGGTTTATGGTTTGTTGACCTAGTCAAGGTCATAAACCGCTTGGGGTAAAAATCACATCGGGAGTTTCAAAAGAACTGAAACTTGCCAGACATGCGCATACCTTCTGGAGTGTGGTGACGTGAGTGGATTCCGTCACGTTATCATGCGATGATAGTTGGATCCCGATTCCTACTGATGAGTTAGTTTACTCCTCGGGTGACCCCGACTAATTCTCCTTTCAGGTTTGGAGGAGAATTTGAGGTACAGTGGGAGGTTTCCAGATTAGATAAAGTGATAACCATTCTGATCTAGGTTAGAGTGCACGCTGAGTGTTTCTTTTCTCTCTCTCTTTGGCAGCGACCATTGACCCGACCCTGGACTATGACTCAGTGACCAAGTTGACCGAACCTTCTTAACACTGGCTTTTGGATTGTCAGAGTTGCAGACCTCGTTGCCACTCCTACTTTTACCCTTTTCTCCAGGACACCCCGTATTACTACGAACGTCCACTTCCATTGGACAAAACCATCGTATGGTTATATACGAACTCGAAGGACTTCGAGGATGGTTTCTGGTTCTGGAGAAAACGAATAGGATTATTCAGTTGTCTTTTCTTTTCACCTTCTCTCATTGCGAGTAATCCTTGGTTTAGGAGATAGTACACCTATTATGCAAATTGGATAGTCTTCTTCCAAACCTTAGGCTGGTGCCGAACGGTGGGGAATGAAGAAAACCAATTAGCATAACGATGGTGTGCAGAAGGTATTAAGATTAAGATAAAATAAATGGATTAGTAAGAGGGCAAAGTAAATTGCGACTGATATTCACGACCAAACCAAGTATTTCTTCGCCAATCCTAAATCACCTTTGTATTTCTCCAGGACACTCCGTATCACTACGAAGATCCACAGTTTATTGGATACTCCATCGTATGGTTATATACGAACTCGAAAGGAACTTGTTCCAGTTCGGGGATGGATTCTGGTCCAGGAGAAATAGGAATACGGTTTATTCGGTTGTCTTTTCTCTTCACCTCCTCTCGCATTGCGAGTGCTCCTAGGATTAGGACAGTACACCCATTATGCTTATTGGATAGTCTTCTTCCAAACCATAGGCTGGTGCCGAACGGTAGGGAAGAAAGAAAACCAATTGGCCTAAAGGGGTGTGCAGAAGGTAATGACTAAAGAACTATAAAGGGATTTGGAGAGGTGGCAAAGAATTATACGGTTATAGTTGTGAATCTGGATAATGGAAGAGGCATTACTAAGAATACCGGAATACCCCACCGAAACATTTCAATGTTTCAGTTTCAACTGTGTACTGTTAAAAGAAAACTGATTTCCCGATTAGACACTTGCTCCAGGGTATGTATTTACCAGGTTTGATTCTCACATCTGTATGGTTTTACAGATGATGAGTGGGAGTAAGTTATTGGGAATTGGGTGATCATCCTCATTATATCGGGATTCGTTGTAATCGGTGATACTTGAGGAGATTACCTGGGCTGTTTGCCGGTCGGCAAATATTTGGTTTTGAATATCCGTTGTTATGCACCAATTTCAAATTGATATATCTGTACGTCTATTTTCATAGAGTGAGATATACCTTTTGATATTATGTCGATGACATTTACCTATATCAGTGGATGGTTAGGTAAGGAGCATCAAACAGCGGTGTAATTCTTCTTAACCATAAGTACAGTTTTCAACCTACGACGCACAGTGAAAGAGTTGTTAGAATCAGCGGACTTATACAGAGTATTGTATGTTGTCCAGTGTCCATTGGGACAGAGGGGTTGGTCCTTATACTATATTCTGTTTACTTTTAACTTCTCTAGTTCTTAGACATATGTTTCGTAGAAACACAGGGTCTGAGTTTTGAGGAGTTATTGGTATAAGAATAAAGTAGAGAACCAGGTATTGCAAGTATCGGGATTCTTCAAGGTGATCGAAGATGCAGATACTTGTGTATGGTATTCAGTTGATAGTAATGAGAACTTGCTTCTCTTTCAGGTTACTCATAATTGGAAGCATTCCTAAGTTGAGCAACGCTGATCGGCCTCCTTCCATTTAGTTGACATGCACTGGAGATAGCTGCATGATTTGAATCTGGTTCATTTAAATCAGTGCCTCTGGTTCTATATTGGATATAGAACAGTTCATACCTTAACGATGTTAAGGTACGGGGAGTTGTCCGGCTTATGATTAAAACCAGACACTGGACAACTCAAGGCACGTTTCTGTAATGGCTGTTTGTGGGTTGACCCAGGCTATGACGAGGGTTGACTTTCTACCATCTGGAAGATCAATAGTGATATTGTTCTTAACTCGCCACATTTTAAAAGGAAATGGTTATTTTTCAGAAAAACAGTCGTGGGAGTATGGTAGAACTGGAAGCGATTCCAGAACCGCAAACGATTACTGAAGATTTGATAAGGAACCTAAAGATTCAATCTGTTTTGACATTCCATTGGCCACTCCGCAGATAAGGTGGGTGACTTCAGGCACCCGAGAGGCACTCCGGTAGCCTCAAGGACGGTGACAGGGAAGTTCTTGTTTACCCACACTTGCCATTGTTGTTGTTCCAGGCTGCGAGACCCGGCAGGAGGATGAGTATAGCGTCGTTCTAAACTAGCTTTAGAAGTGCGCGTCTATATGACTCTGCCTGAGGGTTGTCATAGTCAGTGGGAGCAGCGGAAGCATTGGTGGACATCAGGCTTATGTCTATTTATAGACTAAAGCAGATATAGAGGAGATAGATCATCTATTTCTGATGTGACAGTCATAGGTTTGACGTCATCAGAATAGGGGGTGGATCTGTTAAGAAGGTAGTATGGTGTGATGTCCTGGTTTTGGATGACATACACAGAGTAGGAAAGGAAACTCCTATAATACGATCGGTTATACTTTGGTTGTCACACAGTGGTTTCTCCACACAGGACTTGGATATTATATCAGACATTCTGGTTACTAGATTTATGGTTTTAGATCTAGATTTGGGTGGTTTCCTAATCTGGGTACCTTGACAGCATTCTATGAGTATTTAGAATGGACGACTCCTGGCACGGTAGTACACCTGCAGGTAATGGAGTCACCCTCTCTAAAGGTGTCTTACAGACTAAAGGGGAGAGGGATACGCATGATTGACAGATCGCTTGATTAGGCAATTGAGTCAATCATGAGATGTCAAGTACCACATCAGATGTTGTTCTTGCAGTAGCTGCAATAAGTTGATATTGATCCAATCCTGGAGGAACAGTCGGAAGCAGTTTTAGAACATAAGTTGATGTTCTAGGGATGTGATAACGACAGCCTCTTTTAGGAGACGGTTATCATTCCAGGCTTCCAAGGTGACATGGATGGCAGAGTGGCTGTCAGAGTTATAGTTTCTCCTTCTGACGAGGGGCAGTATTTTGGACAGGTGGTCCAAGGCGATACTGAGGGAGCCATGGCGCTGGGTACTGATTAAGTTCAGTTATCGATAAAGTCTAAGAAGTTTGGATTTGGAGTTCATTTATGAGCTAGGTCCCATCAGATATCCAGACATACTCTAAGACAGGTATTGCTCATTTCGGGAGATGGCTTTCTCTGTGAACTTGAGATATAGAGAGACATAGAAAGAAACATCACAGCGGATCCACTCACTGAGGCTATCCTCGAACGCAATAGTTTCGCAAACGAGATTTGTAAGACTGACTAGTAGAGGAGTTGGGTGTTCGGTATCACACGGGCTGTGAGTATGCGACATCGCAATAATTAGCCTTGAGTGCAAGTAGGAGATTGTTGGAGATAGTGCCCTCAGAGTCAATTATTGGATCACAGGCACGTGATTTCAATGATTGAGGGAGGACCTATCCCGGTAGGACAGTCTTGCTCGAGATGATAGTATGCTATCTGGTTTATCTTTATCATCGTGTACTGCTTTAGGTGACCTGACAGGTCGCTATAACACGTTGATAGAGCCCCTAGGATTCTTGCTTGACGACCAGCAGTATGATGGCGATCATATACGTGGAAGCTGGGGTCTATAAGCACATCCTTAAAAGGTCCCTAGTCGTAGGAGTTTCGAGACAGGGCATCGATACTCCATTAGTAGACTAGTGTATACAGTCGAGACCCCGACGAGGGGCGGTGGCCGGTCTCACAAGCCACTGGTGTCAGTTGGTTCACCTAAGATGTATACAGGTGCTCATTAGGTTATGAGTACACCGGACAGGACTCACCGGGAACCTGCTAGTTGGGATTATACCAGACATCAGATAGCAGTTCCCAGGTGACATGTGTACAGGTTAGTTCATCGACCTGAGATCGTCATTTGTCTCATGTGAGTTCCCACTGTGCTTTGATTACTACCCTACCACGGCTCAAAGGAGTCGTACAAACAGGTTTTAGTTGGGTACAGTCCCGAGCCACATGGAGGCAGTGAGCGGATCTGCAGGGGTTCGTCTCTCCCGGTATTGGGGGTGAGGTCGCGCTGTGTCTAGGAGAGCCATTACACAAAGCCCTCGGCCGAGGCAGGAGATTTACTGGTAGGTATTCCAGTAGTATCTCAGGGTGTTCTAGGCTTCACTCCGACACGACTTGTACCGCCTTTGGGGGTCTGACTTTTACCAACCCCCTAGGCCCGCCATGCGATGCTCATAGACGAACGGACCGAACTGTACGGATATTGTCACTGACCGGCTCAGTAGGGTGTCAGGATGAGTTCGCTCATCGACGTCCCTTTTGGTCAATAGCTGGTGGCCCGTCACGTATTGGCTAATACCTCTGACGTGCTAGTGGTTAAATCCACAGCCATAGTATTGACGAGTCTATAGAGTCCACCACACTTTCAGTTACTCAAGCTTTCGGGCGAAACGCTGTAGAGGTCGTATGGAGATATGGCATGGTCTGATCAGATACGTGCGGTATTGCACGGATCAGGATCGGACGGTTTGTACTAGTAGCCGTATGGTTATATGGCAGGGTTCGATCCAATACGTGCGGTATTGCACGCATTAGGATCGAACAGATAATACTAGCCGGTTTTGGTTTAAGCCGGTCCTAGTTTAGTACAGTGTAGATTTTGTCTCATTGCATTTGTATCCGGTCGGAATACAGATGCGGGTTTGTATGCACAGTATCGGGGTTTTCCTGTAATTTATTACGGGACCAGTTTCCTGGAGTTGCCAATTTGCATTCCGTTCCGGCCGGTGTTCCTTTGTTCTTTCCCGGCCGGACTTTTCCGATGGAGGGGGTAATTTGCAGTTTTGCAAATTACATTTGGGGAGGGGTTTTCTTGCATATGTGAGATTATGATATGACCATCATCATTCTCTTTACCATCACTTGCATTTAATAAGAGGGTATGGGTTTAAAGTTTGTAGTATGGTTGATGTTTTGGATGTGGTCACCCTTTCCTTTATCCTACACTCACCTCCCTTCTTGTAATCTACATGTTGCTTTGCCCTCCACCATTTTTTCTACCAATCAATGGCCGGCCACATTTTGGGAGAGGATGAGAGAAATTTCCATTTTTAGTGTGGCACATATTTCTTCATCTCATTCATCTTGTTTTGGAAAAATGAAAGCACAATTTTTCCATAACTTATTCCTCCATCAAGGCAACTAGAAACCCCAAATGAGACAAGCATCATCTACACTACATTCTACAGCAAACCTTGGGCACGTCGACTAGCCGGCTTCGTGCCCGAGTTCCCTCGGTATTGAGGTGGGAGCCCGTAAAAGATGCAGACGATGTGGTGCCCTTCCGGCAAGGATGCGACGACCGGAGTTTCCGCGGGAGATCGGGACGACGACGAGAAGACCGGAGGACTCGGATCACTCGGTACATCTCTCACCCCATCTCTTGTTAGCTAGTATAGGTTAATGGTTTCGATCTGGGTATATTGTCCGCGGTAGCGCCAGTTTAAAAGATAAGAAAATTTTGATTCCGCATTTTGGCCTCGGATAGACGGCCGGGGCGCTGCCTTGGCGCAACACAAGGGGACATCAAAAGGACCTTCGTTCAACACCTTAGAGACCAAGGAGTCTAGCGAAAGGGAGCTACAAAGGTTGTAGTCTCGAAACCCTAGATTAGTTCGCCTTTTATTTCATAACCCTAATTTTCTAGGATCGATCCATTTGCATGTTAGTTTAGCACCATAAAAATTAAAACTTTGGGTCATGTGATGCTTCAAAACTCTTCATAGGGTGCTATACTAACCTTACATTGGTATCAGAGCCGACCTAGAACATTAGGCGACGTTTTTACGAAGTGAAAACCCCGATCGGACAAAAAATACGATATTATGGGATGCTCTCTGGAAATTTTCTAAATTTTGACATTTTGCAGAATTAAAAATATGTAAAAAATAAAGCAGGTAAAAATAAGGATTACGGCAGAAAATTTATCCAATGAACAGTGTTTCTTGCCGTGGAAACGCGGCCTAAGCTTGCTTAGGCCGCGGTTCCGCGGCCTTATATATGAATTAGTGGATAATTTTTCTTCTGTAATTTTTGGTTCTGCATGTATAAATTTTTGGGTATTTTTAATCTGTATTTGGTTTTGAAAAATTCTAGAGATGGTGTTGGACTCGTCAATTTGATCGGGACTTTCATTTCGTAGCTTTTCCGGGTAAATTAGAAAGTATTGAAGTGTTTGAACGAGTATCATTTACTCACTATTCACGGGGTTTAAATACTTTGGAGATACGTGCAAGTCTTTTTGTGGTGGTCCCTCTAGAAGACAACAAACCTTAACTCGATTATGTGACCGTCTCAAACTGCCCTTTGAACCTTAGGGTTGGGGCAGTACGGCGTGCCACATGTGAGGCGTTGGATTGACCCTTCTACGGCTGGACCGCTACTACTGTGTCACACTCCGGATTTTTGAACCCTGCTCAAGTGTTGAGCTTTAGTGGATCTTGGGTGCTTGATCGTTCGTTTGAAAACTTTAATACTGTCTGTTTATCTGGAATGTGATACAATATGTGGAATTCATATAGTGTAGGCATGAAATACGAAATATGTGATATTTCGCATTTATGATGTCTAAAGAGAATCTGGATTCCAAATATTGTAGTTTTACACTTTCTTTTCTGTGACCGTAAGTGTAGTATGTCAGATATCGCCGGTTTCGTTGCTATACATCAACGACAATCGGGGTACGCATACTTACTTACGTTGATGATATGTGATATTATGTGTTGCTGAGATATGATGTGCAGGATTGTCGCGATCGAATAGCCGGGGGGTTTTTGTGAGATGAGAGTTTTATATTTTCATTCATGTAAATTCAAATGTAATGTAATATTATTTTATTTGGGGCACTTCCAGGTTGCGGTTGTGTCACCAGTGTTGTATATTATTTACTTTTCCGCATTAGGATGGACCCAAGGAGGGGAGCACAGGTGACCGGGTTCTGGGGTTCAGTGGGAAGCCATCTCGAGGAGTCGAGACCGGGTCTCCTAAACTCCAGGATTGGTAGGGTCACTTGCCGCTCTCGTAGGGGTCCAGGGTGTGGGCTTGGATATTCATCGCGACTGTGGAATCCGTATTTTCTATTCTGGCTAAATACTAAATACGGACGTCCTAGGATATCCCACGTTATATCTATGTTTCTGCTACCTGTGTTCTGTGATATCTGAGACGAATGACATATTATATATATGATATATAGTAGACGTTGCTTATGTTTTACACCCGCGCTAGTCCCGTCCCGGTATGCCGTTAGTTAAGTAACCTAACGGTGCATAACGGAACATTGCGGCGAATGCGGATGGCATAAGCGTACGTGTTATTTTCGTTTCTTTTCTGTGATTGGCTTAAGGAATTAAATGATGGGATTACATTAATGTGATTAATGTAAAGAAAATAAACCTAAAAAGATGTTGTAGAATCGGATTTAAAAACTACTCGGCTATTTGTGAAAAAGCTACATTTCAAAACTGCGGAGCTTAAGCCACTCCTTTTGAAAACTGTTTGATTCTACAACGATATCAAGTTCAAAGCGTTAAAGATTTTCTTAAAAATCATTCGCAACCCTCCGTCATTTTAGGAAGTAGAGTATTTAGTATTCGTGCTACGTTTGTTGACTTTAGTTAAGGCGTAGTGTACGGTAGCTAAGTGATGTCTTCCTACACTGCATATGATGCAGATTAATTAGGACATTCATGCGACTTTGTTGACCATAGTTAAGGGTCATATGGGTGGGTCTAATTAATCAAGAAATGATGGGTAGAACTTGACTGGTACTTATGATTTGTTGACTATAGTTAAGGTCATAAGTACTAGGGGTAAAAATTACATCGGGAATTTCAAGTGTTGAAATTTGCAATGAGATTGCATACCTTCCATGTGATGGTTGGATCCCGATCCCACTGTGGGCAATAGTTGCTCCTAGGAGAGTTTTACAGTTTACAATTAGCTAACTCATTAGGTCTCTAGAAAGGTGTTAACGGGGCTCCGCCTCTGGGAAAACGAGGTTTACTCTAATTAGGTCCGTGCGAAAGCACGGGGAACCTCCCTCAAAGTACCGACACTGGCCTGGCTGAACGGTTAGCGAAGTTGTAGACTGTAATTAATCCTGGCTAGTTTTTCTTTTTAAGGTTTGAAAGAAAAACTTGATAAAAAGCAGTGGGAAACATCGATTAGACAAGATAATAAACCAATCTAATCTATGCAAGAGCTTTCGCTGAGTGTATTCTTTTCTCTCTCTTAATGGCAGATACCAATGACTGGACTTAAGCTTCTACTAGATAAAAACAAACTGAATGGGACCAACTATAAAGACTGGCTAAGGAATCTGAAGATCGCCTTGACTTATGATAAAGTATCATATGTCCTCACGGCTTCAGCCCCGCCCGTCCCAGGCCTAAAATCCTCAGTTGCGGACATTGAAGTCCGCAAGACATGGGACGCTGACTGTGCCACGGCTACATGCCTCGCGCTTGCATCGATGGATAACACACATCAAAAGCAGCACGAGGACATGGACATTCACGGGATTCTGCTCCATACAAAGGAGTTGTATGGGGAGCAATCCCGCGTATTACGATACGAAGCATCAAAGAAACTATTTCAGATGCGAATGGCCCCTGGCACACCAGTAGGAGACCATGTGTTGAAGATGATAGCTCTTATAGAAGAGCTTGAGGACCTTGGATGGACAATGGACAATGAACAATATATAGATATTATTCTGCAGTCCCTCCCCTCAACCTTTGCTCAGTTCATAGTGAACTTCAACATGCATGGCATGGAGAAGGACCTCCCTGAACTCCTTAATATGTTAAGGAGTGCAGAGAGCACTATGAAGTCAGCAAAGACTCCCGTTATGACCATTGGACAGTCTTCTTCTTCTCGCCCAAAAGCTAAGGCCAAGGGAAAGAAAAAGAAGAAACCCACTAATCCTAAGGGTGGAGTCAAAAAGGTGAAGGGAAAGGGAAAGTCCACGGCGGGAGACCCAGGGAAAGGCGAGTGTTTTCATTGCCACAAGACAGGACATTGGAAGCGCAATTGCACGGAGTACCTAAGTCTCAAGAAGAAGTATGGTGATGCTTCTGCTTCAGGTGCGTTTGTGACTGAAAACTGCTTTTCTATAAACTCTGCTTCCTGGGTATTGGATACCGGTTCAGGTTCTCACATTTGCAATTCTATGCAGGGGCTGAGAAATAGCAAGGTTTTGAAGACAGGTGACCATACTCTCCGCGTTGGAAATGGTTCCAATGTACATACAGTCGCAGTGGGAGAGTATCACTTGGGATTGCCATCTGGATGTATTTTGATTTTGAATCCATGTTATTTTGTACCAAGTATGCTATGTAATATAATATCCGTTTCTTTGTTGGACAATGAAGGATATAATTTTGTGTTGCAGAACAATGTTATGAACATTCACCTAAATCAAATGTTGGTTGGGTATGGTAAGCTTAATAACGGAATATATGTCCTAAATCAACACACAGTTTTCAGTATACAACACACTAATAAAAGAAAACTTTCAGAATTAAATGAAGCTTTTCTTTAGCATTGTAGACTTGGTCATATTAATGAAACAAGACTAAACAAGTTACATAAAGATGGATATTTAAACTCTTTTGAATATAAATCTTATGCGACTTGCCAGTCTTGTATCAAGGGTAAAATGACCAAAACTCCGTTTACAGGACACGGAGAAAGAGCTACTCAGCTCCTTGGCTTCATACATAGTGATGTATGTGGGCCAATGTCTACACAGGCTAGAGACGGTTTTTCATACTTCATTACATTCACCGACGATTTCTCAAGATTCGGTCATGTATTTTTATTAAAACACAAGTCCGACGCTTTCGAGAAATTCGTTGAATATAAACAAGAAGTAGAAAAACAAACCGGCTTGGGTATTAAGATGCTTCGATCAGATCGAGGTGGAGAGTATCTCAGTACAGAATTTGCAAACTTCCTAAAAGAGAATGGGATTCTCTCTCAGCTCACTCCTCCTTACACACCACAGTACAACGGTGTGTCAGAACGAAGGAATAGGACCCTATTAGATATGGTCCGGTCCATGATGAGTAACGCTGAGTTACCCGTCTCGTTTTGGGGACATGCATTGGAGACTGCAGCGTTTCTGCTAAACAGGGTTCCGACCAAAGCCGTGTCTACCACGCCATATGAGATATGGAATGGGAAGAGACCATCTCTTAAGAGAATTAAGATTTAGGGTTGCCCGGCCTATGTTAAAAAACAGAATCCGGACAAACTCGAGACACGGTCAGATATGTGTAACTTTGTAGGATATCCAAAGAATTCTTATGGATATCTGTTCTACCACAAAGAGGAACAAAAAGTGTTTGTTTCTCAGTATACCACATTCTTGGAAAAAGAGTTTTTTACAGATAAAGATGATGGCAAGGTGGTAGATCTAGAAGAGGTTCTGGAGACACAAACTACAAATGATGATTTGGTTGAACCGGCTGTTGCAACAGAAACTGAAGAACCTCGGCCACTCCGTAGGTCTGGTAGGGCTTCTCGCCCACCGGAGAGGTACTACGGTTTCCTCATTGATGGTAACGGAGAAGATTGCATCATGGATGATGATGATCCTACCGGTTTTCAGCAGGCTATCACGAGTGGTGACTCTGTGAAGTGGCTGGATGCCATGAGATCCGAAATGGAGTCTATGTACACCAACAAAGTATGGACTTTGGACGTTGTACCCCCTGGGATAAAACCTGTAGGGTGCAAATGGATCTTTAAAAGAAAGATTGGTGTGGATGGGCAGGTAGAGACCTATAAGGCAAGACTTGTGGCGAAAGGTTTTCGTCAAAGACCAGGTTTGGACTATGACGAAACCATTCGGATCCTACTTGTTATTGCTGCTCACTACGACTATGAAATCTGGCAGATGGACGTTAAAACAGCATTTCTATATGGAAATTTAGAAGAATGCGTTTATATGGATCAGCCAGAGGGCTTCATTGACAGTGGGAGCAGCGAGAAAGCATGTAGATTGCTTAAATCCATATATGGGTTGAAGCAGGCATCTCGGAGTTGGAACATCTGTTTCGATGATGTTATCAAAAAGTTTGATTTCATCAAAAATTCAGATGAACCTTGTGTTTATAAGAAGGCTGTAAGAAGAGCCGTCACATTCCTCGTATTGTACGTGGATGACATTCTTCTGATAGGAAATGATATTCCTATGCTACAGTCGGTCAAATCATTCTTATCACTAAGGTTCTCCATGAAGGACCTGGGTGATGCCACATACATCCTGGGCATAAGGATCTATAGGGATAGATCCAAAAAGTTATTGGGATTGTCCCAAACCAGGTACATCAACACCATCCTAAAGAGGTTTAGTATGGAAGACTCCAAGCGGGGTGCCTTACCCGCTTGCCATGGAGTCACTCTCTCCAAGGATTCTTGTCCAAAGACCGATGAAGAGAGAGCTCGCATGAGCATTATACCTTATGCTTCGGCGGTAGGGTCTATAATGTATGAGATGTTATGTACACGCCCAGATGTAGCTTATGCACTTAGTGTTGTAAGCAGGTATCAATCCAACCCAGGGGAGAACCACTGGACAGCTGTGAAGAACATTCTTAAGTACTTACGAAGGACTAAAGAATTGTTCTTGGTGTATGGTAATACAGATCTCCAAATGGAGGCCTTTACCGATTCGAGCTTCCAGAGCGATAAGGATGACAGCAAATCTATCTCAGGGTTTGTATTTACCCTCAATGGAGGGGCGGTAAGTTGGAAGAGTTCCAAATAGGATACCGTTGCAGACTCTACGATGGAAGCTGAGTACATTGCTGCAAATGATGCCGCTAAGGAATCCGTCTGGATGAAGAAGTTCGTCTCGGAGCTAGGAGTAGTTCCAACCATTATTGATCCAATACCTTTGTATTGTGACAATAATGGGGCGATGGCGTTAGCCAAGGAGCCCAGATCCCATCAGCGGTCCAGACACATCCTGAGGCGCTTTCATTTGATCCGGGAGATTGTAGATCGCCGCGAGATCGAGATTAAGAGAGTTGACACAAAGAACAACGCCGCGGATCCACTCACCAAGGCCCTCCCTCAGCCACAGCATGAGCGACTTTTTGAGATGTTGGGTATGAGATACGCCAATAACTGGCCTTAGTGCAAGTGGGAGATTGTTGGATATATGTATGCCCTAGAGGCCATTATGTGATAGTAGATGTATCTATACATGTATATATATTCAGTTTGCATTCTTGCTACATGATAGTATGCTATCTGGTTATTCTTTATCTGACATGTTGATTTGATCATGCTTTTATTCATTCATACATGCTGATAAAGCCCCAAGGATATCTGCTTGACTACTCTGATTATGATAGAGATCATACTAGTGGGACATTTGTAGTCTATGAGCACATCCTGAAATGTCCCTAGTCGGAAGTGTATCGAGACGGGGCATCGATATACCAGAGTAGACTAGCGTATATGATACTAGTTCCATGTGATGGGCGATGGATGTTCCCACATTCATCGATGTTTGACATCAAGATCATATACGGGTGCTCAGTGCTGACTGGGTACACTGGACGGACTCACCGAGAACTCCTATATGGAATTATATCTATCGTCGGATAGCAGTTCTCAGGTGACACTGGTACAGGTTAGTCTGTAGACCCGAGATCGTCATGGAGTCTTGTGTGTTCTCCCACTGTACTTTGATTGCCACCCTACCACGGCTATACTGAGTAGTGCAAACAGGTGGCCGTTGGGTACAGTCCCGAGACACACGAAGGCAATGAGTGATAGGAGGGGTTTCGTCTCTCCCGGTATTGGGAGTTGATGCTGTGCTGTGCTCGACTGGTTATAACAGCAAGTCCCTGGCCAGGGCTGCTGAGATTTGCTGATAAGTGTTATCAGTAGTTTCTCGATCTGTTATAGACCATTCACCGACACGACTTATTGAGTTATTGGGGTCGACGTGACCATCCCTAGGCTCGATATGCAGCATATCTGACGAAGAGACCGGACTGTACGGTAGTGTTGCCGGATCGCTCGACGGGAGTTGTAGCAGGTTCGCTTGTTGTCTTCTGATCGCTCAATACCCGGGTGGCCATTACGTTTAGCTGACCGCTTGCGGCTTGAGGGTACCTGATATGATCATAACCCTCTGCCGGCGTATTGACGAGTCTTAGAGTCCCACAAAGGAGTTACCCAGTCCAGGCGAAACGTTGTGGTGCGCGTATGCAATATGCGCATGCACCCGATTGAAATGTGCGTATATGATACCGAACATTGATCGGGTGAACTACTTTTGGTGGGGTCATATGAGATATGACCAGATTGATAAATCAAGTGTTGATTTATCATTTAACCATTAGTTTTCTCACTTAAAACATTTTCTTGGATGATGGATGTGTGCATGCATGTGTGCTTTTCTTTCTTTCTTTCATGCTAGTTTCATGCACATGTGGATGTGCATACATGCACACATACATACACTCATCCATCATGGTTGTTAGCATATGGAAATGGTGGCAATATAAGACTCACACCATGGATTAAACAATGGATAATTATTTAATTTTGGTTTTAAAGTAAAATGAAAAAGAAAAGGATAATCATTCTTACTTCTACATTCTTCCTTTGACCTAACCATGCTCAACTACCACTAACCTAAGGTTATCCTTCTCTTTATCATTCTAAACTAAAGTTAAATAATGTCTCCATCACTTTAACCTTGGTTCATAGCATGAAGGAATAAAATATATATTGATATATTTCATTTTCTTCATAAGAGTTATCTTTTTATCTCTTGTTAAAAATTGCCACCATCTTCTACCTCTAGCTCCTTTGCTCTCTTGATCTTCCTAGTGAGCAAATACCACTTAAAGATAGGTTTTTGAAGTGAGAAACCTAACCACAACATCATTCTACACAAGCTTAGCCGCTTTGTTTAGAGTGTTCTCTTCGGTTTGTCGAAGTTGCGAGCTTGGACGGATATCTCCGTGGTGGATCGTCGTGGACACAAGGGGACATCAAAAGGACCTTCGTTCAACACCTTAGAGACCAAGGAGTCCAGCGAAAGGGAGCTACAAAGGTTGTAGTCTCGAAACCCTAGATTAGTTCGCCTTTTATTTCATAACCCTAATTTTCTAGGATCGATCCATTTGCATGTTAGTTTAGCACCATAAAAATTAAAACTTTGGGTCATGTGATGCTTCAAAAATCTTCATATGGTGCTATACTAACCTTACAAACCCCCAATACCGGGAGAGACGAATCCTGTCTAACCGTCACTGTCTCCAAGTGCTTCGGAACGGCACCCAACTACTACCTGTTTGCACGACTCCTTTGAGCCGTGGTAGGGTAGTAATCAAAGTACAGTGGGAACATACTCGAGGCGAAGTGACAGTGTCAAGTCAACGGACTAAGGTGTACTCATGTCACCTGGGAACTGATAACTGACGATAGGCATAATACCAACAAGTCAGTTCCCGACGATTCCTGTCCAGTGTACTCGTAACCTAACGAGCATCCGCATACTATCTCAAGTACGACGTACCGACAGCTGTGGGATAGACCGTCTCCCACACTGGGATGAGAAGCGCATGCGCTAGTCTACTCCAGAGTATCGATGCCCTGTCTCGATAGTCCTGCGACTAGGGACCTGCATAAGGATGTGCTTATAGATTACCCATCCCCACTAGTGTGACTGCCATCACAACGCTGGTAATCAAGCAAAGATCCTAAGGGCTCCACTAATGTGTATAGGTGATATACTAAAATAAACACATGTACACATTGAAATAGAAACAAACCAGTAGCATACTACTATTTTGATCAAGATTGTATATACAAGGTGAATATCCCAAGCTTCCATTAAGTAATATACAAACTAGTATGATACAGTAATGGCCTCTAGGGCATATACACTAACAATCTCCCACTTGCACTAAGGCCATGTACTGGCGTATCGAAGACCTATCATCTCGATCAGCCACTCGAACTGAGTCTGGGGCAAGGCCTTGGTGAATGGATCTGCAGTGTTATCTTCTGAAGCGACTCTCCGAACCTCGATCTCCTGGAGATCCACGATCTCCCTGATCAAGTGATACCGCCTCAAGATATGTCTGGATCTCTGATGGGACCTGGGTTAATGCTCCTTACCTAACCATCCACTGATATAGGTAAATGTCATCGACATAATATCAAAAGGCATATCTCACTCTATGAAAATAGACGTACAGATATATCAATTTGAAATTGGTGCATAACCGCGGATATTCAAAACCAAATAATTGCCGACCGGCAAACAACTCAGGTGACTTCCTCAAATATCACCGATTACAACGAATCCCGATATAATGAGGATGATCACCCAATTCCCAATAACTTACTCCCACTCATCATCTGTAAAACCATACAGATGTGAGAATCATACCTGGTAAATACATACCCTGGAATAAGTGTCTAATCGGGAAATCAGTTTTCTTTTAACAGTACACAGTGAAACTGAAACATTGTAATGTTTCGATGGGGTATCCTGGTATTCCTAGTAATGCCTCTACCATCATCCAGATTCACAACTATAACCGTATATCTCTTTGCCATCTGTCCAAATCCCTTTATTTGTCTTTAGTCAATACCGTCTGCACACCCCTTTAGGCCAATTGGTTTTCTTCCTTCCCTACCGTTCGGCACCAGCCTATGGTTTGGAAGAAGACTATCCAAAAAGCATAAAGGGTGTACTGTCCTAATCCTAGGAGCACTCGCAACGCGAGAGAAGGTGAAGATAAAAGACACCTGAATGTACTTTATTCCTATTTCTCCTGAACCAGAATCCATCCCCGAACTGGAACTAGTTCCTTTCGAGTTCGTATATAACCATACGATGGAGTATCCAATAAAATGGGATCTTCGTAGTGATACGGAGTGTCCTGGAGAAATACAAAGGTGATTTAGGATTGGCGAAGAAATACTTGGTTTGGTCGTGAATATCAGTCGCAATTTACTTTGCCCTCTTACTAATCCCTGGCTTTGTCTAAACTTAATACCTTCTGTACACCATCGTTATGCTAATTGGTTTTCTTCATTCCCCACCGTTCGGCACCAGCCTAAGGTTTGGAAGAAGACTATCCAATTTGCGTAATAGGTGTACTACTCCTAAACCAAGGAGTACTCGCAACCTGAGAGAAGGTGAAAAGAAAAGACAACTGAATAATCCTATTCGTTTTCTCCAGAACCAGAAACCATCCTCGAAGTCCTTCGAGTTCGTATCTAACCATACGATGGTTTTGTCCAATGGAAGTGGACGTTCGCAGTAATACGGGGTGTCCTGGAGAAAAGGGTAAAAGTAGGAGTGGCAATGAGGTCTGCAACTCTGACAATCCAAAAGCCTGTGTTAAGAAGGTTCGGTCAACTTGGTCACTGAGTCATAGTCCAGGGTCGGGTCAATGGTCGCTGCCAGAGAGAGAGGAAAGAAACACTCAGCGTGCACTCTAGCCTAGATCAGAATGGTTACCACTTTGTCTAATCTGGAAACCTCCCACTGTACCTCAAATTCTCCTCCAAACCTGAAAGAAGAATTAGTCGGGGTCACCCGAGGAGTAAACCAACTCATCAGTGGGAATCGGGATCCAACTATCATCGCATGATAACGTGACGGAATCCACTCACGTCACCACACTCCAGAAGGTATGCGCATACCTGGCAAGTTTCAGTTCTTTTGAAACTCCCGATGAGATTTTTACCCCTAGGACCCAAGTGACCTTGACACAGTCAACAAATCAAAGAGTCCTAGTCAAGTTCAGCCCGTCATTATCCTGGATTGCATTAAACCCACCCGTACGAGCCCTTGACACAGTCAACAAGGCCGCACGACTGTCCTAACCAATCCCATTAATATGCTGCAAACAAACACTACTTAGCTACCGCACACTACGCCTTGACACAGTCAACAAACGCAGCACGAATACTAAGTAATACTTGTAAGAAATGACGGAGGGCTACGGCTGGTTTTTGGCGAAAAACCTTTAGCATAATGAACTTGATATCGTTGAAGGAACTGCATAGCCTTTTATAAAAATATAGTGACGAAAACCTTTGCTAAAGAGGTCACTCCCGGTGAAGGGATCTCGGCTCTTTCCCCGTAGAATGAGGTGCAGGATATTCCAACTGAATACCACGATGCAAAGCAAAAGTAATCGGCTATAGTGAAGTTAATGCCCTGACGCAAACTTCTGTCCAAGGGGTCACTCCCGGTGAAGGGATCTCGGCCCTTGCCTCGTCGACTGAGGAGCAGGATATTCCAAATGAATACCACGATGCAAAACAAAAGTGAACGTCCTTGCAATAACAGCTTTTTGAAAAAATGTTCCAACAACATCAGAATAGGTTTGATTATCTTGCATTGATCCGAATCAACGCAGTCCCATCAAATGATCACACCACAAAGAACGAAAATATACTGATGTACGTATATGCCATCCGCATTCGCCACTGGGTCCCGTCATCACCCGTTAGGTTAGCTAACTAACGGCAGAGCGGGGACTGGACTAGCACGGATGAAAAACATATACAACATCTACTAATATATATACCAATATATAGTATTTCGCTCAAGGCGTGAATAAAATGCAACATCACAGAAATGTACAGCATCACAGAACAATACAGATATCTGGAAGCCCCGGGTTTCACAGAGCCGCTGCTGAAACCCGACGTTCCCCTGGTCGTGTGGATAGCCTGTGCAATGGAAATCCTAGACCCCTACGGGCGCGGCAAGTCACCCGCCAAAACCTGAAGCGAGGCAGCCCCCTTCAGTACCGTGAATGGACCACCCAGCACTTCACGGAATCCGGTAACTTGGGCACCCCTCCTGGGTCAACCTGTACCCCCTACGAGTGCGGCGAATAGCCCGCCAATTCCAGACTGAAGCCCCCTCCGTCCCAATGCCATGAGATGCGGGCTCGTTGCCCTCCAGAACCCGGCTATCCGTGCACCCCTCCGCGGGGTAATCCTAGTACAGAAAGTAAAATATACATACACCGGGTACATCGACCGCAACCAGGTCGTGCCCCAAAAGAATAATACAAACAGGCAGTGACGGCAGTCCACATATCGGACGCTCGCCCCGCAATATCAAATGTACATAATACAACAAAACTGCACTAGCATTGCATCCAGGCTATCCCCACGACCGATCCGCAACATCACAGCATAAACATAGAACATCAACGTGAAGGTCACGTTCGCAAATCCGTCTAACCGGGCTATAGCAGTTAGACCGGATTTACCGATTGAGTGACATTCACGGTCGCAGATATAATGTAAATACTGTGAAAAATGTGTTTAAAATTTTCCGATTGACCAAAAATTAACAAGTGGGCCCCCAATCAAAACTGTAGCAGTCACAGAAAACCTGGGCCTAAATTTAATATTCCAAAACCCCTAATTTCAGCCCATAAAACAACTGAAGAAAAACGACAAAGTGGGCCCACCATATTGCGGCTGAAGGGCGGCAGAAAGTGGGTTCGTGCCGCGCTTCCGCGCTCAAGGTAAGGGTTCACTGTATCGTTTTTTCCCAGTGTTCTTAGAACACC